>CM028369.1:9721446-10923946 GCA_016624345.1 Platycodon grandiflorus
CCTGAGCAGGGCCTAGCGCCTAGGGGTAGTCGGGGCCTAAAAATTAAGACATAATTACACCATAGGTCCATACCAAACATGCTGCAACAATAATAAATAATTAAATATGATCAAATAAGCTAAAAGTATTGATCACATTACAAGATTAAAAGTTAAAATCAAATTTACTATCATTTTAAAGTGGAGGGGAGAAGGTGATTACCTTAATAACTTGAGGGGGAGGGGAAATACTTTAATAACTTGAGGGAGGAGGGAAAATAATTTAATAACTTGAGGGTAAAGATTATCATTTTGAAAAGTTAAAACGTAAAACCCTAAAACTAAAACACTTCACCAGTTTGCCTCTCTCCCTCACAAAACAAATAACACCGCTCTCTCTCTCTCCCCGTCTCTCAAACAACGGCCTCAGGATCAGGGGATCTCGCCGGCCTCTCTCTCAAATGACAACAAACTCTCTCTCTCTCTCATTCTCTCTTTCTCTTTCTCGCTTTCTTTTAATTTCTCTCTCTCAATATGTCAGTCTCTCTTTTTCTTCATTGGCGTTCTCCCTCTCTCTCACCGACGGCTCACTTTCACTCCGTAAAAGCCTAAAATCATGAAATTAAGGGCTGGGCGTTTGCGGCGCCGACGCCGACTAGTCGGGGCGTAGGCCACGACAGCGGTGATTTCTTGAGATGACGAGTTTTGGTCCGATTTGGCCCTAGTCGCGACGTTTAGGGGGCGACTAGCACATAGGCGGGTGCCTAGCCCGATTTTTCGAACAATGTTGTTTTCTTCTCCGTGTTGCAGGGTATAGTCAAAAGGATTTTAAAAAGGAGTGACGGGTAGTTTGGGTATTTTTTTAAGAAAACAGACGAAAAAATTTGACATTAACGGCATGAAGGGGAAATCTCACAAAGAAATGCAAACCGAGTGACCAGAATGAATTTTTTTGATGAGGGGGGACCAAACGCATAGTTTTCGTAAAGCCGAGGGACCAAATAATTCAAACATAATTAATGATGTGCTGTAAAATGTGTTCTGACGATAATATCCATGAACATTAATTTAGTACAACTATTTTAAATAATTGGGTTTCTTTGAGATATGTTATATTAAATGAAACTTTAAGGGTATATTAAAATGAATGGTTAGATCATAAGTTTTTAGAAACATTAGTTGAGCATCCTAAAATAGAAAGTAGAAACATTTATCTGAAATGGAAGGAGTACTAAGTAGTTCCTTATTTCACAATTTTCCTGAAAGAAAGCGGAGGGGTGTTTGGGGGGAAAGGAATATACTTCCTTAAATTCCCATATAGGAGAACTAAATTTAATTGTACAAATTTCTAATCACTACACCGACACAGTGACCTCAAAAACATCATTCACTCCCAGCCATGCGTCTTATAATTATTTTGAAATCAATAAAGGTTAAATTTATTTGGGACAAATGGAATAACATATAGAGTATATATATATATATTTATTTTATTGGGTACAAAGGAGTGATGAAGGCTACTGCTAGTAGTATAGATTAACATGCTTTGCTCTTTGCACATAATGCAATGATCAGCCATGAGATGATAACCCTACCTCCTTAGAAAAGGAGATTGAATACGAGGAAAATGTAAGAATATACTTCTTGGCTTTTCTTTTCTTTTATTGGGTGGGGGAGGAGTGTGCCAAGTGGGATTGTTGGAGCCCAAATTTTGACATTAAAATACATAAATACAACACCCCAAAGTGCTAAATACAACACTCCCCCCCCCCCTTGGGAAAAAAAATACTATTTTGCCCATCATTCAATTATTAAAAAAAAAAAAAAAAGGAAGACCACCTCGGGGTGGCGGTCCTCTACCAAGTTTCATTAAAATTTTAACGACTCCGTTAATTTTTTAACGGAAATGTTAACTTTAGAGTATTAAAGTGTAAAAAAAATTTTTTTAACGGAATGATGGATGGGAATCAGAGGACCGTCTAGTCCGGGTGGTTCTTTGGAATATGACTGTCTAGAGGTGGCGGTCTTGTCAATTTTTTATTATTTTTTTCATTTATAACATGAGCAAAATAGTAAATTTGCCTAGAGGTATTGTATTTAGCATAAAAAGGATGTTATATTTAGCACCTCTTTTAAAATAAGGTGACAAAGTGTTTGCGTTCCAATGTTTTAACGAGGATAAAAAATTACATTTTTAACCACTACACTTTGCTTTTCATTTCAATTTAACTATTCACACTTTATTTTTTTCTAAGAAATCATTGCACTTTTGTTTCTCCCTTTCAATAATCATTCCATTTGCCTCCTTCAATCTCATTAACAGAATTGGCTGACGTGATTTTTTCTTTCCACGTTGGACTCATAAATAGCTAGTTAGTTATTCTTTTCAACTAATTTGATGCTCGTGAAGCTCACATTTGAGCCCTATATTTTCCCTACCAGTTGGAATCGACATCAAAAACTCGGCTTACACAAAGACACTAAAGGGCGTGTAGAACTAACGTGTATCAAATTAGTTCAAAGGACAACCAACTGGTTATTTTTGAGTCCAGAGTGAAAAAAAAAAACCTCGGTAGTCAAGTCTGTTAATGACATTGACAATGGACAAATGGAATAGTCTAATTAAAAATGATAATGAAAATGCAATGATTTTTTTAGAAAAAAAATAAAGAATCATGATTAAATAGAAACGAAAAACAAAATAAGTGATTAGTTTTTTTCCCTTTTAACAACTAAGGTGACACAATGTTTGTGCATGCATTACGTATTGGCCATTTCTATTCATCGTTTCCTAAATAATTATCATGTTTGATTTTTTTTAGTCTAAGTGACTATTTTTCAAATGAAAATTTTACGTGTATTTTTTATTTTTTCATAATCATAAAGCATGTCATTTGTAGTACCAAAAAAAAAAATTACGAATTAGGTGTTTTATAATTTTTTTAAAATTAAAATATATTTATTAAATTTTAATTTAAAAAATAGTCAGTTTAACTTTTAAAAGCCAAGCACAACAATAATTTAGGAACCGGGAGAGTACATTTTTTTTTTTCAAGTAATAATACACTTATAACTAAAGTACCTAGAAAATAGTTGTAACTTTCAAATAAACTTACCAAACAAGATACATGCCGCATGTCTATTACTCCCTCCATCTCTAAATTATTGTCTTATTTTTCTTTTTTGTCCGTTTCAAAATAATTATTTTGTTTGAAAAATTTTTTTAGGACATTACTTTTATCATTTTATCCTTATTTTTCCCCTACTTTAATTATGTGTCACATACACATGGGTATTAAAGAAAATTCCACATTATATTAATATTAATAATAAAGTCAATTATTTTTTCTTAATCTGTGTGCCGGGTCAAACAAGACAATAATTAAGGGACAGAGGGAGTATTATTTTAGGGTAAATTACACATGACCCCCCTCAACTATTAGTTAGGTTTGATTTTCCCCTCTCAAAACTACAATTGAAGCAGTGTGCCCCCCTCAACTATAATATTTTCTTAAATTGCACCTTTTATTTAGACACCGCGGTTTAAATTCATAAAATTTGTCTACCAAAGACTCATGTCACCATCTGTATGTATGATTTTTACCATAATATTCAAAATAATGATAAAAAATTATTTCAATAATCATCTTTACGTACAAAGAGGATCTTAGAACAACAAGGGTAATATAGTCAATTAAAACACCAAAACTGCACTATGGTTAAAAAGAATGTCTAAAGATGGTCACATGAGTTTTACGTGAACATTTTTCGTCAACTCAAATAGCAGTACCTAAACAAAAGCTACGATTAAAGAAAATACTATAGTTGAGGGGGGTATATTGCTTCAATCGGTAGTTAAGGGGGGAAATTCATACCTAACCCATAGTTGAGGGGGATTATTTGTAATTTACCCTATATTTTAATACAAGGGCTGATTAACACATTAAGGCCTCGATTGGTACACGAAAATGGAATCAATTTCGTGGAATTGATTACATGAAATTGATTAATAACGTTTGGTAGTGCAAGAATTATATTTGAAATATGAATGTATTACTAAAATCTTGAAATTGATTACTAAAATTTAAGGAATCACAATCCTGATGGAGGAGGTAAAATTTGGATTCCTAATAATTGGAACCCATGTAAAAGGACGACTATATCCTTCTATTAGATAAAGTATTTGCTTTATATTTATTATTTCATTTGGTTTCAACTACTTTAAGGTCGTTCATTTTTACTCCTCATTGTTGTCGTTGTTCTCCGGCTTTTCATGAGGCTTTTCTAACTCTTCTCATTTGATTTAATTTGTTAATAATAATTTATAATTTTATGATTTTAGTGTTAATTTTTACGTTTGAAGCATGCTTTAGAATTGATTAATCTTACAAGATTTAGACTAAATATGCCATAAGAATTTTTTTTAAAGAATTGGCACACTTTGCATGACAATTACGCAAAATAGAATGATAACGGTGATTGCTTGGAACTATATAGGAGAATAAAATATTAATTATTTTAAATAAGTAATTACACATACTTTTCTCGAATTATTTCAATTATATAAACTATTTTTATTTGAACTTGTTTCATTATAGCAATAGTTTTTTTTATTTAATAAATTTTTCTTACTTTATTGATGTTGGATAATTTAATATTTTCACCAAAATTGAAAAAGATCGAAAAACTTGTTATTTTGTGGAGCAGTAATAATGTTAATGTCTAATTTTTATCAAGAAAGTTATTAACAAGTACTTGTATATACATTGGGGTAATATTGTTAATTACCTTAATTTTATCTTTGCATTCCAAGTTATTTTATTTCTTACCAAAAAATATATTTGAAAATTGTACTACATTAGTAATCACATTCCTTATGTTACCAAACATTTTTTAGGAATCATCTTGTTATTTGTTTCTGTGGAATCTCATTACTAGTAATTGATTCTGTGAATTGATTCTATTTTTGTGTATCAATCGAGGCCTAAATTATTTTCTAGCAATTTAATTAGTTGGAACTTTTATATTATTGTTCTTTTTATATTTCTTCTTCTGTCAATTCTTATTTCCTCCCTCCTACAAAATCCACCGTGGGTTTCTCTCTCTCTCTCTCTCTCTCTCTCTCTCTCTCTCTCTCTCTCTCTTATTGTAGACTCTTTCATGGTTACTACTAGGGGTGTAAATGGTTTGGTTTGGTTCGGTTTATACCAAAACCACAAACCGAACCGCCTCCTATCGGTTCCATTTTTTAAAACGAACCGAACCGCCTGAGACTCGAAACCGAACCGAACCGAACCGAACCATTCGGTTTGGTTTGGTTCGGTTCGGTTTTATGGTTAAAAGAAATTTATTTTTTGATTAATTATTTTTTCAAAACCACTAAAGAGATATTGAAAAAGAAAAAGTCAATTTCAATTTTTAAATATTTAAAAAGAAGAAGAAGAAATTTGAGACTAATTTCGTTAAAGTCGAGAGATATCTTACGATGATTAAGAGTATATTTTGGTTCTATGAAGTGTGAGAAAGAATATTAGAGAGGTGAAGGGAGAGAACTAGATGAGAGGGACAACGACAGACTAATGGTGAGGGACGACATTGCGTTGAGGTGAGAAAAAAAGTGAGCAGTGAGAGACAAAAGCGTGAGATTACCATCTTTACTCTTAGGTTTTTAAGATTTCAGTAAACAATTCAAAATTTTCAAGACAAATCAAATAACTATTAATAACAAGAATAAGATTATATATATACAAGAATATTATATATATATATATATATATATATATTTAACGGTTTGGTTTGGTTCGGTTTCACCCCTAAAACCACAAACCGAACCAAACCGATCGGTTTATAAAATTTACAAACCATGACCGAACCACCCTAGTCTAAAACCAAACCAAACCGCTCGGTTTGGTTTGGTTTGGTTCGATTTCGTGGTTCGACGGTTTAAATTTACACCCCTAGTTACTACCTCTTTCAAGAAAGTAGGGTTCCTTTTTTTTTTTTTTTTTGCAATTTAATAACTTGGTTATGTGTTTTTAGACTTTGTCTCTTTAATCTTACTAAATTTCTTTCTATATCTTTCTTATTAAAAAGAAACTAAAATTATAAAATTAATTTACTAAATCACATAGTTAAACATACCCTAAAAATTGCTTACAAATGACCAAATAGTACTACTTTGGTGTCAACAAAAGCAACATCATTATATTCTTAAAAGCAGTACAATGATTTAAAATACTTATTACTTTCGGTGAAAGTTTGTACATTTCCTTCCCACAAATAAATCCTTTTTATTGTTTAATCCCCTGTACTGTATGGCTGTATCATATGATTGAGGAAGAGCCAAGAGCAACCGATCTAAGATTTCCTGTAGAGATGTTAAAATGGGCTGGGCTTGTCGGGCTGACCCTTCCCGCAAGCTAAAAGAGATAAATTGGGTTGACTATTCCCCCACGTCTCTCTTTGTGCCCGCTTCCTTATTTGCTAGAGCAGTGGTCAGCAATGGAGGCGTGCGAAATTGATTGTGGTCTTAATACCTTAATAAATTAAATTAAAATTTTACATACTTTACTTATATTTTAGAAAATAAAATTTTATTAATTCAAAATTACATTAACAATACTATGTATTGCAATTTTAATTAAAAACAAATAAATTTATTTAAATTATAGGTCAAATTTTAATTAAGTTGACCCCAACAAAGTCAAAAGTTAACTACTTACCTAGAACGAAGGAAGTATAACACAAATTTTCAATTATTTTTGCAATTTTTAATTTTCAAATACCCAATTGTTACAACAGGGCTTTTTCGATTTTGGTGTTAGAAAAGATAGGTTGTGTCTCCCTCGACTCACTATTCGCAATTGAATAGGAACCTCGGGGTGTAATCGAGACCCAATAGACGCAATTGTCTATGAACCACGACTACAGAACGCCACAAACTCTCAACTCACGAGTTTGATAAGTTCAAGGTTGAGTTCTCTCTCAAGAATTTCAGATTTCTCACAATTCTCTCAATTAGTAAAAGGAAAATAACTTAATTTTGATTCAATCTTGTGTATAAACTTGTGTCCCAAAACAATGTTGATCATGCCTTCTTATAGGCTTATAAAGACTCACAAAACACATAAAAAATGTTTCCTAGAAAACCTCAAAGGTTTTTAATAAAAACAAGGTTAAATGGTCAAAGAAACACAACAATTTCTGAAGGACGCCGGGCGCGGCCGCTCTAGTACTTTGGTGCGAGCTTGTGAAGGCCAAAATGTACTGTGATGGTGTTGGAGCGAGCCATGGAGCGACCGCTCCAAGTGCAGAATCTAAGTTTGTTGATTTTTGTTCTTGTTTCACAAATTATTCAAACTTCAGGCCTTTTGTTGACCCTCCAACATTCAAATGGACCTTCTTTAATGGTCTTAAACATTCTTGAATGTAATCTTGGGGTCCCAAATGTAAAGGATCCCAATGATCCTCCAGATTGTAACCTCCAGATTGCAAAGGATCCCAATGATCCTCCAGATCATTAGAATATTTTCTGTTACTTTCTTATTCATTTATTTTTCTATAATTTAGATAGTTGATTAAGTGATTTAGCATATCTCTATTCATAATTGTGTATATCCTCCATTGTATTTCTCTAGGTTTTAAACTCTCATTTGTAACTATAAATTGACAAGTTGATAAATGAAAAGATCACTTTTTGCCAAATCTATTTTATGGTATCAGAGCTAATTGATCCAAATTCTTTCCGCTGCCCACCACCCTTTTCTCCATGGCAAATCAGTCCTCTTCCACCATCCCTAACACCGCCGAACCAAACCACCACATTCTACTTGTTAACCTCTCTCAATGCAAGACACTCACACCTCTCACCTATCTCTGCTGGTCCTCCCAAGTTACCTCCCTTCTTTTCGGTTTGGACCTCCTCGGCTTCGTAGATGGCTCTCATCCCTCCCTTCTCGAAACCATCAAAGTTGATGGCAAAGACACCAAAAACCCTGCTCTAAGTACCTGGAATAGGCAAGATCGCCTTATACTTAGTGCCCTCTTAGGAACCCTTGACACATCAGTCGCACCCCTTGTTTATCAAGCCACCACCTCCCATCAAGCTTGGGATATCCTCAAAACGACCTACGCAAACCCTTCGCATGGTCATATTCTTCAACTAAAAGACCACCTCGACTCTATCACCAAATCCTCTCTCTCCATCACAGACTACATGCAATCCATAAAATCATGCACCGATAAACTTGCAATTCTAGGCAAACCCATGGACTCCGAAGACGTTATTGCCAAAGTTCTAAAAGGCCTAGACTATGACTCTTACAAACCAATCATCGACTCCATCCGTGCTAGAGACAATCCCATCACCTTCGAAGCTCTTCATGAAAAGCTCATTCACTATGAGCTCTCCCTAAAACAACAACCCACTCAACCTATCCTTCCCATGTCTGCCCATGTCGCCCACCATGCACCCTCCTCATCCCATCATGCTCACTCTCGCCATTTCTCAACCCAGCCGAATCCTCTACCCATTCTGCCCACACCACCTCAAACCCGCACCCCCTCCTACTCCTCTTCCGTGCCTTTCAAAGGCAAATGCCAATACTGTCAGTTTGTTGGACACGTGATCTCTCAATGTCGTCAATTCAAACGCGACTATCCAAGTGTTGTCTTCCCTCCACCCCCATCCTCCGGTCGCTCGCCCCGTAACACCCACACTCCAAATCAGCCCCAAGCTCACACGGCTTCTACCCCTCACTCATCATCTCCGACTTCTTGGCTAGTCGACAGTGGTGCTACGCACCATCTCACAAATACTCTCTCCACTCTCTCCCTTCACCACCCTTATGATGGAAGCGATGAAGTCATTATTGGTGATGGCTCATCCCTTCCGATTGCCAATATAGGTAGTTTTTCTATTTCTTGTTCCCACTCCAATATTCGTTTCAATAATGTTTTGCATGTTCCCTCCATCACTCGAAATATTCTCTCCGTTCCTCAATTTTACAAAGATAATAATGCCCTCATTGAATTCTCACACTCTTCCTTTCTTATCAAGGAAATCTCGACTCACCGCATTCTACTCCACGGAACAACTGATCGTGGTATCTATCTCTGGCATTCTCAACCGCCCCAAGCTCATCTAAGCACCTCAATATCTCTTCAATCGTGGCATCATAGACTAGGACACCCCTCCCCCCTATTGTCTCCCATTTAAACAAGCAATTTTCTTTACGCATTCCGTCTGGTAATTTCAATTCTTGTACTCCTTGCAATATTAATAAATTCCACAAACTCTCATTCTCTACTTCTTCTCTTGTCACTCATGCTCCTCTTGAACTCAAAAATAAATCTGACACTTTCACCACCTTTACTCGATTCAAATATTATGTGATATTCGTAGACCATTTTACCAAATATACTTGGCTATACCCACTCAAAAATAAATCTGACACTTTCACCACCTTTACTCGATTCAAAGCTATCGTAGAAAAATACTTTTCCCGACCCATCATTCAATTCTTCTCCGACAATGGTGGTGAATACCTAAAACCCACTCCCTCTCTGCTTCAAAACGGAGTCACTCACCTCACCACTCCACCCCATACCCCCGAACATAACGGCTTTGCCGAAAGGCGACATCGACATCTTGTTGAAACCGCTCTCTCCCTTCTATCCCATGCAAAACTCCCCCTCTCCCTTTGGTCCCACGCTCTCACAACTGCTGCCTATCTCATCAATAGATTACCCACTCCCACCCTCCATAATGACTCACCATATCTCCGACTTTTTCAAACCCCTCCGAACTATACAAAATTAAGAAGCTTTAGGTGCCTTTGCTTCCCATGGCTTAAACCCTACACACCTCATAAATTAGCTCCCAAGTCAACCCCGTGCATCTTTGTAGGCTATTCACCCACCCAAAGTGCCTACCATTGTCTTGATCCCACAACTCACAAAATATACACTTCACGCCACGTAAGATTTATCGAAACAGAGTTTCCATACACCTCTCTCACCACAAAACCCACTCTTTCTCAAACCATTACCCCCTCTGAATGGTGTTCTATTTCTATCCCTATTATACTACCACAGCCTACACATCATCCAGCCGAGCCTTCTGCTCAAAATCCCACTCCGTCACCTCCCTCTCCTACTACTACCGAACCACAGATCCACCCCCTTCCTGCTTTCGCCTATGACACCAACCCACTCCCTTCTACCTCTTTCGACCCAAGCAACAACAACAATCAAACTACTCAGGCCGAGCCACTTCCAGCCACCACAAATCAGCCTCAAATCACCCGCACAATCACAACCCGCCTTTCCCATGGCATCCGAAAACCTAATCCTAAGTATGCTAATCTCACAGCCCTTTCCTCTCCTTCCTCCCTTCCCACCACCACTAAACAGGCCCTCTCTACCCCTTATTGGTACAAAGCTATGTGTGAGGAGTACACCGCTCTCATGCGTAATGAAACTTGGTCCTTAGTTCCTTCCCATGAAGCACCAAACATTGTCGGGTGCAAATGGGTATTCCGTATCAAATACAACCCCGACAACACCATCCACAAATATAAAGCCCGTCTTGTTGCCAAAGGATTCCACCAAAGACCCGGCCTTGATTATTCTGAAACCTTTAGTCCTGTAGTCAAACCCGCCACTATCGTTTCATCCTTTCTCTAGCCATAACCCATGGTTGGCCCCTCCGCCAACTTGATGTGAACAACGCCTTCCTCCAAGGCCGCCTCTCTGAAACCGTCTTCATGTCACAACCCCCCGGTTTCCAAGATTTCACAAAACCCTCTCATGTGTGTCGACTCTCCAAAGCCATCTATGGCCTCAAACAAGCACCTCGTGCTTGGTATACCGCCCTCAAACAATTCCTAATCTCCTTCGGCTTCAACCCCTATATTGCCGATCCATCTCTCTTTACCTTCCTCAAAAATTCCCACCACCTTCTTCTTCTAGTCTACGTTGACGATATTGTCATTACGGGTCCTTCCACCTCCTTTCTTGAAACCTTCATTGATCATCTTGCCTCTCGCTTCTCTCTAAAGGATCTAGGTCCTCTTTCCTATTTTCTTGGAGTCGAGATTACACCCAATCCTCATGGCATCATCCTCTCTCAAACAAAATACATTAGCGATCTCCTCACCCGCCATAACATGGACAACTCTAAACCTTCCCCCACACCCATGTCCACCTACCCTCCTCTCTCGGCCCACCCTCGTACTCCCATCTGCAATCCCTCTGAATACCGAGCCATCCTAGGAAGCCTCTAATATCTTTTTCTCACTCGACCGGATATTGCCTTCCCAGTTAACAAGCTAGCTCAATTCCTTCACCACCCACAAGAAAACCATTGGTCTGCTCTCAAACGGTTACTTCGTTACCTTCATGGAACCATCCACCTGGGCACTCAGATTTTCAAACAGTCCCCACTCATTCTCCATGCTTACTGCGATGCCGATTGGGCAGGGGACAAAGACGACTTCTACTCAACCACTGGTTTTATTGTTTACTTAGGTCGTAATCCAGTTACTTGGTCTTCTAAAAAGCAACGAGCTATTGCTCGCTCCTCAACCGAAGCCGAATACCGTGCCATTGCTGCCTCCACTGCCGAGCTTCTCTGGGTTCGCAACATTTTAGCTGAGCTCGGCATCCACCCTTTAGCACCACCAGTAGTGTTCAGTGACAATCTTGGCGCCACCAACTACTCCGCCAACCCCATTTTTCACTCCCGTATGAAACATTTAGCTCTCGCCTTCCACTTTGTACGAGAGCAAGTTCAGCTTGGAAACCTTCGTGTTCAACATATATCCGGCAAAGACCAACTTGCCGACCCACTTAAAAAACCAATCTCACGGGCTCGGTTTGTCTCTCTCATCTCTAAGATTGGCCTCACTCACGGACCGTCCATCTTGCAGGGGCGTGTAAAGGATCCCAATGATCCTCCAGATTGTAACCTCTAGATTGTAAAGGATCCCAATGATCCTCCAGATCATTAGAATATTTTCTGTTACTTTCTTATTCATTTATTTTTCTATAATTTAGATAGTTGATTAAGTGATTTAGCATATCTCTATTCATAATTGTGTATATACTCCATTGTATTTCTCTAGGTTTTAAACTCTCATTTGTAACTATAAATTGACAAGTTGATAAATGAAAAGATTACTTTTTGCCAAATCTGTTTTACCAAAGAGGCCTTGAACATTCTTTATATTTGTTTCGGGTCCAAAAACACACAGAAATGCATACGAACTCTTCCTTGGATCCTCCTCGAATGAATGGGCTCCCATTTATCATGAATGAATTGTTTTGAGTTGGGCCTCGTTCCACGGTGCGATCCTAGGTTTTCATCACGCTTGAAACTATTCTTGAAAGATTTCTCTTCTTGCATAATTGGAAACCCGAGCCATCCACCAAAATTGCACATTCCATTAACTTTTCTCTTGCAAAGCAGTCATTTTCCTTTATAAAATACTTAACGTAATGTAATGAAACCTCTTGAAAACATTATGGATCGACTTGGAGGCTCCCTTGACCTTCTAAATTGACTCCAATTTACATCTAATTGGCCCCAATTGATCCCCCAAGTCCCTGAAACTACAAAACAACACTAAAAACTACTATTAGACTGTAAAAACTCGAGAATTAGCTAACATTAAGCCTAAGAGACACCTAATAAATGAGTAAAATACTCATTTATACACTCCATTTTAGTTCTTCACATAATTCCGTGTTAACGATTGCTTGACACTCCAAACTGTTAATGGTATTTTAAACTTTCTTGCTTATATACCTATGTCTTCTTATCATCTCCTCCTTCCTTATCTCTGTCAGATCCTCTACCCCATGTTCTTATTTTACCCCCTTGAATGATTCCTTTCAATCCCTTTTAAACTTCATAAGGTTCACCATAAGCTGGTGATCTCCTACCCGCACCCGGCTGTCTTCTCGATTGCAACTTCTGCATCAGATTTCTTCTTAAATCTCACAAATCCAAAACAACTTCCTCTCCTACTCCTTTTCCAGGAACAAATGTTTCAACAATGCTCCCATGATTCTTATACATTTGGCATAACCTTTTGTTATCCATCCACTGAAGAAGATTGTCGACATAAATTGAAGTTGTTGAAACCACTTTGCCTGTTTCACCTTTCTTGCCTATATGAATTTTCACCTTTCTATCTCTGCCATTCTCCATTGTCGACTCCATTCCCTCTCCATGTCAGTTGCTCTCTCTCTTGAGCTTTTACTTACCAAAGAAAAATTCAAATTATTACAAGATAAGGTCATTTTAGAGGTAATGTGTATTCTTTCCAGCAAATTTCATTTCTGTCCAAAGCAAAGACGATGTCTACCGAAACCAGTCATACACTTCACATTTAATTAATTATTTTCTATCTCCAATTGGAAGGGGTCGCTTGGGTAATGAATGATTTGCATTTCCATTAACTTTACACAATAAGATGAGTGCATAAATTAAGATTCTTTGACAGATATCTCTTTTGCTCTTGTTGCAAATTAATAAGTGATGGTATGCAGAGGCAATATTCGAATTTGTTAACCATACTTCACTCTACATTTGTTCGTAAGTCTACAGCTCTAGTATCAGAACCATCAAGCTGGTTTATTGCTCCCACTCAAAGATCAAATCACTATAATGATCATCAAACCCTTGGGTACGTTGATGAATTTAGTGATTTGAGTTGATGATCAACAAGACCAATTATAAATGTGGTGCCTGGACTGGGAAAGTTTCCAAATGTATCACTCCACCTTCATTTGCCACGCTTTGTGCATCTATGACAGGATTTTCTATATTGTTATTTCCAGGAAGGTCAACTATAGTCCATTTTTTGAGATATGTCAACAACAATAGGCTTCCAGTCTGGCAGCAGAGACCGCATATTAAGCCAACATACAACCCCTGTATATATAATATTCTGAAGAAATTAAATGTAAACACAAGCCTCTCAAAAGAGATGCAGGTATATTACGTGTTGTGTGTGTTTGTGAGTGCTCGAAATAAGTACCTAACAACAACATGAAATATGAGTTCACCTTAGCATACATCCTTAACTTGAAAGCAAGAACAAGTGCAATTGGCATGCCAATGAGATAGAACGTTGCTAAGCTAATATACACAGTGACATGCTGCCAACTGCATCCCCTTGCTACCCCTGCATCATTTGGTAACTTGATCTCATTTCCAGGAGGATCTGATTAATCCCGACTAAGAGGGGATATATAAGAAGAAAGCATTGATCAAAGTAGTAAAATAGGGGACTGGGGGCAAATTGAAACCTTGCAAGATTCCTTGCACAGTATCCACTGCGGTTGAGACCAGTAGTAGGGGTGTCATTGAAGCAAATTTATTTATAATTACAGAACTGTCACTGAATAAGCCAGCCCATATATCATGACAAAAGCCTAAAGCTAAGACAGCAACAAGACCAAGTAGCATACAGAGCTTCAGAGTGACGGTCATTGCATGCTTAGCTTTCTCAGGATTGCCTGCTCCCAACTCATTCGATACCCTTGTGCTGTTATCAGAAATTATCTATATCTCAAACCAAAGGAACTGATTGCAAAAAAAAAAAAAAATCAAGAAGGAAAAAACTTGTGTAAAAATCTAATCCAGCTAACCTTACAGCAGCGCTGAGGCCATATGTAACCATGTACGGAACTGTTTCTGTATTTACGCTGGGACAAACAGGAAAAATACCAATCATACGCTGCAAAGTGGCCTAGAGATAATCTGGAGGCCCAAAGACCGTAAAGAAGGAAATAAATCCTACCATATTGCAATTAGAGGAGTTGTTATCTCTGCGTTTGGCATCAGTCCGGCTAGTAAGACTAGTAGCTCGAAAGCCCAGTACTCCAAACTAGCAAACGTATTTCCGAAAAGGAAAAATCAAGGACATCAATTCTCTTAAATATTATTGTAAGTTCATGAATAATAAGTGATGTTACTAACCACACCATAGCTGCAGAGGGAAGGGCGAGCTTCAAGTTTGTAAGAATGTGACTAAAGGACTCCAAAGAGAATCCTTGCCACGTCTCCTTAAATTTCTTGGCGTAAAGCACATATATAGCCAGCATAAACAAAGAAATCCAAAATGAAATCGAAGTAGCCAATGGGGCTCCCACAAAACCAAGAGATGTGCAATGAACCAGAACATAAGCAAGGCCAATGTGAATGATTAATGGCAGCACCGAGCACACAACTAGTGGGATTACAACAGACTGCGTCTGGAGAAACCTCAATTAGCAATTCATTAAACCGTAAGCAAACAATCCTGGTATAAGATACTTAAGGTAGAGAGCAGCCATCTTTGAAATGTTTGGATCTTGGTGAAGTAAGATAAGAATGGGTTCCGTATATAGCCAGAGAATGGTAATGAGGAAAGAGAAGAAGATTGAAATAAAGCAAGAAGCCTGTAAATATATACCCAACATCCGGTATAGCTGTGCGCCGTATCCTTGCCCACATAATGTCTCTAGTGAACCACTTAGCCCAATCTAAGGTAACAAGAATGAGTAAATCTGTGTCAGTCTAGCAATATGTAATCTGTCAAAGCAGAAGCAGGACACAACTAATTGTTTGTCGCAACTCACAAAGATAGGCAAGCCTTTAAGTTCTACTCCCTCCGTCCCGTCCCGGATAAATGTTCCTAATGGATAAAACACAGGAATTAAGAAACATAATTAATGATGTGTTGTAAAATGTGTTCTGACCATAATATCCATTAACATTAATTGAGTTCAACTACTTTAAATAATTGAGTTTGTTTGAGATGTGTTATATTAAATGAAGTTTAAGAGTATATTAGAAAGAATGATAAAGAATAGGTAAATCAAAAGTCTTTAGGAACATTAGTTGGGACATCCGAAAATAGAAAGTAGGAACATTTATATGGAACGGAGGGAGTACTACAAATTGGGATTGACAAATATTTAGGTTAGTTATATTAATTTTCTCTATTTTCTTTTCTTTCATCTGATTCTGAAAAAAAAAAAAAAAAAACTCACAGATTGGTGCATCCACGAGCGAAGTACCAACTTAGCTATGATTATCAATCCGTAGAGACTTTGTTTAGTAGATTGGTGCACTTGATTACAAAGTGTTACTCCTTTTCCTTGTACTCTATGATTGTTTTCCAAACTGCGGGGTTAAGAGGTGGGCGAACGTCTATTCAAAATGAGCACCTAGCTAGGCGCTAATGTGAGGGCTCAGTTTTGTAGGCATCCGCCCAACTTATACTGCCCAATCTCCAAACACCTAGAAGAATTAGCGACCTAGCTAATTAAGGGGACTAGGAGGGGAGTCCAGTTGTGTAGGTATCACATTTGATAACTTTATGGTTGATGGAGATTCTTGGTACGACCAACTCATTGCTCCTTTATACTCCATCTGTTCCGATAAATGTTTCTATTTTTTATTTTAAGATATCTCAACTAATGTTCTTAAAGACTTTTGATCTACCTATTCTGTTGGATGTGATGGCTCGATAATTAAAATGTTTGATGGTGTGGTTAGAACGTTATGTGATGTTAGACATGTACCAGAGGTTTCTAAAAATCTGATTTCATTGGGTACCTTGGATGCAAACGGTCTTACCTATAAAGCTCAAGGTGGAGTTTTGAAAGTTGTTAAGGGTGCTATGGTGGTGATGAAGGGTGAGAGGGGCTCTAAAAACATTTACAGGGTGCGAGGGAGCACGGTTGTAGGTGGAGTAACATCCGTAGAATCTGAGGTAGATGTTGATACCCTTCTATGGCATATGCGGCTTGGCCACATGGGTGAAAGGGGGATGCGTGAACTTCATAAGCGCAAGTTGTTGAAGGGTGTGAAGACTTGCAAACTTGAGTTTTGCAAGTATTGTGTTCTTGGAAAGCAAAGCAAGGTGCAATTCAAGACGGGTAAACATACAACAAAGGGCATCCTCGACTATGTTCACTCAGATGTGTGGGGGCCCGGTAACGTAATCAAGAGGTGGACATTATTACTTTGTCACGTTCATTGATGATTTTTCGAAAAAGGTTTGGGTTTACTTCATGAGGCACAAGTCAGAAACTTTTGAGAAGTTCAAAGTGTGGAAAGCTGAAGTGGAAAATCAAACAGGGAGAAAAATCAAGTGTTTGAGAAGTGATAATGGGACAGAGTACACAGATGGCGAGTTCAAGAAATTCTGTCGAGAGCATGGAATCAAGAGGCACTACACAGTACGTAGGACACCACAGCAAAATGGTGTGGCTGAAAGGATGAATAGATCTATTGCGGAAAGGGCTAGGTGTCTACGATTCAATGCAGGGTTGGCGAAGAATTTTTGGGCTGATGCGGTGAGTATGGCATGTTTCTTGCTAAACAGGTCACCTAGGGCTTCATTGGATAACAGGTTTGCGGAGGAGGTATGGACGGGTAATGAGGTAGACCTCACCGATATCCGAGTGTTTGGGTGTCCATCCTATGTGCATATTCCTGGTGAAGAGAGGTCGAAGCTTGACCCAAAGTCAAAACAGTGTGTCTTTCTCGGGTATGAAACAGGTGTAAAAGGATACAAGCTTTGGGATCCCAAGTCAAGCAAGGTGGTGATCAGTAGGGACGTGGTCTTTGATGAAAAGGCTATGTTGAAGTGTACTCAAGATGATAAAGAGAAGGTGTCAGAAAACAAAGAGAGCGATAAGCAGGTTGTTAAGGTGGAGTTACATGAGGATGAAACTGATACGGATCTCACTCTTCCGGATTCAGAGGTAATTACACAGGAAACTGAAGAGACTAATACTTCAGTTGGGAGACCTAAGAGAGTAATCAAACCACCTGTCAGGTATGGTTTTGAAGACATGGTTTCATATGTTCTTGTTCTTAGTAGTGGAGACCCAAATTCTTTTCAGGAGGCAATAAATAGTCCTGAAAAGGATAAATGGGTAACGGCTATGACGGAGGAGATGGAGTCGTTGTCTAAGAATGATACATGGGATTTGGTGGAGCTTCCTAAAGGGAAGCGTGCTATTGGTTGCAAGTGGGTTTTCAAGCGTAAAGAAGCGGTATCAGAAAAAGAGGGGGAAAAATTCAAGGCTCGATTGGTAGCAAAGGGATACTCGCAGCGAGAGGGGGTGGATTATAATGAAATTTTTTCGTCTGTTGTTAGACACACTTCCATTCGAATTGTGTTGGGTCTTGTAGCGCATTATGATTTGGTGTTGGAGCAAATGGATGTGAAAACTGCGTTCCTACACGGTGAGTTGGATGAGCAGATTTTCATGGAGCAACCACATGGGTTCACGAGCCGGCGGGAGCGTTTGGTTTGTAAATTGAAGAAATCACTTTATGGGCTGAAGCAATCTCCGAGGCAGTGGTACACGAGATTTGACTCCTACATGGTGAGTATTGGCTACAAGAGGTGTGAGTATGATTGCTGCGTTTATGTGAAGAGCCTTGATGGTGGCTCATATATTTTTCTGCTACTTTACGTGGATGATATGCTTATCGCGGGTAGAAGCAAGAACGAGGTCAATCAATTGAAGGCCTTGTTAAGTAAAGAGTTTGACATGAAGGATTTGGGGGAAGCCAAGAAGATTCTTGGGATGGAGATTCGCCGAGACAGGAAATCTAGGAGATTGTGGTTGTCTCAAGCCGGCTACGTGGAGAAAGTGTTGGAGAGGTTCAATATGCAAGATGCAAAACCTGTGAAAACACCATTGGCGAGTCATTTTAATTTATCTGCCTCTAATTCCCCGAGTTCGACGAAATTCGAGTATGTCAAAGGTTCCCTATGCAAGCGCAGTGGGATGTCTCATGTATGTTATGGTTTGCACTAGGCCAGATTTGGCGCAAGCAATTAGTGTGGTTAGCAAGTATATGGCGAATCCGGGCAAACAGCATTGGGAAGCAGTTAAGTGGATTCTCAGATACTTGAAGGGCACTATGGGTTATGGCATCATGTTTGAGAAACAGAGTGAGGAGCTTTCTGTTGTGGGGTATGTAGATTCCGATTATGCGGGTGACTTGGATTGGAGGCGGTCGACTACGGGTTATGCGTTTACACTCGCAGGTGGACCCATATGTTGGAGGTCTATGATTCAGTCTATTATTGCATTGTCTACAACGGAAGCGGAGTACATGGCAGCTGTTGAAGCTGCAAAGGAAGCCTTATGGCTTCGAGGCTTAGTCAAGGAGTTGGGTATTCAGCAAGGTGGAGTGAGGTTGCTTTGTGACAGTCAAAGCGCGATTTTTCTAGCAAAGAATCACATTTATCATCAACGGACGAAACACATTGATGTGCGGTTTCACAAGATTCGGGAGTTGATTGATATGGGTGAGGTTGTGTTAGAGAAAGTTCATACCACAGAGAATGCTGCTGATATGTTGACAAAGCCGGTTACTACTGACAAGTTCAAGCATTGCTTGGATTTGTTTCACATCTCTAGCTGTTAGAGATGGGGAGGTTCGATGTCTACACAGGTGGTTCGAGTATTGGTTCCTTGTATCTTCTGTTGAGTTGGGTGAATGCTCGCCAAGGTGGAGATTGTTGGATGTGATGGCTCGATGCCCCTGGCAAAGGGGCCGGCGCCCTCCGAGGGCGACCGCTTGGCTCACTGGATTTTATGCGGCCGCATAAGGCGTCCGCATTGGTATTCTGGAAACCATGCGGCCGCATAGTGCGTCCGCATGGGAATTTTGTAGATCGCATGCGGCCGCATTATGCGTCCGCATGGCGACGTTTTTAGGGTTTTTTCTATTTCCTATAAATAGTTGTATTCCTAAAAGGTGTTGTAACAAGTTAAGCCTCTAATAAAACTTCGATAGTCTGTTGACCCCAATCTCTCTCTCTTTCGATTCCCAACTGCTTTTGTGTGTTGTTTATCAATTGTTTCCGCTGCGTTGCACAACATATTCTCTATCATTCTTCCTAATATACCCTTAAAGTTTCATTTAATATAACACATTCCAAAAAAACTCAATTATTTAGAATATATATATAGATGAACTCAATTAATGTTCATCAGTATTCTCATCAGAATACATTTTACAGCACATCATTAATTATATTTTTTAATTCCTATATTTTCTCAACTAATTAAAAACATTTATTCAGGACGAATGGAGTATATAGTATAGATAACTAAAGCTACTGCAAATTCCAGAAGGGACATATATAAGATCCTTAAATAGTGAGAGTCGAGTGAATTCTTGGTATTGTGTTTGGTTCTGCACATACTAATACATAGACTTTTTGAAGAAATTATCCTTTGAACTTTACAAAAGGAGAAAGTGTTAGGTCCTATAATACGGTGAATAATATTCTCTTCACCCGAAAAGAGCTATACTTTCTTTTTTGAGTTTGTCCAAAAAATAAGGTTATATTTCAAAATTTAAGCTATAAACTCTTTAGTATTATTTTTAAATTTTCTTTCTTCATGATATTTCTCTTAGGTGATATGTAAAAAATAATACTCTAATAATAATTTTAGTATAATTTAAAAGAAATGTATAAATACTATTTTAAAAGTTTTGGGTTAATGACACTAGAAGTCCCTCAACTATGACCGATTTCACCAGTAGTCCCTTAACAATTTTTTTTTAAATTTTAGTCCCTTGACTATAAAAATTAGACAGGTTGGTCCTTTTGTTGGATGTCGTTAGTATTTTTCCGTTAAGTCCGTCATGAGCCTTTGGTTAAGGGTATTTATGGAATTTCACGCACAAAGATATTTTCTAATACTTAAAATAATATATTATTTTCTCCCTCTCCCCCCCACCACTTTCTAAACCGACAAAGACGGTCGAATCTACTTTCATATATGTATACAAAGACATCGATCCTTCCACCGGCGTTCAATCCAAAGACATCGAAAAATAGTGGTTTGTGACAGGGGCGTCAACAGGAGGGCAAAAAAAGGTCTTATTGTCAAGGATGCTGGCGGTGCTGAAATGATATTAGCGAATACCGAGATTAACCTCGAGGAAGATTCTATTGATGCCCATCTCCTGCCAACAACAGCAATTGGCTTCAATGAAGTAACTCAGTTGAAGAATTACATCAACTCTACCAGAAACCCAAGAGCTCGAATCATATTTGGAAGAACGGTCATCGAAAAATCTAGAGCACCTTTAGTAGCTCAATTCTCATCAAGGGGACCAAGTTACATTGACCCTTCAATCCTCAAACCGGACGTGACTGCTCTCGGGGTCAACATCATCGCAGCTTGGCCATAAAACTTGGGTCCCACCAGCCTACCTGAAGATTCTAGAAGAGTCAACTTTACCGTAATGTCTGACACTTCAATGGCTTGTCCTCACGTTGGTGGAATTGTTGCCCTGATTCATTCTGTTCATCCAAATATGAGCCCTGCTGCTGTCAAGTCAGCTCACATGACAACTGCAGATATCAGCAACCATTTACGAAAGCCAATAATAGATGAAGAAAAGCGCGCAGGAGTTCTTGCAATGGGGGCTGGACATATAAACCCCAAAAAATTTATTGATCCCGAACTGATTTACATATTAGGGCAGATGATTACATCACTCGCTTGTGTACTATAGGATACACAAGATCAAAAATTTTCACCATTACTCATAGGAATGTGAGCTGCCATGATATTATGCAGAAGAATAGAGGGTTCAACCTTAATTACCCATCTATTTCTGCAATATTTAGGCCAGGGATTACGAGTAAGATGATCAAAAGACGAGTAACCAACGTAGGGAACCCTAATTCCATTTACTCGGTGGAAGTAGTGCCTCCGGAGGGGATGAAAGTGAGAGTGAAACCAAGGCGGCTGGTATTCACACATGTGAATCAAAGTTTGAGTTACAGAGTTTGGTTCGTATCGAGAAAGAGAATGGGGTCAAAAAGTGTGAGATTTGGTCAATCGGGTGTTCTTTGGTGGGGATAGTGCGGGCGGTAAAATTGCACACAACATGGCAATTAGGGTCGGTTTAAAAAGGGGGGTGGGGGGCTGAGATGTTGTTGGGGGAGTGGGGGGAGAGAGAGAGAAGAATATATTGTTTTTAATATTAGAAAATATCTTTGTACGTGAAATTCCAATAACGCCCAGAAAAAAGTTAGGTGCCTTGCACATGACAGACTTAACGGAAAAATATTAACGGCATCCATCAAAAAGACTAGCCGCGTGACTTTTTGGTACTTAAGGGATTGAAGTTTGAAAAAAAATTCTTAAGGGACTACTGGTGAAATTGGTCATAGTCGAGGGATTTGTAGTGTCATTAACCCAAAGTTTTAATATTTTAATGCAACTCTTTTTACAGAAATATTAGACAAATGATAGGGTCTACAACTACAAACATAGGCATTAGGAATGGTCTATTTGGATTCTCGAACTCCACTAGAACTAACAAAACACTCACAGAAACACGTTCATTTATAATGGCTTATAAAGTATAAACCAAAGTGATTGACTCACTTAGCACATTCAATATATAATGGTATATAAAGCTATCGATCAAGGCATACAACTCAACTAATTCACAACTTTTTAAGAACAACGAAGAAAGGAAAATTTACAGAAGGGTTTGATGAACTCGTGTTTTGAGAACATATTATAAACAAGGGTACTACTACTCGAAATTACAGTTTTTGCCAATTTTTAAAGCGAGTTAATTTATTTGAATTCCACTTGAGATTAGATTGTTAAAATATTGACTCGTTCCATCAATCAAATCTGAACATAACGGGACCTGTTGAGTTGTGCCTTTAACGAGCTTAGCGGATATCGCTAAGCTAGTAAGGCTTGAGATATTGAGAAAGCTCCTAAGTTAACCAAGGCCATATATAGTAAACGATGTATAGCAGACTATATGCATATATATATTAATTACTCCTTCAGTTTCTAAGATGTCCTGGATTTGACTTTTGAATCAAACTATGTCTTTTTCAAATAAAAATTTGACGTATATTTTTAATTTTTTTAAAATTATAAAATACGTAATTATTATACTTTATAGGTATTACGAGTTACGTGTTTTGTAATTTTTAAAAAAATACAAGTCAAACTTTTATTTAAAAAATAATCAATTTGACTAAAGTGAAACATGACAATAATTTAAGAAGGGACGGAGTATCTATTTAGCGATTCAATAATCATCATGTATCATGTTAAAGCATGTATTATGGGCAGTTGTAATTAATAACAGGATGACCATGAATGGGAGAGAGTGTAGATGCTAAATTTGTACCATGAAACCAAAACCGGTGACATTTGCCCAAGAATTGGCAAGGTTAGAGGCCGCAAGGTGAAGATTGCCAAGGTGACCGGCAAACATGATGGAGCTCAAAGGAATGAAATAGTAAGCAACCGTCGTAAGGATCAACGGCAGCGAAAACAATATCTGATTCTTCCCCTCCTCCACGTCCACCACCTTCTTCCACCAGCACCTCCACCCCCCATCATCATTAACATTCATTCCAGCTTCATCTTCATGGCCCAAGGTCCCTGCTGCAGTCTGATCAGCATTTCTAACAGTTTGGACCATCTCTCTCTCTCTCTCTCTCTCTCTCTCTCTCTCTCTCTCTCTCTCTCTTACTTTCTATTGAATCTCTTCTATAATTATTAGATGGTAAGTTGTACTGTACATGACCACAGAGGGAGTTTGTCTAGAACCAGGCATACATAGAGTATATGTGCATAAATAGACAACCATTGTCAGTAAGGATCTTCTATTCCAAGAAGGTGTTTCATCTCCTAATTCAACCGTTGGATTTTCATCACATGTGCATAAAAAATTACGAAATAATTAATATTATTTATTTCCATACACATGTGGCGAATATCCCCTCAATTTGGGTATCCAATAATATATAACGTGTCAATACATTAATAAAACTTTATCTAATTGTGCAAAAATCTCAGGAAAAAATAAAAAAAGTAATAAAAAGTATTTTTGCAATGAAGAGTGCAATGTATTAAAAGTAACAAATTCTCTATAAAAAAATGCTACTAAATTTTGAAATTGAGAGAAATTTCCAAAATTGAGAAGTTAAGGTCCAGTATGAATTAACTTGGTATCCATACTGTAGGACTGCAAGTGCATGGTTACCTTGTGTTAAAAGAAAAAGTTGGCCAATATTAATGAGTGGGAGAATGATATTTAATTATGCAGTATATAATAATAATTGCCAAAATAAAAAAATCATATTCAATCGAGTTCCACTAGTAGTCTCGTGCCAAATTCTTATTCTAAAATGGGTGTGGAAAGCAGTATTAAAGGTTCACAAATATTATTTTGTCTCAAATTAAGAGCTCGTTTGTAGTAACGTTTACAATATGCAGTGTCTTAAAAACACAGCGTTTCAAAAAGTACAGTGTTTTAAAAACACAGGTTTTTTCTTATAAATGCGTTTGAGATATTATTTCAATACGCAGTTTTTTTTTTCTAGCAGCATTTTAAAACCTACGTTTTGGGAAAAAGCTGGGAATTCCAGCGTTTTAAAATGCAGCTTCGTTTTGAAAACGCTGCTTTTTCTGCCCCAGCATTGAAACACATTTTTTTGCAAATAAGTTGCGTTTTATCCCTGCGTTTTAGCCAAAACGCACGACCAAACGGGCTCTAAGTATTCATTTTTTTGAAATATTTTTGTTTTAAAATGAGTGCACTTTTTTTATATAAGTTATTAAATTTACCTTTGATACATGCGTACTTTCAAATATTATAGTATAGACATTAAAGGCATTCATTTACATATATTATTAAAATATTTAGGTAATCTTTAACTTTAGAAAAAAAAATAAAAAAATCCAAGGTAACACCCAATTTGAAATGAGGGAGCAGAAGATATCCTTGATGCTTGCCACTCTCAAGATCGCAATTTACTTGATAAGCCCGACTGCCGAGAGTCTAAGTCTAACCTCATTTTCTACTCTATTATATGTTCTTTCCATCTTGATTTATTATACGGGGTTTAACCAACGTTTTTCCTATTTCTCTTAAATTAGGCAAAGATTTCACTTTTTATTTTTAAAAGTTAACATGTGACTAAATCAAATTAATTTTTTATAATTTACTTATTTTTTTAGAAATAAAATCTCATTTTTTAAAAACTACATTAAAATATTATGGATTACAAGTTTCATAATTTTATAAAAACAAATAAATCTATTCAAATTATATGTAAAACTTTAATTAAATTAACCCAAAATAATCAAAAATAAACTCTTTGTCTGAATGAAGGGAATATTATAAAAAAAAGAATCTGAAGACTTGAAAAACAATCGCAAAATTAAGCTCACCCGCTCCGTTAAACATTCAAGTCCATAATCATAAATGTTCTCTCTCTCTCTCTCTCTCTCTCTCTCTCTCTCTCTCTCTCTCTCATTCAATTTGGAAATCTGCACTTGGAGTGCTAGAGTGGTGTCAATGGATCAGATTTTAGCTCGAATTCAATCCGATTTCGATGAAAAAATTTCGGATATGAATTTGTATAATAGTCCAATAACCCGAATTCAATTCGAATCCGATAAACAAGTGTTTGAATTTTGCTTCAGTCTAAACACAGTGGAAAAAGGAATAAAAAAAGTTGTTTTTGATGAGTCACCAAAGCTTCAAGCGGTCCATATTTATCAACCGCTTGAAGTCACGTCAAACACTCCAATGGTGCACAATTTCTTCAACCGGTTGATAGCCCATTATAAAGCTTTTACAATTGTCGTTGGAGCTGCTCTAAATGCATAGTAGGGCTCAAGCCCACCTCAAAATTTACCAATAATATATATATATATATATACATATATATATATATTTATGTAACCCAAACTCAAACGCTAACCTCATCACTCACTCCACTCTCCACACACTCTCTCTCCATCAATCACCAAGTCTCTAAGAAACTCGACACTACTCATCCGAAATCCCTCTCTCATTCGTTCACTCGGTGCTGTTTCTGATCTTTCACCAAATTACCAAAAGAAACAACAAACATTTACATCTCTGATATCTTACAGAGTTAGATTTAATTAGATTAAAATCTTTTATAATTATGTATGTAATGGGTAACGCTTATTAAGTCACCGACTATATGTAATTCTTTTTTCGATTAGTTATTATGCATGGTTATTAACTGTATTCTGAATCTGTAAAATCTTATTTTATTTATAATATTTTTTTCTAATTACTGTTTTGACTTTAACCATATCCTAAATCTGTAAAATCTTTTATTATTTATACTTTTCTTTGTAATTACTATTTTGATTAGTTAAGGTCATTGTATTTAAAGTGATCAACATAGATTTCTAAAAAAAATAGTAATTTTGTAATAAATACGCGTTAATCTTTTTTTTTTTTTTCACATTTTAGGTATATATGAATTAATTATGTGACTATGCTAAAATATGAAATGCATAGTTTTTAATTTTTTCCGTCCATTCGACTAATATTTTCTAAATATCAAGTCCATGTATACCAAAATCTTGAATCCAGCACATGGCTAATAGTCAGTTAAATATCCTATGGACCACATGCTTTAATTTGGTTAATTAAGAAACCATGTACGTATATTTCAATGTCTATTTGGGGGTGGGGTTTAATCTTCAATTCTCCAAATATATTTTCAGTATTGTATACCAGAAAAAAAAAATTATATACCATGTATATATATATATACATATATATATATATACATATATATATATATATATATATATATACTACATATATTATCGGTATTAATGAGAGAGAGAGACGTGAATGAACTGCAAGGCTAATGCAGTAATGCTTGTGGTTCCCAATGTTACATCCCAACAAGAAAGTCCCGCCATTTGAAGGGCAGTACTGGAAATTTATAATATGTCCTTTTGGTCAGCCTAGCTATTTCCAACTCAAGGATATTTTTGTGAAGCAACCTAACGATTTAAGGGCACTTTGGTCTTCTTACAATTTTCATTAACATAATTAAATCGGTTTTCGGGTCTGATAGTTTGTAAAATTTCTATGAGATAAACTACTCCCTCTGTTTCAAAATATTTGTCGTTTTAGCTCTAGAAATTTGTTTCAAAAAGATTATCGTTTTAGGTTTTCAATGCATGTTTTACCTAATTTACCCTTGTCTTCTCACAAGTTCCAATAATTGATCATCTCTTCATTAAATACTTTATCTTCTCCCAATGGCTATCTCCTTCTAATTTATCTTTTCAACTACTCCTAGCACAAAAATTAAAGATATTTAATAAGGGTATATTTGTCAACTTATAAAATTTCTTAATATGTGTGCACAACTCTAAAACGTCAATCTTTTTGAAACGGAGGGAGTAGTTCAGAGATACAATCCGAAAACCCAAAATAGTTTGGGGGGGGGGGTGGTTTGTTGTATCTAGTAATGGAATTTTTACTCCTTCCGTTTTTAAATTATTGTCTTGTTTGACCTGACATATAGATTAAGAAAAAATAATTAACTTGATTATTAATATTTGTATAATGTGTAATTTTTTTTAATGTTTATGTACATATAACTCATAATTAAAATAAAAATAAAATAATAAAAGTTAAAAATAAAATTTTTAAACACAATAATTATATTAAGACGAACAAAAATAAAAATTTAAGGACGGACATTTATTTGTCCTCCAAAATGGACCCTACGGTACATCCTCTTCCACTATATAGATAAAGTAATCAAATTTGATCACAATACTTTTTGTAGCCATAAGATAATTGTAAATACCCTACCAGTCCCTGATAAAGTGGTTGTGTGATCCGAATAGATATCCATTGTGTACTTTTTTATTTTGTTCCTTTTTTTTTTTTTTTTTAATAGGGGCAAATTACACCAATCCTCTCCGTACTATTACTCTATTACACTGTTTCACAAACTTTAACTCTAATTCGTCTCAATTATTATTTCGGGCAAACTACACAAATGGTCCCTCTAGTTTATGGGTATTTTACTTTTCGTCTCTACACCTCACAAATGGTCCATAAATTGAGGACCTTTAACACAAATGGTCCTTCCATCTAATTCTATTAATTTCTTACTGTTAAATGCGTACACATGCAAAGCATGTGCATTTGAGGAAGAGTAAAATACTAATTTTGTTTTGAAATAAATATTCATGGAGCAATCTTGAAATATAAAAGGTGAATTACAGGTCGGTCCCTTTTTAAACATTTGTAATCGCTCCAGTCCACTCATCTTTTTTAAAAATTGGAAAAAGACATTTTTTGGGCGAAAAGACGATTATGCCATTAATGAATGAAAAATACGCGCGCATCAGTAACCCAAGGCATCCCGATAAGTAATCCAAGGCATCGCGTTGATTAATCATCGTAATGAGCAACCAAGGTATCGCGATGAGCAACCAAGGCATCGCGATGCACCACTTTTGCAAATTGGGGCATTGCGATGGAATAATTGGTACATTGCGATCATCGCAGCGCGCCTTAGGGGACCAATCGGTACACGCCTTAGCGAGCAGGGGAGCCAACTGAAAAAACTGAATTGTCGTTGCTCGCTAAGGCGAGCTGTTGCTCAAGCCATCCATTTTAGTTTATTCACAGAGACAAAAAGAGATGCTTTACTTTGTGCATCGCAATGCTCCACTTTGTGCATCGCGATGCTCCGTTTGAATTTCAACCGCTGAAAGGGACTTGATTTTCGTTTACTTTTCGGGGTGTTGCCTCCAAACCCCCACGAGGGACACTGTCCCCTCGACCCCTGTGACCTAACCGGGCAGGTCGAGCCCCGTTGCGTTGCCCAATATTTGAATTGTCTAACATGTGCTGTTAATGAAATTGAAAATATTTTTCCATATCTGTCCTGTTCGCCCACCCTTTTTTCATTGAGTTGGTTTTTCTAACTTTCACTTGCAAACAACCTTTGTTGCCATCTTATTCAAAGGTTTTTATATTTCTCAGATTTAAATGCTATGAAGCATTCAAGCGTGGGAGCTGATCTGTGAAAGTCAATCTTCATCATCAAAGAAACAGGAGCATTTTAGGAAGAAAATTCTCAAAGTGCCTTTTTTCGGTTTAAAAAAAAAGGGTGGACTGGAGAGAATAAAAACTTTTCAAAGTGTACCGGCCAGCAATTTCCTGAAATATAAGTACAATGAGTACTCATTGCTCCCAAGCAAATGTCCACTACTAGATTTGGGCAAATTACTCGATCCCACTACCCACATTATTTTGAAAATAATAAAATATGTATTATTTTTATTTCAATTATTTATTTTCTTCCTCCCCCCTCTCTTTCTCTCTCAAACCACCACCACCGCTCATTGCCGAAATCACCACCATAACTCCTTTCTGATTGATCTCTCCATCTCTTCTTCTTTCTTCCACTCTTATTCTACTGCCACCACTCATTCCACCACCACTATCAAAACCACCGCCACCAACTATCCCTCATACACCTAACTGGGTTCCAAACCCTTAACCCATCTAAAATTTTACCCAACTCAGATGTCATTTATTCCTCCAAATTAAGACACTATGCTTGGATGTTTGAATTTAGTCATAGGTGAACATAAAATTAAGAGAAAAATATACAAACTGAATCTTTCATTCTTTCACCTCTTTTTTCTCTCTCTAGACACTTTTTTTTTTTGTTAAAAGTCATAAGCATATGCATTCACCAGCACCCATGCCAACAAAAGTGAGATCAAACCAATTAACAAGTCACCCATTCCAATTCAAAACTTCCCACCTTCATGTAAACCCACCCCCATCTGAATCTTCAACCTCCGAAATATGTTTAAAGTTATCAGTTTTTAGATGAAAAATTTTAGAGATCTAAAGAGATTTCAAGTTTAAAAATCAAATATGGGTGAAGTCACAGATTACTACACGATTTTCCATGGTGAATTTTGGTTCATTTCGGCCCTCAAACCCTTTAAGGCAACCATCGCTTCTTTTCTTCTTCAAATCTTGAAGATTTTTTTACTGTTTAGAGAAAGAGATAGCCGATTGGCTTATTCAAATCTCCATGAAAGCACCTATGAGGGAGAGTAAAAATGGTCCGGAGAAAAAGATAGTCGATTTTATAGTTTCACCCCATCAAATCTTGAATTATTGCAAGTAGTTCTACACAAATGGTCTGTGTCCACAATTGGTCCCTGTGCTTTTAAAGGCAAAATGACTATTTTACCCTTCCCAAAATACATGTGAGAAGCACATGTATCGGATAAAATATAACGGAACTAGACAGAAGGACCAATTGCGTTCAATTGGTTGGTACAAGGACGACTGGCAAAAAAAAAAAAAAAAACAAAATGCAAAAAACCCTAAAACTACATGAACCATTTGTGTAGTTTGCCCTATTATTTTTACTATGTTTTCGTAATGAAATCCGTCATTTTGTTTAGGGAAAATTACACAAATGGTCCTTGTACTTCTCGATATTTTTGGGATTCGTCCTAACCCCACGTCAGCAATCTCTGAACTCAATTTCTTGACACATTTGGTCATTCCATCCATTGCCATCTATTTTTTTTCGTTAAGTGGAATCACGTGCATTTCACGTGATTTTGTCCAAGGGTAAATTAGTTATTTTAATTTAAAAAGTACAAGGACCTTTTGTGTAATTTACCCTAAACTAAACCCACCCCATAATCATCTACTTCCCCAATCCACCGTGACTTGATTTCTCTTTCTTCTCTTTCCAATCTCAAACTTAGATTCACAATTTCCTCTCTCTTCCCTCAAATCTCAAATTAAGATTCACCATTTTATCTCTCTTCCCTAAAAAAATTAAACCAATTTTTGTAGCTCAATCCAACCCAGCAGACAATGCAAAACTTAGTCTTTAGTAACTTGTGAAAACCTTCAATCTAACCACATTAAACCAATATCTAGGCAATGCACTTACATAACTCAAACCAGGGGCAATTTCAGTCTCTTTACAACCCCAGTCAACAAAATACTTGAAGACACCATTAAAAAACAACTTCCTTTACAGAAATGAGCCAAATATGTAGAAACCCACTTCACAAAAACACCAACTCTGGCCAGAGTAGCCCCAAATCTACCAAATTATTTAACCAATTCAAGAGAAATACTCTTTATCCATCTTCTAGTAAGACCCACACCCTGAAACCACTCCCACAACACATGCCCACTTCAAAATAAGTAACAGGCCCAAGAAAATCTCAGTCCCACACAAATATAAAACCCAAAATTCTCTAATCAAACAGCCAATTTTAGGTCAACCCCTTCAAACTCCTCCCCCCAACCTGCAAGAAAAATTGAATTGATCGATGGAGATTGGGGAGGGTTGGGGACGGAATTGGATAGTTAGCGGGTTAGCTCTCTCTCTATCTCTCTTTGTCTCTCTCTCTCTTACATCCAGCAAAACCGCTCCCCTCCCTCTATTAGCGTCTTCTCCGGCGACGGTGGGCGGCAATGGCAGTGGTTGTGGCAGCTATGGTGGACCGAAGGGAAAGGGGTTGGGATAGAGAAGAAAGGGGTGTGCAAATTGCTGTAATATCCTTTTATAAAGTTTAAAAAATAAAATTACTATGGATAATTTTGTCTATTCAAAAGAAAAATTTACAAGGATAATTTTACCCTTGGTCAAAATCACATGTGTTGCACATGCTTACATTTAACGGACAAAAATTATCGGCATTGGACGGAAGGACCAATTGTGTTTTACTTGATTAGTACAAGGACAATTTTTTGCAAAAATTAGTTTAGGAACGAATCCCAAAAAGGTCGAGAAGTATAAGGACCATTTATGTAGTTTATCCTTTTGTTTAATGCAATTAACTTTTTACCATTATGTGTACAATGTGCCTTTCTTTAAGGGTAACTTAGGCAGATGATGAATGAGTATTTTACTCATTCAATTGAGTACTTTTTTTGTCTTAATCTTTGTAAATTTTTGGGATTTCTGTTATTTAATTTGGATTTTTAGTGTTTAATGAGATTTCAGGGGCCTTCGAAGAAAATATGCAGAAACATGATATATATATTTTGGTGCTGTTTTGAAACATGAAGGAGTTAAAATGTAAAAGGTCCAAAGTTGCAAGAAGAAATTGAAAGTTTAGTTTTGCCGAAGCTCGCCCCAGCGCGAGCTTTTCATTCGCCCTAGCGCGATCCTTTCTAAAGTTGCAAGTTTTCAGAGGCAAAAGATCAGAGAGTTTCGCGCCCCAGCGCGCTCCCCATCTGCGCCCTAGCGCTCTGCGACTTTTGGGGATTTCTTGTTGTTCCAATATTGTGCGAAGTCATTCCAAGGTCTTGAAGGAGATATAAAGAAGACTTGCTTTAGTGAAAAGGGGGGATCTTTTCTGGGAGTAATCTTGAGTTTTGTACTTCATCTAATTCTAATTTCTTTACTCAAATTCAAGTTCAATTGAAGAAACAACGGTTTGTAACTAAACTATCTTCTAGGGATTGGAGGTAATTTTGTATCAAAGGTTTTATGTTTTAATTTAATAGTTATATGCAATCTATGAATTCTTGTTCTCCACAGAGTATGCTTAATTAAATTTTATCAGTTGTTTTACGATCGTAATTCAACTGTTATTATTATCTGAGGTTTGAAATAGTGAATGATCAATATTCCTATTTCATAAATTGCCATCCTTTGTGAGATTAATTTCGAGTGATACATGATCATTGTTGATTTTAGAATTAGGATTAATTTGTTCTTTCATGCTTAATGAATTCCCAAGTGTTGTGTTAACGGATCAAGGAGACACAATAGTTAGGAGTTAAAAGATTGCAAATCGTGATCAAAGCGTCTCAATCTTTGCCTTAGAAGAACGAACCCTAGAATCAAACTATGACTTTAGAAAGACATAAAATTAAGATACAAAGTGAACCCCAATCCCTAGGCCTTCCCAATTTTTGAATTCTCTCATATTAGTGCAATTGTTAATTTCCTTTAATTCATTATTTACTGTTAATTTAGTTGTTAAACAAAATTCAAATCATCTCTTGTTCTTTAAATCGTTTTATTCATGTTAGTAGCTGGAATTTACTAAATCAAAACACTTGTCCTTGTGGTTCGACCCTTATATTTGCACAAACTGTACTATAACAGACTCGTGCACTTACGAGGTAAATAAATCTTCCATCAACATACCACCAAAATTAAAGTACAGAGACCAATATTGTCATAATAGAAGAACTAAAATTTCGTGACAAAATATTGAAGGATTTCACCTACCTCCGTTTTTGTTTTGTTTTGCAAGTATTCAAAGTCAAATATTTATCACCGTTCCTAGGCAACCCACAACAAGATCATTTTGGCGTGATCAATAACCATAAACGAAAAGGGCACTTAACCATTTAAATAGCTATTGAATTCATAAAATGTGATTTTGTTTGTCTGCATGTCCTAATTTTTAAGACCTAACTTACAAATTAAAGAGTAATGTTGCGTTAACAAAATTCATCTAAAATTCTAAATCATACTTTAGATGTTGTACACTCATTAAAAGTACAATACCTTAAAGTATAATGTAAATTAATTTTACAAATATCTCATGTTCCTAAATTAAAGGAACCTTTTATTCTCTAGGGCTAAAATCACTATAAACCAAACCTCTCCTGTCAAACGTTCTTGTTGGGTATTTGTGGCAATGGGTATGTGATCTTTACTAATACTGAGAATTATTTGCTTAAAAATTACTGAACCAGCCATGCACGTAACAATGTGATATATCACATTTTTAGTTATTACTTGGTCTTTTTTCTTTTCTTTTTTGTTTTCATTTTCAACCAATAGAGTTCGCTTAAGTGGAAGGAGCTCTAGTCGCTTGACGAAGATGTCTCAATTTCAAGTTCTTGTGTATACGAAAACGTTCTTGGAAAAGGTCCACTTCTAGCGCTCGACAGTATCTCGAAAATTAATTTTTGACCTTTGAACCTAAGGATATCTTGGAAAACAATTCTTTTTTGCCCACTTGCAAAAATGATTAGTGATATATATATATACATACATATATATATATATATATATATATATATGCGAAAACGTTCTTGGAAAAGGTCCACTTCTAGCACTCGACAGTATCTCGAAAATTAATTTTAGACCTTTGAACCTAAGGATATCTTGGAAAACAATTCTTTTTTGCCCACTTGCAAAAATGATTAGTGATATATATATATATATATATATATATATATATATACTAGGTTTTGTGCCCGTGCCTATGGCACGGTGACAATAGGAATCAAATTATTGTATATTCGAGGTTAACGTATGCTCAAAATTTTGTAATGGGTGAATAAGACTAAATTACACAAAAATAATGAAATAATAATGAATTATAAATAATTTATTTTGTAACAATGCCAATAATAAAATATTGTAATAAAAAATGAAATAAATAATATTTTATTATTTTCTCAATAACAAAAACTTAATCTTCTTCCGAAAGCTCTTGCATCATAACAATGTCTGCTTTAGCAACGCAAGATACAATACATGTCAATTTAAAAATAAATTCCCCAATTGACACAGATTAAATTTACAAAAACATATGAAACTAAAGTTACAACAATGGGGCACATATGTAACCCAAATTAAAAAAAAAAAAATACAACAAAGGACAACTGCTCATTAAGTTGATTAAATTAGTGATACACTACTATGAATTTATATAAAAATAAAATATTTTTCTCAAAGTCTCTAGCATACTTATGTTTATAGTCTCTAGCCTTTCACTATTTGAAGATATTTCCTTCCTTAACAAATCTCCAAAGACTTAGATGAGTGAATCCAAATGTCTCAAAGAATCTTCGACATTGTGTACCTTTACCAACACCGGGCCTCCAAGCATAAGTATTGAGGATAAGCATAATAAGCGAATTCAAGCAGTAACCGCGAAACAACTTGAAAGCATTAAAATTCAAAACCAAAGAAAAGAAATAAAATAGCAATGGTAAGACTACACAATCAAATGTGCTTATGCGTATGCTATTGTCTGGATCATATAAAACTGTGCTTCTTATCAAACATGAATTTGATTTATGCTTCATATTGGCTCAGGCGACAAATGTAGAATGAATCACATCGTAATTTAATCAAATTGCAACTGGCGTTCAAAATAGTCAAAATACATCTCTCTCTCTCACACACACACACACACACGCACACACACGTACACATAGCCTTAGTGGTTAGTGCTATCTCCTTCCACCACAAAATTCTAATCGGAACACTAAACCATGTGTATCAAACACAAAGAAGTTAGCTAAACTGAGAAAATGCATCATAAAACTCTCGCAAAATCCAAGTTCACTCCCCTGTAAATTTATCATCCAAGTTAGCAACAACAAAAAAAAAAAAAAATTGGTAAACACGTAAGATCCTCAACCCCAATTCTCGATTAAACAAAAACCACAAAATTAAAAATCCAAAAAGTTGAACAAAACCAGATTTAAGCGGGATCGGCCCCTTCAATAAAAAACCAACATAAGGGTTTTCAATTGTATCAACATACCAAACCCAAAACCCAATTTCTAGAGAAAAAGAGAGAGAACCCAAAAACAAACCCAATTGCTAGAGAGAGAACAACAATTGGGTTAATTCACGAAAATTTAAAGGGGTAAACCATGGGGATAAATTATAAACTGGCACGAACATTAATATGCAATAGTATCTCAATTTCACCATTAAAAAATGACAGGGGGCTTCACCACACCTGTGTATCATAAGTTGGAAAAATGTATCTATGCTGATATTCTCCATTCATCAATTGGAGGTTGAAAACTGAGAAAGATCATTATGTATCCTTGGCTCATTACTTTATGCTACACTCAAATCCATAAGTTCGGTCAACTTGCTGGTTTTACAGAATTGGATTATGAATAATTCTGTAAAACCAAGCAAAAACGCACTCACTGACTCAAACTTTTCAAATTCCTCTTTCAGTTGCGGAAATGGAAGTATATATATGCCCGGAAATGGAAGTATATATAAGAGATCTTTGACTTTAGTTTGAATTTTACTGTTCTTTATCCTCACATGCTTGACATATTGTAAGATGTGATCTTATGCAGGAGAGTGGTTCGACCTTGGCTCGGTCTAAAAATGCTTGATCTTAACGATATGATTGTTGCTCAGCCAAGGAAAAGATGTGAATTTCCTAGTGTCGAAAGGTGTTCTTATACCTATAGTATGTCTCTCTCTCTCTCTCTCTCTCTCATTTATTTATATGCAATGTGAAGAGATCATTGATAGGTGGTTAAGTATATGGTTGGAAATTGGAGTTTTATGGAAAAATGCAGTGTAAAGTAAAACATCTTCACAGTAGCTCTGCAATCCCCTACCAGAAAAATAGACAAACAAACTAACCTCAAGAATTAGCTAACAAACTGACGGGCATTCATGCTCAGAAAAGTGAAAGATCAAAATTCATTTAATTTCAATATGCAACAAAACTCAAAACCTCAGCTAACAAACTGACGGGCATTCATGCTCAGCTTGAAATATTTGTTGCATCTTGAAATATTTCGAAGCCGCTTACAAAAGTTTCGGGCATTAATGTTTTGCGTGCAATCAAATTGATCTTTCTTACAATAAGTTTCTTGAAAACTCGTGCCACCGCTTGTCGTGAAACACCGTAAGCCCCAAACTTCAGCTGAACTTTTTCTTTACTCACAATCAACTGAAATTTAACAATGACTGTCTCCTATTTCATCAGTAATTTGTTTAGAAGCTATTCTGCAGGGAACAACTCGTAAGTCTATATCATAATTTTTGAATTTCCTAAAACTTCTTTTAATAACTACACCAAGCTTGCCCTTAACTTTCACACTGTATGATTCGATCTAGGGATCTCGGAAGGTGGCTACATCCTTGTTCTAAGGGTGAGTCGTTCATTTAGAATCAAGCATTTCTGGTGTCGACAATTATATTGTCTACTCTTATGTTGAATCTGCACCAACAATGCAAAGATTCACTTTCATTTTAACATTGAAAAGTAATCATTTTTCTGCTATATCGAATCACATGCAACAAAGTTGTTATGTTTTAATTCAACAGATCGTTACTCGGTGAATATTAACTGTGGTGGGGAAAAAGCTACCATCGGAAAGACTGTATTTGATGCAAACCTAGAGACAGCAGGAAATTCTTCATGACATTTGTTGCAATCCTATGTACGATTATATTAAATCATTCCCTAAAATTATTAGGCCAAAATGGAACTGAATATAAGCAGATACATCCAAAAGTGATAATCTTTAAGCTATTAATAGAGTGCTTAAGCTAAAACGGAGTTGGTTTTGCTTGGGTTATTCCTATTATTTTCAATCGAAACAACAGCTTTGAGTTTGTTTGCCTCAGATGCACTTATTGAATCAATTGCAAGTGCAATGCAAGCTATTGATCGGTATGATTTTTGAGTCTTGGAGGAAATTCTTAAAGAACTATACTAATTTCTGACAGGGAGCTTGGAGGGGGAAGAGAACGATATATGTTTTGCCCTTTTGGCTTTTGGAAGTAGAAACGCTTTGTAGTTTAATTGAATTATTCTTGGTTACTGGCACTGGCACTCCACTTTGTAAGAAAGTAGGAAACATATAATAAGCTAATTACAGAATCAAAATTATAGAACGTTACAAACTAATTACAGAATCAAAACAGACATGTAATAAAGGGGAAATAAAAGAAGCTTTCAGCAACAGGATTTCGTAACTGAAGGACCCTAATCAGATTGCAGAACAGAGTAGAGAAAATTAGAAATCTGTGACATATAATTCAGAATCTTTTAAACCCAAAAATATCTATAGAACATTAGAAAACCCATTACAGAACCAAAAATCAATTAGTTGAGAGAGATGGGAAGTATGAAAAAGAAACAAAAAAAATTGAATGTGATGGGTTTTGTGGTGAAACCGTGAAAGAGGTGCAGAGAGAGAAAGGGTAGAGTGAGAGAAAGAAATGGAATTGACCTCAATATTCAAGGAAATCGAATTGACCTCAATATTTAAGGAAATCGAAAACTCTTCCGCCTGAAGCTATTGTACTCGGGGCTAGAGCAGGGGCCGGTGATCTCCCATGGCTTTTTGATGCGAAGGATTTTGCTGCAGAAGCCATGGTAGGTTATTGACAACGGTGTACTGTGTATCAAATGGAGTTCACCCGAATTGTAGTGTTATTGACAATTTGCGTGCGAGAGAAACACATGAAAAACACATGTATTCTCTGTCGTGGATGGAGAACTGGAAAATTGTGCGAGAAAAGTTTCCATAGAGGAAGGAGAGAGAGTGCAACATTGGGTTGGGAAGGAGAGAGAGGCGACCAAGGAAACCGGCCTTCGCACGCGTGAAAGGTTAGAGTTAATCTGGGCCGTTAAATTTTAGTAATTTGGGAAAATTTCAGCCGGTAGTTGTCTTTTACAAAATTACACGTGAGAGTCCACCGCTATTGTATAATAGATATATATATATATATATATATATATATATATATATATATACACACCGTATATATTTGATCCGAATTAGGAAAAACAAAAACAAAAAAGTTAGGCGGGACATTTAACATATACTACTCATACTAAGAATAAGGGGTTTCCACTTTCCAGTTACAAAAGTAAGAGTTTTATTCATAGTATTATATACACCTGTAATTCTTTCCTCAAAAAAAGAAAATGAACACATGTAATAATAGAAGAACTAAAATTAAAGAGTAATGCTGCATTAACAATTCTTTTTTGCCCACTTGCAAAAATGATTAGTGATATACTACCTCCGTCCCAATAATTGTCGTTTTAGGATACTATTAAAGTTAAAATTGTAATTAGAAAAAAATTACTGGTAAAAAAATGAGTTTACAGATTTAGGATAAGGTTAAAGAAAATTAGAGAAGTTACACCGATAAACTGTAATTACAAAAAAAAAATTACAAATAAAAAAAAAGGTTTTACAGATTTAGGATAGGTTAAAGTCAAAATAGAAATTAGAAAAATATTACACATAAAAAAAAGATTTTACAAATTTAGGATAAAGTTAAAGTTAATTAGAAAGTTACAGAGATAAATGGCGGAAAAGTTTTTTACGATAAGCGTGGACAGTGGGAGGGAACAATGGCTTTTGTTTTAGTTATTATTAGGGCCCGTTTGGTACAGCGTTTACAAAACGCAGCGTTTTAAAAACGCAGCGTTTTAAAAAACGCAGTGTTTTAAAAACGGAGGTCTTTCCTTATAAATACGTTTGGGATATCACTTCAATACGCAGTTTTTTTTTTCCTAGCAACGTTTTAAAACCTGCGTTTTGGGAAAAAGCTGGGAATTCCAGCGTTTTAAAACGCAGCTGCGTTTTGAAAACGCTGCGTTTTCTGCCGCAGTATTGAAACACATTTTTTGTAAATAAGCTGCGTTTTATCCCTGCGTTTTGGCCAAAACGCTCGACCAAACGGGCTCTTAATAGATTTGATTTTTTTAAATTAAATTGGGTGTTTTTAAATAAAAATTTAACATTTATTGTTTTTATTTATTTCAAATTCATAAAACACGTAATTCGTAATAAGATCTATCCAATTGTTATTTTAGCTCCAAACAAACTTTAGGATGTATCCAATTTTATTTTATTCTTTTTGTTGTGGTTGGATGATTTTCTTAGTTACACTCATTACATTTAGGTGGCGAAGAAAACGGCAACACAGAACACAGTCCTAACTCCCAAGTCCTGAATCCTAATATACATACACACATATATGCATACATATATACATATGTGTATATATATGTTGGGTTGAAAATGAATGTAAAATTAATCGAGAACATAAAATTCATGTAAAGAAGCTGAACTTAAATGATAGATACTAGGAAGGGGCTTAGAATACAGACTCCTTTTACTCTGGTAAGAGATATTGGTTCTCACATTAATCAAAATGCCTGCCTCCAGTGGAATGTGGCATGGCGAATTATTGAGTAAACATTACCAAATATACAGGGCGAATCCAGTATAATTATTGGGCAAACTTCATTTTTCTCTTGTGACAAATCTACGAGGTCAAGAATGCAGGGGAAACATTCATACGTACGCGAGGTAATTCCACCTCCAAAATTGTTTACGTTTATCTACTATCAGAAAAGCCACCTGATTTCGAGCTCATACTATTACTATACCACAAAAGAAAGCATCCAACTTTCAAATTGATGATCAAAACGACCAATATGATGATGATGATGATAGCTGGTCCATGAAAGATTCCATATATCTTGCTCCACCTTTGATTTCAAACAGATTTTGCATACATCTTCTACAATAACATGATTTTCTGAATTGTTGTTTCAGTCAAGGTCTATTCTTTTCCATTTCTTGAGATACATTAGCAACAATAGACTGCTAGCCTGGCAGAAGAGACCACATATTAACCCCATCCACAACCCCTGCAGAAAAAAGATCCAAAAGGAAGTGTTAAAACAAGCTCCCATGAGATATACTATGTTTGTGTCCAAAAGTTCATGTATCCATGTCAGACCTAAAAAATACACAAAATCTGAGTTTACCTTGGCATAAAGCTTCAAATTGAAAGCAAGTACAGCAGCAATGGGCATGCCAATGAGATAGAACATTGCCAAGTTTATGTACACAGCGAAATGCTGCCAACCGCATCCTCTTGCCACCCCTGCAGCATTTCATAATTGATCTCACTTCCACGATATTCTAATAAATCCCAACAAGAAGGGAGAAAAAACTAATGACTTATTGAAGTAGAGAAATCTGGGGGGGGGGGGGAAGGGGGCTAGTTGAAACCTGACAAGATTCCTTGTATAGAATCAAGCACGATAGATATCAATAGTAGTGGTGTCATTGTAGCATATTCTTTTATAATAACAGAGCTTTCACTAAATAAGCCAGCCCAGATGTCATGACCAAAGCCTAGAGCCAAGATAACAGCAAGAGCAAGAAGGAGCGAAAGCTTCAGAGAGACAGCCATTGCATGCTTAGCTTTAACAGGATTCTCTGCTCCCAGCTCATTTGAAACCCTTGTGCTGTTATCACAATTATATCCCAAATCATTCAAAATCCCAAGGCAAAGGAACCCTTTTAACATCCTTGGACAAAAGACAGTTTAAAAAAGAAAAATTGTTTTGAAGAGAAGTCATCCAGCTAACCTTGCAGCAGCACTGAGACCATACGTAATCATGTATGCTATTGCTTCTGTATTTACGCTGAGACAAACACCGAAAAGAAAAACTGGTCAAACATTACAAAGAGGCCAAAAGATTTAGAGACCATTAGAGCATGAAGAAGTAAATAAATCTTACGACATTGCAATCAGAGAAGTTGTTATTTCTGAGTTTGGCATCAGCCCAGCCAGTAAGACCAGTAGTTCAAAAGCGCAGTACTCCAGTCTAGCAAAAGTATTGTCAAGAAAAAATAATTAAGGACATTGATTCTTTTAAATTTTATGGTAAGTAGATGAAAAAAAAAAAAAAAAGTGAGCAAATACAGGCTAAGGAAAGGTTACTAACAGCACCATAGCGGCTGAGGGGATAGCGAGTTTTAAGTTTGTGAGAACGTGATTGAATGACTCCAAAGAGAATCCTTGCCACGTTTCCTTAAATTTCTTGGCACAAAGCACATACATGGCCAAAAAAATCAAAGAAATACAAAATGAAATTGAAGCTGCCAATGGAGCTCCTAAGAAACCCAGAGATGTCCAATAAACCAGAACATAAGCAAGGCCAATGTGAATGATCAATGGCAGCAATGAGCACACAACAAGTGGGATTACAACGGACTGCGTCTGAAGAAACCTCAGTATGCTATTCATCAAGCCATAAGCAAATAATCCTGGGATTAAATACTTAATATACTGAGCAGCCAGCTTTGAAATGCTGGGATCTTGTTGGAGGAAGAGGAGAATGGATTCAGTGAATATCCAGAGAATGGAGATGAGAATAGAGAAGATGATTGAAATGAAGCAGGATGCCTGTAAATATATGCCTAACATCCGGTATAGCTTTGCCCCATATCCTTGCCCACATAATGTCTCTAGCGCACCACTTAGCCCTACCTAATGCAACAGGAATGTCAAAAACCGGTGTCAGACGTCTATGTGTGTGCCGAGTGCCGACAACATTTTGCATTTAGAGTACCTATTTATTTATCATCAAACTGGAAGCCCTTCGGAATTAAAATGAGATTATTGGAATGCAAGCACAACAAACACGACAAGTAAACAACTACTTGTAATATTCCTTAATAGTAAATTGAATTGCAGGTTATGAAGTGCATTATAATTTGATACAGCAGAAATTAATGTGCTTTTCCTGCTATGGGTACTCTGGAGTAACTCATGATGGAACATATCCCAAATTTATTAATCGTTTAATGAATCGAATTATATTCTGCACCATTGAATTTTTTTTTACTTATGATGATCCCGGCCGACTTAGCTAGACAGTGGACTGTAAAATTAGAGCAGAAAGAATCAAATAAGAGACTGAAAATGAAAATTGGTCAGAAGCCAAGTCATACTAATTAAAAGACACACAAAGAATGAATGAATGAATGAATTATTAGACGTCTCTTGGAGCTACTACGTACTTGTTTATTATATTCCCACCATTAATTTAATGTCTTCTATACATCCAGCTAGCTGAATTAAAAATGTTGCATGCAGATCTCACTCAGTTTTTCTAAAGTTACCTAATAAATAAAGAAATGAAGTCCCGAGTCGAGTCATGAACAAGAGAAAGTATATACAGTATATACTAAAAATCGAATCAGCCGGCGGCCTGATAATTTGATTTGAATTGAATGAACTCGATCTTTACTTGTAATATAAAGTATTATTCAGAAATTAAGAAATATTGAGCTAGCAAGTGAGTGACTAGTGCAACAACTTTCGTGCGTAAGAAATCTTAATTTTAGCATCATTACTTAGTATCTGAACCAAAAATAAATAAATAAATAAACAATTTTGGGAGAAAATCTTAGCAGTGATGACTAACTCCTTATTCGTAGCATATTAATTAATTAATATACTTCATTTACCATGTGATAAGTAATCAATCAGTCAAGACCATACAAACAAACAATATTATATATGGCAAATTCATTAATTGACCAATTCTTATTTAATCATAACATTATTGTTGCAGTACTACTGGCGGCACATACCGTCCGTCCTGTTTTTCTAACCACCCCATCATGATAATAAATTAAATCTATATATATATATATATATATATATATATATATATATTTAAAGTTGGTGAGGAGGAATGTGAGTTTGCCCCCTCATACCATTTTGATAAAGCTTCATTCTTATGGCTTGACTCTTGAAATTCTAAAAAAGATGTCATTAGCTAATAGTTTTAGCTATAGAACTATAGGTATAATATTGTGATATATAACATTCTTCAAATATATTAGTAGAAGAACTTTAGCTATTGGCTAGAAAATGAAAAGCTATGAAAAAAAGTTATGTTATCAATAAGATTTGAACCCACACCATTGAAATATAAAAAATCACCTTAGCCCAACTCAACCATTTATATTTTATTAATACACTTCACATCCTTTTATTAAAGATGCATTCTCAAGTCTCCTAGCAAGAGTGTCATTTCAACTTCCAACTTAAATAATTGTTGTGTCATTATCTAAGAAATATACCTAATTTGAATAGCTATAATATTGGGTATTAATCCCTACTATAATTACACTGAAGGATACAAAATGTCTTATATAAGTTGATATAGTTAAGTGATTTTATTTTTGTTGAAATCTATATATATCTATATATATATATATATATATATATATATAATATTTAAAGTTGGTGAAGACAACTCTAGAAGCAACACATCACCCTATTTTGGTTGAATTTAAATCCTTAAGTCTCCAACTCAGCGTGACTTTTGATTTTTTCGATCGTTAGCTAATAGCTATTATTAACAATAGTCAATATGATAAAAAATGTCTAGATACATCAAAATTTCAGTTATGATTATTCTTCTACTATCATAATGTATGTACATAAATAATAATAATTACTTAAAAACTTTAGAATACTATATTAACACAAGGATTTTTTGTTTTTGTTTTTGATATAGCTAAGTAGTTTTACATTGGTTATAATATATAATCAAAGGAAAAATATGTTTGATAATAACAAAAGCTTTGAGCTAATTGCGGCATAGATCGATCCGAAGGGATGCAGTACTCTAAGAGTAAAAAAAAAAAAAAAAGAGTGAAAATGTCATCCTTTAATGATAGAATACAAAGAGTCTTTTTTGGAGTCATCATTCACATCTCCTACAGATCAGTACCTACCAGGCTCGAGGCTGACTATCCCGATCTCATTCCTTGCTCCTGCTTTTTCAGTAAATAGTACTACATCAATTTTCTAAGGTTACCCTCAATCTCTGCGATGACTGAAGTGATGAACATGCCAATCGACTCCGTTAACGCTGTCAAGACCGGAAAGAGAAGACCAATGACGATGACCTCGAGGACTCATCACTGCCACCACCACCGCCTTCTCCTCCGCTGCTGCAAAGGCGATGAGTGAGAGATTTTGGCGAGAGAAGGGATGACACGGACCTCGATCGCCCACCCAACCATCATGCAGACTACTAGGATCGCAATTGTCTCCCCCACAGCCACCCCTTAAAGACATAGATTATAAGAGACGTGCAAGCCTCAACTCCCTCCTCCATATCGCGACCGCCGTGGCCACTCTCCTCCGCGGCACTCCCCTTCGTTCCCACCGTTAAAGCGTTCGCGGAGATATATATATATATATATATATATTTAATTTGGCATTCGGGTTCTTCATTAGCTTGCTGCTGTGGTTATTTTTGGCTCCGTTTTCATTTTTTGGATAATAACAAGGTTTTGATTTCTCTCTTGGCATTGATCTTCATGATTTGTTTTGCTTTATAATATTTAAGTTTTGTTCATTTGATGATTTTGGTATTAGTTTTATTTTTTATTTATTTTGGATTCTAGATATGATTTTTTATTTATTTTGGATCTAATAACAAGGTTTTAACTTTTCGTTTTCATTTTTTGGATAATAACAAGTGTTACTCTAAATACTTTTTTATTTTGGATTTTAGATATGATTTAATTTAGGTTTCAATTCTGGTTTACGGTTCTTGATTAAATTTTTTGTTCTAATTGTTCTGTTGATTTTGGCTTTGATTTTTGGTTTTGGTTTTGATTTCTTTGATTTTTTTTATTTTGCTTCCATTTAGTTGAAAATATATTGATTTTGACTAATTGTGATTTTTGGTTTGATATTGATTTTAGTTTTAGTTATGATTTTTGTGTAAGTTTATATATTGGTTTTGATCTTGATTGTTGCTTTTGGTTTTTGTTTAGACGGTTATTTTAATTTTTATTTATGCTTTTTAGTTTTTATTTTAGTTATGATTTTATTTGTTTTACTTTCTTTATTCAATTTCATATTGATTGTAAATTTGAGATTCACTACTCGATATAAATTAGTTTTTATTTTTTTCTTGATTTTGACATTTGATTTTTTTAGGGTTTTTTTTTTTTTTTTTCAAATTTGTTTTTGGTATCTAATTTGTTGAGTTTGGTTTATTGTCTACTAAACATAGAAATACTCTTGATAATTTAAATTCTCTATGTATTTGTTTAAAACTATTGCATACCAGCATTACTATCAAATATATACAGTTTGTATAAAATATTAATACCGAAAATAATAGATTTATTCAATTTATAATTTACAATTTACTATCTATGAATATTTAGTATAATAAACCCGTGCGGAGCACGGGTAGAATAACTAGTATAATAGTAATACACTGGAGTATTCCTTTTTTTGGGGAGCAGAGAAGAATTTGAGTTTGAGCAAACTTGATTCTTCATTAATTTTTTCAAATGGAATTAATTAATGGACTCTGGTTCCAATTTTACAGCTTGAAAATCACAAGGTTAGTTTGGGTGATACTCCAGTTGGGTACGTGTCAGTGAGTTTAATTCTATGGCCGTATAAAGCAGCAGGAAGTTTCGAAATGCGTGCGTAGGTCAAGAGTTAGCTAGCTAGGACCTTGGACTCGCCTAGCTAGGGATCGGAGGAGGAGGTGAAATAAGTTGAGATGCTGGCTGACCCAAATAATTTAATCATCTTAGCAATCCAAAAATAATTAATTAAGGCTTGGATTGTAAATACTACTAGTAGATGCCAGAAATTAAGTTTAGGAAATTAATTATGATGGTAAATATAAGGAATTGAAGGCTACAGTCGGTGTCACCCTTAGCCGAATTAATTGGACTAAGTCCATCCACACTTGTGTCTTTCAGTTGTTGAGCTTTCAAATTCTACTTCCTCGCTCAAAGAAAAATACAAATCTCATCGCACATAAGTATCATTTGTGTACTATAATACGTGCGCGTGTGAAAATATATAGTAAACGGATCGAAATCTAGCCATACATGTATGTTTCAGTGAGTGTACATGTCATGTGATGTGAGAGATAAATAAAGAGTAGCTAGTACTTAGTTAAATTAATACAGTATATATATATATATATTGGATACCATGAAGGAGAAACCGGTGACGGTGGACCAGGAGTTGGCGAGGTTGGAGGAGGCGAGCTCAAGTTCACCAAGGTGGCCGGCGAACATGACAGAGGTCAAAGGGATAGAGTAGTAAGCAACGTTTGTTAGGATCAACGGCAGCGCAAACAATATCTGATTCTTCCCCTCCTCCACGTCCACCACCTTCTTCCAGTAGTTACACCACAACCACCCTCCCCCATTTTTATCATTCTTCCTGCCTCCTTCTTCTTCTTCTTCTTCTTCTTCTTGGCGCAACCCAGACTCCAAAAGTGGGGTTTTAGAACACTTCTGGGCCATATCTCTTCTCTCTTCCTTTTGACAATTTCTGAAGATGAGATTTGCTAATTGACAATTTCTGAAGATGAGATTTAATTTAGTATAAGGAGTTTCCCGTTTGTGTATACTATTCTATATATAGGAAAGAGGGGGCAGCTTTTAGACAAGTTGTAAGGATTTATATTTGAGTAATGCTATGGGTACTTAAAGAGTACTAAATTTTTTTATAAATGATGTGTCAGCTGATGTGATACATTAATTATAATTTTTAATTTTATTTTTTGTACCACATCAGCTAACACATTATTTAGTGTAAAAAGTTTGGTACTCTTTAAATACCCATAGCATTGCTCTTTATATTTTGTCAACAAAAGTACACATTGCAAACAATTAAGTAATAATAAAATTTAATGAATAAAACTTTAATTTTTTTTTTATGTCCTTAAGGGGTGGCCTAGCAGTAGAGCTGGGGCTTCACAAAGTGTGTCGTCTCAGATTCAATCCCACTGATTATTATTAAACCATAAAATATCAAACAATTAAAAAAAAGAAAAGAAAACTTACAATCTGAATTCGTTAAGGATTCTATTTTCAAACTTCAAACTAAATACTAAAAATATTTACAAAAGAAAATTTTTTGCTCAACACATGAACCGAGAGAGAGAGAGAGAGAGAGAGAAAGAGAGAGAGAAGAGTATTCTGGAGCGTGTCTTCTCCTTTTGCTCCGATCTTCCTTTATAGGCTTTTTCTCGGATTTCAAGCCGTCTTAGATCCGAAATATTATTTCCATCATTTAGTCTAGGAATAACTTTTTTAAAGAAGACATTTTTTTCTTTTTACTTTTTTTTGACATTTTTCCTTTTTTGTCTGCCACCATTAAGGAGAAGAAATCTGAGTGCTTCCTCGTAAGTCTTTGTCCGCCATTTGAGGAAACTTTTCTCGTGACTTGATAATGAGTATTCAGCATTCTCTTTTAAATATTTTTTCCTTGAAAGGGCTCCACCCCATATCTTGATTCTTCATGAATGATCTTCAAAATTCTTTCATGAGAAATTGACTCCTTGTGTATTCTCTTGGGAATATGGCACCATTTTCATATAGGTGTCCATGTGTTCGTTGTCATCCATACTTTAAGGGGATGTTTTCGAACCGATTTCTTCTTCCTCTAAGAATTTATTGATAAAACTGGTCAATTTTTCTTTAAGACATACATTAAGCTTTTCTTGGAAAATACCAGGATTTTCTTTTAGAATTTTGGATTTTATCATCTCAATAGGATCTTTTTGATCCATTTTAATTTTCTATTCCTTTTTTAGTTTAATTTCTTCTTTAAAATATGCGCATGTTTTGGCCACTTCTTTAAAAATTTCTGAAATATCAAATTAATTCCACCATTTGTAGGCATAAGTTCTCACTAGGCAAAGATATATTGAAATCATCATAATCACAACTATATGACCATGCCCAGATCCATGGAAGTTTAAATTGAGCCAAAAATATCATTAATACTCTGCTAATTAAGCTTTGGGTTATAATTTTCTCCAAATGATTGGAGTTATATAAGAACGCATCCCTATATTTAGAGTGAGTATTACAGTACTCAGTAAATAACTGTTGTAACTCTTTCGGCAAATATTCCTTTTTAGGACCAATTTTTTTTCCAATTAAGGAAAAGTCAATTTGGTATTTCTTCATATGAGAATTCTTGATCAAATTGAAAGAACCAAGTATGTTTTCTTTGAGAATTTTGATAGATGAATGCATTTAACCATGCATCGATATAATCCCAATAAATATAATAAAATTTTTGTTTTGGGGTGGCAAAAGAATGACTTAACTGATTAGGATTTGTTCCCCAGTGATACTGTGAATACTTTAAGAAATTTAGCTTTTGTAAAAGCATAAGCGCTTTAAGCGACTTCAGCATTTCTAAATTTGTAGTCAAAATACACTGACCCTGTTTCTTTAAGAATTATTTCATAAATTTCTCTACTTTTCCGTCCTTTAATAGGAAAATGAGATCATTCCTCAAAATATTTTAAGGCTAAAGAAAATGGATATGAAAATCATTTAAGGTCTACTTGCTCTAAGCAAATAATCAGTTCTCTGTGGGATTATCCAACATTTTTTGATTAAATTCTTCGTCTTCTATTAAACTTCTTTAACTGTTTTTTGAGAAGATGATCCTATTTGAGGATAGTTTTTATTATAAAAATTTTGAGAATAATTTCCTCTCCCAGGGCCAGGACCTCTGCGTGTGCCCCGTGATCTTTGAGCTCTACCTCGGCCTGACATTATGTGGAGGATCCCTGCAAAAACTCTCGAGTTAAGAAATCAGGAAGAGAATTTAAAAAACAGATAAAACAGCTCATCATCTAGCAAATATCTATTTTGACACTAGATTTTTTTACATCTTTCTCTAAGACTTCTTTTGCTGCTTTACAGTCAATTCTTAATTTAAATTTTTTATTTAAAAGATATTCTTGAAATTTAGAAATACATTTGACTATTGATAATATCTCTTTTTTAATTGTGGAGTAATTTATTTGAGCATCATTTCACTTTCCTGAAGTAAATCTTACTAATTCTTCTCTATTTTTATTAGGATTAATCTGTTTAAGAATTCTTTTCAGAAGCATCTACTTTTACCACTTTTTTCCATTGTTCATTAGCTAAAGATAAACAAGGTATTTTCTTAACTTTTAGTTTAATTAACTTAATAGCATTAGTATATTCTGGTCTCCAAGCTGGAGGATTTTAATTTTTAAAAACCTTCATATAAAGGTGCACTATCAATAGCTAAATCCTTATAAAAATTTGTAATATAATTAAGACTTCCTAAAAACTTTTGTAATTGTTTTTTATCCTTAATTTCATCGGGGAATTTAGAAGCAATTTCTATTGATCTATTTGTAATGAGAAATGTCCCTTCCTTTATTTCATGACCAAGGAATCTAACTTTTATTTGAAATAATTGCATTTTTCTCTCAGAAATAACAAAACCATTATGTTTAGCGATATATCAAAATGTTTGTAAATGTTTAAAATATTGGTCTATATTTTTTGAAAAGACTAGAATATCATCGATATAAACTATTATAAATTCTGAATAAGGATAAAATATAAAATTCATGATATTTTAGAATTCTGATGGAGCATTTTTAAGTCCAAAGGGCATAACATTTCATTCATAATGACGAAATGGAACTGTGAATGCTGTCTTATATTTATCTTCTTCTGCTATTTGAATTTGTCAATATCCTAATTTTAAGTCAAATTTTGAATAAATATACGCTTCATTTAATCTATTTAATAATTTTTTTATTAGGAATAGGATATCTTATCCATTTCAGGGCTTTATTTAGAGGTTTATAATTTATTACTAATCTTGGGACTCCTCTTTTTTTTTCAGAATTTTTATTAACATAAAAGTCGCACAACTCCAAGGAGAATTGCTTTTTCTAATTAATTTTTTATCTAATAATTCTTGAATTTCTTTTTTACAATATTCTAATAATTCTTTGTTCATTTGAATCAGTCTAGTCTTTCTAGAAATTTTCTTTTCATCAAAATCCTTTTCATAAGTAGATAAGCCACATGCTTCTTTCTTTGCCAAAAAGCTGTAGGTAACTCATTACAAATTTCTTCTTTCATTTTATTTTCTAAATTTTTTATTTTTTCTTTAAGTTTTGGACTTTGTAATTGGTTATTTATATTGGTGACCTTTATTTCTCTTTGTAAGAAATTTAATTGTTTTTCTTTGAATATAAGATTTTCTTTTAGTTCATTTTTTATTTTTGTTTGGGGATTTGTAATAAATTTAAAAAGAATTTATTTTCCATTTAAGGTAGAAAAAATGTCCGATGAATCTATTCTATCAATAGGTTGCAATAAAGATAGAAAATGTGTTCCTAGTATTAAGAATTGTGTTAATCATTTTATCATAAAAAAGGTAGTTTGATACAAATTCCTTCATTACAAATATAAGCATAAAATAGCTTATAATTTATGTTCATTTAGAACCATTGGTTGTTGTTAAACTATTTGGTGATTTTATTTTTTGAAAATATTTGGTTGGAATTAATTCTTCTTTTATGCAGTTCATATTTGCTCCACTATCGATTAAAGCAATAGTTTGTATACCGGAATTATATTTTTCATTCATAATCCTTCCGTCCCGAATAAATGTTCCTAGTTGATAAAACACAAGAATTAAGAAATATAATTAATGATGTGCTGTAAAATGTGTTCTGACAATAATACCCATGAACATTAATTGAGTTCAACTATTATAAATAATTGGGTTTCTTTGGAACGTGTTACATTAAATGAAGCTTTAAGGGTATATTAAAAAAAATGGTAGAGAATAGGTAGATCAAAAGTCTTTAGGAACATTAATTGGGACATCCCAAAATAAAAAGTAGGAATATTTATCCTAGACGGAGAGAGTAACTAAAGTTATATTGACATACCTTTTTTGATATGTTATTTCATCTATTAAACACAAATATTGTGCTTCGTTATTATCAACACTTGTTTTAGCTTTGAATGATTGGGTTATGTCAATTTCAGGTTGAATGACTTCTTCCAATTTAGAAAAGAGTTGTTCTCTTTCTATTTCTTCAACTTTCTTACGTAATTCTTTTATTTCAACTTTTAGTTGATTTATCGCTTGCTTTAGTTCCTGTATTGTTGGTTCTTTAGATATTGTTTCTTCAAACCTATTCATAACTTCTTTTAGTGAATAATTTAATTGGGATTTTTTTTTAAGAATTAGTTTCTGGTTGTCTTTCGAAATTCTCTAAGAACTTTTCCAATATTTATCTTTTTTCTTCTGAATCCTCAATTTTATCTATTAGATCTAGAACAAACGTCTAACTTTTGGTAAGCGTATTTATACTTAAACCATTCATTTGTAAAATAGATTTATAATAATCAATTTCACTATTACAATTTCCAGTACGACTTTTTTCTTCCTCAGAATCTTCTGAACTGGATTCTAGATCAGAATTAATATGCATGATTTCATTTTCACTATTACTATAAGAATAATTTTCTTCATTCTTTTCTTTATTGGGATTAAGTAAAATTTGACATAATCCTTCTTTAAGATCTTCACTTATATTTAATTCTTATATTTTCTTTTTTACTCAACATCTATTTGCATAGTGGCCAATTTTTCAACATTTATGGCATGTAACCTCATTTTTAAATTTTTTCTTAACCATTTTCCTTGGGGTTTTCTTAGAAGAAGTGGGTTGATTTGATGTTTCTTTTAATCTTGGTTTCCTAAATTTGTGCTATTTTCTTTTAGACTGAAAATATTTTTTACCTTTCTTGCAGGTTTAGGTCTTTTATATTGAGGAATATGATATGCAAACTGGTGACAAAATTCACCCAATTTTTTTCGACTTGTTAAACCCTGTTTTTTAAGTTGAGCTTTAAAATTTAAGTCAATACATAAGGCTAATCCTTCTGCCGTACATTCAGCAAATAATTCACCATATGTATAATTATCATAAGGAATATAATTACCATCATGTCTATTCTTTATTCTAGTTTTTACTTTTTTAACAAATAAATGAGATAATCCGGAAATAAATTTATCTTTCCAAAATGCTGCATTAGCATCATTTCTTTGAGATACCTTAGTAAGGAAAACATCTTTATACCATCTAAAATGGGTCAAGGATGGACATCTAAAGTTTATTAAGAGTTCTTTACCCTTATCTATCATTTGAAGGGGTTGTCAAATAAAATATTTAATTATTGCTTGAATTAATGTGTACACTCCATCTTTATGTACTGTATTCGTGGTTTGTTGGGTCATTGGGTCTGTTATAGCAATTATTTTAGTAGAATTTAATATTTCATTTTGTTGACTTTGAGTAAGAATATTATCCCACCATCCTTTAAATTGACATATGAATCCTGTAGTTATTAATTTTACAATGCCACTATCAGTATTTTCATTTATTCTACATGTTATTGAATACATTATCACCTTATGCGTGTAAGTTAATATTTGATATTCAGTCATTCCATCAATATTTCACTCGTATATTTTTCTAGGATTATAATAAGTTTGACCGGTTAAACTTTCTTCCTCAAAGGCTAAATCTATTGGACTGGGTCGAGGATAATAATGTCTACCCGTGGCCTAAGGAATGTGTGAATTTTGAGTCCCTAGCTTATTAATTTCTATATTTGTTGTAAATTGTTCTTCTAATTCTTGTAGATTTGATTCACTATAAGTTTCATTTTTATTAACAACTTGGACACATTTATCTTTTAAATTAAGCACTTTTAGCATTTTTGTTAAAGAGTTAATAAATTCATCTTCTGTCTTAGAGGTAAAAGAAAAATCTTTTGGACCCATAATTAATGGGGGTTTTACCAACGGTATTTGTATTTTTGTTGGTTGTAGTTGGTCTAAACATTTATTTATTTGTGTAGGTTGAACATTATCAATTTTATCTTCTATTCTTTCCATTTGTTTATTCATTGTTTGTAAATATAAATTCGTATAATTATTCTGTTTGATTACTTTATTCAAATCCTCGCTTTCAGCATTTAAATGAGAAAAAGCATTTACTTCTAAATCGCATACCTTTAGGGTTTTAGGTGGTGGATGGATTGATCTAATTTTTTCTCCTTCAACTGTCTCCCACGTTTTAAAATGTTGTTCCATTATGTTCAGCTCATCGCTCTAATAGTTTATATAAATATTTTTATACCATTTTACAAAGGGATTAGCTATCTTATTTAGATCATTAAACTTGTAAAATTCTTCTTTAATAATTTTTAATTCATTTTCATTATGATTTTGAAAATACCAAGTTCTAAATTCCTCATATTTCGGTTGTAAAAATTATTCATTTATTTTCTTTCTACCATATTTAAAGTCTTTTGTAATAATATTAACAAAAAAATTCATATCCGAAAATGTTGGCGATGATCCCCTGGGATTTCTATTTTTAGTACTATTATCTTCATGAAATATTCCATGTGAAATATTTTGGGAGGATTCATTAATTCCTTCAAATATTAAGTTATCAACATTTTCTTTCCATTTATAGGACATGTCAGATCTTTCATATAAAGAAGAGTTAGATTTTCTACTACTTGAGCATCTTGAGAAATCAATAATTTTGAAATTAGTTTTTCTTCCACTATTAAAGAAAGTGACCTCAACTTCTCCTTCAGGAGTTTGTATAATCTATTCTATCTCCCTATTTTCTATGGATTCGGGAGGAGCTGTTGAAAGAGTCCAGACTGCTGGAAAATCTATATCTTTTCAATATAGCTCTAGGGGTCATTGTATGAGATCTGTTTAAATTTGTTTCTATGAGATCTGGGGTTAAAGTATTTAGTAATTTGTAATATTCTATAAAATATAGCTACATGTTCACTATCTTCTTGCATTTTATAACCTTTTGACTCTATATTAAGAATGAGTACTTCAATTAAATGTTTATCTGTTAAGAAAATAAGAACATTTGGGAAGCAATTAAAATAAACTAAATCATTACAAAGACTTGTTCTACTAGTCCTAATAAGGATGCATCAAATTCAAGGTGTCAACAATCCCTTAAGGCTACCATTAGACAAGCGTTTAAGCCTTCTCTAGTTAGTGGCTTTAAAGCTACCTGTATAAGTCCTATATGTAAGAACTTAAATCTTTCTTGGAATTTAAAAATGTCCGACTCTAATAATTCCCATATAGGTGTCCATGTGTTCGTTGTCATCCATACTTTGAGTGGATGTTTTAGAACCGATTTCTTCTTCCTCTAGGACTTTATTGATAAAACTGGCTAATTTTCCTTTAAGACATACATTAAGCTTTTCTTGGGAAATACCAAGATTTTCTTTTAAAATTTTGGATTTTATCATCTCAATGTGATCTTCTTGATCCATTTTTTCTTTTCCTTTTTGAATTTAAATTTCTTATTTTCCATTTTGAGTTTTAATCTCTTCTTTAAAATAGGCGCATGTTTTGGCCACTTCTTTAAGAATTTCTGAAATATCGAACTTATTCCACCATTTGTAGGCATAAGTTCTCACTCATCATAATCACAATTATAGGATCATGCCCATATCCATGGAAGCTTAAATTGAGCAAAAATATCATTAAAACTCTGCTAATTAAGCTTTGTGTTATAATTTTTAACAAAGGATTGGAGTTAAGACGCTTCACCTACAACCGATAGGTCGTGGGTTCGAGTCATCAAAGGGGTAAGTGGAGAACCACTATTGATCCCAATTAATAAGATAAAAAAAAAGAGAGAAAAAAAAAACAAAGGATTGGAGTTATATAAGAACTTATCCCTATATTTAGGGTTAGTATTGCAATATTCAATAAATAACTGCTGCAACTCTTTTGGCTAATATTCCTTTTTAGCACCAATTTTTTTCAAGTTAAGGAAAAAACAATTTGGTATTTCTTCATATGAGAATTCTTTATCTATTGAAAGAACCAAGTATGTTTTCTTTGAGAATTTTGATAGATGAATACATTTAACCATGCATCAATGTAATCACAATAATTATAGTAGAATTGTTGCTCTGGCGTGGCAAAATAATGCCGTAATTGATTTGGATTAGTTCCCCCTGATACTGTGACTGTGAGTACTTTAAGAAATTTAGCTTTAGTAAAAGCATAGGTGCTTTGAGCGACTTCAGCATTTTTAAATTTATGGTCAAAATACACTGACTCTGTTTCTTTAAGAATTATTTCATAAATTCCTTCCTTTAATGGGAAAATGAAATGGATCATAAATTCCTTCCTTCCTTTAATGGGAAAATGAGATCTTTGCTCAAAATATTTTGAGGCTAAATAAAATGGATCTGAAAACCATTTAAGGTCTGCTTGCTCTACAGGGCCAGCCCTGTGAAATTCGGGGCCCAAGGCCGGTGATGTCCGACAAGCCCTTCCAGTTTGTAGCATAATTTTTCTATTTCTTTAAATTTTAAAAAATAAATATAAAAGATAGTAAACAAAACACTTCATTCCAAAGTAGAATAATAACAAAACACACAATATATTTACAAAGTACTACTTAAACGTCGCTATTCTAGCACATTTAGAAGCAAAATCAATAATCAAAGTAGAATAATCAACTTTTTCAACCATTTTCTTCTCAATAGATATCATAGCAAGCCTATTCAAGTGTTCTTGAGACATTGTGCTCCGAAGATAGTTTTTTATCAACTTCAACTTCGAAAAACTTCTTTCCCCAGATGCAACCGTAACCGGAATAGTCAACATGATTCGATAAGCAATTTTCGTGTTTGGAAAATAATCATTATTCTGTTTCAAATAATTTAATACTTGGATAGGTCCTCCTATAATAATTCCAATAAATATTCTATTATCAAATAAATATATATACATGTACACAACAATAGCTCAAACCAAACAAATCCTCAAACTTCACAATTCACATACAAGTAAATGAGTAACAATAAGTATAAAAAGTATTCCAAATAAAAAAAAAAACACTAATTTCGGATATAAGCTCAAGAATCTCACGAAACCCAACAATGAACAAGCCAACAAATAATTTCAACAAACTACTGATATTACCTTCAAATTGTTCCAAGATAATCGCAACCAAAGCTCCAAATGTTATTTTTCTATACAAATCTATCACTTAAATAAATTATTTAACCCCAAATCAAAAGCTCTGATTTCGGATAAAATAAAGAGGGAAAAGTGAGTGTGTTTATTACCGAAAATTCTTTGAAAAACTAGCTTCAATCAATGGTCTCTTTAAGCTTTGTGTCAAAATTCACATCAAAATCACAATTTTTGTGGCTTTGTGCGTGTGTGTGTTTGAGCGTTTTGGCCCTTTGGCTGTTGGGTGGGATTGGAAGTTTTTTTTTTTTTTTTTAATTTATTCTTTCCTGTTGTAATGCAGTGGTGACTGGACGTGTTGAATAAGAGTTGAAAATTTATTTTTTCTGTGAGGCCCCTCATCCTTAGTAGTTTACACTAAAATTCATAATTTTGGGGCCCAAAAATTAAACAAATTTTGGAGGCCCAAGGCCTGGGCCTCATTTTCCTTGTATAAGGGCCGGCCCTGTTGCTCTAAGCAAATAATCAGTTTTTTGATGGGATTATCCAACATTTTTTTTAATTAAATTCTTCGTCTTCTATTAAGACTTCTTTAACTGTTTTTTCAGAAGATGATCCTATTTGAGAATAATTTTTACTATAAAAATTTTTAGAATAATTTCCTCTCCTAGGGCCAGGACCTCGACTACAAGAAAACAGGGCAATTGAAACGGAATTTTTCGTTGCAAATTATGAAAATCCGTTACAAAACGACATTTGCAACTAAAAACGTCCGTATCAAAATCAGTCGCAATGAGACTCGTCGCAAACTTGCAACTGATTTGAGGTCCGTTGCAAAATATATTGCAACGAAAAAAGTAGTTGCTACTTCGGTTGTAAGGTGATCCACAGGGTATTTTTGACGTCCGTTGCAATTAGCGACTGATTTGTTTCCGTCTCAAATTGCGACCGATTTTTCCGTTGCCATATCTGTTACTGTGAGAACTAAAATTGTGACCGATTATTTTCGGTTTTAGTTTACAACCGATTTATTCGTTGCCACATCTATTACAGTGAGAACTAAAATTGCCACCGATTATTTTCCGTTTAAAGTTTGCAACTGAAAATTCTGTTGCAGTAAATTATTTTCTAAAAAAAAATTACTAATATTAGGTCAACCAATAATTCTCAATTGTACCTGATTGAACATTTCACATAAAATTTCTAAAATCAAATAGCTAAAGTCAGTGAAACTTCAAACATTACATTTAAAATGCCTTGTCAAACTATCATACGGTTAAACTACATGATACATAGAATTAGCTGGTGGAGGATGCTGAAGTGATCGAATTGCCTCCAGCAACTGCAATTGGAAATCAACTTTCATTTGCGCCATTTGAGCTGCAAATTAGGATTGTCGTTGTGCCTTGAGTTGTTTTTGGATATCATCTCTCATTTGCTCCACTCTTTAGCACACCTTACCTTCAAACTCTTGGTTTGGCGTGAAATCTTCATTCTGGCTTGGAAATGAGGAACGGGTACTCGTTACTCAATATCTCTGATGCAGGACCAATGAGCCAAATCTGTACACATGGTTCTTTACAACACCACGGATGCATCCACCCAAGCTAGGGAATAAAAACCCACACCATTCTTTCGAGCAGTATAATCCTCCTAAAATGTATAAAAGGGAATAATATGACAACAATCAAAATAAAAATGATAGGCTAAAGTAGTAAGAAGTTACGATCAAAAGCACAGGCTTCTTGAACATCCCTAACAGCAGCTTGTTCAACTATGTTCCTCATAAGAAATCTATTGATGGCTTTGTCTTGGTAAACCCATCAAAGTTGATAAACCATCAATAATGTTTTTGACGCAATCCTAATCTATCAAAACTGCATGCTATGCAGACTTTTTTTTTTCTTTTGAACAGGCAATAAGGGATTGAGGTGGCTTTTAGGTTATATAGGATTGCATATATTTTAATAAGGAACACTAAGATAATCAAATGGAAAAGGGAGATGAAATACAAAAACATTACAACATGCTGGATGGATCTTGATGCTTACAAAACAAGTTAGAGGACGAATAATTTGCATCCATATTAAAATGATAGCAGAATCATAAATCAGAAAATTCTGACTAAAACAGGGGTGGGGGGATTTCTGCTTGAAAAGATGCATGTTGGACTTGTCTAGATATCTGTGGATGGGGTATGTAATAATCTCATTGGCTGAAGTGTTACTCTATTCCAATTGTAGCTATGTGGGAGTTTGAAAATGTCTTGCTTTCTTTAAAGTACTAAACAGACAGAACTGCTAATTGCTTTGCATGGAAAGAAACTACAGTTGTTGGATACTAAATGAGCACTAAACTGCACCAAGAACATGAAAGAAATTGAATTGAACTGATTGGAGAATGATAGGAATATCATAACCATAGAACTCAACACGTGATGTAGTAGATTTTTTACCTCATTCTGGATCAGCATGGACTAGAATGACCATTATTGAAGACCAAGCTAGATTTAGAAGACAAGTTCAGTTGAACGCAAAGTTAATACAAATATAAGCCTTGAAAAGTGCCTCTTGTTATGGTATAATACTCCTTCAGTATATTAATCAAACACTGAATCCGAACTTCAGAACATTTTATTATTTGCATTATATAAAGGAAAACCCAGAATTAAAAATCGCAGATTAAAATGAGTGAAAACCAATGGGATTTAATTAAACTCAGAAAGTATACTGGATTAGTAATAAGGTTTTATGATTAGGTGAAAGAAAAAGAAAAAAGCACACAGACAAATAACATATTACAATAACATGGGACACAGACTCAAGCACAAGAACTATATGAATAGGGTTGAATGAGATAACTGGAGAAATATAATGTCCACTTACAGGGAACAAATATGCAAACATATCATTTGTCGTCTTTTGCTCGGAACAATGAGGTTCAGTAAGCGTGGCGAATCAAGTGGTTAAGTAGAGGTTCTTTTTCCCGGCCCCTGCTGTTAATTAGATCTATATGTCATTCTATTCTAATGGTTATACTATTCTCTATTTTAATCACCCTCAAAAAGGAGGACTTTCTTATTCCCAGTAACAATCATTTTTATACAAACAGAGAAATCTTTGATGAACAAACTCTAAAAGTATTTCTTTCTTTTGAAAGGAAAATAGACGTGCCACTTTGAAGATCAATAAAATTTTAGTTACGTTAGATTTGACAGCTCTTGGAGGTGAGAATATAATTAATTAATCCAGTCTTATGTAGTAATTATGTTATTCTCGAATTTTCTAATATTTACTATAAGTAGTAGATATACTTGGTTAATATCTACTCCCTCCATTCCAGGCAAAGAGTCCACTATACTATTTTGGGATATTTCATTTAAAGAGTCCACTATAATTAGACTTTTCAAACATAGACTCTTTGGGTGGAACGGAGGGAGTATTAATTAGCAAAGCAATGTAAAGAATGACAAAAAAACCCACAAGAAATAGGATTTGGTGGCCGGAGCTTTACATGTAGCAAAACCATATATAGGGGGTTCTATATCCTGGTGTTGTGCATCTTGAAGTTACCCTCCCCTCCAGCAGATTTCATTCATCAACAAGGGACAATTTGGAACAATTCTATGCCTAAACCTAGTTACCTTTGTGGTGATAGTACTTTTCTTTATCTTGAAACAAAACAAGCTTGCTTTTTGGCAGTGGAAATTTTATCTACTATTGTTATCACTAGCTTTCTTGATTTCTTTCAACACAATCATACTTGATATATCATTCTTCACTTCTTCCAACTGATCATATTCATACTTAAAATAAATTAATTTCGTAAAACTTAATCCAAAGAATATTTAATAGCAACACCAAAATTAATCAAAGAGAGAACCTACGGTGGAGGTGTCTTCAGAGTATGGATAAGAGAAAGAAAACAAAGACATGGCGCTTTCCTGAAAAGGGAATAAAAAAACCCGTTTTTATAAATGTTTTTGCTGCAGCGCCCCTTTTTTTGTTATATCTAACATATTGTAGTACTAGTTTCCATACTCAATTAGCATTACTAGAGACGAAAGTCAAGGCCCCCTTTTCATCTCGTTATATCTAACATACAGGAGTACACTTTTTTTCTTTTTCTTTCCCCTAATCACGAAACCCTATTACGGTATAGATAAGTCATAGAATTAGTAACAAACAAATAGCAATAATCAGTAATTAGACAAACAAAACGCACTAACCTCATAAATCAGATCTGTATTTCCCTAATTCCACTTAATCACACACACAACCACACACTATGACAGAGAGATCCACCTTTTGCCGATCTTGAGAGAAAAAGAAAGAGAGAGAGAGAGAGAGAGAGAGAGAGAGAGAGAGAGAGAGAGAGAGAGAATACCTTGTTTGGAAGAGAGAGTTGGACTGGAACTCAGTTGTACGAAGAGGTCGTCCTCGTCGTTATCGCTTTCATCGGTGGCCTTCAAGATCCCGTCTTCGCCACTTTCAAGATCCCGTGCTTGATTTCTCGATCGCTTTTAAGATTTCGACGAATTAAGTTGATGTTAATAAGAGACAAAGAGGCAAGAGAGACAAGGCTAGTAAGGGCGCTTGACATTTGGGTTGAACTGGCCGCAGTTGAGAGAGAGCAAGAGAAGGGAATTGGGTCGGAAGTTTGGGTATTTTTCTTAGTCTAGGTCAGGTTTTCTACTGTTTACAAGCAAAGTTAAAATATACAACGTCGTCTTCTAAAATATTTTTTTATTTTTAAAAATAAAAATCTAAATAATAATGATTGCTACTGAAGTTGAAACGGAAAATTATCCGTTTCCAAAATCGTTGTAATCTAGGCGGAATTCTTCCCTCCAATTTTTCGCTCGAAAAAGGACGTGACTGAAATGGTTTTCCGTCGCAAGATCAGTTACAGATGGATTATGCACTAGATCCGTTGCAATTTTTGTTGCACACTTTTCAAGTTGCAACGGATTCAAATTCCATTGCAATATTTCGTTTCAATTGCCCTGTTTTCTTGTTTCTGCCTCTGCCCCGTGAGCTTTGAGCTCTACCTGGGCCTGACATTATGTGGGGATCCCTCCAGAAATTCTTTAGTTAAGAAGTCAGGAAGAGAATTTGATTCTCCTTTGATATATTCAATTTGAAAATCAAAAACAAACAAAACTATCAAGCAAATATCTGTTTTGACACTAAATTTTTCACATCTTTCTCTAAGACTTCTTTTGTCGCTTTACTGTCAATTCTTAATTTAAATTCTTGATTTAAAATATTTTCTTGAAATTTAAAAATACATTTAACTATTGATAACATTTTTTTTTTAATCGTGGAGTAATTTTGTTGAGCAACATTCCACTTTTCAAAAGTAAATCTTACTAATTCTTCTTTATTTTAATTAGGATTAATCTGTTTAATAATTCCTCCGTATCCTACATCATAAGCATCTGTTTCTACTACTTTTTTCCATTGTTCATTAGCTAAAGATAAACATGGTATAAACAAAGTATTTTCTTGACTTTTAGTTTAATCAACTTAATAGCATTGGTATGTTCTGGTCCCCAAGCTGGAGGATTCTTTGTAAGACGTTCATATAAAGGGGCACTATCAATTGCTAAATTTTTATAAAAATCTGTAATATAATTAAGACTTCCTAAAAATCTTTGTAATTGTTTTTATCCTTAATTTCATCGGGGAATTTAGAAGCAAATTCTATTGATCTGTTTATAGGGAGAAATGTCCCTTCCTCTATTTCATGACCAAGGAATCTAACCATTGGTTGAAATAACTGCATTTTTCTTTCAGAAATAACTAAACCATTATGTTTAGCAATATGGAAGAATGTCTGTAAATGTTTAAAATGTTAATCTATATTTTTTGAAAAGACAAGAATATCATCAATATAAACTATTATAAATTTTGAATAAGGATAAAATATATCGTCCATTATATTTTGAAATTCTAATGGTGCATTTTTAAGTCTAAAAGGCATAACATTCTATTCATAATGACAAAATGGGACTGTGAATGCAGTTTTATATTTATCTTCTTGTGCTATTTAAATTTGTCAATATCCTAATTTTAAGTTAAATTTTGAATAAACATATACTTCATTTAATCTATTTAAAATATACCGTATATAGTTTATCTGAATTTGGAATATATATATATATATATATATATATATATATATATATATATTAGGCGGGACATTTAACATATACTACTCATACTAAGAATAAGGGGTTTCCAGTTACAAAAGTAACAGTTTTATTCATAGTATTATATATACCTATAATTCTTTCCTCAAAAATAATAATAAATGAGCACGTGTAATTCTTGAAATCGATATTAAAGATGAATATCCTAATATATTCAAGCTTTCATAGTAGTTTATTCATAAATACTACTTTGTAGATAAGATTGATAGAATCAAATTTACTAACTTGTTGAATTCATCATAAATATCAATGTTGAGTTCTGAAAGCAATTTGGGGCCACGGGACATTGGGGAATTTTGGCAACTTGACATTAAAAATAGTTACGTGCCGCTATACAACAACCTGGTCATTATACCTTCCTTCTTGCCTTGGTGGTGTGCAGAAAGAAAGAAAGAAAGAAAGAAAATTGTTGCTCGTTTCCAGCAAATTGATTTGTTTGGTAATCACAACGGGCCATTGAGTTCCCATCTCTGCATCATCAGTGTTAGAGTAGAATGCCCGGAGTTTCAATTTGATTGGATTTTATTCTACGTGTAAGACAATTTTATTGGAATTTATATTTATATAAGAAGGCATTTCTTTATCTTATATTTTCATATTGAGTGTTTATAAATATTTGATAAAGTCCTTAGACCATTTTTAGCTATGGGCATGGTTGTGCATTTGATGGTAATTATGGAAAATGCTTCTAAGGCTTTGGTCTTAAAATTGGTTCTAAGTCGGTTGGCTTTTCAAGACAAAGACATTGAAAAGCCTTGTGAGACTTATGCGTATGATGCATGTTCGTATGTCGAGGATGTTGCATTCCATTAACATCAGCGTTGTGACGCAAGTGCGTATATGCAGGTGCTTGTTAGAGAATAAGTTCACTGAACATGACCCGTTGAAAATTCTTAAATGGAAATTTCAATTGTCAAATTAAGAATTTTCACATTGTGATAGTACATGATTAGTCCTCGGACTTGAGGTACGATAGTAGCCTTGTGTACATCCTGTAACACTTTAATTTACTTACTGATTGCTTGACAATCGCAAAGGGGTATTTTGGGTATTGCACTGGTGTGTGCATGGAGGTTAATCAGTAGCCAACATAGAATTCGACACTTGTCAGATGATAAGAGAATTTCCTGTGTTTTTCATAGTTCATGATTCGAAGACCTTGGCCAAGGCATGATGAATTTGATTCATAAATGAATCACTGGTACTTGAAATGGAATCACAGTTATTAAATTAATTGGATTTTGACTTATAATCCATGTCCTAGATTTAATCGGAAAATTAGATGTCAAAAGGACCGTACATGTATGCACTCGCAATTGAAATAGGTTTGCTCGATATTTCACCTACTGCTAGACATTCGTGCTACTTGCTAGGTGTTCCCACGATTTGTAGGTTCTTGAAATTAAGGAGTTAATTTCAAGTATATTAACTAATCGGATTATTTAATAAAATTAATTGTTATTCATAAGTTACAAAATTGTTGTAAGCCTACAACTAGCAATAGTTGTGAACCTAAAGGGTCACACACTAAGAATGGAAGGATTCATTTGTTCAATCAAGGATTATTCCAAATTGTTGGACGCAGTTGATTAGTAGAAATTAATTGATGGATGAAATTGATTCGATCAATTTAATTAAATTTCGGCTCGGTCAATTAATTTAGATTAATTGATGGAATTTTATAGAAAGTCTAAGCCCAATATTTAATTAAGCCCGTTGGAAGAGCCCATCTTGTTAATTTAAAAGAAATAAAAAGGAGGGGTTGTATTGCTAATATTAAATAAATGTTATTTTAATATATGGTAATAATAATATTACCATATCTTCCTTCTAATGAATCTAAACACAATTGTGTATACATTAGTTGTAGTACATATTAGGGTTTTTAATTTTAATTAGAAGGAGTTATATTAGAATACAGTAAGTAAAAAAAAAAAGTGGTGACCTTTTTGAAGGAAAAACGGCCGCCTCCTCCCTTAAGAAATAATCAACTTGGACATTCTTCCTTGAATCATTATTCTTCTCTAGCAAGAAAACCAAAAACCTTACTTTTTGGTTTTATATTATTGAACAAAACGGATTAAAATTGCTAGCGAAATTTTAATCCGGTGATTCCGTTCGTTCGTGTGGACTATCTTTAGAGGAGGGACGTGTGGACCTCTACGAGAAAAGGATTGAAGATTTTGCCGGCAATTGATTGCCTCTACATCTTCATCAAAAGGAAGCTTTAAGGAAGCGTTTTCGGTAAGAGCCCAAAACTCTTCTTTATCACTTGCACAACATGCGCGATCGTTAAATCGCTATGTGAATCGGGTGCTAATGCTTAACGTATATTGTATACACGTTTTATAAAAATTTTAAATTCCGCTGCGTTTAGCCCCACGATATAGCGAACCCAACAGTGGTATCAGAGCCACGGTTACGCAATTGTGTAAGTTTGTTTACGGTTTTAAACATGTTTTAATTTGTTAAAATATGTTTAAAAGATAATTTTATGTGTGATAAAATTGTTTTATATGATTTATTACTTGGATAAATTTTGAAGAATTTTCAGATTAAAAGAAAAAAATTTGTTTTTTTTTTTTTTTTATGAAAAAATCTGTGAAATTTTTGGTTTTGGAGATGTGCATGTGATAGACATGAAGTTGGGCTGCTTAAAAAGTTTTGGTAAATCACTAAATTGTAAGCAAGGTTACTCGAACCCTTGTCATTGTTGAGAACAATGAGAGTATTTTACCATTGTGCTGCCTTGCTAGTACTTGCTTAAGCAGTTCAGTTTTTCTATTTAGACACATATGATGTGCTGATGGTCTAATTGAAAAATAGGGTAAAAATGTTGTTTGGGTTACTCAAACGTTGATCATTGCTGAATGATAATGCTGCCTTACCACTGTGCTGCCATGCTTTTACTTGATTAAGTAGTTCTGTATTTACTACTTATTCAGATTTCAAAATAAATGTTAGTTTTGAAATTGATAAAAATTATTTTTATGAATCTTCAAAATAATTTATCCAATAATTAAATCAACACATAAATTTGGTCCATAATATATTTTAAATTCATGAGTTGAATAGTTGGTATGAATTTATTTTGGGATGATCATGAGCCTATGACCAATGTGATTGGATGTATTTATCTTTGGGTTTTTGGGGTCTGCGAGCCTTTTATTCTATTATTTGTAAGTTCTTTAAATTTTTGCATTGAGAGTAGACTAGGTGGTGAGGTTCTTTAATTTTTGAATTGGAGGACGTTCGATGCGAAGGCCCACGCTTGTGTGGGTAGATCTTACAAATGTAATAAAATAGAATTTTGAAGGCCCATGCTTATATGGGTAAATACAATAAAATGTAATAGAAGTAGTTCTATTTACTTTGTCCCTTAGATTGACCAAGACCCATTTTTGGCTCAAATGGGTCGCATAGGTTGGCCATGATCATCCCATCGTTTTTACATAGGATGTATGTTAGATTTATTTAATGCTTTATGCTTGCGCTCATACGATGAAATATTGCATTATATAAATAAATCCACCTAGTAAGTTAATTGGATGAGGTCTTAAAAGGAAAAACCCCAAGTTTTTGAAACTTAAAAGAATTTAATTTGATTAGTTCTATATCAAACAAATATGGACAAGATATGTTAGACATATCGTTCAATGTCTTCCATCAAAGGTAGACGACATGACGATGCTACCGCTCTTAGTCATTGGCCATGAGTCGTGGAGTGATTTTGTGTGAGAAAGCTGTGATCCCTACCAAGCATATAGATGCTCGTAGGATGGATTCATTTTTATGTTGGCCGCGAGTCGTGGGACTCTAAATGTTCCATCTAAACGATGATTTGATGGGTTGTGTTTGACATTTATTACCATATGGGCTCATAAAATTGGGGTATATGGGAAGAGATGAGGCAAAATAATCTTGAGGGTTGTATATTGATACAATTGTCAAAGAGTTGACTACCGATGGAAATATTTCATGGGCTCATAAAATTGGGGTGTGAAATGTTTCTATTGGGCTTGAAGCCCACTAAGAAAATTTGATTTTTCGAAATCTATTATGGGGTTAATAGATTTAAATAAAATAGTGGGAGCATTTAATATTAAAGACCTTATATTAAATATAAATATTTTCCATAGTTTACTCATTTTCTGCTTCGTTTATTTTGTAGATAGCTACTAAAATGGCTAAGAATCCAATCACATCAATTCTTGAGCAAAACAAGTTAACTGGCCCAAACTTTAATGCTTGGTTGAGTGACCTTAAGATTGTCCTAGAGTATGAGAAGAAGGCTTATGTACTTGACAAAGCACCTCCTCCACCTCCGGAGGACCAGACATCAGATGCCTATGGAGAGTATCTTCGTCATGCTGATGACAATCTCCAAGCTAGATGCTACATGTTAGCATCGATGTCAAATGAGCTGCGTAGGCAGAATGAGGGTCTACACACTGCACGTGAGATCCTTATTCACCTAAAAGAGTTGTATGGTGAGAGTGCAAGGCAAGTAAGATATCAGATATCTAAGAAGCTTTTCAGATGTCGTATGACTGAGGGCTCTTCAGTCCATGATCATGGGGTGAAGATAATAGCACTCATTGAAAAGCTCGAGTCCCTTGATGTCGTTATGGACAATGAACTCTATGTGGACCTTTTGTTGCAATCTCTGCCTCCCTCATTTGACTCGTTTGTTGTCAATTTCAATATGCACTCTATGGAAACTAGTCTCCCTGAGTTGGTGAATAAGTTGACAACAGCTGAATCCATAATCAAAAAGGATAAGCCGGTCCTCCTTGTTGAATCCACTTCTGGGTCAAAGGCTGCAAAGTCTAATAATAAGAGGAAGTGGAAAGGAAAGAGTTCCTCCAAGCCCAACAAGAAGGCAAAGGACAATGGCAAGAAAAAGGTCAAATCTCAAGCCAATGACAAATGAAACCATTGCGGCAAATTGGGGCATTGGAAGAGAAACAGCAAGGAGTACCTTGCAAGCTTGAAAAGTTCAGGTATATATTTTGCTGAAGTTAATTTATCTGTTAATGATGCTTCTTGGGTATTGGATACCGGTTGTGGCTCACACATTTGCAATGATTTGTAGATAATGACAAGAAGCAGGAAACTGGACAGAAAGGACAAGGTCCTTAGGATGGGGAATGGAGCAAGAGTTGCTGCATTAGCTATTGGGACTGTTAATCTTTCTTTAGAGAATGGTTTTAATTTGTGTTTGAACAATTGTCTTTATGTTCCGAATATTGTTAGGAATATTATCTCTGTTCCTGTTTCGGACAGAGAAGGTTTTAAGTTTGTTATTGAGAATGGAAGTTGTTCCATTTTCAAAGACTCTGCTTTTATATATTCCGGTTATTTGATGAATTGTTTATACACAGTCAATCTTGATAGCCCTATATTCACAGTTCAACAAAATAAGAAAAGGAAATTAGATAATTATAAGCCTCTCACTCTTTGGCATGCTAGATTGGGTCACATTTCTGAGAAAAGGATGCGCAAGTTGGGACAAAATCTCGACCTTAGGGAAGAGGAAAGGTTGCCCACATGTGAATCATGTCTCAAAGGAAAAATGACCAAATCACCATTTGTTGGGCAAGTGGAACGTGCCGACGGTCTGTTGGATTTGATCCATACAGATGTTTGTGGACCACTAAGCGTTAGTGCACGTGGGAATTATCACTGCTTTATAACTTTTACCGATGATTATTCTAGGTATGGTTGTGTACCTTATGAGGCTCAAATCTGAAGCATTTGAAAAGTTCAAGGAATTCAGATGCGAGGTGGAGAAGCAAATTGGTCGTAGTGTTAAGACTCTTCGATCTGATCGAGGAGGAGAATACTTGAGTACCGAGTTTCTTGATTATCTAAAAGAGAATGGGATTCTCTCACAGTGGACTCCTCCTGCTACTCCACAACTCAATGGAGTTTCGGAGCATAGGAATCGAACCTTGTTGGACATGGTTCGATCAATGATGAGTTTCACAACTTTACCTCTTTCATTCTGGGGTCATGCCTTAGAGACGGCAGCACATCTATTGAATAGAGTGCCTTGTAAAGCCGTACCCAATACTCCATATGAGATGTAGAATGGTAAGACACCCTCTTACAAATACCTCAAAGTGTGGGGGTGTGATGCTTATGTGAAGCAACAAGTAGGAGATAAGTTGGATATGAGATCCATCTTATGTAAATTCGTGGGGTATCCAAGAGAGTCTATAGGATACTATTTCTACGACCCTTCGGAACAAAAGGTGTTTGTTTCGAGAAATGCTACTTTTCTTGAAGAAGAATTCTTTTCGAAAGGGGTGGCGGGTTGTAGAGCTTGAAGAAATTCAAGAACCACGAATATCCCAAATATTGTCGCAGATAATAGACCAGCCAAGCTGGACCATCGAAGCACAACCTCTTGAAAATCGGGGTCTCAGGGCACCCGAAAACTAAACCTTTTGTTAGAAAACAAAGAAGAGGGACTCCTTTTGGACAATGATCCAAAAAGCTATGGAGAAGCGATGTTGGACATCGACTCAAAGAAATGGCAATAAGCAATGCAGTCCGAAATGGACTCCATGTACTCCAACAAGGTTTGGACCTTAGTGGACCCACCACAAGGAATTGTTCTTATTGGCTGCAAATGGGTCTACAAGCGGAAGCTTGGAGTAGATGGAGAAATAGCAACATATAAAGCACGCCTGGTTGCAAAAGGTTATACTCAAAAGCAAGGTGTTGATTATGAGGAAACTTTTTCACCAGTAGCAATGCTTAAATCCATTCGGATTTTGCTGGCCATATCTGCATATTATGACTATGAGATATGGCAAATGGATGTGAAGACTGCTTTCCTTAATGGAAACATTAAAGAAGAGATCTATATGAAGCAGCCAGAAGGCTTCATATCTAGTGGAAGTGAGCAAAAGGTTTGCAAACTCCAAAGATCCATTTATGGACTCAAACAGGCTTCAAGGAATTGGAACATTCGGTTTGATGAAGCGATCAAAACGTTTGATTTTCACAAAAATCCGGATGAACCATGTGTTTACAAGAAGGTTAGTGGGAGCGCAGTTGCATTTGTTGTTTTATATGTTGACGACATTCTACTCATTGGTAATGATGTAGGTATGTTGCAGTCAACAAGGGCATGGTTGTCTAAACAATTCTCCATGAAGGATTTGGGAGATGCATCCTTTATCCTCGGGATAAAGATCTATAGAGATAGATCGCGAAGGATGATCGGACTATCCCAATCCATGTACATTGACAAAGTGCTAAGGAGGTTTAGCATGGAGGAATCCAAGCGTGGATACTTGCCAATGAGTCATGGTGTTTCACTTTCTAAGGCAATGTCTCCTAAGACACCTGAGGAAAGAGAAAGAATGTCTCGCATACCTTATGCATCCGCTATTGGGAGCATTATGTATGCAATGTTGTGTACAAGGCCTGATGTTGCACATGCTCTGAGTGTCACGAGCAGATATCAGTCCAATCCAGGAGAAGAACACTGGTAGGCCATTAAGATAATTCTTAAATACTTGAGAAGAACCAAGGATATCTTTTTGATATACGGAAGTGGAGAATTGAAACTAGAGGGTTTCACTGACTCTAGTTTTCTGTCCGATATAGATGACTCAAAGTCGATGTCTGGATATGTATTTACCTTTAATAGAGGAGCAGTTAGTTGGAAAAGTTCCAAACAAGAGACCACTGCAGACTCTACTACTGAGGCTGAATACATAGCTGCATCAGATGCGGCAAAAGAGGCTGTTTGGATACGAAACTTCATCCAAGGGTTGGGTGTAGTTTCATCCGCTGTTGATCCAATAATGATTTATTGTGACAACAACGGAGCTATAGCGCAAGCAAAAGAGCCGAGATCTCATCAAAGATCCAAGCACATAATGAGGTGATACCACCTGATTAGAGAGATCATTGGTAGAGGCGACGTCGTTGTGGATCGAGTCGCTTCAGCAGAAAATGTAGCAGACCCGCTGACTAAACCCCTATCACAGAAGATATTTTACGGACATCTCGAGAAGATGGGCCTAAAATATATGGAAAATTGGAACTATAGGCAAGTGGGAGATTGTTAGAGTAGAATGCCCGGAGTTCCAATTTGATTGGATTTTATTCAACGTGTAAGACAATTTTATTGGAATTTATATTTATATAAGAAGGCATTTCTTTATCTTATATTTTCATATTGAGTGTTTATAAATATTTGATAAAGTCCTTAGACCATTTTTAGCTATGGGGCATGGTTGCGCATTTGATGGTAATTATGGAAAATGCTTCTAAGGCTTTGGTCTTAAAATTGGTTTTAAGTCGGTTGGCTTTTCAAGGCAAGGACATTGAAAAGCCTTGTGAGACTTATGCGTATGATGCATGTTCGTATGACGAGGATGTTGCATTCCATTAACATCAGCGTTCTGACGCAAGTGCGTATATGCAGTAATGCAGGTGCTTGTTAGAGAACAAGTTCACTGAACATGATCCGTTGAAAATTCTTAAATGGAAATTTCAATTGTCAAATTAAGAATTTTCACATTGTGATAGTACATGATTAGTCCTCGGACTTGAGGTACGATAGTAGCCTTATGTACATCCTGTAACACTTTAATTTACTTACTGATTGCTTGACAATCGCAAAGGGGTATTTTGGGTATTGCACTGGTGTGCATGGAGGTTAATCAGTAGCCAACATAGAATTCAACACTTGTCAGATGATAAGAGAATTTCCTGTGTTTTTTATAGTTCATGATTCGAAGAACTTGGCCAAGGCATGATGAATTTGATTCATAAATGAAGCACTGGTACTTGAAATGGAATCACAGTTATTAAATCAATTGGATTTTGACTTATAATTCATGTCCTAGATTTAATCGGGAAATTAGATGTCGAAAGGACCGTACATGTATGCACTCGCAATTGAAATAGGTTTGCTCGCTATTTCACCTAGTGCTAGACATTCGTGCTACTTGCTAGGTGTTCCCACGATTCGTAGATTCTTGAAATTAAGGAGTTAATTTCAAGTATATTAACTAATCGGATTATTTAATAGAATTAATTGTTATACATAAGTTACAAAATTGTTGTAAGCCTACAACTAGCATTAGTTGTGAACCTAAAGGGTCACACACTAAGAATGGAAGGATTCATTTGTTCAATCAAGGATTATTCCAAATTGTTGGACGCGGTTGATTAGTATAAATTAATTGATGGATGAAATTAATTCGATCAATTTAATTAAATTTCGGCTCGGTCAATTAATTTAGATTAATTGATGAAATTTTATTGAATGTCTAAGCACAATATTTAATTAAGCCCGTTGGAAGAGCCCATCTTGTTAATTTGAAAGAAATAAAAAGGAGGGGTTGTATTGCTAATATTAAATAAATGTTATTTTAATATATGGTAATAATAATATTACCATATCTTCCTTCTAATGAATCTAAACACAATTGTGTATACATTAGTTGTAGTACACATTAGGATTTTTGATTTTAATTAGAAGGAGTTATATTAGAATACAATAAGTAAAAAAAAAGTGGTGACCTTTTTGAAGGAAAAACGGCCGCCTCCTCCCTTAAGAAATAATCAACTTGGACATTCTTCCTTGAATCATTATTCTTCTCTAGCAAGAAAACCAAAAATCTTACTTTTTGGTTTTATATTATTGAACAAAGCAGTTAAAATTGCTAGCGAAATTTTAATTCGGTGATTCCGTTCGTTCGTGTGGACTATCTTTAGAGGAGGGACGTGTGGACCTCTACGAGAAAAGGATTGAAGATTTTGCCGGCAATTGATTGCCTCTACATCTTCATCAAAAGGAAGCTTTAAGGAAGCATTTTCGGTAAGAGCTCAAAACTCTTCTTTATCACTTGCACAACATGCGCGATCATTAAATCGCTATGTGAATCGGGTGCTAATGCTTAACGTATATTGTATACACGTTTTATAAAAATTTTAAATTCCACTGCGTTTAGCCCCGCGATATAGCGAACCCAACAATCAGAACATAAACCGAAGAGAGAGAAAGATTTAACAAAGTCAAACCAGAAACCGAAATTTATACTAGTAGCACAAGTCTGAAGCAAACCAAGGACCAACCGGTCATCACTATCTATGTCCTCAGCTGTAGAGAGTAGGAAAATCAATTCCAAACATCTAGCGAAAGAAAGATACATTTACGACATTAAATTCAAATGTCAGGTGCGATCAATTTCTCAATTAGCATGACAAAGTCAGATGTAACAATGCAACACATAGTAAGAAAAACATGCATGTTCGTTGATTGATTTAAGAAACATACTCTTTTCAGTTACAAACAACTGGGATCTGCTAGCTGCTACTCTTGAAACAATATTTGCAGATATTACAAACACAACTCGGGGAGATGATAATTCAAAAATTTTATTTTCAACGCGTAGAGGAGTATAGTCATTAATTAGCCTATTACAAGGCCATCTGCATATTTGCATTTCAGATCAGCCTTAAGGTACGTACACTGACTTGCCTAAACAGTAGTAGTAGTTGCATTCTACTCTGCCTTGACTTCCTTCTCTGTTACCTTGACTTCCTTCTCCCCTCCCTTGTCTCCCTTCTCCCCTCCCTTGTCTTCCTTCACTACGGTGGCTTTCTTCTCCTTGGGTTTTCCTTTCTTAGGCTTTACAAAGCAGAAACAAGAGCAACATGGGCACTGGAACAAGAACTTCATCTCTCACTCTCACTCTCTCTTTCTCTCTCTAAGTCCTCAGATAACCCACCATCTTTATAATCAAAAGTCCAGCTTTAGGATTACTTTTTACCTCCCTTCATCATCAAAATTGTACAATTCATTCACGTGATTATTGGATTCGAATTCAATCACTTTCACTTTATAAGATGCCTACCTATTATTGTTAATGTAGGTCTATGGGTGGGGGCTAGCCATGAGGTACATTGCCCTTAAACAGGCTGTTACTCGTGGGTCATGTTTGGCCACTTACGTTGAAAAGGAGGGGCTCCTTTTTATTTCTTTGTCTCACATAAATAAGAGAGATCTCTCTAGGCTGGCAAGCACCAAGAGTAATGATTCTACAACTAGTGTTACAGTACTGAGGGTTATAACTCAACAATAGGATGCACATATTAGTTGCACGTTTTAACACAAAAGATAAGTCAAGAAGGATATACTAGTATTTAGTTTACAAAGGCAGTATGCTTCATAGTCGAGGTGATTGTTTAATTTCTTTACATACTTTTTGGTAATTGTAAACACCGATACCTCCTTTCTTACCAATGCGACCTGCATCAACATACTGCACAAGGAGGGGGCAGGGTGCATATTTACTATCTCCAAGGCCACCATGTAGAACTTTCATTATAGAGAGGCAAACATCCAGCCCAATGAAATCAGCAAGTTCTAAGGGGCCCATTGGATGACTAGTTCCCAACTTCATGCCTGCGTCAATGTCTTCCTTTCTTGCAACCCCCGTATACAGTGCATGAAATGCTTCGTTTATCATCGGCATTAGGATTCTGTTCACAATAAAGCCAGGGTAGTCCTGAGAGCAAACAACTATCTTGCCAAACCTACAAATCCAGTTAAGAGGTTGAGGTTCATTTCAAATTTTAGAAGCAGGAGTTCAAATCATGTAAGCCAAGAAGAAAAAATCTAACTGTTAAGATTCAATGATAGAAATATTCTGGAATATTGTATAGAATTGTTTCTCCGGGTGTGGGCACAGCGAAATAAATCTTATTTAGTTGCAGCAAGTCACCTCTCTGCCAAAGTTTTAGTTGCAGTGAAAGTGTCATCCGACGTGTCTGCGCCCCTAATAACCTCAACCAGTTTCATGATAGGAGGAGGATTCATAAAATGCATGCCAATTACCTGCAAAAATTAAACATCCTTTTCATGATAAGATATCTAGTATAAAAGGCTAGGGGGATTTCGCAAATCCAATTTGTCACGTAAAATTGTTAGGGCTACCACGCAAATTCAACGTGACAAAATGGATTACAGAGGTTCAGAAAACAAGCAGACGATAAATAGAATAGAAACTCTGACAATGAAAGATGATACAACATCCAAAAAGAAGCAATAGATAACATGTTTATCAGGGAATTTGAAAGAAACCAGTTGTGGTCTGCTTGTAGCAGTTCCCAGACGAGTAATGGAGATGGAACTTGTATTAGATGCCAAAATGGCAGAACTTTTGGTAATCTTATCCAGTTTTACAAACAAATTCTTCTTCACTTCCTCAGACTCCACAATGGCTTCAACAATAAAATCCGCAGCTCGAAGATCTTCCAAATTTGTAGTAAACCTTAGACGACTCACAGCATCAATCCCTGCTGCCTGTTAACATAGATTGCATTCTCAGCTAAAATTTGTCTGGCTGAATTTCTAAAAGGGAAATAGATACATGTAACCAAATAACCTTATGTTGTCTCAAATGCTTAGCAATTGTAAATACAGCAGCCATTCCGCTCAAAAAGTCCTACTTTTGCTTCTGGAATATTCCACTCATAATGTCTCATTTCAAACATTAAACATTAATCCGATGATGTTGTAACTTTACCCGTTATATATCAAATAAAAAAAGTTAGCTAAATGTTATAATTGTTCTTTTCAAGGACAAAAATGTATCTCTGTTTAGAATATCTAACTTCATCGAGCACAGGTAGATACTTCTTGTGTGGACCTAACAGAGTACAAACTACATACATTGGGAACTATAATTGTAAACTAACATATTTTTAAGAAAGCTTTTGAAATAAAACAAAAGAAAACAACAGAAAAAAGTCATCAATTTAGGTATAAATGGACCCAAAAATACAATGAAAATTTAAATCTCGAACAAACAAAATAAATTAGGCATAGATGGACCAAAAATACAATCAAAAATTAGATCAAATCGAACATCCAATCTTTCAGAGTTTCAACTATCAGATAGGAGCACACCCAATTCCGTTCGGTTTGCATACAAGTAATTTTTAGTATATTTATCTTCTTATCCAAAGAAGAAAGTTGTAAAGAACACTATAAACACATAAATAGAGGAAGAGAGGGAGAGCGAGCAGGGGACCTGAGTAAGTTGACCTTTGGAAACAAATCGTTGGATGGAATTGGATATTAAGTTCTTGGCTCGGGTGAGAGCTTCGGTATCGGTATCAAGGAGCCAAACGTCGGCACCGCTCACGGCGGCCAGTTGGGCGATTCCGGAGCCCATTTGACCACCACCCACCACTCCGATCGTCTTAATTTCCGCCATGCTGCTTGCTTGGTTTGACCGACCACCTATGAAACACTGCCACTCCGTTAGACAAACCGGTTGGAAAAATTAACTGGAAATTGCTTCCCGGTCCATTTTTTTTAAAAAAATTTCTCTTTAGTCCATCTTTTTTTTTAATAGTTAAAAAGCACTTTGAGAAATTTTTTTTTTAAAATACCCCGTCTCTTTCATCCAAACCAACTATGGGGTGAATTACAACTAATGCAGAAAGATACGCAACAACCAACTCGGTGTGATCTACTAAAGATGAAGGATTGGCTTCGAAGTGAATAGAAACTGACATCTGACTCAGTCTATAGAGTATATGCCAAAGATGGACTCGGGAGGAGCAAGAGAAAATCCAAGTGAAGCAAATAAATAAGATAGATTCAAACAAATTCCGTGAAGCAAACAAATAAGACAGATTCAAACAAACTTGAGATTAGAATGATTGAAGAGGACCAACCTTCGTTGACCAAATTGGGCATCGCGATGTAGCAATTAATAATCCCAATGCAGAAATTGTTTATCGCGATGCCTCAGGAGATGCCCAAATTGGGCATCGCAATTAGAGCCAGCAAAATTAGGCCGGCCCAGCCAACCCGATATTATAAGAGGTTTGGGCTTCAATTTAGAAGGCCCGAAAAATTTTGCGCATTTTTGGCCCGACCTAATAGGCCTGTGGGCTAATTGGGCTCGGGCCAAAAAAGCCCAAATTTTTTGGGCCAACCCAGCCCAGCCCGATACACTTTTATTAACTTTTCAATTCACACTTTTCAAACTATTTTCGTTGCTTTTAAGTCTTTTAGTAGAGATTCAAATCATTTGCAATTCAAATTTTTCGCTGCTTTAAGTCTTTTCAAACAATTTTTCCAAATCATTTTGATACACTTTTATTAACTCAGCCCAGCCCGATACAGGTTGTACGCCTGTACATACAAACCCACAACCAGTCAACCACATTCACTAATTCATTACTCATATACCATCATATCTAATCTGGTTATCTGTTACAAGCTTGCAAAGTGCGAACACCAAACGTCCAAATAATTGTAGACTTGTGTTCTAACGTATTTTGCACTTCTCTTGTCTACAAAAAATTTATATAGTTGTATTTTAACCCATCAAGATGAAACTTATTATTTGTATATTTTATTTAATAAATTGTAGATTTGTAATGAGTTTTGAATTTTTTTTTTATGTGATAACTTGTAAATTTTGTAGAAAATATTTTTGGTACGAATTTGGGTTGATTTGGCCCGATGGCCCAAAAGTGGGCTGGGCTGGGCTAGAGGTTTGAGGCCCGATGTAAATTTTGGGCTGGCCTAGCCCGGGCCGATTTCATGTATTGGCCCGATGAGCTGAGGCTGGGCTAGCCCGGCCCATCCCATTGCCAGCTCTAATCGCGATGCAGTAATTATTACTCTTGATTCCTCCTCACGTTCCCAATATTGTGTTCTTCGGTTTCCATGGTTTACATATGACCCAAAGCTTATAGTATTATATACGTAAATTTAAATTAACCAATGATTGATTCACATGTAAATTTATATTTCATTAAAAATTGAAAATTTTGAGAAAATTGGGATGATGTTTTGGAGCTCATCTAGAGCACCTCACATTGCTGTAATATTAATTATGAACTCCAAGTGTATTACAAATGAAAAAGGGTGCACAGCGAGGTGGACAGCTCACAGAAAATTGGGATGATGTTTTGGAGCTTATCCTGTAAAATTGAAAAAGGGTGGACAGTTCGCCTTAGCGAGCAACGGACAGCTCGCTAGGGCGAGTTACGGCAATCTCAATTTTTCAGTTTGCCCCTTGCTCGCTAAGGCGCACAACGACTAGTTCGCTAAAGCGCGCTGCGATGTTGCTCTATTTGTTGCATCGCGATGCCCAATTATTGCATCATGATACCCAATTGTTGCATCGTGATACCCAATTATTGTATCGCGATGCAACAATTGTTGCATCTCAAATTGAATTTCGATGCCTAATTTTTTGCATTCCGATGCCCAAATTAATCTGAGAAAATGGCACTACATCCCGATGCCCAATTGTTGCATCCCAATACAACAATTCTCAAATTGAATCCCGATACTCAATTCTTGTATCCCGATGCCCAATTCTTGTATTCTGATGCCAAATTCTTATATCTCGATGCCCAAATTAATCTGACCGCTCACGGTGGCCAGTTGGGCTATTCCGAAGCCCATTTGACCACCACCTACAACTCTGATCGTCTTAATTTCCGCCATGCTACTTGCTTGGTTTGACCGACCACCTCTGCAGAGGTAAGGACTGAGGCGTTAAACAAACTGGTTGGAAAAAATAACAGGAGATTACTGGCTGGTACACTTTGGAAAAAAATTTATTCTCTCCAGTCCCCCCTTTTTTTTTTAAACCGAAAAAAGACACTTTAATAATTTTCTTCCTAAAATGCCACCGTCTCTTTCATACAAACCAACTATGGGGTGAATTACAACTAATGCAGAAAGATACGTAACAACCGACTTGGTGTGATCTACCAAAGATGCAGGATTGGCTTCGAAGTGAATAGAAACTGACATCTGACTCAGTCTATAGAGTATATGCCAAAGATGAACTCATGGGAGGAACAAGAGAGAATCCAAGTGAAGGAAAAAAATAAGACAGATTCAAACAAATTCCGTGAAGCAAACAAATAAGATAGATTCAAACAAACTTGAGATCAGAGTGATTGAAGAGGACCAACCATCGTTGACCAATTTGGGCATCGCGATGCAGCAATTAATAATCCCAATGCAGAAATTATTTATCGCGATGCCTCAGCCGATGCCCGAATTGGGCATCGCGATGCAGCAATTATTACTCTTGATTCCTCCTCACGTCCCTGATGCTATGTTCTTCGGTTTCCATGATTTACATATGACCCAAAGCTTATAGCAATACACACGTAAATTTAAATTAACTAATGATTTATTCACACGTAAATTTATATTTCATTAAAAATTAAAAATTCTGAGAAAATTGGGATGATGTTTTAGAGCTCATCTAGAGCACCTCACATTGCTGTAATATTAATTATGAATGTCACGACCCGACCCGAGATCCTATATGGTATCTCGTTCGATTCACGAGACGGAACACAAAATGCACAATTTCAAAATCACTTTTCGTGCAAAAACCCTGTAATGCAAGTGTATGTTTGTTTGAAAATCAAAACAATATATCACGGCACACAAAAGCCGGAAACAATCACATAATCATAACCAACAAACCCGCGAGCTAAGAGGCTCGGGACTAACATGAAATATCATCAGAGTGCGCGGAATGTAAAATAAGTAACATAATTTACAAAGCCTGACATCCACGTCGGCATCTACAAAAGAATATGAATGAAATCACAAGTACGGGACTTCTACCCAACTTTACAATGTTTAAATAACAACTGTACCCTCGGCCTCACCAAAAGAAAATATCAAGGCTCAAGGAGCACTACCAAAAGAAGACTGTAGACGACGTCGGGAAACAACGAACGGTCACTGGGGGTTTCTCGCAGGCTCGGGATCTAAGGAAAACAATAAACAATGGACGGGGTGAGTTATAAAACTCAATAAGCTACTAATGCAACAATATGGCATGCGAGATGCAAACAGTAATAAGAATCATGTATATATCATGGTTGGCATTATATAATCATTTCCAATCATCATCACATCAAGTAACTCATAACATAAGTCACGTAGCATGCAACTCACATAGGTGCAATATGTAACACATACAAAAGGATACCGTCGAGGTACACCTCCGACAAACCAACTTCCAACCAACCAACCAATAATACCAATGAAGAAACCGTTGATGTCGTACCCGATCATCGAACCAAATAACCAAAAACCAAAGTGAACCGTTTTCCGTATCCACGTCGACGTGAAGACTCGGTCCCCAACGACCCGAGAAACAATCACGGTATAGCTTACCAAGGTCGCGTTTATTCCTTACAACACTTAGCGCTATAACCCCTACCGTGGCCAACGGTAGGCGAGGCCCGTGTATTGGCCTTCGGCTATTACGTAGCCCCGGCTCACGCAATAACCGAGCGTCAATACACCTCCAACAAGCATGCCATGGACTTAACAAATGCTCAAGTAGATGTTTACTCGACACATTAAACCAAATCAACCAAATGTTCAAGTAGGTGTTTACTAAACATTAAATAAAAGGGTTATACTCCAAAGTAGGGAGTATAACGACCATAATAACATCCTACTAATGTGTGCCATAACATGCCAATATCAAATCCAACACAATACCATTTACGTGTATCGCACAACCAATCGCCCAACGGGTCTCTCGAGCATCAAAAGGGCTCACAAAACACACACGTGGTCACATTCATTATCAAACCCTAATCGACTCCGTTAGAGTCATTTTTGGTTACTAATATTGTCAAGTTACGAATGTGGTCTTGTACTTTAATCCTAGCACATTAACGCCCAAATTCGAGTTCCCAACAACAAAATACAAGCTACATCATATTTCACAATCCCAAACTACATTCTATAGCAAAATCACATGTTCACATTTCTAGCATGGTAACTCTACTCACTTGGAGTTTAAAATGTCATAGGAGACATAAAAGATGAAGAAGAGGGGGTAGTAGCTTACCTCTAGTCGGAAAAGTTTGGGAGAAAATGAAATCTATTCGGTGGGAAAGCTTCTCCTCGGCAAGGCCTTCGCCACGGTAGGTTCGGATCGTTGAGACTCCTTCAAAATCCCAAGATATCTCAATTTCTCTCTCTAAACCCTCACTATTTCTCTCTATTCTCTTGTGTCTCTTGGTGGAAAGGGAGGAAGAAATGGAAGAGTTTAAACACTCTTTAATGTTTTAAGTGGCCAAAAATGGAGGGGAATCCGGCTGGGTGACGTGGCAGCTGGGCCACTCAATTTTCAAGTTTTGGAAAATTTTAAACTTTCTGGATAAGTGGATCGGGCGAGCGATCGCTTTGTCCCTTCCCGGGCGATCGCTCGGGTTCCGTGCAAAGGCGATCGCTTTGTAAACTTACAGGGCGATCGCTCTGTTCCCTGGTTGAAGGGCGATCGCTTTGTTCATTAACAGGGCGATCGCTTTGTGTCCAGTGACTATAAACTCTCCGAAAAGTCTCGAAACACTTCCAAAATGATCCTAAGTCTAAGGGAGGGCCCTAAACACTCGAGAAAGGTCCTCGAAAAGTCCGAAAACGACGTTAGGGATTCAAGGTATCCCAAGCAACAATAACCACAAGAATTAAGCGATGATTTAAAGCATACAAAATGCATGGAATGCAATACGTACATGCTAATGTCATATATAATATGCTCAAGAAATGTTCATGGTGTTATTTTATGTGTCACGTGCAACATCCGTGAGTGATATGAATGACGTGTAAGATGCCAAATGAAACGGGCGTTACATCCTCACCCCCTTAGAATAAATTCGTCCGCGAATTTACTTACCGACTCCATCAAACAACGCGGGGTATTTCTCGCGCATCTCCTGCTCAGTCTCCCAAGTGGCCTCCTCGACATTGTGATTCCTCCACAACACTTTCACGAGGGGTATAGTCTTTGTCCTTAATACTTGTTCTTTTGTGTCCAAGATTCGTACCGGTTGCTCAACATACGAAAGGTCGGGCATTAAATCCACAGGCTCATACTCCAACACATGTGAGGCATCCGTCAAATACTTCCTCAACATCGACACGTGAAATACATCGTGAATTCCTGACATCGATGGCGGCAATGCAAGCCTATATGCCAACTTTCTAACCCGTTCCAAGATCTCAAACGGTCCAATAAACCTCGGGGCCAATTTCCCTTTCTTACCAAACCTCTTAACCCCAATCCGAGGCGAAACCTTCAAAAACACATGATCACCGACCTCAAATTCAAGATCCCTACGTCTATTGTCGGCATAACTCTTCTGTCTACTCTGGGCCGTTTTCAATCTTTCCCGAATAACTTTCACACTTTCCGCCGATTCATGCACCATCTCTGGACCCCACAACTTCGCTTCACCAACTTCATCCCAACAAATAGGAGAACGACACTTCCTACCATAAAGTGCCTCATACGGAGCCATCTCAATACTCGGCGATAACCGTTATTGTAGGCGAACTCGATCAATGGCACATGCGAATCCCAAGTCCCCTTAAAGTCCATCGAGCAAGCTCTCAACATATCCTCAAGTATTTGAATCGTTCTCTCGGATTGTCCATCGCCTGGGTGAAACGCGTACTCAAGTTCAATTTCGTCCCAAAGCATTCTCAAGTGATCGCCAAAACCGAGAAGTAAACCGTGGATCCTGTCCGATACAATGCTCACCGGCACCCCATGCAACCTCACAATCTCTGAATATACAACGAAGCAAGCTTCTCCAACGAATCCGAAATCGCAATAGGAAGGAAATGGGCCGACTTAGTCAATCTATCGACAATAACCCAAACCGCATCATGACCTCGTCGAGTTCTCGGTAACCCCGTCACAAAATCCATTGCAATATTCTCCCATTTCCATTCCGAATTTCCAAAGGTTGCAATGTACCACTGGCCTCGATGTTCCGCTTTAATCCGTTGGCGTCGACATTTTGACACAAACTCGGCGATTTCCTTTTTCATTCCACTCCACCAAAAATTCTTCTTCAGTCCCGATACATCTTGGTACTCCCGGGTGAATTGTGTATTTAGACTTATGGGCTTCATCTAACACTTGTCGTTTCACTTCCTCAATCGCCGTACACAAACTCTACCCCGAAACGTCAAAATACCATCACTATTTTTGCAAAATCCGGGTCTTACCCCACTTAACTCCTCAATCAATTTCTTCAACTCCGGATCACTCTCTTGAGTTTCCTTAATCCGTTGGAACAACACCGAGTGCCCGAATATTCGCAAAAATCACCCCATGGCTAGATTCACTAGGACCCCAATCACGAATGTCCTCTAGCATTTTCCATTCTCTAGTCATCAAACAAGAAACATACGCCTTCCTACTCAGCGCATCCGCCACCACGTTGGCCTTTCCCGGGTGATATAAGATAGTACAATCATGATCCTTCAACCGTTCCATCCACCTTCGCTGCCGATTATTTAACTCCTTTTGTGAAAATAAATACTTAAGACTTTTATGATCAGTGAACACCTCAAATTTAGCCCCATACAAATAATGCTTCCATTTATGAAGAGCAAAAATAATCGCAGCCAACTCGAGATCGTGTGTCGGGTAGTTCTGTTCATACTGAGTTAATTTCCGTGAAGCATAAGCGATGACCCTTCCGTTCTGCATCAAAACACAACCCAAACCTTCCCTTGAAGCATCGCTGTAAATCACAAACCCATCATGTCCATTCGGCAATGCTAAGATAGGAGCCGTAGTCAACTTCTCCTTCAATTCTCGAAAACTTGCCTCACACTTGTCATTCCATACAAACGGCTTATTCTTCTGAGTCAAAGTCGTCAAAGGGGTTGCAATCTTAGAGAATCCCTCTATAAACCTCCGATAATAACCCGCTAACCCCAAGAAACTCCGAATCTCCGTCACCGTCTCGGGTCTCTTCCAACTCACCACAGCCTCAATTTTAGTCGGATCAACTGAAATCCCCTTGCCTGACACTACATGTCCCAAAAATGTTACCTCCTCCAACCAGAAGGCACACTTGCTAAACTTAGCATACAACTTCCTTTCCCTCAAAACTGTCAACACGATCCTCAAGTGTTTCTCGTGCTCTTCCCGAGACTTCGAGTACACCAAAATGTCGTCGATGAAGACAACCACGAAACAATCAAGATACGGTAAGAACACCCTATTCATCAAATCCATAAACACTGCAGGTGTATTAGTCAACCCAAAGGGCATAACCACAAATTCAAAATGCCCGTATCTAGTCCTAAATGCCGTCTTAGGAACATCCTCCTTTCTAACCTTCAACTGATGATAACCACTCCTAAGGTCGAGCTTGGAGTACACTACGGAACCTCGAAGTTGATCAAACAAATCATCAATATGTGGGAGTGGGTATTTATTCTTAATTGTAACCTGATTCAACTCCCGGTAATCGATACATAACCTCAACGAACCATCCTTCTTCCTCACGAACAACACCGGTGCACCCCAAGGCGATACACTCGGTTTAATAAAACCCCGATCAAGCAACTCTTGTAACTGGATCTTTAATTCCTTCAACTCGGCCGGCGCCATACGATACGGTGCCTTCGATATCGGCGCGGTACCCGGTAACAACTCAATACAGAATTCCAATTCTCTATCAGGAGGTAATTCATAGTCATCAGAAAAGACATCCGGAAATTCCCTCACGATTGCAACGTCATCCAACATAACCACCCTTTTCGACTTATCCACCACACAAGCTAAGTACCCCGAACAACCACGATGTAACAACTTACGGGCTTTCAAAGCCGAAATAAGGCGAACACCACCCATGCATTTATCACCAACAAACACAAAAGACGACATATTCGGCATATCAAAAGTGACAAACTTCTTACGACAATCAACCACGGCATGGTGCGCATGCAACCAATCCATTCCCAAAATCACATCAAAATCTCGAATAGGCAAAACAACCAAATCAGCAGGTAAATGGTGGCCATCAACAACAACATCACAATCATGATAGACATCCGAAGCTACTTGGCACTCTCCCATCGGGGTAGACACCTCAAGTACATACGGCAAGGATTCAGGCATATGATGCAAATGACAGGCAAAATGCGATGCGATGTATGAATGAGATGATCCTGGATCTATGAGAACTCGGGCTTTAACACTAGAGACGAGTAAGGTACCTCCTATGACATTGGTGGCTTCGGGCACCCTATTCTGGTCTAGGGCAAAGACACGACCCTGGACTCTAGGGCGACCCTCGTTGTCCCTCTTAACGCCTGCATTCGGCTGCGCACCCCCCAGTGGGACCCCTTTATTCCTAGGGCAATCCCTCTGAAAATGCGTGCCATCCCCGCAAAGAACACACTTCCCTTGCTTCTTCCAACACCTATCCTCCGTATGACCAGTCCTCAAACAAAAGTTGCATGTCATCCCCTGGGCCCGCTGCCCCTGCGTGGTGTTCCCCTGATTTCCTGTCCTCTGTTGATTCTGTCCTCCCTTACGATTATCATTTCTCCCTTTGTTGTCAGTCCCCCGGTTATTCTGATTTCTCCACCTCGACTGTCCCGACTGTTGAGTCCCACTAACATTTCCCCGTTGACCTCCACTGGTATTTCCTTGCTTTGTACGGTGCTCCTCAATGTCGTGCTCGATTCTGTAGGCCTTGTCCACTGCCCTCTGGTAGTTTGTCAACTCGAGTGGTATGAGTTGCTTCCGGTACTCAGTCCTCAATCCCTTCACAAAACGATATACTTTCTTCTCCTCTGTCGGTAACAAGTGTGTGCAATATCGAGATAACTCAGTAAATTTGGAGGAATACTGAGCTATCGATAGACTCCCCTGCTCCAGACTAAGAAATTCCACCTCCTTCCTCGCTTGTATCACATCCGGAACAAACTGGTTCCAAAACCGCTGCAAAAAGAGCTCCCATGTCCTCGCCGTCTGATCTTGTACCTAACTAGCTTCCAAAACCTTCCACCAATGTTCAGCTGCATCCTCAAGCTTGAATGTAGCGAACTTGATCTTTTCCTCATCAGTGCATCCCAATGCTGCAAAAACTTTCTCCGTTGACTCAATCCACCTCTCGGCCTTCTCCGGGTCCGGTTCACCATTAAAGCTCCTCGGTTTCATCTTCAAAAACCTTTCTAGTCTGCGATCATTATCCCCGACTCCCCCGGCCGGTTGCACCACTCTCTGTCCACCTACTTGGCCTTGTCCATCCATAGCTTGTCGATTCATATCCATAGTTTGGCGGTTCATTTCCATCATAGTCTGCATGAACCCTTGCATGGTGTGCATGAAGGCCTCATTCTGATTCATAGGACTCTCTGACGACTGTCCGGTAGCTTGATTAGGAGATGGGTTCGGTCCGGTTCTACGGGTGTCCCTTTCGGCCTCCGTGGCCCTACTAGAACCAGCTCCATTCCGTGTTTCAACCATGACTGTTCGCCTGCAACAAACACTCGTCGTTAACGACTCAGACACACTCAACCAACCCCCACCTAAGCCAAGGATACCGAATCCCAGCGAGCTAACTTATGCTCTGATACCAACTGTCACGACCCGACCCGAGATCCTATATGGTATCTCGTTCGATTCGCGAGACGGAACACAAAATGCACAATTTCAAAATCACTTTTCGTGCAAAAACCCTGTAATGCAAGTGTATGTTTGTTTGAAAATCAAAACAATATATCACGGCACACAAAAGCCGGAAACAATCACATAATCATAACCAACAAACCCGCGAGCTAAGAGGCTCGGGACTAACATGAAATATCATCAGAGTGCGCGGAATGTTAAATAAGTAACATAATTTACAAAGCCTGACATCCACGTCGGCATCTACAAAAGAATATGAATGAAATCACAAGTACGGGACTTCTACCCAACTTTACAATGTTTAAATAACAACTGTACCCTCGGCCTCACCAAAAGAAAATATCAAGGCTCAAGGAGCACTACCAAAAGAAGACTGTAGACGACGTCGGGAAACAACGAACGGTCACTGGGGGTTTCTCGCAGGCTCGGGATCTAAGGAAAACAATAAACAATGGACGGGGTGAGTTATAAAACTCAATAAGCTACTAATGCAACAATATGGCATGCGAGATGCAAACAGTAATAAGAATCATGTATATATCATGGTTGGCATTATATAATCATTTCCAATCATCATCACATCAAGTAACTCATAACATAAGTCACGTAGCATGCAACTCACATAGGTGCAATATGTAACACATACAAAAGGATACCGTCGAGGTACACCTCCGACAAACCAACTTCCAACCAACCAACCAATAATACCAATGAAGAAACCGTTGATGTCGTACCCGATCATCGAACCAAATAACCAAAAACCAAAGTGAACCGTTTTCCGTATCCACGTCGACGTGAAGACTCGGTCCCCAACGACCCGAGAAACAATCACGGTATAGCTTACCAAGGTCGCGTTTATTCCTTACAACACTTAGCGCTATAACCCCTACCGTGGCCAACGGTAGGGCGAGGCCCAGTGTATTGGCCTTCGGCTATTACGTAGCCCCGGCTCATGCAATAACCGAGCGTCAATACACCTCCAACAAGCATGCCATGGACTTAACAAATGCTCAAGTAGATGTTTACTCGACACATTAAACCAAATCAACCAAATGTTCAAGTAGGTGTTTACTAAACATTAAATAAAAGGGTTATACTCCAAAGTAGGAGTATAACGACCATAATAACATCCTACTAATGTGTGCCATAGCATGCCAATATCAAATCCAACACAATACCATTTACGTGTATCGCACAACCAATCGCCCAACGGGTCCCTCGAGCATCAAAAGGGCTCACAAAACACACACGTGGTCACATTCATTATCAAACCCTAATCGACTCCGTTAGAGTCATTTTTGGTTACTAATATTGTCAAGTTACGAATGTGGTCTTGTACTTTAATCCTAGCACATTAACGCCCAAATTCGAGTTCCCAACAACAAAATACAAACTACATCATATTTCACAATCCCAAACTACATTCTATAGCAAAATCACATGTTCACATTTCTAGCATGGTAACTCTACTCACTTGGAGTTTAAAATGTCATAGGAGACATAAAAGATGAAGAAGAGGGGGTAGTAGCTTACCTCTAGTCGGAAAAGTTTGGGAGAAAAATGAAATCTATTCGGTGGGAAAGCTTCTCCTCGGCAAGACCTTCGCCACGGTAGGTTCGGATCGTTGAGACTCCTTCAAAATCCCAAGATATCTCAATTTCTCTCTCTAAACCCTCACTATTTCTCTCTCTATTCTCTTGTGTCTCTTGGTGGAAAGGGAGGAAGAAATGGAAGAGTTTAAACACTCTTTAATGTTTTAAGTGGCCAAAAATGGAGGGGAATCCGGCTGGGTGACGTGGCAGCCTGTGGGCCACTCAATTTTCAAGTTTTGGAAAATTTTAAACTTTCTGGATAAGCTGGATCGGGCGGAGCGATCGCTGTCCCTTCCCAGGGCGATCGCTCTGGGTTCTGGTGCAAAGGCGATCGCTTTGTAAACTTACAGGGCGATCGCTCTGTTCCCTGGTTGAAGGGCGATCGCTTTGTTCATTAACAGGGCGATCGCTTTGTGTCCAGTGACTATAAACTCTCCGAAAAGTCTCGAAACACTTCCAAAATGATCCTAAGTCTAAGGGAGGGCCCTAAACACTCGAGAAAGGTCCTCGAAAAGTCCGAAAACGACGTTAGGGATTCAAGGTATCCCAAGCAACAATAACCACAAGAATTAAGTGATGATTTAAAGCATACAAAATGCATGGAATGCAATACGTACATGCTAATGTCATATATAATATGCTCAAGAAATGTTCATGGTGTTATTCTATGTGTCACGTGCAACATCCGTGAGTGATATGAATGACGTGTAAGATGCCAAATGAAACGGGCGTTACAATGAACTCCAAGTGTATTACAAATGAAAAAGGGTGCACAACGAGGTGGACAACTCACTGAAAATTGGGATGATGTTTTGGAGCTTATCCTGTAGAATTGAAAAAGGGTGGACAGCTCGCCTTAGCGAGCAATGGACAGCTCACTAGGGCGAGTTACGGCAATCTCAATTATTCAGTTTGCCCCCTGCTCGCTAAGGCGCGCACCGACTGGTTCGCTAAGGCGCGCTGCGATGTTGCTCCATTTGTTGCATCGCGATGCCTAATTGTTGTATCGCGATGCAACAATTATTACATCTCAAATTGAATTTTGATGCCTAATTTTTTGCATCCTAATGCCCAAATTAATCTAAGAATGTGGCACTGGATCCCAATGCCTAATTGTTGCATCCCGATGCAACAATTGTTGCATCTCAAATTGAATTCCGATGCCCAATTCTTGTATCCCGATGCCCAAATTAATTTGAGAAAGTGGCACTGCATCCTGATGCCCAATTGTTGCATTCCGATGCCTGATGATGCACGTGTGTTTTTGTTTCATTAAGAGTATCGTAGTCTTTTTGCCCCAAAAAATGTCTTTTTCCTGTTTTAAAAAAAGATGAGTAGACTGGAGCAATTACAAATGTAAAAAAAGGGACCGGCCTGTAATTCACCCAAAAAATAATGACACTGGCCCAAACCCATTAGGTCAGTTGGGCTTATCATTAGATATTGTTTAGGGCAAAATTCTGGCAGGTCCCCTTTACTGTAATTGTTTTCAACCGAAAAATAACACTTTTAATGCAAAATGTCATCTATACCCTTAAAAAATATAGAACAACACACTATGCATCGGCAATACAAAAAATTATTTTGTGCATCGGCGATGCACAAATTGATGCATTGCGATGCACAAAATTGATGCATCCTGATGCATCGCGCAGAAATTTGTACATCGCGATGCACAAATATTGTGCACAGCAAAGCACATAGTTTGTGCATATTTCAGATGAAGTTTTCGTCCTTGCCAGAAGAATAAACTGTTAATGAACTTAGATGACTTACCAGCATCAAACTTGATCCAAGGCCAGAAAAGGATCTTATCCTAAAAGAACTCAAAAAGAATCCAGATCGAGATCCATAGCGCCTTTCAGATCCGATTCCTGAGCCATAACCATAAAGAGAAGGATTGACCAATCCCAGATTCATATGGAGATGCAGAGCCTCGTTTACCGGGCTAACTCAGCACATGCCCTTGGTTTACTCGGAATCATCAGCCGAAGAAGGAAAGGTGGTGACACAAGTAGTAGTTCGAAAGCTCGCTGCACAAAAAAGATGAGAGAGAGTTGGGAATGAGAATAATGAGAATTATGGGGGAAGAGAGGAGTACAAATTGTTGCATCGCGATGCACAAAAAATTTAAAACGTTATATGTTATTACGGGGATAGTTTTAGAACAAATAGCCAATTTATTACTTAAAAAGGACTTAAGCGATTGAAAATAAATATTGTGGATTTAAGTGATTGAAAATTCTACAAAAGGTATCGACCTGCAATTTTTCCTATTGTTTAGGCTTTTGGAGAAAAACCCTTTTAATATTATAGAAATAATTGTGGGTTGGTCCTCTTTATGGGATTTTCAACTGCTTTAGGCCCTTGTTTTTGTTTCCAACCACTTAAGTCCATTTTAAATGATAAATTGGTCAATTGTTCCAAAACTGTCCCCGTAACAACCTAAACAACGTTTTAAGCATTGTCTTCCTTTAATTTTCTCCTGTAAATTTTTCCTTTTACTCTAATCATTGTTTATTTGCTATAGCCTTCATCTCTCTTTCTCTCTCTCAGTTTCTTTCCACGCACAGTTCATCATAAAAAAACAAGATCAGTATAATTTTCGAAATTATTTGTGTGTTTGTTTTATCAATATTATTCGTCAATCGCTGAATGCTGACACAACGAAACGGGGATCGACCTAAAAGAGAAACGAATTTCAGCTTCGTCACGATGTGAAAATTCAAAAGAAAGTGACAACCTTTTTAGAAGTGTCTTGAAGAGTTTATTTAATATTTAATTCCCTAATATTCACAACATATTGTGCATCGGAAATAAAAGTTATTCATCGGGATGCATGAAAATAGTACTTTTTTACTACAATTTTGTGCATCACGATGCACACTTTTGATGGATCGCAAGTATAATGCTGTACATCACAATGCATAAAAATAGTACTAAATTTTGTACATTGCGATGCACACTTTGATGCATCGCAAGTGTAATGTTGTACATTAGTACTGTTTTCTGTATCGCGACGCAAGTGTAATGTTGTGCATCGCGATGCATAAAAATAATACTTTTTAGTACAATTTTGTGCATCGCGATGCACACTTTGATGACAGAAACAGTTAAGCACTGATGACAAAGTTGTAAATAAAATAGAAGTTAGTTACTTAGTCATTGTAAGCTGATGACAAAATTATAAATAGAATAAAAGTTAGTTAGTCATGTCATTGTGTTAGCTGATGGCAAAGTTTTAAATTAAATAGAAGTTAGTTAGTTAGTTAGTTATTGTTTAGTGGTGTACAACTGTTTGGGTGTTAGTCAGTTAGAGTGTGGTGCATCAATTTGTGCATCGCGATGCATAGTGTGTCTATTCCGTATTTTTTAAGGACATAGACGATATTTAACAACAAAAATATCATTTTTCGATTTGAAACAATTATAAGAAACTAAAGCAGTTGAAAATTCATTAAAATGAACTAGCCCGAATTTCACCAAATATTATACTCTCTTTGCTCGTTTATATTAGCGACTAAACAAAAGCTTGTCATTATAAAATTTCTAAAAAATATTTTAATACTCCCTTCGTTCCAGGTAAAGAGTTTACTATTCTATTTTTTGATTTTTTAAATAAAGAGTCCAATTTAAAAAATTATGCCTACAATCTTCCTAATTTTATAACTTTTACTCTCTACATGTGGTATAAAAATATTAACTAAACTCAAGTATTTTTGTAATTAAGACCAATTTTAATGATGCTTGTATATTCTTTAATTATTAGACTTTTCAAACGTAGACTCTTTGGGTGGAACATATGGAGTAACTTTTATCTAGTAGAGTACTACTCCCTCTGTTTCAAAATAAATGTTGTTTTAGCTAAAAAAAAACTGTTCCAAATTAAGTGTTGTTTTAGGTTTTCAATGTCTGTTTTGCCTAATTTACTATTTTCTTCTTTCAAGTCTCAACAATTGATCATCTCTTCATTAAAACTTTATCTTCTCTAATAGTTATCTCGTCTTAATTATTTTTTCCAACTACTCCTAACACAAAAATTAAGGATATTTAATAAGGACATATTTGTCAATTCAAAATTTTTTTTAATACGTGTGCACAACTCTAAAATGACGCTTATTTTGAAATAGATGGAGTATTATTTATACTCTTATTTAATACTCCATTCGTCTCTGAATTATTGTCTTGTTTGACCTGACACATTGAGTAAAAAAAAATAATTGACCTGATTATTCAAATAAGATAATTATTTTGAAACGGACAAAAATAAAAAACAAGATAATAATTTAAAGACGGAGTGAGTAGTATTAAAATTAACAATAAGCAAAAAAAATAATCAAGCAAATAGTTAATTTGATTAAAAATATATTAAGAAATTAGTTAATAAATATACATTAAATTTTAAGTAGTCGGGAAAAAAAAAAAAAAAAACACAAACAAAAAAGTACGTCTATCAAAATGAGATGGAAGAAGTATTGAATTATGGAGGATGAGAGAGAGATGTCTTTTAGGCCCATATTTGTAGTATATATCATGTGATAGCCCACCCAACTATGCAATAGGCTTCCTTCCGGCTTCCCCCATTCCATTGGATTGACAAAATATAGGTTTGGTCGAATTTAGACAAATAAAAATTTGGTATAATAATATTATAATATTAGATCTCTCTCTCTTATCAACTTAATTAAATTTTGACTTTAATGAAAAAGATTTATATATATGTAGCCTTATGGAAATCCAAAACTGGTTATTTTTAAAATTGTAAATATTGAAATTGCATTCTTAGAAGTAGACTTTCCAATAACCTTATTTGTTTTTTTTTTTTTTTTGGTTAAGGATCTTAAAAAATCTACAGCCTTTGTGTCTAAGTAAGTGTTTAGTTTTATTCATTTTAAGTTCAAATGCATTCCTTAATGAAATTATCTATACGCTATTATACTAATGCTAAAGAGAATATTATTATACGGAGTATCTAATACTAATACATAAAAACGTTCTAGACTTTTGAATAAGTTCGACTAACTCTTTCTATATTTTTTATTAAAAATATTTTGTTATTTTTTTTTGAGTTAATTAAGTAGAATTTAAGTGTTCTTACATTCATTTTTTTATATATATAGTTCAAGTGATTTTGTGGATGATTTGGTTGTTAACGAATGCATGGAATATTTTTGTCGGTGCTCCGGGTGTTAGCACTGCTAAGGATATTTTTAAAATTTTGGTATAATAATATTCTCTCAATATAAAAAATTTGGGTGGGAAAATTATATAAATGATCATCGTACGATCGTTTGGTAACCGATTTGACCTCGTACTCTCAATATCCTAAATCTAACCAATATACTCACGAATTGAGTGCTATGTAGTCCTTTTGACTAACGGCTCGTTTATTTTTTTAACGGTCGTTAACTCACCATCCTATTTTTAACAGGGTTGCTCATATGGCCTACGTGAGCTATTTTATGAGATGTATCCAAGTTCGTCACGTACACACCATGCGTTCCCCTTAGTTTTTGGGCTTAAAGACTTTCGACCCTGCTGGTTGTTGAAGGATGTGAATTTCGGTTCAGATTTAGTCATTGGAGTCTTGGATACTGGGATTTGGCCCAAAAAAAAAGTTTTGACAATAAAGGTCTTGGTTCGATGCCGGCCAAATGAGTAATGCCTCTACTCTTCCCTAATGTCCTCTCCTTTCACCGTCGCCATTGCCATCCCACAGTCCCCATCCTCAACAACCCAAAACAGATGGAATATTCGGAGATCAAACTAGTTTCCTGAAAGAAACGACGAGCAATAGCAGACAAAGCCTCTAAACTCCGACGAATCAGCATAACAAGGTCAGGGATTTTGTTTTGAAGGAGTTTGTGGGGGGAATGAGGGATGTGGATAGAATTTTGGACGATTTAATAACGAGGGAGGGGGAAAGGAAATTTGTGTGTTGCGGTAAGAGAGAGCTGTGTTTGGTTTGGTTGGGAGTTAGAGGCGGTGGGGTGGGCTAAGATTAGAGCTGTCAAAGCGGGCTGGCGGTCCGGGCCAGCCCGCGGGCATTATAAACCCGCTATTTGGCGGTGCGGTGCGGGCTAGCCCGTTAAGGGGACGGGCCTAAAATGCATCAACCCAACCCAAACCGTCGCGGGTTGTGGGTTAAACGGGCCAGCCCATCAAAAATAAATACATTAATTTAAAATTTAATATAATTATTATTAAGCTAAAAATTTGACATTTTGATATAAATATTATATATAAAGCCCAAAAATTAATGAAAGTCTTCCCAAGTAAAACTTTAAATTAATCAATACACAGAGGAAAACATTAAATTAATAAAAATCTTTAAATTAATGAAAGTCTTCCCAAATAAAACTTTAAATTAATACAATACACAGAGGAGAACATTAAATTAATGAAAATCTTTCCAAAAAAAAATGTGAGCTGCTGTTAAATTTGCAAGGGATTAGTATTAAGAAAAAAAAGGAATTGGCTTCTTATGCTCACAGGATGTGAGTTCTGTCTAAGTTTTTTTTTTATTTTAAAATTTTCATTTTTACCCTTGCTCCTTAGTTTGGCGGGCCAACCCGCCCCAACCCGGACCACCGCATTGGCCCGCAACCCGCGCGGGCTTAGCCCGTTTAACCCGTTTATAAATGGTCTCATATTTTTCTAACCCAACCCGTCTATTTTGTGTGACGGTCCGGGCTAGCCCAACGGGCTAAAACCATTTTGACAGCTCTAGCTAAGATGGAGTAACAAGAGGATCTTTTTGCAAGTGAAACAATGATTTTACATGTGTAGGGCTATGGAGATGGAAATGTGTTTGATCATTTCACAACCATAAGCATTAAGTTTGATGATTTTCTTGTGTGTGTTTGTATAGTGGCAACCATTGTCGGAGGTAGTGGAAGAGACGAAAAGCCCATCCATAGACAGTATTTTACTAGAGAAAGAAATAAAGTTTATTGGATGAACAAAAATACCTCTCATAAAATACAGCAAATACAACAGCCCTTTAAAAAAGTAGGATAAAAAGTTAATGACTGTTAAAAAAATAGATGGACCGTTAGTCAGAAAGACTACATTGCACTCAATACGCGAGTATATTGGTTAGATTTAGGATATTGGGAGTACGAAGTCAAATCAGTTACTAAACGATAGTACGATGATCATTTATATAAGTTTCCCTAATTTTGTGGATGATTTGGGTGTTCACGAATGCATGGAATAATTTTGTCAGTGCTCAAGGTGTTAGTTAGCACTGCTAAGGAAACTAATTCAATAGACACGTTGAAAATCTCGTTTATTCTAAACGGGGTTGATTCCTTTAATTAGCTGTATGTACATCTAGTATATACCAAAATATGAAGAAAAAAAATTACTCTCTCCGTTTCAGATAAATATTTTTTTAAAAAAAAATCAATATGTGACTAAATTAAATCAATATTTTATATAATTTACTTATGTTTTAGGAAATAAAATTTTATTAATTAAAAACTAATTTAAGAATACTAAGGATGACAACTTTTATAATTTTATAAAAATAAATAAATTTATATAAATTATTGGTCAAATTTTAATTAAGTTAACTAAAAAAAATCAAAAATAAACTCTTTACCTGGAATGGAGAGAGTATTGAGTTTGTAGTACGGGCATTTTGATGGTAAAAAGAATAAGTAAAGAAGATGGAGATCAAAATAATAATAATGGTATCCCTAAATTAGCCCAAATCAAAGTAAAAGAAGAAAAAAAATAAAAAAGAGACTTCCCAAATTTTATCATTTCTTCCTTTTTTGTATCATTGTTTTCACTTTTTATCTTTTATTTCTTTTAATAATTTATTCCTTAAAAAGTTATCTTTGTTTCCATGCTTTTTTTTTCTCGCTTCAGATTTACAATTGTTTTTCTAGTCACCGATAAAAGTTAAAGACAAAAAAAGGTAAAAGAAAAGAAAATATTTAAAAGAAAGAAATTGGTGCAAAAAGAAAATAATAAAAAGAAAAAAGTAAAAATAATGACAACTTGCAAGGAAAATTCTTTAAGACTCTCTCTCTCTCTCTCTCTCTCAACTTGGGTTAAAGAAAATAATTGAAGATAATTTCGCGATGTTATTGTTCATATTTTGATATCTATATTTTTAAGGTTTGTGTGTGTGTGTTGATTCAAAAGCTATGTAAATCTTATTTGGAATGATATTACTTAATGTTAATTAGTTGTTTTATACAAATTTTAACAGTTTATAATAAAGTTTTAGATTAAATTTATCCTACATATAAATAAATATATATATATATATGCATGCATATATATAGACAATAAGAAAAACTGCAGATCCAAACATACTTCAAATCTTTAATCCCACTCTCTGTCCCATTTCCTGTCCCGTTAAATTCCTAGCCTTACAAATATCCTTATTATTTTAACCGGTCTTCTTTTTACAAATTTTACGAGAACACGCGTAAGACTGAGATTCAATGGAATAGAGAGTGTGACAGGGAGTGAGATAAAATATTTGAATCCATCCAGCAAACAAAGCCTTTGTTAATGGGTTTGTCTAATTTAATTGTAATGTTTAATCTCTCTGTTATTATTAGATAGCATTAATTAGTCACTCCATCCATTTTTTACTAAAATTTTGGGCGGAGAATGTTAAAAAGAGTTAACACTCTTTAGCAACTGAAAAATTAATTGAAAACTCAAAAATATTCTACATAGAATGTGTTATATATATATATATATATATATAGGAGTATTTAATAATTACTTCATGTTTTCATCTTACTAATTATTAATGGTTACTATTATATCAACTATTGAATTAAAAATTAATGGCTAAGATTAATTGCATTAAATGACTCACTCACTTGTATTAATTATATTTTTCAGTTAACCATTAAATTTTAGCCATTGATTTTCGATCTAATGAATAATGACAATGGTAACAATCAATAGTTAGTGAGATGTAATAACTATTAAATACTCCTATATATATATATATAAATATTTAATAATTACTTTATCTCAGTATCCATTAATAATTATTATTATAGGAAGAGATGTCAATGGTCACAAAGTAGGCTAAAGATATTCTATTTATGTTATGTTATGTTGTCAGTCATTTGTGAAATTCATTAAATCATAATGTGAAAGGTTGCGCATGAAGAGATGTCAATAGTCAAGACAGTGAAAGGGTAAAAAGACGCATTAAATAAAAGGGGTGGATATCATTTCATTTGTGTCATTCTTGTGCACAACTCCATCATCATCTCTATTCTTTTTCCAAAAGCTTGCCCAGCAAGTTTAATTACAGGAGCAAGTTTAATTACAGAGAAAACAGAAAAGAACTAATTTGCCAAGATAATAGCATCGTGGGCGTTGACCAACTTATACTAGAGTTACCCCACTACTCCATATCATTCTAGAAAGTTCCTGATTTTTTTTTTTTTTTTTTTTGGTATTGGGCAATACAATTAATTTTCATTAACCTTCTAAATATATTTGTATTATACTATATAAGCACTAGTTAGTACCTGTTTGAGACACGATTTTTATAATTTTTTTTATAAAAGTTGTTTATAAGAAGATGATTTATTAATTACTGTATATACTTTAATTGTATCCTAAATTTATAAAATATTTTTTATTTATAATTATTATTTTGGTTAGTGAAGGTTATTGTATCTAAAGTATTTGATATAGCTTTCTATAGGGTATTAGTAATTTAAAATAAAAAATACAAATAGAAGAAGAGTTTTTAAAAATAAATGAGAATGCTGTCACGTAGACATCATAAAAAGGAAGTTTTTGCCAAAGTAGAAGAGATCGAGAGAGATTGAGATCGAGATCGAGATCGAGAGAGAAAGAGAGAGATATTGTGAAGATTATTTGAAATAAAGAGAATCGATGACTGAGAATATGAAGATTTTTGAGAAATTAGATAGATCTAGATTAAATTATACTGAAAAAAATTGTCTTGTGGCAGCTTTGACTTTTGTTTTAGTAATAATATATACAGACTTCAAGTTTTAATTAAGAAAGACTACAATAGAGTATAAGAAACATTGTTTACAAAGAAAAAAATGCTATTTAAAATACCTTGCTCAATATTGAAGCTCTAATAACAAAATCCAAATATGTCGCTTTGTTAATATATATATATATATATATATATATATATTTGGGATTGTAGAATACCTTAATAATTATTCCTGCGTAACTTTGTTGTGCTTTTTCTTTCTAAAATAGTTCTATTTGAGCGGAAAGTTCATTTTGTGTTTCATGGTATTATTCATAATTTTGAAGTTATTAAAAAGTAAGAAAAATAGAGATAGAGAGCAAAATAGTAGAAACAAGGAGAATGAACGTGAAAACCATTAAAAAATTATGAAGCACAAAATAAGAGCCCGTTTGGTGTAGCGTTTTGAAAACGTAGTGTTTTAAAATCGCAGCGTTTCTAAAACGCAAATTATTTAAAACGCGGCTTTTTTCTTTATAAATGCGTTTGGAATATTATGTCAAAACGCTGCTTTTTATTCTCTACTGCGTTTTAAAATCTGCGTTTTGGGAAAAAGCTAGGAATTCCAGCGTTTTAAAACGCAACTGCGTTTTGAAAACGCAGCGTTTTCTACCGCAGCATTGAAACGCTAAGTTAAGGAATAAGCTTCGTTTTAACCCTGCGTTTTGGCCAAAACGCACGAACAAACGGGCTCTAAATTGTGTATACAAACACGATAATGTTTAATTTTTTAAAAATTGCAATTATTTTTGAGTTACTCCTTCCGTTCCTTATAAGAAATTCATTATTTTATTTTGTAATATTTTACTTTAAAACTCTACTTTTTAAAATTATACCTTCACTCATCATAAATTTTTTAATTTTATCATCCAAATGTGATATAAACATGTTGACTATGCTTAAATATTTTTGTAGTTATGACCAACTCCATTATTATTTTTATATTACTTAATAATTAGACTTTTCTAACGTAAATATTTTGAGTGGAACGAAGAGATTACAACCTTACTACTTATCTTTACTACTGTATATATACTTTCCGCGGCCTTTTTTGTTGCGGCGCACATTAGCTCCTTTGTTATTTGTTTTAATGAAAAAATTGATAGTAACGTCCTTTTTTTTGTTGTTGCCAATATTAAAGAGTTTATTAGTTATTTTTTATTTAATTAACAAGTTAGATATGAGTATAAAAAGCACTTAAAGTAAAATTCCATAACACATTTTATCACGAACTCAAAGAAAAAAATATGAAACTACCAAAACAAACACATCTAGCATTTCCTCAAATTTCTTGATAGTGATATCCTTTAAAAGAGGTTCTAAACGCAATTGTGGAGAAAAACGAAACGAAGGGTCGGTGGAGTGGATATCGATTGCAACAGTGTACGCCACTTTGTTTGATTGCTTGTAAATTGCTCTGACACAAAATTTATTCATTATAAAATTGCTTAATTAATTAACTAACTCTAATATCCATATTAACATGTAAAAATAAATAATTTTTAACATTCAAAGAATTATGCAACAGAATAACAATAATTAATTACTCAAGTAATTAATTAAATAAATAAATATAACATCGAGGAGGAGAATATTATTAATCAACCACAGCACATGCACAATTTGTGTTTAACACCCACACGGCAACTTTGGCCTCTTTCAACTCACCGCTCACGGCCATCCTCACTCTCAAACAATAAATCTCCATCTCCTAATTATTTATCCTCCTCTTTTAGTAACACTCATCAACTCATCTATTTATAATAGTTTAACAAATTTTAATCCTATACAAAAAACCTATTTGCTTTTAACTTATAAAATATATTCATAAATTAATAAAGAAACACAATATCAATTGACTACTAAATAATAAATAGTAAAAATTTCTAAATAAATAATAATTCTAATTAGATTAAACTTAGTTTAATATCCAATATTACTGATGTAACATTATAAATCAACTAAAATGCACTAAGTAGCAATTTTGCTCGTTGCAACCTTGCTTATCACAACTTACTCATCAATTTAGAGTTGACAAAGGGCCGGGCCGCGTATTTGGCCAAGCCTTAGAATTGAGCTGAGTCGGGTCAAGTCCAGCACTGCTCAACATCGTACTGGCCTAATTTTCACTAAATCTGCTATTTTTTTTAGCCCAATTATAAGTTTATCGAATCAAGTCTTAAAATCGAATTGAGCTGACTCAACCTAAATTTATATCGAACCTCCAAAATTAAAGTCATGCCTACTCTAATGTAATTTTACTCCCAACGTATTAGGACGGGCTAATTCTGGTAATGTTAAAAAAAAAAAAAAAGATGACGCGTTAAACCTGATATTTTTTCCGCCCGGTGAGTTTGGTGGATTCACATGTGAGCAGGTTGAAGTAGTTGAGAAAATACTTACCAGCTCCAGCCCGTGACTTCCGCCTACCGTACCACTCCTTCCTAGCGGCTATATCCCGTCAAACATCAATTCACATTTACGGCCACCGAATTTCACGTCTCCTTTAGTTAGTATCGCTTCACGCACGCACCAGAGCTCTGGGTGCAACCCACGAATACGATCCAAACAAGTGTGAATTTTAGTTTTACTTCTTTGAGTTTACTGTTTACGGTTTACCCCTCTTGAAAAGATTTAATACTCCACTTTCAATCAGGTTTCTAATCCATACTTGAATAAGAAACTACTCCCTCTTTCAAAAAAAAAAACTATTATTTCATATAAAGAATTTACTATTATATTTTTAAATATTTAAAAATTTTATTTTTTAAAAATATACTGTATCTATAATTTTCATAATTTTTTATTTTTAACCTCTAAATATAATATAATCCTCTTGCTTAAGTTAAATATTTTTGTAATTATTAAAAAATTTAATAATATTAATATAACTTTAAAATTTAGACTTTTTAAACGGTAAGCATTTTTATTAGAAAAGAGGGGGGTTTTTATTTTAAAAGAACGGCAAACTAAACCTTCATTCAATTCTATAGAAGCTTTTCAATTACACATTACTCCCAAAATACGCTTAATACAGGAACAAATTAAGGGTCAACGTTCAACAACAATGTTTTTCCTTGTAAGTGTCATTTGATAAACACGCATTTCGTGAGATTTACTTTAAACATTATTCGTAAACATGTAAATGCACTAACAAAGAATGGCTAGTCTTTATGTTAATGAGACTCTTTGTACGTGGTGTCACACAATCGTTCAATAATAAGTCATTCTTGTTTATAAACTTAATAGTCTTATAAATGGAAAAGTACAACTGGCGCCGGTATTATTATTATTATTAAGAAATAACACAATAATATAATACGGAGCTATTTGATAGTTAGGATTAAGGTTGGATAAGATTAAAAAACAGAATAATCGGTCATTTGTACGCAATAGGCGATCAGAGCTAATAGCACGAGCTATTCAGATAAAATTCTTATCACCTCGCTAATAATACCAAAAGAGGGAGTGATCTTCTCACTAAAAATACACATGACTAATATTTTTAATTCTAAAATTATTCTCAATTTATAACTGGAGATTAATAATGAAATCGTTAATAGCAACAAAATTAATAATACTATTCCCTCTCTCTGTCCCTAAATTATTGTCTGTTTTTATTTGTTCCAAAATAATTGTTATGTTTAAAATTTTTTTTTTTAAGATATTACTTTTATCATTTTATTCTAACTTTTTTTCATACTTTAATTATGAGCCACGTTTACATAATTATATATTATATTAATATTAATAATTAAATTATTTTTTTTAATTTATGTATCAGATTAAACAAGACAATAAATAAATAAGGAGGAGTAGCATTTATCTCTTTCCGATTACCAAATAAGCCGGTATATATTGCACGCGCCTTGAGAAAAAGTTGGGTTGTGCGTGTAATTGTGTCCTCGTAAGAACGCACTGAGCAAGTCAAAAACTCATCAAATCCCACACAGAGACTCCCACTAAAACCAATTTTTTCTGGAGGAGAGAAGGAAAGAGACAAAATATGGGTAATTGAGTCAGACAGCTGATCTGTTTCGTTTGACACACACTGTGAACAAGCAAACGAAAGTTAAAACCCAAAACTGCCCAAAAAAGTCAGCCCATTATGTGTCACCCAATTTCAAAATCAATTACCTGTCTTTTTCCAAAGTAAAAATAACCTAATTTTGTGAAGTACTCCTTTTGTTGATCCTCCACTTAAGTCACTGGCACAGTTCCCTGGTTTGAATTCCTCGTCTTCTTCTTCTTTCCCTCTTTTATTTTCTTGGGATAAGTGTATCATTAGTCCCTGAACAATTCAAAAATCCACGTGCAGACCCTGTACAAAGCTAATGCACATCACTGACCAAAGAATATATTTTTTGAATACCAGTAGTCCCTATATTAGATGCCATCATCTTCTTGTCGTTAATTAATCATGTGTGATCCACGTGACGCTTTTCCCAAGGGCAAATATGTTATTCCCGGCCAAGGCTCATTATCCCCTATTTTCTTCTTCCTCTCTTCATATTACTATATTAGACACCACCACCACCACCACCACCACCACCGTGACTTAAGCCCCCCTACCCAGCACCACCTCTTCTCCCATCTCTATATCTCACTCTCTCTCTCTCTCTAAGAACTTTGTTTCAAACCCACTTTAAAGTTTTGAAACCCACTCAAATTTTGAAACCAAACAAGTCTCAGTTCAACTGTTGCAAACCCAATAATTAAAAATTATCCAAATTAAACACAAACATAGAAATAAGAATCCAGAAAACAAATTACATGATCTGGATTTCACGCCGGACGTCCTCGTAGTCCTCGCATCAGAGAGGCTTGCGTTTGGCGATGGATTTGCAGGCGTAATCGAGGCCAGTGGATTTGTAGGTGTAAGATGGGGTTTTGTCTCAAATCACCAACAATCACTACCAACCATACCGTAATACGAAAACTGAATCCAAAACACATCATCGGCCCAATAAACACCCATTTCAATTTCACATTTGCACCAATTGGAGCCTCTGTCGCCGACGGGTCAGCCATGGCCACTTCAGTCAGAGTCGCCGTCGCTCAGATGTCCTCTATCAACGAACTCGCCACCAATTACGCCACATGCTCTCTTTTATGAAGGTATCCCCAATTCTGTTTTTGAACTATGAAATACATGTCATTTTAAAGAACAATCAAAATTTTGAACTCTTGAGTTTGGTAGTATTTTGGGAGTATAGAATTTTTTCATGAGATAACAACTTGAATGCCGTACTAATTGCCAAAGCTTGAAAGAAGAACTGAAGAACAAGCCAGGAAAAAGAATGTATGTTACTCTCTGTCTTATTCGAAGCTTGAAAGTTATGCTCAAATCCAAATGGGAGGATTTGGTCTCAACTCTCAAATCCTGGACAGTTCTAGTAAGGGAGCACTTTCCCCCTATTAGTGTTGGAAAAGTACATTTTTAACTTTGGTTTAACTAGAAAATTTGAAAAGACTCATTTGCCCTCAATTTAGTGCACGTGAGTGAGCACATGCTTACTTGATGACACTTCAACTGACGGCATCACGTCCAAGAACTTCCATGAACCAAAAATACGTACTTTAATTTATGGTGAACATTTCTTTTGTACAAGATTTCTGGCATACTTTTGCATAGTAAAGGGACCAGTGGTGCACTTATCCCTATTTTCTTTATGTAGATTCTCTACTTGTCTGTGCTTATAAAGGAAAAGAGAGCAGAAATTCGTGAAGACCCATTTGCAAGAAAGCACACTGGTGTGTTGTCTGTGTTCTCAAAGGGTTCTTGCTTCACTTACAAGTGATTGATATTGCAATCAAGCTTCTTTGTTTAGGTTCGGGGCTCTTTAATTCTTTGTGGGTCTAGGAATCAATAAAGAAGTTTCCTTTCTTCATTTTAAGTTACAAATTTCTCATCTGGGGATTTTGAATCAATGGTGTTTATAGTTTGCTTCGTTTACAAGCTGCTGTTTTGAATCTCTTACTCTGTGTTCTTTTGAGGTGTTTTGGGATGTGGGTTTGAATTTTCTTCATTCTTTTTTATCTATCTGTGAGGGGCAAGGGTTTGCTTTTGCTATTCCAGTGTGAATCAAATTTGACCCTCTTTTTGGGGTTTTGATTTCAGTGTATTCTAGTGGTGTGTAATTGCTCTTGGGAACTGGTTATTAGTTTCTTATCTTCATTTTCTTCATCTCAGTTATATCAGACCCTACTTTCCTTAAATTTTGGTCTAGGGATTTGATGACAAGCCGGGATTGAGGATTGGGGATCTCAAGTTAGTTGTAGTGTTAGTGACAAATGCTTCACTTTCAAGTGTTTGTTTCCTCTTTTCGGGATTTGAATTTTTTATAGAGTTTCTTCATTTGGAATTTTTTTCGATCCTAAAAGGCTGTGCTATTAAAATGATGTCAAATTGAACAAAGTATATGGTGGTGTTGGGCTTAATTTGTATAGAGCATCTCCTTTGGTTTCAGTAATGGTGGAGCTGAAGTTTATTACCCCAATGAATTTTCTCAATTGGGTACTCTTGTCTTGTGTTGTCTGTTCATCTTTGGGTCTTGAAACCCCAAGCCAGACATGCCATCCTATTGATTTGCTGGCATTAAAGGAGTTTTCAGGAAACCTCACAGATGGGTCTATCATTTCATCGTGGTCCAATGATTCCATTTGCTGCAACTGGGATGGTGTTTTCTGCGAGAATGGTGGAAACATGTCAAAAGTTGCGAGTAGAGTGACTAAGTTGACGTTATCTGGAAAGGGTTTGAAGGGTGAGATTTCAAATTCTTTGTTCCGTTTGGAAGAGTTGAAAGTTCTTGATCTATCATTTAATCATCTGGAAGGGGAATTATCCAAGAACTTCGCCGAGTTGAAGAAGCTGGAAGTTTTTAATATTTCAAGCAATTTGTTAAATGGGGATTTGTTTGGCATTGGGGAATTTCCGAATCTTGTTGTGTTTAACGTAAGCAACAATTCCTTGATTGGTGGATTCAGTTCCCAAATTTGTACTTCCTCCAAGAAATTTCAAATTCTTGATCTATCATTGAACCATTTCAACGGGGACCTTGAAGCTTTGGGAAATTGCAGCACATCTCTTCAGCAACTGCGGGTGGATAAAAATGCATTCTCGGGCCACCTACCTGAGTCTTTATATTCAATGTCTTCCTTGGAGCAGCTTTCTCTCTCTGCCAACAATTTTTCTGGCCAGTTAAGCAAGAAACTCAGTAAGCTTTCCAGCCTTAAGTCCTTACTGTTATATGGGAACCATTTTTTTGGTCCAATTCCTAATGTGTTTGAGAACTTTACTCAATTAGAACAGTTGGATGCACATTCAAATATTTTCTCAGGACCATTGCCTTCCACCCTTGAGTCCTGCTCAAGTTTACGAGTTCTTGATCTTCGAAACAATTCTCTTTCGGGTCCAATTAATCTCAATTTCACTGAACTGCATAATCTCTGTACTCTTGATCTTGCCTCTAATCAATTCATGGGTTCCTTGCCAAAATCACTATCTAGTTGCCAGAAATTGAAAATATTGAGCCTTGCCAAGAATGAATTGAGTGGCCAAATTCCTGAAAACTATGCCAACCTCAAGTCCCTGGTATTTTTCTCGTTGTCAAACAACAGCATCACAAATTTATCAGGGGCTTTATCTGTTCTGCAGCCATGCAAAGCCCTCAGCACTCTTATCTTGACCAGAAACTTCCATGGAGAAGAAATTCCCAAAAATGTGAGTCGGTTCGAAAGCTTAATGGTCTTTGCAATAGGAAACTGTGCCCTCAGTGGGCAAATTCCAGTTTGGTTACTTAAATGCAGGAAATTAGAAGTTCTTGATTTGTCTTGGAATCACTTGAATGGCAGTATTCCTCCTTGGATTGGTCAGATGGAGAGTTTATTTTACTTGGACTTTTCAAATAATTCACTCACGGGAGAAATCCCCAAGAGTTTGACTGAGCTGAGAAGCCTCATTTTTTCGCACAGCAGCTTATCCAATCTTAACTCTTCTACTGGCATTCCATTGTATGTCAAGAGAAATCAGAGTTCGAACGGTCTGCAGTACAATCAGGCTTCAAGTTTCCCTCCATCTATCTATCTCAACAATAACAAAATAAATGGGACAATTTTGCTAGAAATAGGGAAATTGAAACAGCTTCACGTCTTGGATTTGAGCAGAAACAATATAACTGGCACTATTCCCAGCTCCATTTCTGAAATGGGTAACTTGGAAGTTTTGGATTTGTCTTCCAATAACCTTTACGGGTCGATTCCTTCGTCATTCAATAAGCTGACGTTCTTGTCAAAGTTCAGTGTGGCTAATAATCATTTGCAGGGTGCAATTCCGACCGGAACTCAGTTTACAGGCTTTCCAAGCTCAAGCTTTGAGGGTAATGCTGGACTTTGTGGGGGGATTGTTTCTCCTTGTGGTGTGGTTAACAATATGGGGCTCCATCCGGGTATTCCGCCTAGTTCGAATAGTAAATTGGGTCAAGGCAGTACAGTTGGAATTACAATAAGTATTGGGGTTGTGCTTGCAATTCTCCTGGCGTTTGTTCTGCTCAAAATGTCAAGAAGGGAACGAGGAGATCCAATTGAAGATTTCAACGAAGAAATCAGCAGGCCAAATAGGTTATCTGGATCTTCAAAGTTGGTGCTTTTTCAAAATTCAGGTTGCAGGGATCTCACAGTTGCAGATTTGTTGAAGTCAACAAATAATTTCAGTCAAGCTAACATAATAGGCTGCGGAGGATTCGGTCTCGTTTACAAAGCTGACCTTCCTAATGGGGTAAAAGCTGCAATCAAGAGACTCTCTGGGGATTGCGGGCAAATGGAACGTGAATTCCAAGCCGAAGTGGAAGCCCTCTCGAGAGCTCAGCACAAGAATCTTGTTTCCCTTCAAGGGTACTGCAAGCACGGGAATGACAGGTTATTAATTTACTCATATATGGAGAATGGAAGCTTGGATTATTGGCTGCATGAAAGGGTTGATGAAGGAGGTTCACTTAGCTGGGAAACGAGACTGAAGATAGCCCAAGGTGCAGCTATTGGATTAGCTTATTTACACAAGGAACCCAACATAGTTCACCGTGACATCAAAACAAGCAACATTCTTTTGGACGAGAGATTCGAGGCCCATTTAGCTGATTTTGGGCTGTCAAGGTTGCTCTGTCCTTATGACACTCATGTAACAACAGATTTGGTGGGGACATTGGGTTATATCCCGCCTGAATATAGCCAGACACTTACTGCAACGTTCAGGGGCGATGTTTATAGCTTTGGTGTTGTGCTGCTTGAACTTCTAACAGGCAGGAGGCCGGTGGAAGTTTGCAAGGGGAAGAATTGCAGGGACTTGGTGTCGTGGGTGTTTCAGATGAAATTTGAGAAACGGGAAGCAGAAATATTTGATTCAACTATATGGGATAAGGGTTGCGAGAAGCAACTTATAGAGGTGCTTGGCGTAGCTTGTAGATGTTTAGACAAGGATCCAAGGAGGAGACCCTCTATAGACCAAGTTGTGTCATGGCTTGATGGGGTTGGAGAAGGGTGAGTTTGTTTTCACTGCCAAAGTGAAAGTATTAACTGTAAAGTAATAAAATGCTGAGTTTTTTTTAAATTTTTTTTTTTGTTTTGTTTTGTTGTTGTAAGGTTGGGGGGAGGTTGTTAATTGACGTGACATTTTTCTTTTCTTTTCTTTTCTTTTAAGAGATTACTTTACTTTGGTACTGAATGTAATAGTTTTGAGTTATGTATACCTAGAAATCTTGGCCATATAAGCTTCTTATATTCAAGAAACAATCTTTCAAAGTTGCTCCTTATGGTTCCATTCATGAATTGCTCAACTCTAAGTAGCGTTTCATAGCCTTTTTGTTTTTTGTTTGGTATGTGTGTGTGTGTGTGTGTGTGTGTGAACATTTTGGTTTTTAAACCTCCTTTAGCTTCCTCCACTTTAAGGGCCTTTTTCTCATTTTGATGATGAGGGGGTGTATGTGGTTTTCAAGATTTGATTGGAGCTTTTTATGTTGAGTGCACTACTACTAGTAGATTGAGGTTATGTTTAACAAAGGTTTAGTGGATATGAGGGTCCAATTCCAATCCAAGTACTTATTGTTGGTTTAGATAGTTTAGAATTAAGGGGCCATTTGGAATGAAGATGTTGTTGGGATTATTTTAGTTAGTTGAGTGGGAACTTGAAGAGAAGTTGATCCGGATAAGTTTTCTTATATTTTGTTTCGTTCTCTACTTTTTTATTTGTTCACTTCACAGTTCACATTGCCCCACCAAACAATAGCTATAGCTGTCAAACAATTTGTAAGGAAAGTGGAATCCACTTGCCTTTCCAAATTTTTGGCCTATTATTTCTAGCTACTCCCTCCCTCGTTCACAAATTTATTGTCTCGTTTTTCTTTTTTATTTGTTTTAAAATAATTATTTTATTTTTAAATTTTTTTTAAGACAATATTTTTATTATTTTATATATATATATATATATATATTTTGATGTCCTAAGGGGGCGTGGGAAGGATCGAACCTGGCCCACACTCTGTAAAATTGCTCCACCAGCCAAGGACTATTATTTTATATATACTTTTTTTTTCTACTTTAATTATTAGTTACATGCACAAACCTTTAAAAAAACTATACACTATATCATTATTAATAATGTAGTCAAATAAAAAGAGGTTAATATGGAGCTTAAAAGGCACTTTTTAGAGAAAGATTCGCTGTTTTTCTCCCAATGATTTAGGCTCTATTGCTTTGCAATTTAATAACTTTGATTTCATAATTTTAGACCGTCTCTTTTATTGATTTTACCACTTTTACTCTATCTCACCTTTACTTTTTCTTAAATTATTACAAACAAAAATACAAAATCAAGTTTCAGATAAATCACATTTTTCAAACACATCTTTATCCTTATTTTGCATGTAGTTATTGTTTTTGAGTTTTATGGGGGTTAATGGGAGAACTCGAAGTATTAAAATCAGAAAGAAGTGAGTGAACTATTTAAAGATACTATTCAGAATTTTAGAAAGAGTAATATTTTGGGCACAAAAAAGTCACAAAAGCTTTGTTGTTTGTTTTTTATTGCTTTTTTTATTAGTTAGTGGTGGACTCGTAAACAATGCAACCAATTAATAACCGCCAACGAAAATTTTGTGTAAAATAATTTGTGACTTTTTTTTGTGCCCATAGCATAAGTGTGTATGATATGTCTAAATGCTATTGCAAATGCCAAATAGGGTTGTAAGTTCAAACCCATGAACCGCCAAACTGAATCGAACCAAAATGAGCAGTTTGGTTCGGTTTTATACTAGGGCGGTTCGGTCACGGTTTGAAAAGTTTATAAACCGATCGAGTCAATTCAATTTGTGATTTTAGAGGTCAAACCAAATCAAACCAAAACGTCTTATATATATATATATATATATATATATATATATATTATTCTTGTTATTAACAGACGTTTGATTTGTCTTGAAAATTTTGAACCGTTGATTGAAGTTTAGAAAATTCTAAGATTAAATATGGTAATCTCACGCCTTCGTTCGGTCCCAGCTCTCTCTTTTAATTTTTCTCTCATCGCAGCGCAATGTTGCTCTTCACCATCAGTTTGTCATTGTCCCTCTTACCTCACCGGCGTTCTCTTCCTTTCACCTCGCTAACATTTTTTGTCACACCTCTTAGAACCAAAATTTTGTTTCAGCTATGGCAAGATCACTCTCTCTTGACCTTTACGAAATCAGTCTTAAATTTCTTTTTCTTTTTTGATATTTCTGAAACTTGACCTTATCTTCTTCTTAATTTTTCAATATTTATTGAGTGGTTCTAGGAAAATGATTAATTAAATAATAATTTTCTTTACTAAACTGAACTAAACCAAACCAAACCAAACCGAATAATTAGATTCGGTTCAGTTTGAAAAAAATAGAACCAATGGAAAGCGGTTTGATTTGTAATTTTGACATAAATTGAACCATTTATACCCCTAATTGTAAATTAAAGAGTCTTTGAATTTGAAAGAAATGCTTTTGCAGCTTGTAACAGTGGCGAAGCCATATAGTTATTGTGGGGGTAGGTATAGGATCCTTTATTCTAAAAAAATGATTATTTTCTATTTCAATCGTCGAATTTTCGTCACATGTATATGAGAATAAATAACATTAATTACTCTTTAATTTTTAATATATATGTGGCAAAGATCCAACTATTGAAATAAACAATTAAACACCTCTTTAGAATAGAGGATCCTATCCTTTATTTGACCCACTTCTAATCCATGAGTTGGACCTCGACAACTTACCAACCTTTATATTTTCAGAAATAACTTTTTACTTCTAAAAGTAATCATTTTAATCCCTTTTATTTTAGGAAAACATTGCACTATATTATAAACTAGTTAATACTTGTTGGAAAAATTTCAAAAATAATGCATTTCATATTTTAGCATAAATTCATATATACCTAAAAATGTGAAAAAAAAATTAGATTAGCGCGTATTTGTTTCAAATCGAGATATAACTAATCTATTGTACATATTGATAATACAAAAGATCCACCGGATCTCTCTCCAACTTAGAATAGGACTCTTATATTCTTTCCTTCTTTACTTTGTTTATATTTAGACATTATTCAATTGTAATTACATACTTAGAATAAGACTCTTGATTCATGTATATATACCTCTTATTATTATCAATAAACAATTGAGACTTCTTCACATATTTCCTACTCTTATACATATTGTTTGTTTAAAGAAATATATACAGCATATTAAGCAAATACATACAATATATTTAAATTACTTTTTTTTTATTTAAATCTATACCGATCACTTCAAATACAATGAACTTAACTAATCAAAATAGTAATTACAAAAAAATATACACACAAAATGATTTTACAGTAATTAAAAAAAAAGTTATAAATATATATATATTTTTTTTTACAGATTTAGGATAATGTTAAAGTTAATTAGAAAAGTTACATAGATAAACTTGACAATTGCAATTACAAAAAAAAAGTTACAAATAAAAAAAAGTTTTACAGATTAAGGATACGGTTGAAATCTAAATAGTAATTAGAAAAAAATTACAAGTAAATTATTTTTTTTACAGATTTATGATAAAAGTTAATTAGAAAAGGTACAAGTAAATTTTTTATTTTATTTTTTACAGATTTAGGATAAGGTTTAAGTTAATTAGAAAAATTATAGAGGTAATTTAGCTGTTGGACGGGAAAGTTTTTTACCTAAAGCAGTCATGTGACAGTAGGAGGAAACAGTGACTTTTGTTTTAGTTTTATTATTAATAGATTTGATTCTATATTTTTTTTTTTCGGAATTAAAATTGTACGGTAACCTATACTTTTTTTAATCCTAAAATAATTTTGACTCCCTTCCTACAAAATCGTGGTTTAACTATTGGCTTGAAGGCACTATGTAGAGTAACATGTTTAGAATCTCAGAATTGTAAGAATGGACTTGCTAATAAAAGACATGACTATTTAGATAATGAAATGTGAAATCTTAGAATTGGAAAAGAAATGCTTGTGGTGCTAACTGCGGGATGAAGAATGAGGATTTCGGAATCTTAGATTTGAGATTCAGAAGTTGTAGTTTTGGTGCTAAAAGGCACTATTTGCAAGTCATAGAATTGGATCGAAATGTGTGTGGTGAATGTCAGAAATTTAGGGATTTAAATATTCTATCCCATTTTCTGTCAATTTTCTGTCCCATTAAATCATAACTCTACATGTCCTTGTAAAAAGAAGGTCGGTTAAAATAACAAAGAAACGTGTAAGGTTAGGATTCAATGGGACAGAAAGTGTGACAAGGGGTGAGATAGAAGATTTGAAGCCGAAACGTAGAATGTTAAATAAGGAAAGAGATGGGATTGCTACTAAAAGAAATTATTCGAAGAAAAACATTCAGAATCTTAAGAGAAATACATTAATAATTGGGTATTTCAGAAGTGTGTGTGTGTTTGGATAAAAACATTTATCTTACCTGTTGTAGTAATTCTTAAACCAATCGCATGCAAAGGAATACTTCTTAGAAAGGGGCTTTGAGTTATTTAGCCACATTTCTCTCCATCACTGGTTCCTAATATCATTCTTAAAAACTTTACAAGCCCAATCATTGCATTGGAGTATTTCCCGTCCCTAAACGAGGATCAATCTCTCCTGCAGTTAGAAACAAATTATCCCTTACTCCCACTTCTTCAATACTAATTAGCATTAATAATCCTTAAACTGCTAGCTTAATGAGGCCAATTAATTAAGCACCTGAAAAATTTAGGACCGATCGAGCTTTATTAGTTGAAAATTAATTCAATAATAAAGGTCGAGCTTGAACAAAATGTGATTTTAGGACCGAGCTTTATTAGTTGACTTGACTTGACTATAGTGAGTTTTATCGGGGGAGAAAGAAAATGAAAAACTGCAAACTAGCTAGCTACGGGTTATTTTTTTGGGCGAAAGACTTAATTGGGCAATGAGATCATGAGAGCCAATGCACGTGTCAAATTGGACGGTCGTGTAGGTCGTAAAATGTGCCAGCTTCCTGATCTCTCTGGTTTGTCTCCCTCATCCTCCATTGTCCATTTACAAATGAAATTATATATATATATATATATATATATATATATATAGAGAGAGAGAGAGAGAGAGAGAGAGAGAGAGAGAAACGGGGCAGTTTCAGAGGATATATACACGGATATAATGGAGTGAGGTTGTAATTAAGTTATTTGATCATCGAGTAATTAGTAGACAATTAAAAAGGGTTTGCAGCAATGTCTAGCTAGGAATAAAGCAAGTATACTTGGCATTCAACACTACAGTACTGTCTTGTGGTCGGAGGGTAGCTCCCTCTTTCCAATCTAACGTACGTGCGTCAATGGCTTCTTGATTAGGCCTTTGTTTCACCTCTGCTTCCATTCCAAATCCCGCTCAGGTATAGTAAGTAGCTAGGAGTACTAGACTACGACTCTTTATTTCAGTTTTGTCTGAGTTGAATATATATTCCCTTAATTAATTAATGTTCCATATAAGTATATTTAAATTTGAAATGCTGCTGCAGGGCAGGGATGCACTACTGTGACGGAGGCTATTGCGAAAGAAGGGGGTCGCCTTGGCAGATAAGGCAAAGGATGCCACCCAAAAGATGAAAGACAAAAGTTGTAGGCAGCGATGCTCAACAACAACCACCCACTGATAGTAGCGTTGAGGATTTGTGGAACCGCCCTGGAGGCTACTGCTAGCCGGCCATGGTCATGGGGTCATCTGCTTTGAGTCCAAGTTAATTATCTTGTTTAATTAAGGGGCCAAACTATATATCTATATTACAATACAAGGGGGTTCGTATGTGCATAATTGACTTGGCACAACTACTGACCCAGATTTACTGAATTACTAAAATCTAACGGCCAAGATTAAATCTAAACTTCAAGCGTGCGAGCATCAGTTATTCCCTCAGGCGGTGACTTCGTTTCTGGGACTTCTTCATTTTTCCGAGTCCAACCCCCAAACAAAACCCTCACCTCGCTTACATCCACAGCTTTCTCTCTCAAACCATCGCTCCCGCACAATCGCTACGACTCTGTCTCTCTCAAGCTCGCACACATCCATGTCTCTCTCTCAAACCATCCACTGGTGTCCACGACTTTGTCTCTCTCAAACCATCAACGGCAGAATCTCTCAAGCTCGCACACATCCACGTCTATGTAAGTCTTCAATTTTTTTTTTTTTGTCTCCAGCTTTGATTGTCCAGTTTTTTCTCTAAACCCGTTTCTTTTCATAGAATCTCTAAACCCAGTTTGTTGTTTGGATTTTTGATTGATTTGTGTTTTTGTCTCCAGCTTTGGATTCGTTTTTGCGTATTGAATTAGTTTGTCTCCAGCTTTGGATTTCGTTTGGGTGTGTTGAAGACTCTCTTTGGCACATGTTGATTTGTTTAGTTAATGCCCATAATCCGTTTGATATAATGCCTGAATGAAACAACTTCTAATTTTTCCTTGTTTATGATTGAGTTTATGGACCTGATGTTGACGTCGACTTCCCAATAGGACCAGAATAAAAGTTCACGCTTTTATATTTTTTGGATTTAGACCTTGAGTGTGTAGCTGAATTACCATGAGGACCAGAGTAGAAATTATTTGACTTGAAGAATTCCATTGATGGACCACCTTAGACATTAAGCTTGAGTCAAAGGAATATAGTTGAAGTAGCAATCTTTTAGTTAACCCCACAAGCAGATTCCTTTGAATCTGAGTCAAAAACTAAATAGAACAACAATCAGGAAAGCTTTCTATAGTTAAGTCAGCAAAATTACTCAAGTTTTACATGCTAAATAATTTCATAACAGATTCAACTAAATTGTTAATTCATTTCCAAAAAGCTACAAGTAAAGAAAAAGAAAAAAAAAATCCCACATTGATGACTCAAAGTGTTTAAGGTTGTGATTGGCCTCAACCTTTACTCACTACAGTTTCATCTTTTCTTTATGTATGATTTTTCTGTATGCCATTCCTTCCACGAAACAGGGGAGGCTGCATTTTAAGTATGCGAGCATGGGGGCAACACTATGCTTTTCACTGCATCAGTTTATATATCAAATTGGTTTTATCAGAAGATTCCCAACTTATAAAGAGAATGGCTATAACAGTAATAATGATAGTTAGAAGATACTAATGGAACTAAATAAGAATCTACTTGTTGAAATGGTATCCCCTTTGATTATGCAGTTTGCTATTTGAAAATTTTGTACTTTTGCTAAAGAACCAAAAGAGTTTAGTTTTACATTTACTATTCTTGATGTGCTGATCTTTGTTTTTGAGCTGAATCTTGCATAATATGTGATATTGGTGGTCGTAACTCATAAGTAGAATATACATTCATTCATACCCAATTGGTGTATCAAAGTTTATTTGGAGCTTATGGATAACTCGGGTCAAAAGGCACGGGTCATGTTTTGATGATGTCTTCCTACTGATACTAACTGGGTCAGTTGCGAGAATATGGATGGAAGAAAAGTCTATTAACTCTGGTGTATAGTTTCATTTGGCTTTGGAATTTTCTTTGCGAGTATATGTTTACTTCCAGAACCTTATCTTTTGCTGGTTTCTTTACTCGGAAACCCTTCTATGTTTGGAAATATAAGGCATGTCATGTGTGATTTTAGGATATCTTTGTATCGCACATAAGTATCTAATCATGGAAAACGATTTCACCCAATCTCTTCTATTCTTCTCTCTAGAAATGGCATTTCTGCCATAGTATCATGTGCACAATCCGTGGCTGAGTTTTAATGCTCATTCCATTCTTAGCCTTTTAAATCCTTTTTATGATGCATGCGGAGGTAGCCTTTACTAACAATGTCATGTTCAATTTGTATCCCCTGAAACTAAATATAACAGGTGGACTAGAATAAAATATTTTTTTGTTATACCATGTTCATTGTCTCCATAAACTCTTGGTTCTTAATTTGTTTAAGAAATCGTCTAGTTTTCCACTGCTATTGTTACTTTACTAAAACTCTCTCTCTCTCTCTCTCTCTCTCTCTCTCTCTCTCTCTTACAATTTTGATGTAGATTATTTTATTTTACAGTTAATTACGCCTCAGTCATACTTTTTGCCTACGATTTGTTTCAAAACCCACGGCACAGCTCCATTTTTTTTCCTTTATCTTTTTCTCAAGAAATTTGCTCAACTTTAGTAGTTTCAGTGGGTTACCTAGCAATTTAAGAGGGAGGAGATTTATTACATAAGTTAGGATAACTGTTCTAACTGCTCACCTACGGAAGGAGATAAACTGTATTTCCTTGTTGAATCAACAAATTTTACGATTCTGTAGAAGAATTTGTAAGTATAAATTATTTTTAGATAAGTGTTAATAATTACAGAACTTAAATTTTATAATTACTTAGTTTTTATTTAATATATGGTTTCGAATAGGTCACCGCAACTCCATTTGACACTCCAACTGCAACTCCACCTCCCCCTACACCTGCAATTTCAACTACATATATGACTATTGTATTGGATGATGATATTTGGGTGGATTTGAGTTTTGTAGAAGCAGTAACTTTTTTTGATATTTAAATTAATCAACTCATATGCATAAAATAGTGTTCAATAAATGTGTCTGATATCTTCTTTGTCTCACGTGTAGGTGATAATAATGGAAAAATGTATTACATCTCACGTTGCTAAAGCAGACATTGTTGTGAAGCAAGAGCCTCCGAAAGAAGATTAAGTTTTTATTATTGAGAAAATAATAAAATATTGTTGCTTTTATTTATTATTACAATATTTCATTATTAGTTTTGTTACGAAATGAATGATTTATAATTCATTATTATTTTATTATTTTTGTGTCATTTAGTCTTATTCATCCATACAAAATTTGGAGCATACGTTAACCTCGAGTATACAATAATCTGATCCATACTGTCACCGTGTCATAGACACGGACACAAAATCTAGTGTATATATGTATATATATATATATATATATATATATATAGTTGTACCATATCTGGTTTAATAACACTTTCAGATAATAATGGTCGTTTTTACTACCTTCTTCCCCTCCCCCCCCCCCTCATTCTACTTTATTAATTCTGTAAGTGGCTTTTTTAAATTTTTTTATATTTTTGAGTGATGCTATATATACTTAAAATTTTTGTTATTATTTTTTGGTTGGTTAAAAGAATTTTAAGTGGTAGGACTCACAAATATTTAAATAATTAAAAGATAATAACTGAAATTTTGGTAAACATAACATTAGTCTTTATATATATATATATATATATATATATATATATATATATATATTCTTGATTTAAATAAGAAATAGTGATGATCGACTACAACTTGGCCATCTGCTGACGACGGTCAGAAAAGCAGCATGATTTTCAGTAATTTGGAATTTAATATTCATAAATGTAGATAATTATCAAACATAGGTGCTAAATAACACCTCAAAAATGCTAAATGACACCAACCCCTTAGGAAAATACTCTTTTGCCCCTAATTCAATTACTAAAAAAAAAACTCCCAAGGCTAGGCGGTCCTAACGGAGGAAGACTCCCAAGGCTAGGCGGTCCTAATGGAGGAAGACTCCTAAGGCTAGGCGGTCCTAATGGAGATTTCGTTAAAAAGTTAACGATTTTGTTAATTTTTTAACGAAAATGTTAACTTTAATACCCTAAAATTAATATTTCCGTTAAAAATTTAACTAAATCGTTAACTTTTTAACGGAAACTCCATAGGAAATAGAAAAACAAAAAGAATTAAGCATAACTTTTTAACGGAAACTCCATAGGAAATAGAAAAACAAAAAGAATTCAGCTGTCTGTCCAAAATGTGAGCCAACTAATTATCTCCCTCAAAATGTTTATTAGTTCAAATTATCTACTTCAAAAAAAATACTCCCTACATGTATAAATTATTGCCTTGTCTAAATGTTTTTTTTTATAATATATATTTTTTAAAATTATAAAACACGCGATTTGCAAAATATTTAAAATATTACAAATTACGTGTTTTATAATTCTGAAAAAATATATATACGACAAATTTATTTTTAAAAATATTTTGTTTAATAAAATAAAAAATAAAACAAAACGATAATTTAGGAAAGAAAATTTTTTTAGGATGTTTAAGAAAAGTGTTTCCCTACACAAAATAACCTCCTCGTCTCTGTATTGTATTGTCTCATTTGTTTACGAATTTGCAGCTACTAATGAATGAAGGGATGGGACATAAGTCTTAAAGAATTAGATCGGATCCTCTATTTTAAAATGGTGTTTTATTTTCTATTTCAATCGTTGAATGTGCGCCACATATGCATGTGAATAAACAACATTAATTACCCCGTAATTTTTTATGTACATCCAACGGTTGAAATAGGAGATGAAACCCTATTTTGATATAGAGAATCCAGTCCCATAAAGAATAGGATAGGATCGGTAATGCATGATGACAACGTGTCAAACATTGATGATTCGTGTCACTGGTAATTAAGACCTGCCATGCACCCTGCAGGTCCGTCTTGTCTTTTGCCAAATAGACATGATCTCCCATGGCGGTGAAGTTATTAAATTCAGCTCCGGTTTACACCCAATTACTGAGACTAGCTAAAACACAAAGAGCAGTTGGCCAGTGATCGATCAGTAATTAATTAGCAATGTCTTTGGCAAAGACAAGGAGGAGTATCTTCAACAACTTCCGCATCGGCATGGCACTGCTCCTTCCTCCTGTTAAACCACTTCCATTTCCACCTAATTTCACTAATTCTTCATTACTAGGTCTACAATATTATTATCCTACTACCACCACCACCTACAACTACAAGGAGGGTCTTATAATTGGGATTCGAACCTGCTCCTCTTCCTCTTCCTCTTCTGTCTCCAGGGACCCTAAGGTATAATATATTCGCTGATGCCGCAAGGAATCTCACGCTTGCTAGGTTGGATTGCTTGTCCACTTGGATATCTGGGCTTGGTATGATCTGTTTAAGAAAAGAAGCAAACACTAGGTGAATGCGGTGGCCTGCTAAGACACTCCGGTGTGAGTAAGTTGCAAGCTTAAATCACAATTTGGCGAGTGTAAGCTCAAGTCTTAGTGTGCGTACCTTTGCCTTGGGATGAGTCCAAGGCTTTTTATAGGTCTGTTGCTCTCTGGAGTAACGTCCATTCATAATTGCCCAGGCGTGGGTATAAATGCTGGTATAATTGGTGTAACTGCCAGGAGTAAGGGGTGTAACCGTCGGGCTCAATTATCCCCGGACGTTACGCCACGTCCTGTCTCGGGCACAAAACATCATGCTCATTTGGATCACGGTCGAGGACTCGGTCGGTGCATCCCGAGTCTGCTCGCTTATGCCCGGGTTGTTATACGGCTCGGTCACTCTATGTCGCTCGCTATGGGCCTAGACCCGTATTATGTCTCGGGCCGGACCTTGGGCCCATAGTTTGGGCTGGCTCTTCGATGGCCCCGCTTCCGCCGCAGAGTATTCATGCTCGCGGTAGGAAGCATGCCTGATTCTTTCCTTTTCCTGACCGGTCAATATTATCTTTACTTTCTTTTGAAATGCCGAGGAGAAGACGCGGCTAACAAGGAAAGAAGATGTAAAGACCACAAAAGACAAACGGGATGGCGCCGTTTGAAAACTTCGCACCTTCCCAAGAAATTCATGATGGCTAGTAGCCTAGGTCTGCGGGCCGCGCAATAGGCCTGCAGTGCGTGCGGTAGGGTTGCAGCGCTACCCTCATGCTGATGTCATCCTAGTTGGTATAAATTTCAAAAGCCTTGGCCATTCTCTCATTTTGCAAACCTTGCGAGTTTCTTCCTCTGCTCTAAAGCTTCTTCCAATCCCCTTGTTCCCGAATCGCTCCCGAGGCATTTCCGAATCGCCAACCATTTCACTTGTTCCTTCTGCTGTTAAATCCGCCGGCGTAAAGTGCTTCCAAAACAACACCAACGTTCCGGATTTCAGATTCCAAATCTTCACTTCAACATGTCTCGCGGTAAGTATTTGCTTTTATGCTTGCATTTCTTCATTCTTGTTTTACGTCTTTGGTTGCGATTAGTAAGAAAACCCTTGCACTAGGCTGGATCGAGGATCCCGAGCATGCCCTCGGTGTTTGACCCCCTTTGCATGATTGTCAATTTTAGGATTTACATCGTCTAGGGTTTTCACCGATTAGTGACCACTCTATCCTCGATCCTTGTAGGCCTTGACTCTCCTCGTAGATTGCGTGATGAGATTACTGATTCGGAAGCCACAAATTCTCAAGAGGCATACGAATATGACCGCGGTCAAGCGGCGTAGCTCCGGCCAGATAATCTCGTTGCCCTCAACCAGCTCCGGACGGCTCTCCAAATGATGACGATCTAATTGTCACCGAGTAGTGTCCGGACACCGCTCGTAACAGGGAGGCGGGACCGGTTCCCAAACCTCTTGCTCGAACACGATCGGGAATCATCCGCCCAGCCCCTCGGCGAGCATCATCACCTGACCCCTGGAAAAGCTTTACCAAGGACAGTCAAGTCCAAAGGTGGTTTTCCTCCATGGGTATTGATGCTAACAACTATCGGGTAACCCTACGGGTCCCGAAATTGACCCAGTGAATACCGAAGCCAAGGAGAGCGAATGGTATTCTACTATGACTTCTTCGGGGTCGGAATGCGCCTTCCTCGACCCTTCATCGTCGAGTTCTCACCCTAGCTCAAGCCGTTCCTGCGACTTGATCTTGAATCTTGTGAGGATCCTAGTATCCTTCTCGGTTGCCTCCCGGTTGCTCGGTCATGAGCCCCGCTTGCTTTGTTGAGAAAGCTTTACCAATTCTCAACCGACAAGAGCTCGGGCGAGAATATCGGTCGCAACAAACACGGGCTCAAGCGTTCTCCCCTTCCCTAACAAAACCGACAAATGGGATTGCAAACCCTTCTTGGTAGAGTCACGAACCGGTGGGCTTTTCCTCCTCCTACGCACATATCAAAGTCCCCACTTACAACAGGGATGCCTTCACGTCGGGTGAGTCCGCGCGATGGATGCCAAAACCGAGCCGGGTGCTCGAGATCGCGAGCAAGAGTGGTTTTTATTGAAACCACCGGTCACCGAGGACCATTTTTGAGGCTGGCCGGGTACTCCGTTGGAAGTAGAAGGAGTTATTCCCCGTGTGACCATGTCCGTGGAGAGGCCCCATCCCGTCTGGGTCACCACCGGGTGATAGCTTCCCGGTGGTGTCGGCTGCAGGGTTGGGCACCATGCTTCCGCCCAATGGTAGCTTCCAACTTCCTTTCATACTCTATTTCTTTTATTTTATCATGCTTCGACCTCCTTCTTTGTTGAGGATGGATGGATTTGACGACCTTGGGGCTCACCGAGCCAAAGGAAGGCGACGCGGATGAGCGTCGGCGTGAGCCGAGCGGCGCCGCCCGCCACGTTGCCCAAGGTTCCGGCGCGATCGGCGAGAAGGGCTCCCGGCCTACCGACAAGGGAGCAGACCACCCTCCAAAGCTCTGCTCGACAACCGAGAGGGCCCCGATCTGGCCGTTCGATGCTCCTCCATCTACCGAGCGCGATCATCACGGGCGGCAAAAGAGGCCCGACCGATGACTCCTCCGCCCCGCTCTGTTCGTCCTCGCAGCGGTGATGTTGGAAGCGGTCGGACCCGCCGGCTCAAGTCTTGGTCCCTCCTCCCTCCCCGGAAGAAAGAAGGGTTTGTGATGCCCACTGCACCGCGAGGTTGTGAGGCCCTAATGAACGAGCTTGCCAACGTCCCGGATCTCGGGCATCGACGTCCCCGGAGGACACCCCACGGCCATGATTGGCCAAGGGATTTTGAAGAGGATCCCGCCATCCGATCTACAGGATTGCAAGGAATCCACAAGTGTTCTGCTCGGGAACGCGGGCATGAACCTCTGCGAGGTGAGTAATTTCTCCTTTACTTGAAAATAAATTCCTGTCCTTTGCTAATACTTGCTTTCTGTTCGTAGCTTGTCTGAACATGTTCCTCTGCCAACCGAGCAAGCGACGGAGCCAAGGCTGCCGGCCTCGGCGATGATCTCAAACAGCTAACGAGATCATCGAGGAGAAGAACGCCGAGCTCCTGGCCAAAGATAAGGAGGTGCTCGACAAAGCGGTGATCGGCCAAGTTGGAATGCGAGAAGAAAAGTCTTGCAACCCAGCTTGAGACCTCGAAGATCAACGAGCAATCCCTCCACTCTGAGTTAGCCACTGGAGAGGCAATTGGTGAAGCCGAGAAGGAAAAGGGAACTCGTGGAGGAAAACGAGCAGTGAAATCCCGGGTGCCCAAGTAAGCGACCAAGAGCGAGAAGAGATTATACAAAATTACTTGGCCTCCGAGGACGGCCGATCTTGGCGGGAGATGCGCCCATACTACGTGCGGGTGGAGCATACCTCCGTATGGCCGGAAGTGGCCATCCGGCATCACCGTAGGCTGGCGGAGTGGGGAGCGGCCAAACATTACGGCACAAGCTCGCCGTGGTCATTCTGGGTCCCTATACTTCCGATGAGCTAGAGCTTATTAAGGAGGGAGACCGAAAAAGGCCGAGAAGAATGGCGCCCTACGCCCTTGACGTAAATGTGAAAACCGCCTCGCAGACTCAAAGAGAAATTAGCCGAGGTGAGGCCGCTCGCCGGGAGGAGGGTGAGGATGCGAGGAGGAGGCGATGGGGCCAATCTTGGCGGAGGTGAAGAAGCTCTGCATCCTAGTTTTACAACTTTCACCTCGGCGTCGAGTTTTGCTTTGGCTCGCCATTGTTTTACCTTTCCCCTCCTTGTAATTATAATGATGAATATAATATGAACTTTCCTTTGTTCCAGCTCATTTGCTTTTAAGTTGTGCTAATGTTACAAGAAACCACATGCTCGATAACCGAACAATATGCAACTTAGAACATCAACAAACCTTAAAACAAACAAAGTTACACTCGTAATTTCGAGCAACAGACAACCCTCGATTATTAACAAACCTTGAAATTAACTAAGTTACTGCGGCACATCGAGCAACAGCAACGTCAAACATTAATCAAGGATAACCTTCAAACCAGGGTGCACTTCCTACTCAAGAAGCTAACTAAGTCATATGCTCGTTCCACGAACAAGCGATGACCTCAATCGTTAACCTAATGAGTGTGCTCATCCCAAAGGTTAGACAAATATAAGTCTTTTAGATTAGGCATACCATGAGGTCGCTCCGCATACCCCATAATGAAAGTTTTCCCAACCAAGACTCTGCTCATTCCGCGAGCTACTCTTATATTCCACAAAGAGCCCATTCTTATGTAAAAGGATTCTCATTAAGCTTTGAAAACCAAACTTACATTGAGCAAGAATGACAACAAGCAACTTTACTGATAATACTTTTTGAGGTGATCCGCATGCCACGGATGCTTTAACACTGCTCCATCCTGAGCTTGTAACCTATAAGTACCCTCTTTGACGACCTGAACAACCTTGTAAGGCCCTTCCCAGTTCGGTGATAACTTTCCTCGTTCTAACCTTTGCCCAGTTGCCTCAATCTTCCTTAGGACTAAATCCCCGACCTGAAATGCCCGCTTATGCACCCTCTTATCATGATGCATTTTTGCTCGCTGCTTGTAATTCACCATTTTCATTCGGGCCTCTACTCTCCTTTCTTCCAATAAGTCCAGTCCTCTTGACGAGCGGTGATGTTGTGCCCTTCATCATAATGTGACACCCTTAAGCTAGGCGAGCCATTTCAAGCGGTGCCATGGCCTCCGACCCATAAGTCGGGGCAAAGGTGTCTCCCGGTTGGCCCCCGATTGTTGTCCCGGCCCAAAGTGCCGACTGTAACTCGTCTAACTATCTTCCTGCTCGACCTTCCAAATTTCTCTTGAGGGCATGCAATACAAGTTTATTAGCGGCCTCACCGCCTGTTCCCGAGGATAGGCTACGAGGACTTCCAATGTTTGATATGCAAATTGGCACAAGCCTCGAAATCGGTCGAAACCGAGTGCCATTATCGAAACAATTGCTCGCGGGACCCCAAACGACACCGATATAGTCATGCACGAAGTTGATGGCATTCTCCTCGGTAATGTTTGCGAGGTTTCGCTTCCACCCACTTGGTGAAGTAATCAATTGCCACGATTACATACTTGCAATTTCCCTTCTGGGAAATGGTCCAATAAGATCTATCCCCACATATCAAACGGCCAGGATGCCACTACTAGACTCTGCTCGGTAGAAGGCACCCGGGTATATCTGCGAATCGCCGACACTTGTCACATTTCTTCACATAGTTTTCGCATCCCTTCTCGAGTCAACCAATAGTACCCCAAAGTCAATATCTTGTCGCCGAGTCCTTGCCCCGGGTGTCCACCACAAACTCCTCATGGACCTCTGCTAGCCTTCTCGCCACTTCGGGCGCACACATCGTAACAATGGTTTTGAGAAAGACCTTCGATGTAACTCCTCCTACCACCGTGTAGCGAGCGACCGCTTCGAATGACTCTAGCACGATCTTTGTCTTCAGCAAAGAAACCTTGCTCAATGTATTCCCGTATCTCATCGATCCAACACCTCCGGGCCAACTCGATGTCCATCACCTTCTCCGCGAAATTGCCGGCAATCCAGTACTCTACCACGATTCGGACTCAACTCCTGAATATCCTCGGTGGCCATCTTAGATAGGAAATCGCCGCATGTTATCTGCCCGATCAATCCGTAACAACTCCCAAAATGCTAACCTAGCCAACAGCTCCTTCACCAACTCGCAGTACTTAGCCAAAGTAGGATGGTTCACACCATACTCCCCCCGAACTTGATTAACCACCAGCTGGGAATCACTGTGTATAACTAAAGCTACCACACCTATATCCAGCGCTAACTCCAAACCAGCGACCAGGGCCTCATACTCAGCTTGATTGTTGGAGGCAGGAAACTTAAATCGTAAAGCGACCTCAAATTCCTCGTTAGTAAGCGGAGATACGAGCAAAACCCCTGCGCCACTGCCATCCTTACTGGCTGCCCCATCTACGAACAGCTGCCAACATTCTTCTGGTCGTGCAGACAAGGAGGCTGTGCTGGCCTCCGGAATGCTAACCTCTGATACCTTATCCTTTGCCTCAAAAGTTGTTTCTACCAGAAAGTCGGCCAAGGCCTGAGCCTTGATCGCCCTCCGAGGCTGGTAGTCAATATGAAACTCTGTCAACTCAATTGACCATGCCAACAACCTGCCCGAGGAATCTGGTTTGTGCAAGATTTTTCGAAGAGGTTGGTCAGAGTACACAACAATCTCATGTGCGAGAAAAATAAGCTCAGCTGAGCCGAGACAACAAGCGAGTAAGCTAACTTTTCTGCATTAAAATAACGAGCTTCAACCGGAGTCAAAGCCTTTGATACATAGTACACTGGTTTTTGGCTTCCAGCCTCTTCCCTAACCAACACTGCGGCCACAGCCTGATCGGTGGCCGCCAGATAAACATACAAACACTCGCCTACCACAGGACTACTCAAGAGAGGAGGTGCACCCAAGTAATCTTTTAGCTGCTGGAAAGCCTTCGAGCATTCAGCCGTCCACTCAAAGCTCTTGTTTCCCGCAGTATCTTGAAGAATGGCAAGCACTTTTCAGCTGACCGGGAGATGAACCGACCAAGGGAGATGATTCGACCATTCAAACGCTGTACTTCCTTAATGCAGGTTGGCTCCTTCATATCCATTAGAGCTTTGATCTTCTCGGGATTTGCCTCTATTCCCCTTTCGTTCACCATGAATCCGAGGAACTTGCCCGCTTGTACCCCGAAGACACATTTGCTGGGATTCAACTTCATGTTGTGCCTCCGCAAATTGTTAAATGTCTCCTCCAAAGCGGATATATGGTCGCGACCCTTGGTTTTGACCACCATGTCGTCCACATAGGCCTCCACGTTCCTGCCCAGCTGCGGTGCAAACACCTTGTTCACCATTCTCTGGTACGTGGCCCCCGCATTCTTCAGCCCGAAGGGCATCATCTTGTAACAATACAGAGCCCCCGCTGCTCGGAAAGCGGTCAATGGCTTATCCTGCTCGTCCATCCTGACCTGATGATAACCCGAGTAAGCATCCATGAAGCTCAGCATCTCAAAACCAGCGATGGCATCCACCAACACATCAATCCTTGGTAATGGGTAGCAATCCTTCGGGCAAGCTTTATTCAGGTCAGTAAAGTCTACACACATCCTTCACTTGCCATTGCTCTTCTTAACCATTACCACGTTTGCCAACCAAGTCGGGTAATAGATTTCCTCAATGATGTCCGCAGCGAGCAACTTTTCAACCTCCACCCGGATAGCCTTTTCCTTCTCGGTGGAGTACGCTTGGCCGGACGGGCTTGAATTCCATGCTCGCATTCAGTTTATGCAACGCTACCTCCGGATTGACTCCCCTCATATCCTCCACAGTCCAAGCAAACACATCCAAACTCTGCCGAAGAAACGCTACCAACCTTGCCCGGCCCTCAGGTGTTGTTCCCCTACCCACTTTGATCTTCTGCTCGGGGTAGGCAGGATTTATAATCACCTCCTCTAAATCACCGTGAGGTTGAAGATTTGGGGTCTCCCTGACCTGAAGAGTCTCTATCTCCAACTGTGACTGTGGAGCGTCCAGGCCTCTGCTCGGCTCTACGTTCACCATCTGCACGTCTTCATCGACAGCCAAGATCATGCTCATATCCATGGACGTTGTGACAGTGAGTTTTTCCTTTTCCGTCATCGTGACTGTCCGCTCTGGAGTATTGATCGTCAGTTTTCCCCTGGCCTTGTGGGTTTCCTCCAGAAACTTCATCACCTGCTGCGGCCTACTCCTCAGCTCGCCGACACCCCCTGCAGTCAAAAACTTCACCCGCTGATGGGGCACCGATGCCACGAGCTGAAATTTGACCATTGCAGGGACGCCCAGAATTGCATTGAAGGGCGAGCTCAGGTCGATCACCAAAAATAAGACCTTCTCCATCCTGGACTGCTCCTCACCCGATCACTTCCTCTATGGTCCCTTTGACACCACCTTGTGGTTGGTAAATCCCTCCAGGCACCCTTGTAAGGTTTCAAGTCCTTGTCCTCATACCCCAAGTTTTTGAAACACTTGTAGTACAAGACGTCCCTGGAAGCCCCCGTATCAATCAACACCCTGGCCACATCCCAGTAATCGATGCAGGCCTCAACCACTAGATTCTGCTCGGACGCTAACTTGCCTATAGCCAGCTCGCTCCTGGTGAACTGTATGGTCTCCTCATCAGGCCCTACACTGACCGGTACGTATGGCAGCTTATTCAAAGTATAGATCTGAGATTTCAATTGATGAAGGCTAGGCTCCTCTTCCAGTATGACATTCAGCCTTCCTCGTCGCTCAACATTCCCTCTCTTCGGAGGCTCCTCTCTAGGTTCCCGATCATCCCTACGATCTCTGTTCTCTGGTCGTATACGAAAGCGATCTAGCCTCCCTTGGTTCAGCAATCTCTGAATTTCCCTCTTCAGCTGCATGCAATCCTCCGTTCCATGCCCTATATCATTATGATAGGCGCACCGCTTCGTCCTATCTCTCCTAGCTTCAAATGCCGGGTCCAACGGATCTGCTGGGGGCAACTCCGCACGGATTTCATTCATAATAGCCTCCCGAGTAGTGTTGAGAGGATCGAAATCCATGCGATCATTCGCCCGGGCACGATTCCTTCGCCCTTGCTCGTTGACGACCCATTCTTGCCCGCACATCCTTACCATCCTCCTTTTTATCGCTTCTTATCTTTCTTTTAGACCCTCGTCCTCCTCAAATGTAACGCACCAGCTCTGGGCGCGAGAAAACATCTCCGCCCGGTTCAACGGTTCCCTCATGCTGAACTCAGCCTTCAGCCCGTTTCTGCTCATGCCCCCAATAAAACACATCGTGACCTCCCTATCGCCGGTCATCAACCTTCTCGAGCATCTTTTGGAACCGTTCCGTATTTCCCAACCTGTCTCGCCATCCCTTTGTCTAATCTTTGCAGGTCCATTCTAGCCTTAGGTGTAACCCCGCCATTGCAAACTCAACCAGGAACTTACTCCGCAAATCCGACCACTGTGATCGATGCTCGAGGAAGCTTCCCGTACCATGTCACCGCCTTGCCCTGGAACGTACTAACCGAGCCTTGCACTTCGCGGATCCTTGGTGACCATATTGATTTGGTTCTCGAATCCTTGCAAGTGATCACGAGCATTCGTCTTCCCCGAGTACTTGTCAAACCGCAGAATGGAACATCGGATCGGTTGGTGCGGCCACAATCCAATCGCAAAGGGTCTTTCTCCTCTCCCGGATCACGTATCCGGTCCGGCGACCGGCCTCCGTGGCCTCAAGCGCAACGCATCTCCTTCATCGCTTCATCGGGCTCATGCGTTGAACGCGCAGCCCGATGCACGCTCAGCCGATGACTTCTCCTTGGGACGAGAGTGATGGTCCGACCTACGCCCGGGGACCTCCTCTTAGGTGAGGCGTGCGCCTATTTCGATGAGATTTCGCCCAACATCCCTACGGCGTATGGCTGGGATTCGCCTCTTCGCTCGCCCGTCCGCGTCTAGAGCCCTCAGTCGCCCACGTGTCGACCGTCTGCGTATACCAAGCGGTCATGTACACTTTTAGCCCGTGCGACTCCGAACGAGCGGGACCTTTCCCTTTGTCCTTAGCTCTCTGCGGGCACGGCTGTTCCGTGCTATCCACATTGATCACATCATCCCGCCGTCTTCCGGCGACCTTGAGATCGCCGAGGCCTTTCACTTCGCGCGCCACCGTAACCACGGGTGGGATGAGGTGTCTCGACCGAACAGAGTGTGCCCATAGCGGCAGTGGCGATTCGGGCGTACATTTGACTTAGGTACACCGCCGATTAGCTAAAGCCGCAGCGAGCCGCATCGATCCACCGGGTCCGGAGTGACTCGCATCCTCTTGGCGTTCAAGTGTGCGCGGAGCTCAATCCGCCGCTCGGGTTGGCGGTTCACATTGGAAGGCCCTCCTTCCCGAGTAGAAGCCGAGGACGTGACTCGTCCGTAAGGCGACAGTGTGGTCCCGTGTAATCCCGGGGAGGTGGCAAGCCGAGCCTCCTTGGCCCCCAAACCCGAACCGCATCGTCACCCAAGGTGTCTCTTCCATTTCCACCATGCTAGTGTTAAATCAAACCCAATAAAACGCGTACAAATGGTCAAGAAAACGATTCCGGAACGGAACCAAACCGATGCCGCAAGGAATCTCACGCTGCTAGGTTGGATTGCTTGTCCACTTGGATATCTGGGCTTGGTATGATCTGTTTAAGAAAAGAAGCAAACACTAGGTGAATGCGGGCCGCCCCGCTAAGACACTCCGGTGTGAGAGTAAGTTGCAAGCTTAAATCACAATTTGGCAGAGTGTAAGCTCAAGTCTTAGTGTGCGTACCTTTGCCTTGGGATGAGTCCAAGGCTTTTTATAGGTCTGTTGCTCTCTGGAGTAACGTCCATTCATAATTGCCCAGGCGTGGGTATAAATGCTGGTATAATTGGTGTAACTGCCAGGAGTAAGGGGTGTAACCGTCGGGCTCAATTATCCCCAGACGTTACGCCACGTCCCTGTCTCAGGCGTTACACAAAACATCATGCTCGCTGGATCCTGGTCGAGGACTCAGGTCGGTGCATCCTGAGTCCTGCTCGCTTATGCCCAGGTTGTTATACAGCTCGGTCACTCTATGTCTGCTCGCTATGGGCCTAGACCCGTATTATGTCTCGGGCCTGGACCTTGGGCCCATAGTTTGGGCCTGGCTCTTCATTCGCCATCCTGAATTCTCTCAATCAAACGAGTTTTTAATTGAGACGCACGAGCTCCTCCATTTTCTTGTTTTGAGACGAGCTCGTCCGATTTCTTGTTTTCACCTTCTTTTTTTATTTTGTATTTTTTGAGTTTAGACGTAGACAACAATAGAGTTTCCGAGCCAACGAGCAGCGCGCGTAGAGATTAAGGAAATGTTATAGCTTAATCATAAGTTTTGGGTTTTGAAAATTATGGAAACTCGGCTGTATTAAAAATTTTGTTGGGAGAATTTTATAGCCCTTATGATTCCACCCCGGCAGCTCGAAAGATTAGTCTTAAGCTTTTAAGTCATTTATGGGAAACAAAAAAGAAAAAAAATAATAGTGTCTCCAAAACCAGCTTTTAATCGAGCTGAATTCGTGAAACCTCTTATTTTTACCTTTTTATTTATTGTTAGTTTGTTACTATTATTATTTTGTGTGTGTGTGTGTGTGTTTTGAGTTTAGACGCAGGCACTAGAGTCTTTGAAACGGGCTTTTGATTGAGCATGTGCAATTCGTGAAACTTGTTGTTTTCACCATTTGATTGAGCAAGTTGATGTTACTGGATTTTTATAGGAGGATCCCAACTTAGTGGATAATATGAGAGAAGGGGTGTTCAGATTCCAAACATCTGAAGGAGGAGAGACCGATGATGAGGCTGCGAGAAATGGAAGGGACTACGACTACCAGGCTAAGGATGATGAGGAATCTGACGACAAGACGGAGACCGAGAGATCAGAGATGGCTGATATGGCGAAACAAGGGACAGTAGTGAAAGCAACGGAAACTGGAATAAGCATGGGAGATAAGGTTAAGGAGAGCATGGATAACGTCTGGGATGCTGCCAGGGAGACTACTCACAAGATTAAGGAGGCGGTGGCAGCTGGTGACGATGACAAGGAGAAGAGATCGAGGCTATGATATTCCACCGATATATTGATAGTAGTGTAAAAGACTTGAGGAACTAGCTAGCTAGGCTGGTCCTTACTATTTAAAGGACAGCCCAAGACCTCCTTCATCATATCCATGGCGTCTAAGAAGATTGGGAATTCGATCGGGGGAATTTATCCAAGTTTTGGTCTTGTTTAGATACGCGTACGTCTTCTGTTTCTGCACGCTCAAAAATCAAATACCAGCAAGGGCTTGCTAGAATTGTTTTTTTTTTTTATCTTCATGAATAGTACCACGGGAACGTCTTCTACAGTGATTGAATCACAACCGCCGATGTCCGAGGGAGTGTAACGTTTCTATTTGGGTATCGTTTTTATTTTTTTTATTTTGTTTATTTAGATGTGTCAAATGTGTTGTTATATTAATAAATTTTATTCAGTGCTTTAGGTTCTTAAATTTTTACGTTAGGTTGGGAGTTTTGATTTGATACAATATTAACAGGTTTTATTTTTGAATTATAAGTAATTATATATAGTTTATTAATGTGTTAGATCTAATTTTAGATATAATTGAATGAACAAGATTGAAATAAAATAGAATAGAAAAAATTTATATAGAATTGAGTGCTCGCTTGGTTGTTTGATTGTGTGCTAGGGTTAAAACGCAAGGATATATATAGTTTATTTATAAAAATTATATTTTACTACTGTGAATGAATGTGAATGAAAAAAAAAATTCATTTAGAATCTACTTTTCAAAATGCTGAAGTTTTTAGTTTCTTACTCTTTTTATCAAAATGCTGAAAATTTTAGTTTTTTTACTTATTTTTTTTTATCAAAATTTATATTTTAGAACGCTGCTAAAAAAAATACGTTGTATTTCTCACAAATAAGTTGTATTTTAAAATAGCGTTAATTATACCATTAGTTCCTTGACTATTAATTTTTTTTTACAATTAGTCCATTAAGAATTTTTTTTAAAATTTTAGTCCTAAGAGTTTTAAAAAGTCACGCAGCTAGTCTTTTTGATGGATGTTAGTAAAATTCTATTAAGTGACCCATGTGTCTCCCACGAGCATTTGAATAAGGGCAAAATTGAAATTCACTTATTATCTTCTTCACCAATTCTTCAAACCCTAATCCTAAAACACACATATTCATCAGAGATCAAATCAACCTCCTCCTTCGGCCACCGGCGACTTAGCCTCATCCCCAGCCACTCCCTTTCATCTCTCAATCTTCGTCGTGGCCATTGTTGAGAGTGGCGGCAAGCGTATTGGTTACATCTCTTCATTCATTTCCTCCTTATCAGCCTCAAATCTTGCTCTATTATTTAATTTTCATCGATCCAAGCCTTAATTGCTTGCCACAATTGTATAACAATGACGCATTCGAAGCACATTCCGATCGACCTCACTGTAAAAATCCTCACCAGATTACTAGCGAAAGCCCTAATCAAATTTAACTCCGTCTCTAAATCATGGTACGCTCTCATCAAAAACCCTAATTTCAACCCATCTGAATCACAACACTCGTAGTTACCCTAATTATTATATTCTTGTCGTTAATAGAAACATATGCTCGTTAATTTTCGAATATACGTTTATGGAGCATGGCAAATTTGAAATCCCATTTGATTCCCACTCTTCGAATTTCCAATTACTTGGTTCCTGTAATGGATTGGTCTGTCTTGCTCGTACCATTATACCCGTGAAGTCTTTCTTTGGAATCCCTCAATTAGGATCGTTTATTTTAAAGATAATAGTGAAATGGTGTTGGGGAAAGTTCAACCCGAGGTTGAGGTTTACAGTTTGGTTTCCAATTCTTGGAGGAGGATTGAGGCAGTGATTCCTTGTTTGGTATGAGATGCGTCTGTGACATCTTGTAATAGAACTTTACATTGCTGGGGTAATGTTTAAGTAGGGAGGCCTTCGAATCCATTTTCGTCCCAGAAATTGAAAGAGGAGGTAGCAAGTGAGAAGGGTTTTGAATCTGAGATGGATCGAATGAAGGAGCGGTGGTGGTAGGATCAGGGGGAGGTAGGCCATGGTGATGGCTTGATGAAAGGGAGTGGCTGGGGATGAGGCTGAGCCGCCAGTGGCCAGAGGAGGAGGTTGATTTGATCTCTGATGAATATGTATGTTTTTAGATTAGGGTTTGAAGAATTTGTGAAAAAAATGATAAGTGGATTCCAATTTTGCCCTTACTCGAATGCACGTGGGAGGTCCATGGGTTACTTAACGAAATTTTACTAACGGCATCCATCAAAAGGACTAGCCGCATGACTTTTTAAAACTCTAATGACTGAAATTTGAAAAAAAAAATTTAAGGGACTAATCTTCTAAAAGTTAATAATCAAGGGACAAATAGTGTAATTAACCCTTTAAAATATCTCACACATTCATAAGAAAAAAACTATATTTTAAAATAGGAATAATTACTTTACAAGTCCCTCGACTATGGTTAATTTTACCATTAGTCCCTCAACAAAATTTTATGCAATTTTCGTCCCTACCACTCAATTTTTTATGCCAGAAGTCCTTTTGATGGATGCCGTTAGTATTTGGTATTATGTTGCCCACGTGCCTCCCACGTGCATTTGATCAAGGGCGAAAATGGAATTTTCCTTATCATCTTCTTCACCATCTTCAAATTCCATCAACAAAATTTCATCAACAGTCAAAATCAATTTTGAAATTCCTAAGCTTCAAGCCCAATAAACCTAAATTGATTTTGATATTGAAATTTCAAAGCTTCAAAATTGAAAGCTATGGACTCGAAAAATCATTACTAGACAAAGAGAAAAGCAGTCCCTTGGCGCACCGACCCTTGGCGCACCGACTTCAAATCTTCAAAGCTATGGTACACAGAAAGACCTCAACGAATCATCTCAAATGGTACACTTCAAATCATGACCATAACAGCTAAAATGGCGCATTAATTTTCAACCCTTGGCAAGCCGTCGAATTCACGGGAATTATCACCAGATGACCAAATCTAATTCAATTCAATCAATCAATCTATATAGCGTCACCAATCCGATCTCTAGCCTCAAAATCGAAAGGGAAATTCAGAAAATTTGATGGCAGGGGCAACCTCTGCGCTGTTCCTTCTCGACATCAAGGAAAATTCGGAAAATTCGGGAGGGGATCTATCTAAATCATCACTAGTTCTGGATTTTCTAAAACATTGACCTTCGAATCCCTAAATTTATTTCCTAATTAAATTAAAGTATGCTGAATATTTATTTTGAAAACTAATTAAATTGACTGATAAAATTAATGTGTATTTTTTTTAGTTAATATAGAATCAGATTGATTTTAGAAAATTTAATTTCAGGGAAGGTTCACAAATCCTAAAGGCCACAGAAACCAGAAACAGATCCCTTAACATCCTTTCAACTTTGTCAAAAACTAAAAAAAAAAAAAACATTCTATGGGTATCTTTTTTAAGAGGGATGTCCCTGACCCGACTCACCGTGTTGGTAGACTTAGTTGTGAGAGCGTGAAATTTTGTCTTGCGAATTAGAATCCGTATGACGGTCTCATAGGAGACATACTCTTCAACTTTTATCCTGAAGTTAATTATTTAGCTCACTGAGAAGAGATTTTAGGTGTCCTAGACTTAAAAAATCGAATCTCAACTTAAATAAATTCATTTAATTAAATGAAAACTCTTTTTAGGGGTAAGCAACCTTTTGGGGAACTTTATGAAATTTGAAGTGAATTACTTTATAGGTGGGTGTTACTTATCATGCTAATCGTCATATGAACTGAATTGGGTGCCCAAAAAAAAATGAGTGATGCTAAATAACACCCCCCAACATGCTAAATCACACCCTCCCCACAAGTTACACCTTGCCCTCAAACACCCCATCCTCCATCCTCCACACTAGGCCCCCTCATCCTCCATCCTCCACACACCAGCCCCCTTCTCTTTTAGACGATTCCGTTAAAAATAATTTTTTTTTAATTTAGCCTCTTAAATTCACGATTCCGTTAAACACTTAACGGATCCGTTAAGTTTTTAACGGAATATGGAGGACCGCCCTCCCTCGGGGTCTAATACATTAACACCGTAGCCCCCGGGGTCTAATACATTAACACCGCCTCCCCGGGGGTCTAATACATTAACACCGCCCGGGGTTTAATACATTAAGACCGCCCCTAGGAGTTTAATTTTTTTCAGTTTATTTAATATAATTTTATATAATTATTAAAATATAATTTTATATAATTATCAATATATAATTTTATATAATTAGTAATATATAATTATTAATATATATTTTAAATAATTATTAATATTTAATTTTATATAATTATTAATATATTTTTTCATATAATTTAATTTTAGTTTATAATTTAAAATCATTTAATAAATATATAATTTCAAATTATTTAATTTAATTTAATTTTAATTTACATAGTTAAACTTAATTATGTAAAACATCACATTAAATTAAATTAATGTATATGAAATTATACACTAAAATTAAAAATATTAAAGTAATATTTAATTATTTATGCTAATAAATTTTTAAATTGTGTAATTAATATATAATAATTATATTAAAATATCCATAAATACATGTAATTTATGCAAATACAATTTAATAATCTTATTACTAATTAAATCAACAATTATATTAATTTCAAAACTAAAATTATATATTTTATTGCATATAAAATAAAATGATAAATTACAATTAAATTATATAATCTTATTTCTATTAAATAAACAAATATATTAAATAAAAACTTAAATTAAATAATATGAAATTATATATTAATAATTTATAAACTAAAATTATATATTAATAATTTATAAACTAAAATTAAACTATGTAAAATTATATATTAAACTAAAATTAAATATTAATTTGTGCAAATTTAAGTTTATAAATATATTACTAATTAAATCAACAATATTATTAATTTCAAAATTAAAATTATAAGATAAAATTACATCATTTGAAATTATATATTTAATAAACAATTTTAAATTATATAAATTACAAATTACAATTATATTATATGAAATTATTTATTAATAATTTATAAAATAAAATTAAATTTATAATTTTTAAAATTTAATTTTTTAATAAATATATAATTTCTAAGCTAAAATTAAAATTAAATTCTAAACTAAAATTAAATAATATGAAATAATATAACATATTAATAATTTATAAACTAAAATTATATATTAATTTGTGAAAATTTTATTTATAAATATATTACTAATTAAATCAAAAATAATATTAATTAAAAACTAAAATTATAAAATTAAATTAAATAATTTGAAATTATATATTTATTAAATGGTTTTAAATTATAAACTAAAATTATAAATTACAATTAAATTATATGAAATTATATATTAATAATTTATAAACTAAAATTAAATTTAAAATTTTTAAAATTTAAAATTGTTTAGTAAATATATAATTTCTAAGCTAAAATTAAAATTAAATTATAAATTAAAATTAAATAATAAGAAATAATATAATATATTAATAATTTATAAACGAAAATTATATATTAATTTGTGAAAATTTTATTTATAAATATATTACCAAATTATTAATAATTATGTAAAATTATATATTAATAATTATATAGAATTACTTAGTATTAATTATATAAAATTATCTATTAATAATTATTACCAAATTATAAATAATATATTAATAATTTATAAACTAAAATTAAATTTATAAACTTATATATTAAACTAAAAGTATAAAATAAAATTAACTATTAATAATTATGTAAAATTATATATTAATAATTATATAAAATTACCCATTATTAGTTATTATAAATTACCTATTATTAATTATATAAAATTATCTATTAATAATTGTTACCAAATTATATAAAATTAAATATAAAAATATATTAATAATTTAGAGGGGGTGTCATTTAGGTTGGGGAGGGAAAGTGAGGGGGCGGTGTGGTTGGGGAAAGGGAGGGACCGGTTTGAGGGAAATGGAGTGGGAAAGGGGGGAGGGTAGAAAGGTCACTTTGGTTGGGGGGGTGTGATTTAGTATTTTTTGGGGGTGTTGTTTAGCATGTATGAAAAAAATAATAAAGGTGCTAAATATAACACCCAAAAAATGCTAAATACAACATCCCCTTAAAAAAATACTATTTTTCTCATCATTCAATTATTAAAAAAAAAAAAAGAAAGGAAGACCACCTTGGGGGTGGCGGTTCTCATGGAAGAAGACCACCTCGGGGTGGCGGTCCTCTAGGAAGAAACCCACCTCGGGGCGGTGGTCCTCTACCAAATTCCGTTAACTTTTTAACGGAAATGTTAATTTTAGGGTATTAATGTGTCAAAAAAAAATTGACGGAATACTGAATAGAAATCGGAGGACCGCCTAATCTGGATGATTGTTTGGCATAGAACCGCCTATACGTAAATTTACTAACTATGCCTTAGAGCCCGTTTGGTACAACGTTTACAAAACGTAGTGTTTTAAAAACGCAGTGTTTTAAAAACGGAGGTCTTTCCTTATAAATACGTTTGGGATATCACTTCAATACGCAGCTTTTTTTTTCCTAGGAGCGTTGTAAAACCTGCGTTTTGGAAAAAAGCTGGGAATTCCAACGTTTTAAAACGCAGCTGCGTTTTGAAAACGCTGCGTTTTCTGCTGCAGTATTGAAACACATTTTTTACAAATAAGCTGTGTTTTATTCCTGCGTTTTGGCCAAAACGCTTTACTAAACGGGCTATTAGATTGCTTCTATTTATTACGCGAGGAAAAAGTCAATACATGTGTGCCTAGGTTGACGTTTCGTTTGGTTGCCAAGTCCCTAAGACAGGCTTTTAAAACCATATAACATTGAGCACATTGGGCCGGACTCGTAGCTGCTTCCTTATATTGCGTTCATATTGACCACACTTTGGGCCGGACTCGAAGCTGCACCCTTTTATTGCATTCAATGCATTGCGCACATTATCAACTGTTTTTTTTTAGCTATTTCGTCCATTTCCAAAAAATAAAATAAGTCAAAAGTATGTTTTTGTTTTTTATATATTTCTTTAATTCAACATACATTATATGTGAAAGAAATATTATGGTTTTGAGTTTAAAAAAAAAAAAGTAAGAATCTATACGATAGTTAAATGTTATAACCTTAATGTGGGAAGATAAGTTAAGAAATATACATATAATTCTCGATCGAATTTAGATGATTGACATAATGTTAAGAGATTTAGATCATTTAAAATTTGATTGAAAATGATACTCTCTCCGTTTCAGGTAAATAATCCACTTTTCATTTTTAAAAATTAACATATGACTAAATCAAATTAAAATTTTATATACTTTGCTTATATTTTAAGAAATAAAATTTTATTAATTGATAGCTAAATTAAAAATACTATATATTATAACTTTCATAATTTTGTAAAAATAAATAAATTTATGTAAATTATTGATCAAACATTAATTAAGTTGATATAAAAAAATCAAAAGTAAACTCTTTGTCAGTGTTCTAAAAATCGCTAGGCGCTAGAGCAGGGCCTAGCTCCTCGGGGCCTAGGCGGGGCCTAGAAATCGAGACATAATTGTACATTAGGTCCATACCAAACCTAGTACAACAATAGTAAATAGCTAAATATGACCAAATAAATTAAGTAATGATTACATTACAAGATTAAAAGTTAAAATTAAAAATTAAAATCAAATTCTCTATCATTTCAAAGTGGAGGGAAGAAGGGAATACTTTAATAACTTGAGGGGGCAGGGAAAATACTTAGAGAAATATTTTAATAACTTGAGGGGGGAGGGGAAATACTTTAATAACTTGAAGGGGGAGGTTGTCATTTTGAAAAGTGAATTAAAACCCTAAAACTAAAAGCTGACCGCCTGTCTCTCTCTCACAATTCACAAAGTTTTCACAGATGCCTCTCTCTCTCTCTCACTATGAGCTAGATGACGGGATTTCGACGCCGACGACAATCTCTCGCTCTCTCTTTCTCTCTCACTCTCGCTCTCTCTTAATTTCTCTCACTCTCACTCTCTCTTTCACCTCTTCATCGGTATATCGCCTCCTTTCCCACCATAATCAATCTAGCCATTTCGACTACTTCCAAGCTGTAGATCTCAGTCACGTTGACTCCCCCTCTTCCGACGCCGAACTTATCTAAGCCCTAACTGTCCAGAAGATTGAGGACGTCATTCATTGCATCATCGTGCGTTGCTCTGCCCCTGATTGACTCCCCTTCGTCCCAGGTTCCTCATATTGGGTCCCTCCTCGACATCGCTCAAATCGGCTGGGCGTTAGGCGACGCCTAGGCTGACTAAGCGGCAATTTTCCATGGTAGCAATTTTTTGTTCGATTTAACCCTAGTCGCGGCGTTTGGGGGCGCCTAGAGCCTAGTCGCGGCGTTTGGGGGGGGGGGACCTAGTGCCTAGGCGGGCACCTAGAGCCTAGTCGTGGCGTTTGGGGGGGCCCTAGCGCCTAGGCGGACGCCTAGAACGATTATTCGAACACTGCTCTTTGCCTACAACAGAGTGAAGGAGTAAGTAATTCTTTTTCGTTAAAATGGCGACTGAATTTGTGTTTCCCAAAATAGGTAGCAACTATCCAAATCTTTCATTATCTTATAGAATTAATACCCTCGAAAAAAAGTCAAAGATTTGGGCTACCACAAATATTTTCATCTACATGAATTGACAAGTTTGGTATTTAAGCAAACACATGGCAGGCAACTTAATTAACAAATCACTTCGCAAAGTAATCTATCTAAATTGACGTCCCAATTGGTCACAACCCCACACACATGGATCAAATTCGAATAATTAGCTCGAGAAGAAATTTAACTACCGCTCGGACGATTATCTATTCACTTTCACCTTTGTAGTACAATTGTAAACCAACCAACCAACCAACCCAACTGTGAAAGCAACATGGAGTGAGTAAATGGATAGTTTTTGCTCCTGCAATGCAATGCAATGCAATGGTGAAATCAGATTCCTTTCCTCTCCCCCCAGTTAAAATGTCCAACTTTTTTTATGATTTCACTTTGTCAATGAATAATTGGGGGGGGTGGAAATGTACAAAATTGTTTGTACATGAACAGAGAAGGAAGGTGGGGGTGGTTGAGGTTGAGTTTGAGGCTGTGGTCCTCACAATTTTTTCTCTCTCCAACTGTACTTGAAAAAAATTTCTTTTCTTTTCTTTCACCTTTCTTCCAGCATGCCTTGCCCATTCATTCATTGCTCCTTCGTACAATCATTTCCCTATTTCGTCTTCATCTTCTTCTTGTTTTTGTTTTTCTTTCATTATTTTGTTACAAACTCACAAATTAATAAGGAAAATGGAATCCCAAGACCCAAAGGCGGCATCTTTAATCTTGAAATTCAAGGAGGCTGCTAAGGCGGCGGAAGAAGTTGATGACTATGACTCTGTGGATGAAGAAGAAGAAGATGATGATGATGATGATGATGAAGAGGAGGTTGTTCGGTCTGGATTTGAGGTTGAGCGTAATGGGCAAGTTCTAAAGAAGAAGAAGGAAATGGTTGAGTCTGGTGGGTCTGGAAAGAAACGGGCTACTGTTACTGGTGGTGGAGGAGGTATGGCGGGGCCGTGCTGTCAGGTGGAGAAGTGCGGTGCCGATCTGACCGAGGCAAAGCGGTATTACCGGCGCCATAAGGTGTGTGAGGTTCACGCCAAATTGCCGTTGGTAGTTGTCGATGGGATCCGGCAGCGCTTCTGTCAGCAATGTAGCAGGTTCTTTTGAAAACCTTAAAATATCTTTCAATTTATTTTTGAAGTGTCAAGTGAATTTAGGTGTTTATTGCTACCGTTGTCGTCATTTGTACGGAGTATTTCAAGTAGATTCTTTTTATTTATTTATTTCGCTCCAATTAAGGGCATACTCTTAGATGGGATAATTTTACTCTAATCTAATTCAAACAACCGAAACAGTCTCTTTACTTGCTACATTGAGGGAGCCTGAGCGACGCTCAGACAGAGCGTCTTTCCTTCCTTAGTTGAAAAGGCTATGTTCATAAATAAATAAAACCTTCCTTAATTAGAGAAATGGAAATGGTTACGACTTTTTGAATAGGTCGAGTTTGAAATGAAATGTGCGAGGTATATGGACCAAGCTAACATAACATAATGTAGGCCACTCAACTCAAGCTTAATTTGTTAACGGTAGGAGGAACCGACTAAACATTACAAAGGAGGAGGGCATACTTTCCATGACCATGCCCAATGGGTTTTTGATACCTTTTTGTTGATTCGTCAAGCGATTCCGGATTGATGCATATATATTATTATATCACCTTGGATCCGTTTTTCCTTTCTCTTCTTGCTTTTCTTTATGTGTTATGTGTAGCTATGTTCATCCCCCCTTGATGCTCCCAAAATTCATATTTGGGCTACCTTACTTTTCACTAGTTTGCAATACAGCCACCACAAGTTTCAAAATATTATTCTTGCCACTGAACATTAGTTAGGTTATAAGCGTGCCCATTTTCTGGATAGACATTAGTTCAACCGTTAAATTTACATGAAATACTCATTTTAACCCGATCTCCATCTTTCCCGGCAAAGAAAAAACAAACCTTAACCCGAACCACTTTCCTTTTCCAAATGCATCTATTGATTTAATTTCATGCTACTACTTCTTTCAAAAGGGCGTCTTTCTTTCCTTTTTTTTTTTTTTTATTTAATTTCATTCTATTATTTTCCATTATCATTTCCGTGCTTCCCACCCCCCTCTCTCTCTCTCTCTCCCTCCCTCCATTTCATATCAATTACCACTGCCATTTCCATCACCGTTTTTCTTAGATTAGATCATGCGCCGATCTACGTTTGGGTATGGATCTTCAATGTTTGCGTGATCATTTTGGCTTAAATTGTTCGACTAGTCATTGTGGAGGAGTTGAGTTTACAACTTTTAAATCGATGACAAGGTATGGTGTTGATTTGTTTCTGAAGCCGCCCGGAGTTCCGAATGGCACACTTAAGAATCAGATAGGAGCTCTAATTATGGCCGACGAAGAAGAAAAGAGTTGAGGAGAGAAAAGATCTGGGAACCATCCTGCTAAAATTAATTTGTGATTTTCGTTATTGTTGTTGGCTGTTGCAAATCATCACCAGCGGCGGATGCCATTGCCATTAAAAAGCTCTAATGCGAAGGGGAAGGGGGGATTTCAGTAGGGTGGAGATAATTTTCAAGATATTTTGCCGATAATGGCTAATAAATTGGGCAATGAAGGATTTATTGAGGAACTGTGTAATGGGTTTAGGCTGTTGAAGAAGAACTCAGCAATTCTTGGTTTGCAAGATTTGAGAGATGATGAATTGTTTGAGTATGATAAGAGAACGCAAATGGTGGAATCATACGTAGGATGAGAACATAGATCCAAATTTTATGGAGTATTATCCATATTGTAATTGATACTTGTACCAAAAAAAAATTATATTACAAATGAGTAATATTATAAAGGTGATGTTCATGATTAATTAGTATTGATTCTATAACTCTGCAATTTATAAAGGCGGCTTCAGAAACATATGGGTTTGCCGATGAAAATGTGATGGGGGAAGGTGGGGGATTGTTCAGAGAAGACATGACGAAGATATGGGTAAAATGGATATTTTATGTTAGTTTAGCGGTTGAACTAACATCCATCCAAAAAATTGGCACACTTGCAACCTAACTAATGTTCGACACAAGAATAATATTTTGAAACTTGTAGTGACTGCATTGCAAACTTGTGAAAAGTTGGGTGGCCCAAATATGGGTTTTGCCTTAAAAAATGAACATGAAACTTTTTCAAGGCATGGTTGTGTTACCCTTGGTCTGTGAAATTAGCCAGGAAACCAAAACGGCAACTGTTTTTCTTATCTCTTAGTATTTCTTTTTTACTGATTGGTGAATTGTTTTAGCTACTATCTCAATTGTGGCCTTCTACTGCTTGCTAAACTGGTTTTCCATGTCTTTACTTAAGGTTTCATGAACTATCAGAGTTTGACGAGATGAGAAGAAGTTGTCGAAGCCGTTTAGCCGGGCACAACGAGAGACGCCGCAAGTTGTCATCCGAGACTCATCGAGAGGAGGGCTCAAGTCGCCGTGGTTCAAGTCCTCAGCTGAAGGAAAATCAACGCAGGCAGGTTGATGATGAAAGAGGTGGAATAACTGTAGCCCACCTTGCAAAGCATATTCAGTTCCGTTAAGATCCCACCCACCATGCTTGCTCTCTTCTGTCATTCCCCTAATCTTTGCGCCCCCCCACCCCCCCATGTGATATATTCATATTAGCTATTAGCAGTGATCTATGACTATATTTAAGCAAGAAATCAGCAGCGTTTGTAAATAACGAATTCCCATTCCACTTGGTGTACGCTAGACTAGAAGTAAGGGATTTTAGGTTTATTATGTATTGTAAAGTGTGATGGTATGTCTCTATTTCTAACCAGAGGAAGTGAAACATGATTGTAGTAGCAGAAATTGAAATCTGTTTCTTCCTGTAGAATTGTCCACTATTTTTCTTCTCTTTTGTTGATTTATTATTATTATTATTATATTTGATAGAATATAATGAATAATTATATTAGAGTTGACCAAAATCTTTGTAAATATGTTAGTATCAGAGCTCTGGCTTGGCAAGGTCTTGGGTTCAAGTCGTCCCGCTTGTATTTGTTACCCGAAATATTGTGAATGCATGGTGTCACTCTGTTTGGTTTGTGATGCCCTAATGGTGCATATTTGTTCATCTCTCCACGTGTGGATGGGAGTGTTGAGATTGATATACATTGTTGTATTCCTATCTAGCAGCTTAAGCTTTTAGATCAGTTGGTAACTTAACATTAACTCTAATATAATTATTCATTATATTCTATCAATATTTTCTTGGTACAAGAGACACCCAACAGATAGTAGAAACTAAAATTACATACTACTATGTTATTTAGTTTAGATTGATTCAAAAATGTATCAAGAAAGAAAAATAATACTCCCTCCAAGTTCCAAACACCCCCCAAAATAAAAAAAAAAACAGGAACGAAACATGACAAAATTTATTGATGAAAAAAAAAAATACAAGAAGCACATTTATTTGACAATTCATTCTTATCAATGTTTATTTTGAAAAGTAAAAATAAAAAATCACTTTGTCTCCCAAATATGTTACAACAAATCATTCTTATCAATGTTTTATTAAATTAAACAAAATTGGAATAATAATGTTTGATGAAAGACTTCGGTATAGTCATCATTATTGATAACACTTTTACGTTTTGAATATTTGATTTCTTATAAGTAGAAAATGTTTAGATTTTGAATATTTAATCTCTTATAAGTAGAATTTTCAAATGGAACTGACGGAGTATTTTGTTCAACAGGAATCATATAAAGTCTAGTTTTCTTGCAAGATTTAAAAACTTTTATATTTAGTTTTTGACTTTTTGTTTCTTTGGCCTCACTAGCTTATATCTATTTATGTTAATTTTCTTCAATCATTTCAAAATGAAAATTCAAAACCTGAAAATCAACCTCTTAACCACCTTGCCAAACTCACCCATAAATTCTTTCGTTGCTTCAAATAAGTAGTACTCTGTTCTTTCCAAATGAGCATTCATTTTTAAATTTTCACCAAAATTAAAGAAGTTGACTTTTGGAATCTCTTAACAACACATATTATTACCCTTAAGTGTACACATAAGCAAGTTGGTAAAATAATAAACTATCTAAAACTAGATACTTATTTTACGACAAATTTTTTTGTTTTTAAATAAATACTTATTTTAAGAAGTGGAGTAATAATAGAGACAAGTTTTTGTTTCTTACTTTTTTCCCTCCCCTCTATTTTCCCTTTTTCAGGAAGAGACCAGAAGACGAACTTTTAAAAATTTTCGGTATAATGTGCATTAGAAATTGTATAGGGTGGTGCTAAATACAACACCCTCCCTGGCAAAAAAACTACTTTGTCCATGTTTTTTTGTAAAAATTACTATTTATGTTTATATATATATATATATATATATATATATATATATATTGAAAAATGAAAAAAATTAGACAAGACTGACAGCCCTAGGCAGCCTTATTAGAAACATCCACCTAGACTAGGCAACCTTCCTTTATTCCGTTACAACCGTTATTTTTTATTTTTATTTTTACAATTTGAACCTTTCAAGTTTCGAATTCCGTTAAAAACTTAACGGAATTGTTAAATTTTTAATGGAGCGGACAGTGTATACAACAACCCCCGAGCTCCCACCCCCTGGGAGAATTTCCTGAATATGCCCACCTCTTCTAAGGGGGGCCTTTCCCTAGAGGATCGTCTACTCCAAGGGGGCTTGTTGTTAATTATTATTTTTTTTTCAGTAAAATTTTAACCAATTAAACAGTTAAAAAGAGGGCAAAAATGTATTTTTTTTTTCAAGGGGTGTTGTATTTAGCACTTTTGGGGTATTGTATTTAGCTCCTATGATTGAATATTATCAGTTGACACGAAGGATATTTATGCGTATGTACTACTCATCCCATCCTAAAATAAGTGGTCTTAATTGAATACACACAGAGTTTAAGAAACTGTTTGACTTTGTATAATTTTCTCTTAATATCCCTATTTTCTTTGGGGGTGTCAAATCAATATAGTCCACATCTTATTCTATTGGAAAAATTGTGGTCCCCTTTAGAGAATATTCAACCGCTAAAGGACACAATATTTATTTTCAACCGCTTAAATCCATTTTAAGTGATAAATTGACTATTTGTTCCAAAACTGCCCCCGTAACAACATAGGACATTTTAAAGTGTATTTTGTGCATCGTCATTTAGTTTAAATGTGTATCGTCAATCACAATTCATCTCTACAACACTACAACCACCCCCTTCACTTCCCAAGAAATCAAATTCATCTCTCCAACACTACAACCACCCCCTTCACTTTCCAAGAAACTCAATTCATATCATTGTCCTCTTAACTTCCTTGGCTCCCTCTCTCAGTGAGCTCCTTCAAATCGGTTGAAGGCATCTTTATTCTCCTTCTCAACTTCTATTCCCTACCCCCCAAATCAAACCTTCCAGTCAAGGTGCCGCCCCAATGCAGACAAAATCTACTCCCTTCCCACTACTAAAAGGAAAAAAGAGGGTAGAAAGTGACTTCCACACCAAAGAAGTTCCTGGAGGCTTGTCAACCTTATCAACCTTGGTAATAGTGTTAGGGGTTAAGATTGCATGTAAGTGCTCAACATGGATCCAATGGCATAAAGTGATGTGCCAAAGGATCTGCCCCTGCTAGATATTTTTCCTTCTAACATCAATATCTCTAACACTTCTTCTTCTTCTTCTTTTTCTAGGTAGTTGATTTGTGCATCGCGAAAATTTGTGCATCGTTTTGTGTTGCGATGCACAAATAATTTGTGAATCGTCTTATGTTGGGATGCATTGTTTTTTTGTTTTGCAATGCACAGTTTGTCGTTCCATGTTTTTATGCGCATTGTGTTGTGTTGCGATCCATCGTTTTTTGTTTTTGTGATACATAGCGTGACTGTTCCGTATTTTTAAAGGGCATAGATGACATTTCACAACAAAAGTGTCATTTTCTGGTTGAAAATAATTATAGCAACTTTAGCGAATGAAAATTGTCTAAAAGGTACCGGCCCAAATTTTGCCCTATTCTATTTCACAAATAAGAAGGGAATAATAGACAATTGACTTGAAAAAATTCTTAAAAGATGATAGATAACACTTATTTTTGGACGAAAGAAGTACTAAACTTTCTTTAATTTTTATATAAAGCTAAAAAAGAAACTCATTCTGGGAAGAAGAAAATACTCTCATTTGATGAATGCAACATGACACTTATTTTGGGACGATCGGAATACTAAATTGTCTAAAAGCCAACTTATTTTGTACCTGCAAATTCCCATTATGCATACATCACAGAATTAAAAAATTTGTGGAAACTAGAACTTCCAAAATGATCAACACATTTAGTTTAGTTTGATTCAAAAACGTTTTAACAAATGGCTTTGGAAATGCATTTTCCGGGAGTCGAACCCATATACCAAACACTAGAAAACTAGTAATGTGACAAGGAATGGGTGAAGCAGTAGCATACCTGCTTTCCACTTTTCTTGGCTCTGCTAGTTAAGCTTGCTTTGAGTAACACTAGACTTCCAAACATCCAAAATGTGGTTGCAAGTTGCAACTATTAGATCAACTAATCAAAGGCTATCAACAATATAGACATAACAAGGCTACCCAATCTTAATAAAATCGCTAATTAACATATCCGCTTATAACATTTTTCGGCTCTGATTATACTTGTAAGACTTTTTGCAAGTAATCACGAGCATAATCATCGAGAAAAATCAAGTAGCTCTAAAGCTATATTAATTATGCATACCTAGACTTTCATCGAACTTTTGACACCGGTACGGGCCTCTATTGACCGTTGGGGTTGGGCCTCTAATCATCTCATTACCTTTAGTTATATTTATCTATGATTTCTTTAGTACACAACAGTTATACGGTTGCAATCTATTTTTTTATTATTATCATGTCGATAAGACAATTTGTTCTGACTTACGCATGCCTCAACTCAAAAAACATCTCCTTGTATACACACTCCTATCAAAGAACGCACCATCATGCTTGACCTATACATGCAGAGACCATAATAACTTTATCTTGAGGAATCCCCTCTCGTAAGAGACCAAATGACGTATCACCTAACAATACAGCTCCATTACTCCCTTTATCCTGAGAAGAATTTTAGTTTTGCTCGTTACCGTTCAAAAATAAATATCATGTTGTATTTATCAAAAATAAAACCAAACATTTGTTTTGGATCAAAAGGAGTAAATATCATCTTGATAACGTCCACATATATCCAGTAGACAATAATCTAAGAAGAGCAAAAGATGTAAACCCAATGTACGTTTGATCACTATCCCGTAGCTTAACCTCCTTTTCGAGCATCTCTATGGCCTAGTTTAGTTGCAAGAAGTCCTCTCTGTGGCCTAATTTAGTTGCGAGAAGTTCTCCGTCCGACATTCTTCTATGAGATGTATATTCTTATTCTTAATCTCTAACCAGCACCAACACAAACGTTAAAATATGCAAGTTTTACAATATATATATATATATATATATATATATGGGGAAGTATTTAATGATTACTTTTTTATTTAACCATCAATGGTTACTCTCATTATCAATCCCACACACAAAGCATTATCAATGGTTACTCCCATATATATATACATATATATATATATATATATATATATATATATATATAGCCCCTTGTTAATCCCACACACAAAGCATCTCCAAGCTCAATGGCCAATCTCCTCCCATATCTGCTCACATCCATCTTTTCTCTCGCTTCTCTCCTCCCATCCACATTCCCAATCAAGGATCCCAAGACGAGCTATGCGCACAAACCAAGCAAACACTATTTCCTCCTCCCATCCAAAATCCAATCAAGGATCCCAGAACGAGCTATACGCACAAACCAAGCAACCACCATTTCCCGATTCCTCAATGTTCATAAGACAGTAAGGGTTGAATACAACATCCCAACTCTCACTTGGAGTTCCATGCTAGTGAAAACATCCCACCTCTCAGTTCGAGTTCCATACTAATGATTTATGCAAAATGGTATGCAAACCAACGGAGAGAAGACTGAACATTGGTTCCCTTGTCGCTGCACGTCGGTTTAAGAAGCTCAATAGTGAAGATCGCTTAAGTTGTTTTGAGGAGTACCGGAGTACTAAGAATGTCGGATGCGCTAAGATTAAGTGTAATATTGCTGATACTTGTGGGGTTTGGGAGTATCATCCTCGTGGTAATGTAATTGGACAAAAGACGTACTCGTTAGTGTGTAAGAAGAACAACATCCCACATCCTGTACACAATTCAAAAGACTCTTTATACAGAATTCACAAAATGCATAACAGTAGAAATTTACAAAGTCTTGCAACTCTTCCCACTCTGGATCGAAAACTAGCCTCTCTAGTTCTTATTTTGAAAAAGCACAAGGCACATGGCAGAAAAAAACACACTAACCGCGACGGTCTTCGATTTTTTTACAAAGTGACAAGCAAAGCAAGGGTAAAGATGAAGCTTTTCTAACTTATAAAAGTCACCTGTTTGAAAGGCCAGTTAGTTTCACGAACAAGGATCACTGAAACCTTACAACAATGCACGAAATATCATCAGAGCTCCTCCTAGCAAGTGCCTCTTCCGTGAGATGCTTGGCAGCTGATCGTGCATCCTTTACATTCTTAATACAATCCACGGCTTCTTGATTTGACATTACCTGCAATGAAAGTTAGGCCATGATACAACCCTTCTGAATTATACAAAAGGAGGTAACAAGATTGAAAATACTGTAACTAAACCATTCCAATACAAGTTCCCAGTTCATAACTAAAAAACTAGCTTACAGTAGGTCATGGACCTTATGCTAAATTATATTAGATTAAAACATTTCACAGAAATAAAAGTAGATGTCCTGTATGCATTCTTTTGATTACTGAAGCAGACCACGATATCATGAAAGAAAGAGATTTTATAAATGCTTTCAGACTCACTCTTGCAATTGATCGTAACTGCTACAACAGGACGGGAAAGTAACTTGGAACCCTTGCTTTTAGCTTTTAGGGAACTATTAGAAGATATATGCATACACTTAGGTATGAGGAGGAGAATCGCTAACGAGGGCACTTGTTGAGAAGAACAAACTTTAGAAATATTTTGCTAAGGGAACGTCTGCCACCAGTGCATTGGTTAGTGTTACCAATGCAAATCATTTCCAAAATAGATTATTCACTGGAACCCAGTTGCATTCAACATTTGTTAGAAAAATATGTTTTCGACGTAATCTGCAACCTTTCCAACCACCCTATTGTAGTATCCAAGCCCGATGGATATATGTCGAAAGGGCAGTGATAGGTTGAACACATATTTTGTTGTATTTCCCCTTGTTTTTGATATTTAATCATGCTTGGCCTTCAAATTTTGATGGGATTCTCATTCTTGTAGGAGAATGGAGGGAATTGACAAAAAATGGGCATAATTCATTGATTTTGTGAGCTGGGAAGCAAGTGATTTGGAGTAAGGCGTGGTCACGGCTTATCAAACTGCAGATTCTGTTTTGCTGTCTTGACATAAGTCTTCGGCACGCTCAAATTAATTTCGGAAATCATCATCAAATGACACACCAACTCCTAAGAAGTCACATTTTAAGTCCTCTAATTTAATTGTAAGTGCCCAAGCTTTGAGAGAATGTAGACTAATTGATGGAAAGGTGTGAGTAGTTACTCAAGGTAGTGGGTTATAATGAGGGGAAGTGAAAGAGACTTTTGGGGAGTTTTCTATTTAAATCTTTGTGCTTGTTCTTATAACCTCAAACTTCTACAAACATGTACTCTAGCATTTTCTGATTTTCTCATCTCTTCTCTTTTCTCCTACTATGTTCATGGAAGGCTAAAGACCTTTTTCCAACCAAGGGATAATTGAAGATTCGGTTCTACATGATTTGTGAGATATAATTGGTTTTATTTTATTCTTCTACTTCTCTATTATTTATATATTTCCTGCACTTGATATTGTTGTTTTGGTTGATTGGACAAAAAGGGCTAGTTGTTCAATTGTCAAAATAGCAAATCACCATTTGGAACGTAGAATCCGTAATTGTTTTAAGTGCACTAATACTTGTGGCATTCAGTATAGGTGATTACAAAAGAGGTGGTCATTCTATGCTATGAAAATATATAATCTAGTCTAAATGAATCTACATGTGCATTTGTTGGCTAAAATTGGTGGTCTCTCTTATTCTTAACAATGTTGATAAATTAAATGTTATGATTGTATCTAGGATTGTTTATTGACAAGAGAAGTAATTAGAGAACGTTTTCTGATTATCGAGGAAGTAATGAAAGATAGGTTGTTAGGTCGTACCAATAACCATAACCAATTTGGTAAAGAATAGAAGAATTCTTTTGAATCAATGATCAAGTCCATGAACCGTTTCTGAGATTGCTCCTTTGGTTGGACATTTCATTATATTGATTCTGTTTTACTTAAATCATCTTCTTATTTATTTTCACTTAATTTACTTGGTTCATTTAGTTTACTCAACAATATCCAACACCCCCCCCCCCAAAATTTTAACTATTTTTGCAACCCACATCAAATTAAGTCTAGCCAATCTCTGTGAGTACGACCTTGCTTACAACAAAAAAAAAATTTTGATAAGTAATAATGCAATAAAAACAAGGCGTCAAAACAGGTGACGCATTCTTTGTACACAGGAAGTATACTTAGACAAAAGAATTACTAACCGAACAATTTTCCTAAATTTCTACAAAAGAATCCCCTAAATTGGAATCACCCTCTGTGCACCAAAAGCGAAGAGTCCTTAAAACATTCTCCTTGATTAGAGAAATATCACACTCAACATTGTCAAAAACCCGACTATTTCTTTCCTTCCAGACATGCCAGCAGATTGCCAACGGAATAGCGTTCCAGAGACCATTCTTTCTTCTTCGGTTATGCAAAGACCACCCTTTGAACAACTCAGAAATTGATCTTGGCATCACCCACGACAGACCTACTAAGAGAAACAAGTAATTCTAAACCTCCCTAGCCAGCGGACAGTGTAGAAGAAGATGATCAAAAGTCTCCTCATTTTTGCACGTAACACCAGTTTATGTGAATTCTCTTTCGAGCTCTCAAGTTGTCTCCGTTTACGTGAATTCTCTTTCAAGCTCTCAAGTTGTCTCCGGTCAAAATAGCTTCCCTCGCAACCTCCCAAGCGAAGAAAGCTACCCTAAAAGGGGCCTTCGATTTCCATATCTCCTTCCAAGGAAATGAATTTCTAATAGATCCTTCCATCTTCAAATAAAAATATTTTACCAAGAAATTCCTATCTTTTGTCCCACCCCAAGTCACTTCATCTTCTTCGGCGCCTTGAAGGCATATAACATATCAAACTAGTAATCTCTCCTAGCTCCCAGTCTTGTAAGTCCCTGCAAAAAATAGGATTCCAACATGCCTTGCCACCTCTTATTTCAAGAACTGAACTCACCATAACATCCTGATTTACCGCAATATCGAATAATCTGGGAAACATGCTTTGGAGATCCGTGTCTCCACATCATTTGTCCTTCCAAAATCTCACATGACGACCATTACCCAAATCGAAAGAGATAAATCTTTTGAATTGATCCCATCCTCCCCTAATATTCTTCCACACGCTCAACTCATGAGATGTAGAAATTTCTTTGGGAAACCACCAGTAATTCCCCTCTCCATACTTGCCAATCACAACTGACCTCCACAAAGACTTTCTTTCATTGACAAACCTCCACAACCATTTGCCCAATAACGCATAGTTGAAGGTTCTAATTTTATTGATTCCTAGGCCTGCTTTCCTCATACTAGAGCAAACAGTGCTCCACTCTACTAAGTGATATTTTCTCTCTTCCACACGGCCTTCCCATAAGAAATCCCACTCAAGCTTCTCAATACGCTTTAGCATAGAATTTGGAATCGGAAATAAGGACAAGTAGTAAGTGGGAAGCTTGCTTAAAACCCTCTTTATCAAAGTCAGCCTCCTACCCCTAGACAGGAGTTGCCTCTTCCACACCGCTAATCTTCTTTCAACCCTTTCTAACACTGGATTCCACACAGTAACATTCTTGAAGGGATAACCCAACGGAAGTCCCAAGTAAGACGAAGGTAGAGAAGCTACCTTGCACCCAAAAAATGATGTCAGATTATCCAAATTATCCACCAGACCCACAGGAATAATTTCGCTTTTCAAAATATTAATTTTTAATCTGGACACTACTTGGAAAAAGAGCAAGTCTAGACGTAAATACCCCAACTGAGCTTTTCTTGGCCTCGCAAAAGACCAAGGTGTCATCCGCAAAGAGAAGATAGGATATCATTAACCCGGAAGTCACTGTGCTATCCAATTTGAACCCCTAAATGAAACCACCAGCCTTTTCTAGAATCCTGCTAAGAGCTTCCATCAATACTATAAAGAGAAAAGGGGAAAGAGGATCCCCTTGGCGAAGCCCTCTAGAGCTCGAGAAAAAATCCATAGGTACACCATTAATAAGCACTTAGAACTTCACCGAAGAGATACAAAAACTGATCCAATTCCTCCATTTATCCCCAAAACCCATTCTGCGTAAGAGGTAAAGCAGAAAGTCCCAACTTACGTGATCGTAGGCTTTCTCAATGTCTAACTTACATAGCACCCCAGGAACCCCGCTCCAAAATCTAGCATCGACCACCTTATTCGCTATCAAAATGCATCTAGAATCTGCGACCCCCCCCCCAAAGGCATGTTGCGACTCAGAGATAACTTCTCTAATGACCCTCCTCAATCTAGTTGATAAGACCTTAGCAATTAATTTGTAGACACCCCCGATCAAACTGATAGGTCTAAAGTCCTTCAACTCCTCGGCTCCTCTCTTTTTAGGGATGAGAGCTATGAAAGTACCATTCAGGCACTTCTGAAAGCCTTCGGTCACAAAAAAGGAATTAAACAGCTCCATAATATCGGTCGACCACCTCCCAGCAATGTTGGAAGAAGGCTAAGGTGAATCCATCGGGGCTCGTGGCTTTATCACCCTTCAAAATCCACAAGGCAGCATATATTTTCTCTTCAGAAAAAGGCCTCTCTAAGGATTCTCTGCCCTCCTGCGATAAAGTGTCGAAGAAAATCCCTTCTAGATCTAAAATGTCATCCCCTCCATCCCCTCCATTGAATAAAGCTTTTGGTAAAAGCCCACTACTCCTTTCTTTATCTCCTCATTGTCTTCGGTCAAGCTGTCATTTAACTTAATCCTTCAAATTTGATTACCACTCTTATGAGAACTAGCCATCCAGTAGAAGAACCTAGTATTTTTATCACTTTCCCGCAGCCACAAAGCACGGGATTTCTGCCTCCAACAAATTTCTGCGCTAATTAAGAGTTCTGATCTTCATCCTCAACTCATCTTGATGAACGGTTGCATCACTACTCAAGCCATCCACACTATCCAAATCATCCAATCGTTTAACTTCTCCATAGCTATCTTCAATCTTGTCTCGATTCTCCCAAAAGTTTCTCTATTCCACACTTTGCAATCCTCTTTGAGCATTTTTAACTTTCTTTGCTAACTTAAAACACGGCTTTCCAACAATCCCATAAAAGTCCCATCTCATCTTCACCCACTCCAGAAAACTCGGATGTTTTAGCTACATATTCTCAAATTTGAAAGGAGTCTTACCTCTAAACAAATCCCCGCACTCAAGTAAAAAGGGGGGGCATGGTCCGAGGTCACCCTCGGGATGGTGTTGCGAAAATACTCTTCCCAATCCGAAGAAACAAGGAATCTGTCAATCCTAGAACACCGACGTCTATCCCCGCCCCTAAACCACGCAAAGTGCTCCCTACTAGAGGCAAATCCACTAATTCCAACTCATAATGAGGTCAATGAACTCCAACATGGCTTGCGAAAAAGATTGCGAACCTAGACGCTCGTGAGGGAACCGAATCACATTAAAATCCACCGATGCACCACGGAAAGTTTCATATTTGTCTCAAAGACTTGAGTTTCGTCCACGGCACAGCCCGAGGCTCGTCCAAACAGGGCATATACACCTGTGTACCCATGCGAGCTCGCTGTCCACCCCTCAGGCAAGAAATTGAGTGACATCCCACGATCGCGTCCAGTTTGGAGACAACTCTATAATCCCACATGATCAACACTCCCCCAAGCTGCACCGTTAGCACCAAGAAAAGATCCAATCAGTCCATGTGTTCACCACCCCCCCTACACTATCAACCAGCCTTTTATCTATTACAAATAATGTTTGGCTTCCATTTTCTGATAGCTTCTTTAATAACCTATCTTTTCCTCGAATCGTTCAATCCCCACACATTCCAGCTTAAAATTTTCAAAGACACGAGAGAACAATTAAAAAAGGTTCAACTTTCTTCTACCCCACCCCCTTCCTTGCCAACAGCCCCATCAAAATTAATGCTGCAACATAAGTTTTTTAGCTCCCAGCCGGACCACCCACGTAGCTTACTCCTCTGTTTAGTATTATTCCTCCCATATGTACTGCATCCCTTATCAATCTCCAATAGTAGGTCTACAATTTTGTCTTCGAACCCCGTACAAGAGATTCCCAGAAATTTCCCAAAGTTTTTAGCCTTTCTCTTCACCAGCGTCTGAACATTTATCTTCACATACCGACAAGGCTTTACCACTCACCTCTTCTGATTACCGCCAACGGAGTACACACCAAGGCCTCCTCTGAATCGGAGCCCAAACCCCCAAAATACTCTATCAGATTTCTTTCATCTCCGTAATAATGCGGACCCTCGCTTTGTTCGTCTTCAGTTTCGAGTCCCTCCCCATGGAAACTCAGATATTCAGATGACTTATCATGCTCAGGATCCTTACTCAACCTGTCGTCGTCGTCGTCGAGAACCTCCGGACAGCTTCTTGCAGTTACCGCATCCATGCCGTCACTAACTTAGACTTCGCCTTGACTTCGGGCCTTCACACAACCATCTCGATTAACAGATTGGTTGAAGGTCCCCCTTTTATCCCTAAAGCGATTTCCCAATACACCGAAGTAAGATAGCGATATGTTAGGGTGAACCTTAAACCTGGATGGGAAAGGCCCATCTAGTTTACCTCCCGAAACCTTCTGAGGATCCAGCCCTATCTCGGGCCCAAAATAATGATCAACCCTAGACGGCCTACTACCCAAATCCCCTACCTCAGTACAAACTCCCTCAACAAAAGCGCTCTTAACTGCTGCTCCTTCGACAACTGAACTTTCAACTAGGCTTGGATCTGCAAATTGATTGGGCTTGCTGCAGGCCATACCAAAGATCTTCAACTGGGCCCTTTGAAAGAGTAAGAAAGTTCTTGTAACCAACGTCGTTTCCTCTATGCACTTTAAAATTTGAAACCTTCCTTACCCACATGCCTTCTTTATTGCGAAACCTGTAACCGTCCTTTTCTGCAAATTTTGCACACCTGTGAACATCTCTTTCACGCGCGTGAGAGACGCGCTTCTCCTTCCCTGTACCCTGCTTCCTCCAAGCTGCTCTTCCGCCTCCTCCGGTGACTACTCCATTGCTCCGCTGAGGTTGAAAGAAGGTTGCCATCTCAAGCCAGATTGGAACAAAATAGACACTCCTACCCACCCCAATCTTCACATACTCTGACACCTCTCTCGAAAATTTGACTAAGATTCTTGCCCACCATAAATCTTTTCTTGCCTCCGTGATTTCATCAACTTTAATAAAGCCCCCACATCTCTAGCCAATTTCACGGAACACCACACTGCCCCATAAATGAAGAGGGAGGCCAAGAGCTCTTACCCATGCTACATTTGGGGTTCTTCCTTATCTATGGAAACCACTTATCGCATTCCATCGGTCCAACAACAGAGGTTCTTGATTGAAGGTCCAAAGCTTCTCGCAAAGGATCCTCAAGGCTTCATCCTTAGACGGGAATTCAAACAAGAAGAATTTCCCACTCATATCTACCACTCTAACACCCCCCGCCTTCTTCCACCTCTGATCAGCCCACCGTTGCAAGTCTGACCTGGTCGGAATTGGACTATCGAGCACTCCTACTTTGCGTACCAAACAACGTTCAAGAAATTCCAGGGTTCCTTTTAAAGAGTTTTCATCAACCGAAAAGTCCACCTCCAAAGCTTTGGAACCTCTGTTTGTCCGAATTCCTAAGTCAAGCCACTGGGGGATCTCTGCCGTGTCTTTATAAGATTTAAAGGTGGTTTTTTCTCCAAGCTTCTATCCTGTATAAATCTTATGATTTTCTGGGTCAAAAAGTCCCAACCTCCATAATCATCTACTTCCGGCAAGCAAATGGCTCCTGATCTTCTTCTTCCAGTGACCACTATTCCTTAGAAACGAACCTGATCTATTGTTCTCCTTAGCTATCACAACTTCTCTTCGAATTTCTTGTCTTTTCTTCCAGAAGCTTCCCCTGATCCTAGCAGCTCTCTCCATCCATTCGCAAACCCAAAGGATCTTCCGGAAGGACATGAAGGAGATATGAGTTCTGCCTTTGCATCTCTCAACCACTTAAAACTGAGAATAGCCAACCTCCTTAGTATCGATGACATCGAAGGTCTTACGCCCCACCTGGAGAATAATTCTGTCTTCGTTGAACTTCATAGGTAGGGTCACATTTGAGACTCTCTCTCTCTCTCTCTCTCTCTCTCTCTCTCTCAATCTCTCAAATCATCTTCAGGGTTGGTGAGTTACCAACATGGTATCAAAGCTTGATCTGGGTTCATAAATCCATGGTTCAAGTCTCCTTAAAAGCATGTCAATCCCTTGCAAAACTAGTGGCAGTCAATATAATTGGATTTGTAACAAGAAGTTTGAATTACAAGTTAATAATCTAAAGAAGTAAGATTTTATTATTGTTGGTTTCAGCAACTATCAAGTAGGAAGTTTCATGGTAGTGGAACACTAGTTTCAGCAATCTGATATTACAAAGAACGGACCATAATTTACTAAAGAGGGTATATGCTCATTCAGAAACTACACACATGCAACAAAGAATGTAAACATGAACTATGAGGTCCTGTCCACCAACATATAGTTCATGCCAAGGAGTGCAGGAAACCAACCTTCCATACGCCGTCGCTTGCCAAGATAACAAATTCTGTATCATCATCCACAACTTCCATCGACACATCTGGTTCTGAACTGAGGTGTTCCTTCAAGCTCCTGTCACCAAATGCCCTTGCTACTGCCAACTGCCCATCCACACGTGGAACATCCCCTGCATTAAATTAAATGTAATGTCTTCACACCTTACGTAGACGAGCACAGACAGAAGAGAACGTGTAAATGAAAAAAAAAAAAAAACAGATAATTTTTTCTTCCTATTCCATTTTCCTGTTGGTGGCGCGTCTTCCATGATAAAACACAAGTAGCTTGTCACTAATTTAAATGACACCCAACAAGTAAACGAGCATAATGATATTACTTAAAGAACCATTCCATTTAAAACTTCCGATGAGTAGAAACTTTAGAGTTTTCACCACTCAAACTCAACTTGGTTGAGATAAACAGGAAAGCTTTCAGGTGATCCCTTGAGGCCAACTTGATATAGCATACGGATCAGAATTTCAGCTCAATCTAAAAGCAGCAGAAGGTACGGAAGGAAATTAAATAAAAAGGAAACAAGAAAGGCAGCGTCAAAGGTAACAAAGAATATGTCAGGCAGATTTAAGTGCAAAGAAGAGATGAGATAACATACAATACATATTCTATGCTATACCCTGTGACCCATGCAATGCATATTGAACGGTTTAAATATATGTTTTGTACTCCCAGAAATATGTTACCTGGAAAATTAGAAACAAAACCTCCCCTATTCTCTATAACTTTCCGTTCCTTGCTAGGCTCGTGATCAACTGATAATTGCTTGGCCACGCCATTCTTGCATATGACAGCTCGAGAGTCTCCAACATTAGCCACTACCAGCTTCTGACAATTTATCAGTATCGCAGTAACAGCAGTTGAACCCCCTTTACCCAAATCAACTGCTTTGTCCAATATTGTTTTGTCAGTGATGCGATATGCTTTCCTAATTGCACTCTCTGTCTCGGTCCAGAAATCAGGCTGCTTACAAGAAGGCATAACATGTAAGAACACGAGCGGCTGTTAAACTATCAAATTGAGAGTGCACAAGAGGTAAAGGGAACCGGGAAAACTAACTTCATTTCATGAATTAATTCTACATTCAGAATGATAATTTGAACAAAGACCAAGAGTTTGGCCCTGTTTTAGATTATCAAAAAGAAAAAAATAGGGAAACAAATAATAGAGAGCATAACATTCCAAAATATAGGTCAATGCAGAGCTATAAACTTTACCTCATTTAGGATTGTGTCGAACAAATGAGACCGCAAATAATCAGGAATTTCATGGCTCAAGTGGCCATCAAATATAGCAAATAGTCCAAGCTCGTTGTCACCAACTTGTTTAAATTGTGCAAAGACATAGTCTTCCATGTCATGGTAAGATTTTCCCTTAACCAAATGATACCCGTGAGTTATGTTTTTTGACATCTTACTTTTTCCTTTTCCAGTGTCAGCTGTAGACGAACCTAAACCAACTTTTTCCTGCAGAAAGGTGATATTAAAATGAGGAAGACGTTCTTAGAACGTCCTGATTCTACTAAGATGAGAACGGATGAATGTACTATACCAAATTCAGAAAATAGTGTCACGAAAACAAGAAGGAAAGGAAAAGAAAAGAAAAAGAAAAGTAGTTAGATGACAGAGGTCTAGGTGATGAAATGGAAGCACATAATCCAATGCCTCTACCATTGACAAGGTCAAACAATCATCAGAGTTACTAAAACAGACAGTCATAAAAGCAGACAAGTTAATGAGTGAAAAAGGAAAGAGAAATAAATAGGAAATGCAGAAAAGGTTAATTTCCTGCTAGACAAGTCTCGTGTAGCTACATGTTATAAAACTTGAGTACAATTTGCAAATCGATGATCCTAATCTCTTTGATCATCCAAATCAACCTCTTCTTCTTCTTCTTTTTCCTACTAAAAGCGAGCCAGCAAGGAAGAAGCTTAACTCAACCACTATGAATGAACACAATGGGCACCTATACTTGAGCACTGGAGGTCAAGCTATGCCCATGGCAGCAATATGCAGTAAAAGCTCTCTCTTGCTATTTTAAGCCATCCTAGGAGATGTATTATAGAGCGTAATGGGCAACACTGGATTCTGGATTAACAATAACTACTAGAAGGGTTTAAGCAATGTGGTAATTTAGCTGCCCATATGCTAAACTCCCATATCAAAAGCAAGAAACTCAAGAAAACTGCAAGAGTAATATTTGCAAGACTAGAGTGAACTCCACAAGAAGTTATGATGTAGGCGGAGATGAGTGGTGTGTTATTAGTATCAATACATGCGACCACGGGATTGTATGGCCAATTTGCAAAATCTTACAAAACAAAACTGTTAAAATCCCCAATCAAACTACACTACACTACTCGTAGAGGTGTAAAATTAGGTCAATGGGCACATAAAAGATCTCCGAATTCAAAGACACATGCCATGAATAAGACACCTCAAAAAGATTCGTACATAGCTGCTGCTAATATTCTGTATAATCCTAACTATGATAGTATGATCTCAAATCATTCCTAATTACGTAATTAATTGACACTACACTACAGAGTGAAGACTTCAATGTGTGTATATACAGCATTCAAATAAATTAAATGAAGCTTAGAAAGTAATTAAATTTGTGATCCAGATCTTGATCTCCAGTTGAATCAATATAGATATTGTAATTTCAAAATTGGGAGAGAGGAATTCTTCATTACAACTTCCGTACCTTCATCTTGTGGAGGATTTCTTTGCCGGCCATGGTGATTATTATAACATATAGCGCCTCCCCTATTATAATAATCGTAATTATAAAACCCAGTGCACAATAGAGAGAGAGAGAGAGAGAGAGAGAGAGAAGAGAGAGAGACAAGTGTGATGAAGACGGGGATGATACGGCTCTCCTACAGTTGACACGCCCCCACCCCCCGCTCCCCTAATGAGTCCGCATGCGCTGCTTATCGATGACGCATTCGCGCCACTCCATTTCTACTTTTTGTTCATTTTGCTCCCCTATGCTTTACAAAGTTAATGACCGCACCCGGATATTTCTTTTTTTATTAAATTAGTTAGATCAAAACTCATTAATAGAGGTTAGCGACTTATTGAGATAATGTAGCTATTCACGCTCTGTTTACTTAAAGATCAAATTAATCACTCATATAATTAATCTCAAGATGATATGATGATTGATCACGCCAAAAAAGGATTGGATATCGTGTCTGGTCCACGTGTGTAGTCTAGGTAGGATTCCGGCTTACGTTGCAGGGATTGTCCTTGAAAACTGCTTAAAACCTGTGATCAACAAAGAACACCGTAAGGGGTGCTGGGTTGTCCCAGCAATAACCCTCAGGCGTGAGAATTAGCAATATTTCGTAGGAGAGGTAAAGCTAAGAGAGTATGTAAGCAAGTATATGTGTACCTTATGAGGCCTGTTGAGGGTGTTATTTATAGGGATAGGAACCATAATCCTTGTTGGATTCTGAGTAGGGGTGATATGATCCCCATGTCTTTCGAAATAGGTTTCCTCATATGCTTAGGACTGATGCGTAGAAGAATTATAACATGACTCTTCCCAGGCGTGATGCAACCCCGTTTAGGACACTGCTTGTGCCGAGCTGGACAGACTGTGCCGGGGTCGACCAGGATGCCTCCTGGTCGCTCAATGCAGTCAAGGTCGGCCTGGCATACGCCAGGTCGCTTGATGTTGGCGAGGTCGGCTTGGGATGTCCTAGGTCGCGCTGTGGGTCCCAGCGTCAGCGTATTGGGAGTATACTGAGGTGGTGAAGTGACCTGACGTAGAACGGTTGCCAGGTCGCCCGCTATTCCAGGTCGAACAATTGAGCTTGCAGTTGCCGTCTTTGTCGGGCGTTAAGGTGAACTCGGTCTCTGTTTTCGAGCTGGGCTGCTTGGTGGGCTTTTGCTGCTCTCATGTCATCGACCTGGAACTTATTGGTCACGTGATGATTGCCACGTGTAAAGTTGATAACCGAGGGTGTTCAATGATTGAAAATTATTGTTAAAATAACTCTTGGCCAATCATTAGAAGGAGAAGACGTGGTCAATCCCCATCCAAGTATTTTTACAATGATAAAGAAGAAAACACTGAAAGTAAATATGCAAGTTAATAAAACTAGCCGTTGTGACTCAAAATTAGTTTTTTTTCCTCTACAAATAAAAAGCCTATAACTAGATGAGTTTACAAACTACACACTCATTTACATAAAAAGAAAAGAGAGATACAAGTAAAGAATTCAAAAGTGCATACATAAAAAAGCCAAGTTACATCAAGAACTTTCATTACAAGTTGATCAAAGATACACTACAAAAAGGCGATCACAAGTGTGAATACAAGACTACAAGCTGAGTCAAATAGATCAAAGCAATATATAGCTACTTTGAAGGAGGTATCCTTATTCCAACTACAGAATTCAAGCAATTGCTATCAATTTTCATTGAAGCTTTCATGGGACTGTGTTGAGTTACTCCAGGAAGCACCATCAACCACCTTTGTTAACAAGATCTCAATTGTAATTGTGATTCTAGTTGGATCGTCAACTAGATGAATTTTCCTCTCAATAATCCTTGTATTTGTTGACAGTGCGGGCTCTGAGATTTTGGGGGTCCTAGGCGAACTTAAAAAAATAGGGCCTCAATCATATACATTTAAAAATAAAATAAAAAATAGAAAAAAAAAACTATTTAGTAAACACTAAATAGTAATTGCGAAATTACCTAGATTTTTAGTATGGTTGATAAAGTGGAGCATTCAAATCAAGAAGCTGGAAGTCTGGAAGGAAGATCACTAGATCAAATTACTTATTTGGAAGGTGAAGGTCTTTAGGTCATGGTGATCGTCAATTCTTCATTGTTGGAGCCGCACACACACACACACACAAGAGGAAATTGAAAAGAGTAATGTGCTAGTTATGCAATTTCCCCCCTTTTTATATATGGACTTTAATGAGATGACTTAGGGGGCATTTTTTATATTGAAAATTTTGGGGCTCTAGGCAGCTGCTTAGGTAGCCTAGCCCCAGGACCAGCTTTATTTGTTGAAATATAGTGGATTATTGCCTCACCAAGTTAAGAGGGCGAGGGGTAAATGTAGGAGAAAATTTTTCTGACCACCTTAAAATTGCTTGTATTATTATTCGCCTCCTTTATCTCTAATTTTCCCCTGCTTTATAATCTAAGCTTAACTACTTCATAAATTGTTCTTAACACCAAGTGGCTAACTACTGGCAATACTTAGACAAACACAATCTAGCATTACAATAAGTTATTATATATACTCCATATAATAACTTCAAAAGTAGGATTAAGGATATTCAGAGATAGCGAAAATTAGTGAAAAAAAAATTATTAGCAGAGGCGCTGGCCATGGTAGAGTCCAAACAATGGAGAGAGGATTGAGAGTCTTGGCTAGTGTATGTGAGCTTAGAAAACCATGATCATGTGGACAGGAAAGAAGAGGGATTAGAATTGGTTTTTGATTATTTTGGATTTACATGGCCCTGCAGAGCTTCCTTCTTAAAATAGAAATACCGAGTGTTTCAACATAGAATATTATCCTCCTTCCACCGCCCCCTCCACCCCAAATATATATATATATATATATATATATATATATATATATATATTTCCTTTTTTATTTGTGCCAAAAAATAGTCTTATTTCTAAATATAGTAATAATCTTAGTGTGATTTGAAAAAGATATAAGCAAGTAAAGCTATGACTTTAAAAAAGTTTGACTTGTCAAATGAGATTGTTTATTATTATTACTTTTTAATGAATGGAGAGTATTTGGTATGAAATTGAGCAATTTAGATTGTGTAATAGGCCTTCTTCAAGAGAGGAAGCGAAAGTTTCAGTCAGCTAAATGTTGTCTCCTGAACCCCGATCGTATTACTGTTGAGTTTTACAAGAGTAATTGAAAAATCACTTATACAGGGGCGTTACCTTTTTTTGAATATAGGTCCACATGTTCACAGAAACAAACAACATTCCATCACCAATTTGCTAGTAGCCAAGTATCAGGATCGTCCCTGAGGTTTGTAGGAGACGAGTTCAATTCATGTAGGTCGAACTCCACAACCAGAATCCATCTGTGATATGTGCTCTATAAAATCATAGCAAAGGTCTTCGTGAATAGGATGAATTACCTTTCATTTCAGATATATGTTTTCTTTCCAAAATGTCTTTGTTCGACAGAGGCTTATTTCACAAAATATCTTGATTGATAATGAGATTACTTCAAAGATTAAGCACTGTAAAGCTAGATGGACCCTCCTTGGCAGCTTTGAAATTGAACGCAAGTACCTAAGATTTAAGATAGGATCATGTGAGATTTTTTGCAAGAAGCGTCGAGAAACTCAAATTCCTTTAAGAGTCAGTTTGGATACCCCAATTCCATTGCTTGGAATTAGAATTGGAGACTCCAAAACCAATTCCGTCGTTTGGGAACACAATTAAAATTGGAATTGAATTGCAATTACAAATGTCTCAATTCCATAAAACTAATTCTATGCTAAAACCTAATAATTTAAATTCAAAATTTTGTTACCCTTTTTTCCTCTATTACTTAACACAATAACAACTCGTCTTTCTTTCACCACCATCACCGCCGGCCACCACCACCACAGACCGCAACCTCTAACCATCGCCATCGACCACCGCCGCTGGCCACCACTACCACCGCCACCTCCGGCAGCCACCAATCCCAGCCGCCACCCGGCAGCCACCACGACCGCCAACTCCGGCAACCCGCTGCCGGACGCCACCAATTCTGGCCACCACCCCTCTGCCGCCAACTTCGGCATCCACCGCCATCGTTAACCACCACCACTATGTGCTATTTATTTTTTAAAATATAAAAAGTTTGTAATTTTGTTATTAGCAAGGTTTGTGCCTTTACCATTTAAAATCACTAACCACCAATACCACTAGGCTAAACTAAATATTTGACATTTTATTGAAATCTTATTTTAACTATAATCTAGAATTACAATTGAATTCCACACATTATCCAAACTATGGAATTGCTATGATTTTAAAGCAAATTCCACACTATTTAAATTTCATGAAATTTGAATATTTATAGAATTCAAGAATGATGTATCCAAATGGACCCTAAGTCCTTAACATTATGTTCAGTTGATCATGCAATGTGTGACAACAGTTTAATTCTTGTTCAAGTTTTGGTTAATAAATCCCATCCAACCTGTTTAGGCCATCTTGTAGTTTGAAACAAGGGCATCCCCAAACTCTTTATCATATATTCTCTGCGGAGAGACTCTATCTAGTACTTTGTGTAAAGTTGAGGAACAGAATGTCTTCAATGGAGAATTAAAGTGGCGAGAACTACCCCATCAGTGTGTGATTTGAGAAGTTGTCTTTCTATTTATTAAGGGATCTTGAATCAGTTCTTTCTAGATTCTGGGCTATTGCTCAAATTATGAGAAATCGTCTCTATATGTCAGTCCAGCAACTGATGTTTTAATGCTAATTTGATGCCTCTTTCTTAGTGCAGGAGCAAAGGATAAAAAAGAAAGCTTCTTCCTATATATCAAAGACGTATCCAAGGATCGTATACCAAAACAAATAAGAATAGCTATACCGAGAGAGTGAACAGCTATGTCTAGCGCAGACACGCTCATCAGCACACAAACAATCAGAATGATCAGTGCCTCTTGCTGGGAAGTCCCATGTCAATCCCCGGAAGTAAACTACAGCCAAAACGATGACTTTGTTACAATGTTCAACTTTGTCTTACTTCCATATATCTTCTCCTTGAGGGAAAACTTGGATGTTCCTCATCTTTACCTTAAAAAATTTCCAAACTTAAGATAGTTGTTAGAAATCATATTTTCCCAAACATGACAGTACTTTTGTGTTACTGTTAAAAGCAATTAATTAACTGCAAGACAAGAGAGTGGCTTGAGTATATTGAGAAAACCGTCACGCTCAAATTAAGTTCATGCTTAGATCATGTTAGCAGGTTTCTAATGCAAGCCTCACTTTCTCAAACTCATGTAACAAAATTATGAGACCATTACTTTGAGAATATAAAGTAGTGAATTGCTTGTTGTTGGAGAAAAATATAGGATAACACTTTAAAGAGTGTGGCCCATACATATATATATATATACAAGTAGGATTTCTCTTAGAAATGGATTGCTTAGGCTGGGCAGAAAGTTGCAACAAAGTGGTCCCTGAGCCCTGATGAGATGGAATATGGGCCCCCAAAGTCTTCTACAGAAACCCTAATGGGAGACACTGAAATTTTCTTTGAATTGAGTTGTCTCCATGTTTGGATATTGGAGAAGCAGAAAGTCGATGGACGAAATTAAACTATGGTCTATTCATTCAAAAAGTCACGCTACGTTATTTGTTGACGTGGGGTGATGTATCATCTATATTTTGACACAATGAAAAGTCTTCCAATTAAAAACAAAGCAATACTCTTGGGTCTAAAACAACTATGAAACACTTGATTTACAACCTCCAACTCAAGTGTTATAATACGATTGATTCGTTATACCGTATTATCCTAGTGACATATATAGCGTGATTATCTCATAAAATAACTTCTCAATTCAAAAGAATTCTCAGTCTTTTTTTTTTTTTTTGCCTTGGACAACCAAAAAGAAAGCTGTGTTGAACCCATCATTACTCAGTCTTGTGGGAGCGCAAACAACCCAATTAGATATATCTTGAGTTGTTTGGCCCTTTAAGATACACACACACACACACTTACTTTTGCTTTAACTGATCAAAGTGATTTCAGGAGGCACTCTCTTTGAAACATAAAGAAAAAAAGCAGGTGGGGGACTAAGGTGGATTATGATCCGTTCAATTATTAATTAAAAACAAAACAAGGATTAATTAAAGAATAATATATGCTTTTAACTTTCTGATCAACTTTTTACCAAGGAGATGAATTTTGATCAAGGCCATTCACTTGGTAGCTTTTCGGACGACAAGTCGGTAGGAAAATATATCGATCCGGATTAGGCATATTTCAAGAATCCAAAGACTCGCCATGCCGAAAACAATTTATACTAAATTTGACCTCATCACTTAATTATTTGGCGCATTATATATAGTATGGTTTCCAGCAACATAAGTAGCTAGGATTACATGTGAGATTCAGTGATTGCTCTACTGGTTAGAGCCTCACTCCCCTGCTGTTAGTCTCAGGGTCGAATCTCGTTGGAGAGGGTCTTTGGGGGTTTAGGGTAAATTTAGGATATCAAAAAAAAAAAAAGTAGGATTACATGTAAAGTTAACTTATTTTGTCTTCCTCTAACATAAGATTAATAATCATCTTTGACCTTGACCATTTTACATATATAGTAAATCTCTCTGTCGACGTATCTTAATTAAAGATTATATATATATATATATATATATATATATTAGGCACATAAAATTGCATTAATTTAGTCAAATACTGTTAATCTAGTCGAAGATTATAAAGTTGGGTTAGGAATTCGCTTAAATCACCACATGTACATAACTTTGGAATAAACCACACGTAATTATTAGGATCATTACAAAGCTTTACAATAAGTTAAGCTTAGTTGGCAAGTAAGTTTTAACTATTTCATGAATCATGATTTAGACCACTTAGCTTCTTTCTTTGGCCCACCATGGGTTATATTTCATATTTGCTTGACCCCCTCTTTTTGAGGAATTAAAAAACCCAACCCCCTCTACTTTGTTTGTTTTCATCAGTAACTTTAACATTGTATTATAAATCTTATGACTATGCTATCCCCCCCTCATTGTGATCAAATACCACAGAGAACACAATGGATGATCTCCGACGAAAAAATATTCCCGGCGACAAGTTTTCTTTCCCAAACATGTCAGTTCAATCTCATGAAGAATCCGAGTTTGAATTCGGTTCTGTCACACCGGGATCTCCAAGCTCCCCTGCAGATCATTTATTCTCAAATGGGAAACTTCTACCTCATTCTTTTCCTATCCAGCCCAGAAATTCGACTAGCTATTCACGATCAATGAGCAGGACAAGCAGCATTAGCAGTAAGGACTCATTTCTGAGTTCTCGAAGTAATAGTACTAATAGCAGCAGTAGTTGCAGCAGTGCAAGAACAAGCGTAAGTACCGACACTTCCTCTTCCGAGAAAAAAATACCAAGTCAGGGGAAAGTTGCAAGCAAAGTTCAAGTCACAAGGGAGAGAAAGCAAGGAGAGAAGCCTGTTTTGAGTAGTCCACAGTATGGGTCTTCTCAGAGGTGGCAATTTATTGCACCAATGCCAGTGTTGAAGCACCAGACTTCGCATAGAAAGAAAGGTGAAACTGCGGTGCAACAAGGGTCCAAGAGAGGAAGGAAGAAACATTCTATTGAGGGTAAGAGTAAGAATAGCACAAAGAGCAAAGGGTTTTGCCGGAAAATTTTCATGGCATTTGTGTCAACATGCAGAGAATGTCATGCCATGAACCCGTCGAGGAGAGATAGTGTGTTGAAAGAGAACTTCAAGAAATTTCAATGATTTTCTGAGTCTGGTGTTTCTGTTTTTGCCTTAATTTTGATTATTAAGGTTTGTTTGATTAATGAACGGCAATTGTTATCCTCTCCTAAGATTAATTCACAAAAGAAGTTGATACCAAGAAGTTTATTAGTAACGAAAATGGATTGTCTCGTCCATAATTATCTCATGGGATCATGACGTAAAAATAATTTTCCATCGCATGATTGTGTCATGATCTTTAGGAGAAAGGAATAATCGTTTCAGATAGGTCATTGCCCATTGGACTAATCAAGTCGAACGTTGTGAGTTCAAGTTCGGCTCCTTTATTTTAAATTGAGCTCAAGCTGAGGAACCTATTACCGAGCTCGACTCTCTTTTATTTTGCGAAATGAGCATAGCTCGAGCTTTCTCGAGCCTAAATGGAAAATATACTATAAACCGTATAAGGAAATACATAAATTTTACTATATATTTTGTGATTGTCAAGCAAGTTGAGCTGAGTTGAACTAAACTTGTTGATACTCAAACCTAAAATCCTGTTCAAACTCGACACATGAATCCAACATGAGTCAACACAAGCATTGAACGAGAACAAGACCTTGACATGAATCCAACACGAGTCCAAGCACTGATCTGTCTGGAAATTTTTCCAAAAACAGAGTTCCTTGAACTTGCTTCCAGTTATAGGCTCCTAACAATTTGCGAACATTTGAAAAGGCAACACTTCCCTGAACTCGCTTACAGACATAGGCTCCTAGACCCTAAAAAAAAAATCTAATGGCAGGTTTCCTGTACTTGTTTATAGTATATAGATGTAGGTTCCTAACTACTATTTGCAAAATATCTAAAAGCGAGTTCCCTGAACTTTTTAACTGCTGACAATAAAATGCACACTACCAAGAAATGGGAAAAAGAAAAAGAAGAAGAAGAAAAGAGTTCAGTAAATGGATTAAAGAAACTGAGAGATGTCAAGGAGTATCAAAGAAACAAAACACCCAACTGTAAGAACAGAAAAAGAGAGCCAAGGTTTTTAACCCTAAATACATCATACTCTTTTATCATCAACTATTACAACACTGCCTTCCACACTCACTCCAAGAAAGTCTCCATCACGTCCGAGTACATTCCAGCCTCAGGATTCCGAAACTCCCCAGAGTTGTGTTGATGGTGATGTTCAAGTGATGTCGAAGAAGAAGACGTAGTCATTCTTGCAGGTAAAGTAAAGCTCCTCTTGTACTTGCTTTCCATCTTCCCAACACTCTCAGTCTGATGGTGGCTATCCAAGCTCAAGAAATCATTGGGATTTGCACCGCCACCATTGTTATGCAAGCTCGAAGTATCGGAATTTGGATTCTGATGGTGGTTTTGATCTGGCTTGTTAACTAAACCTTCAGTGTTGAACAAGAGCTTGGCATCATCACTTCTTCCCGTGAGAGCACTGAAGAATGTCAATCCGTTAGGCCATTTAATGTCATTTTCATGATCTGCTCCTCCCATCATGTTTTCCATTTGGGCTTCCGATGAATGGGGAAGGAGAAACATATGGGGTTCATCTTTGGACTGGGGGAATCCAAGTCTAGCAGAGTTCTGAAAATTGGGAGATGGAAGCACTGAATTTGTTGATTGGATCGATCTTGGGCCCCAATTGAATAGCGGAGGTGGTCGGGTTGGAATGGCGGGTTGCTTCAAAGGCACCGTGGAAGGAGATGAAGCGGTTCCCCTGGTTGATGAGAATAGCTGAGATAGATAGTATCCGGACTGGTAACCAAGAGATTCAAAGGTATGTCTCATTCTCAGCACAAAGTGGAGGTCTTCCGGAATCTGGCCAGAGTACAACCAGATCATTAGTGTTTGATAAAAGAGTGAAATTTATGGCCAATGCCCCATTCGGCAGTTCAATGGCAATGAATTTGTGCAAGGTTATGATATACAAAAAAATTAAAAGAAAAAATAGCTGAAGTTGATCTTAAGCATTCCTATAGTGCCATAGCATAATTCAATAGTGTGCATAGATGTTTGCCTTCTTAAAAAGTAATCAATTACAAAGTCTACTTATAAGTTGTAACAAGCGTAACATAAAAAGATATGTTCAATTGTAGTGCTAATAGATATTTCCTTTTCTAAATTTATTTAAGTTCTACCACCCACCAAGTTTTGACCTTTCATTTGATCACAAAAACCTTATCAAGTTGGTCCAAAATGGGATAACATCCAACGCTATGGGGTTGGTAAGTAATTCTCCTTTTGTGTGAGTGTGTGTGTGTGTGTGAGACAATTCTTTTTGGCAATATGAACAGGAGATGGAGTGGAAGATCAATAAATGAAACTCACGATCTTGCATGAACCGAGTTGCAGAAGACCATGTCCAGCTTGAATTACAGCAATAGTCTAGCTCAGAATAATCAAGCGGAAAACAATAAGTGATGGTTCTACACAAGACAAACAGAAGAATTAACTGTTCTGAACAAGTAAATCTAACCTGAATGCCTGACTCAAACTGTTCAGTCCATTCTGGGGGAAGCTGCAATTAATAAATCACAAGGGAATGGATTCATTAGTCAATGCTAAAGTTTCTGACTGAATTGAAATAATTGAGAGACAGGCTAAAAAGCCAAACAACATTCTACTGTATAATCAAAAGATGCAAAGTGATAAGGAAAAGGTGTGTGTGTTTCATATATACATACAGCATCAAAAGAACTCTGCCAATAGTTTGAGATGTTTTGTTCACATTCAGAAGGCTCTTTGAAGACCCATTTGTGACATTTATCAGAAGCAACTTTCCCCATTAACCTGCTCAACAACCATTTAACCCTAATCAGAATACAATCATATACTCATAATTTCCTTTCATTTTATATATGCCCATTTTGTGTTCATCAGCAAGGTGCGAAAAGGGGGATACACACAACTAAAACTCGACTCGACCTGACCTATCATTTGTCCCAATTACTAGGGTCGGCAACAGAATCCTCCTTTTCGCCATTTAGTTTCAAGAGGGAAGAGGGAAAGGGGAGATTATATTATACTAATACTAGTAGTAATATCCAAAAATAAAAAACACCTACCCAGTACCCACCCTTCTCCGTAATTGTACAACTGAATGGACATTTTGCTGAAGGCCTTTTTGACTGGATCCTCACCATCAATCTCTTCCAAACACTCTGCAACTCTTCCTCTACAGAACCCATCTTCCCACATCAACATCCTGCACAAATAACAAATTCCATAAATCAAATTGATCAGACTATATAACAATAATCATATACCTTTCATCCACACACACACGCACACAAACCCCCCCCCCCTGTTTTTCCTCTGTTTATGTATCAGAAAATATAGTTATAAGTAGTAAAGAAGAGGCATATAGGAGTATAATATACTCACAAGCTGCCATTGTCGTCTCCAACTTTACAGCCATTACCACCTCTAACTCGCCTGCAATAATGACAGAAAACCCATTTAAGGAAACATCAATAATTTGTATTGTTGGTCTAACAGAGACCGATAATTGTTGTGTGTGAGAGTGAGAGTGAGAGAGAGTCAGAAAGAGGGGTACGGGCGAGGGCGAATGGTCCAGAAGACAGAGTAAGTCCAGTCTGAGTTGAGACAGACGCTTCTGAGGGCCTCATGAAGGGCCATCATCCCAACTGCTTCTTTGCTCCTATCCGTTGTTCCTCCTCCTGAGCCCACCATCTCTCTCTCTCTCCTCCTTTTTTTTCCTCTCCTCTTTCACTACCACAAATTAAATCCCCCTTTCTTTCTTTCTTTCTTTCTTCTACCTCTGAAACAAACAACTTCTACATCTACACTAGTCTTGACCCTGCCTCAGAAATTTCTATAAGTTAGCTATGTTCTTTTTATCTTCTTTACCAAACTCTTTCACTTGTTAACAACCACAAGGGTTGTGACCCTCTCTCTCTTCATCTCTCTCTCTCTCTCTCTCTCTCTCTCTCACACACACACACGCACACACACTTTTTACCTGGCTTTCTCCTGTATTTGATTACCAAACCTGATTACTGGGAAGAAACAAAAGACAAACTGTAAAGAGAAAGTAAAATAGAGAGAGTGAATCTTTTAACCTCCTCTCCTAGTTAAGGTTTTGTGAACCAAAAATAAAATTCATGTGTATTAAATCTACAAATAACTAATTCAAGTAATTAAATAATGCAGCATAATTTTAACCGTAAATCCACATTCCAATATATGGAGTTTGAGGTTTGTTTGTTGTATATTGATATTTTTTCGTTTTAAAAAAAATAATCTTATTTTATAGCTTAAATTTTTTTAAATTATAATTTTATTTATTTGTACTATTTTACACTAAAATTAGTATTATTTTATAAATAAGACTATTTTTTAATAAATTAAAAAAAGTCACTATAGTAATGTATTTTTTTAGGTGAAATTCGGCCGTTACATTTTAATGAATGTTCCACCGCTTTAATCTCCTATAATTGTTTCAAATTAAAAAATAACACTTTTATTGCGAAATATCGTCTATGCCCTTAAAAAACACGGAACAGGCACGCTGTGCATCTCGATGCATCAGCACCCCCATCTCTTTTTTGAAATTACACTTTCTTATTTATTCAAGTGAGACTCAAATAGTTGTTTTTCCTCTCTTGCTTTCTTAGTTTGCCTAGCTTTCAGTCTGGCTCTAGAACTCGTAGTAGCCCACGTTGCACAATAGTATGCATCGCAATGCACAAAATTGTACTAGAAAAGTACTGTTTTTATGCATCGCGATGCAAAACTTTTATTCTGATACACAACTTTTATTTTCGATGCACAACTTTTAAACTTAATAAAAATTATTAACTTTTGTGATAACAATAGAAATTAATAAAAATTACAATTATTAAAGTTTCAAAGTGTTGAAAAATTATTAGAGTTTGTGCATCGCAATACACAAACTTGTACTGAAATAGTACTGTTTTTATGGATCGCGATGCACACATTTTTTTATTCAATACAAAATTTTCTACTGAATTAACAATATAACATTTGCGATGCATAACAGTGTGCATCGCGATGCACAAAAGTGTACTACTCATGCATGGTCAAAATTTTCAGCATAGAAGAGCTACTGATGCACAGGAAGAGAAAAGGAGTGACTGATGCACAGTAAAAGCTCTTCACTAGTTAACAAAAGAAAGCTCTTTTTTTCAAATAGCTTGAGCTAATGCACAGTAAAAGTCCTTCACTAATCAACAAAAAAGATTTCTTTTTTTCAAATAGCTTGTACTGAAATAGTACTATTTTTGTGTATCGCGATGCACACCTTTTTAATTCGATGCACAATTTTCTACTGAATTAACAATATAACATTTGTGATGCATAACAGTGTACATCGCGATACACAAAAGTGTACTACAAACCATTGCTTTTGTGTAGTGCGATACACAACTTTTATTTCGATGCACAGAACTAAACTGAATGTATTCTCTTATTAAATATAAAATGAATTACTATTCTGGTTCTTAATACAAACAAAATCAATGGACGGAAAATTTTAATTTTGGTAAGCAATTTGAAGAAATGTAGAAAATACATAGCAATTTAAAAAGAACAACAGTTTTCATTAAATCATTTGATTTTAATTTCACAATGAAGACTATTAAAGCAACTTGAAAAAATGAAATAATAAGCACAAACTTTCGAATATGATACGGATGAAAATTTTGGTAAGAAATCGCAATGCAAGAAAAAAACACATCTAAAACGTCATATGTTCTTACGGGGTCAGTTTTGAAACAAATAATCAATTTATCACCTAAAATAGACTTAAACAGTTGAATACAATTATAGTGAATTTAAGCGGTTAAAAATCCCGGAAAGGGGACCAGTCCGCAATTTTTTCTATTTTTTTTCTTACTAAATGCAGGGAGTATATTTCTTTTAGGGTTAATAGCACCACTAGTCCCTTGACTATGGACTTGTCCACAATTAGTCCCTTAACAAAATTTTGCATCGTTTTTGTCCCTAACACTTCAAATTGACACGTCGACAGTCCTTTTGACTTTACCATAGTCAAAATTCTCCGACGCAACAAAAAAATTAGACTTTGCCATAGTCAAAATTTTCATGCTTCAAGTTTGTGACCCTAACATTAGTCTCTTAATTTTGTAAAGCAATGCAATGGCCAAATTTTTGATCATTTTTTACAAGATTTAGATGTATTAGTACAAGGGTTAGCTGAGAGCGAGAAAAAATATATATAGCGGAGATTTTAATAGCCATGTGAGAGAGGATTGTGTTGGATATGAGGGGATGCATAGAGGGTGTGGTTTAATTAGAAATAAATAGAAATAATGACAGAATATCTATATTATATTTTGCAATTGGTTACGACTTAGTTATAGCCAACACATGTTTTAAGAAGAGGGAAGAACATTTGAGAACTTTTAAAAGTGGACTAAATAAGAGTTAGATAGATTATTTTCTAATTATAAACGTTGATTGTTTATCTTTTAAAAGGCTGTAAAGTCATTTCAGGAGAGAGCTTAACTTCACAATATAGAATTATGGTGTTAGATATTACCCTAAAAACAATTGACAGTGTAAAAAAGACACTAGAAATCGGAGAATTTATTGATAGAATTTAAAAGGTGGAATATTAAGTTTGTTTGAGGATAAATTGTTAAGAGATGTAACATTGAATGTTGAAGGTGAAACCAATGACATATGAAATTAAATATGCAATTGTGTTAAAAGAACATCTAAGAAGGTATTAGGGGAAACAAAAGGTAAAAGACTCTTAGATAAAGAAACGTGGTAGTGAAATGAGGAAGTCCAAAAAGTTGATGACTAAAAGGAGTCTTATAAAATATGCCAAAAATATATAAATCTAAAAAAATTGGAACGATACAAATTTGTTAATTGTGAAGTAGTAAAGAAAGCCGTGAAATAAGTTAAGTCTAAGCACTCGATGACTTTTACAATAAATTAAATACAAAAGATGGAGAGAAGAAAATATACAAACTTACAAAATCAAGGAAGAGAAAAACTAGTGATTTCAATGATGTAAAATGTATAAAAATTAGCTAGTCAAGGATGAGAAAATTAAAGAGAGATTGAAATAATATTTTAAAAATATATTAAATGAGAAACACGTAGAAAACATAGCCATAGAGGAATATAATACGGGCGGTAGAAGTAGAGATATTACATTTCTTCGTAGAATTAGTAAGAGCGAAGTGAAGGTTGTTCTACAAAAGATGAAGACCGGGAACTTTAGGATTGGACGGAGTGCCTATTAAGGTATGGAAGTGCTTAGGAGACGCAAGAATGTCTTGACTATCAAAGTTATTTAATAGAATCATGATATCAAAAAAAAATATTTGATTGAAGGAAGAATGTTATAGTACTATATACAAACATAAATGAGATATTCAGAGTGGTACAAATTACAGGGGTGTTAAGTTAATAAGTCACACAATGAAATTTTAGGAGTGAGTAGTTGAAGATAGATTGAGACGAGAAACAACAATATCGGAGAATCAATTTAGTTTTATGTCAGAAAGGTCAACATTGAAAGTTATTTATTTATTAAGAGGATTGATGATGAAAAAATATATTGAGAGAACGAAGGATTCACAAATGGTTTTTATTGACCTAGAAAATACTTATGATAAAGTTCTTAGAGAGTTAATTTGGTGGGTGTTAGAGAAAAAAACAGTTAGAGTGAGGTATATTGACTTGATTAAGGATATGTATGATGAAGCTGTGACCTTAGTTAGTATTATATTAGGGGAGACTTGTGAGTGCCCAATTATTGTAGGATTACACCAAGGATCAGCCTTCTTAAGATCCTATCTTTTTGTTTTGGTGATTGATGGATTAACCGAACATATACAAGATGATATACTATGGTGCATGTTGTTTGCTTATATATAGACGAGGAACGATGTCAATGATAAGCTAGAGAAGTGGATAAAAAATTTAGAAGTCAAAGGCTTTAAATTTTAAGTAGGAGTAAAATGAGATACATAAAATGCAACGTTAACTCTAAAACAAGTAGTGTTAAGCTAAGAAAGTTGTTGGAACCAAGGAGTAATACCAAACCAGATACATGGCATACAATTTATCAATGCAACTTTCGCGGTAAGCTACTACTCTTTCTAATTTATATATATTACTCGATGATAAGCTAGTAAAGTGAAGGATTAATACACAATTTGATCCCTAAACTTTCTTACATTTCCTACCTAGGTTTCTGAACTTTGACATTTCATAATTTGATATTTAAATTGAACTTTTGGGTAATCAATTAGTCCCTCAACTGACGACAGTCAATTTAAACGTTAGTTTTTAATTGTTAAGACAAAAATACCCTTGGATTCAAGTTTTTTTTTTTTTTTTCAATAATAGCAAATTCATTTGTTTTGGTTCAATGATATTTTCTTAACCAAAGATTCCTATGAGCACTGAATCTACTTTTCATATGCAATGTATAAAGGAAAAAAAATTAAATATCATTTATGAAAAATAAAATAAAATTGCATTATGCTAAAATCTATATTCATGTAGGTATTTCCTTGAAACTTTTTGTAATCTTTTTTTTTCTTAGGGAGAGTCTATTTCCACTATAAGTTTTACTTTTCCACTACATTTATTAATAGTTAAATAAATTAGTTATTTTTATGACACAATTTCCTTTTAAAGTACCTTGTTTGATATGAAGTATTTACCTAAAGTTGATTTCCTTTATAACTTAATATTAATTTTTTAGTTTTTTTAACTTCTCAAACAAATTATGCCTATTGTCAACATCAAAAAATTAAATCTATCCATTATTTTTCATCTAAATTTCTTCAAATAATTCTTTATAAAGCAAATTGAATTTAAACTCAAAAAAACTTAAAGATATACAATTGTCAGCTTTTTGTAAAAAAAAAAAAAAGTAATCACTAAAAATATATTCATTTATTGATTTTTCATTCAAATTATTTCCTTGAAATTCATAATTTGTACTCCAAATTTTAATATTATATGACTAATATCATTCCTTTGTTTAGTCTTTTTGTCATTTATATTTTTTTTCTTATTTGTAAGCGAAAGAAATTAGACCTCGATATTATTTTACTTTTAGATGTTTCATTGTTTTTAATTTCTTACATATAAAATTATTTATATTCCTTGGCATGAGTCAATGTAATATTATTTGCAAAGACAAATAAAGGACAAAAATTTTAAAGGGGAACACGATTTTTAAATAAGGTGAGTTTGAAGGGAAATTGTGTCAAGACATTGAATAACTTAATTAAACTTTAATAAATATAGTGGATAAACAAATTTTGTAGTGAAAATAGACTCTCCTTTTTTCTTATTGTTAATTTTTTTAATAATTATTGTGCAAGCTGTGAATTGCTTATAACTACTAACTAGACATGAATCTCATGTTACGTTTAAAAAAGATTAAATTAAAGTGATTAACACTCAATAATAATAATATATTCAGAAGCAGTTCATGAAATCACTCATTACTTTTTCCTTTTCGTTATAAATTTAGATATAAAAGATGACCTATTCTTTATAAAGTTCAATTCTATTTTATTTTTATTATTTTTTAAAAGTAAAATTGAACAAAAAAAAGAATTACAATACATAAATGCCACTTATGAGAATTGAACTTATGACCAAAAATATCTAACTACAAAATTTTGTCAATTAAGCTCGAGATATTACCTTTTTTTTTCTTTTTTTTTTTTTGAAAGAATACACATATGTTCCTTTTCTTAATTTTAATATATTGCTGGAAATAAAGTTCAATGAACGTAAATATATAATTCAAAACAAGCTTTGTAGATAAAGACAAGTTTTTGATAAGCATTTTGATGGAAAAAAAAACTCAAATTAAGTTATGAGAGTTAGTATTTACACCCCAAAAATTAGGTAGTACACCCCATTACTAAGTACACTTCACCCCCAATATATTTAAGAGCATTGCTATTTACACCCAGGAAAACGCCGAGTACACCCATGGCGGTGTTCGGCAGGGGTGCCGAACACCGCTATGGGGTGTACTCAGAAATTGCCTGCGTGTAAATAGCAATGCTCTATTTTTAATCCCTCAAAATGCTAAGTACACCCCCTAATTTCATATTCTACCCTTACCAATATTTTCTCAAAAAAATAATCTATCCTATTAATAAGTACACCCCCCCATCCCAAACAAAATCCACCCCCTTCTTCGTCCTCCCCCACACCCAGCCCCCACCCCACCACGCCACACCACACCCACCCAACCTCCCCTTTGCTTTGATTTTTTTGAACACCCCTTTCCTCCTTCTTCCCCCCCACCCCACACACACCGCCCTTCCTTTTTTTTTTAAACAGTTTGTTTGGTACTGTGTTACCGAACACCCATAGTGGTGTTCAGCACCCCTACCGAATACCCATAGAGATATTCGATAGGGGTGCCGAACAGTCTAAAAAAATGAAAAATAAAAAGGTATTTAAGTTAAAATTTATAATGACATTTTTTGTAATATTTGCATGTAGTGTACTCAGTAATATGTTGGGTGTAAATAGCAACTCTCTTAAGTTATACAAGAGCAAATTACTACAACGGTGAAAACATTAATTCCCCTAGGTTACCCAAGGGCATTTTTGTCTTAACAATAAAAAACTAACACCTCAATTGACTGCCATCAATTGAGGGATTAATTGATTACCCAACAGTTCAGTTCAAGTACTAAATTAGAAAATATCAAAGTTCAGGAACCTAAGTAAAAAATATTAAAAAGTTGAGGGACCAATTATGTATTAATCCTAAAGTGAATGACGTTAGGTTCCAGTACAACTTTCCACATTTTGTTCTAAATTGAATGTTTGACACTCAAACCATGCAATGACTCCTGAAAGTCCACAAATACAGCAAAGATATTTTTCTTTTGTTTATTGGATCTTCTTCCAAGATCTTGACTAGTCAAATTGCTTCTAAATTTTTAAAAGGGTTAATGACACTACTAGTCTTTTGACTATGACCGATTTTATCAGTAGTTCCTTAACAATTTTTTTTAAAATTTTAGTCCCTTGACTAAGAAAATTAGACATGGTTGGTCATTTTATTGGATGCCGTTAGTATTTTTCCGTTAAGTCCGTCATGTGCCCATTACGTGCCTTGGTTAAGGTCATTTTTAAAATTTTACGTGCAAAGATATTTTCTAATACTTAAATATATTATTTTCTCTCTCTCCCCCACCCCCCACAACATCTCGCCCCACACAATCAAGAAGGTGAAACAAAGAATCAAGGTGAGACAGCCTATCTCCAACTCCCTCACTGCTCCGGCACCTCTCCGATCTCCTCTTCCGATCCCATCCACCTCTCACCACTCTATCCACCCCCTCCCCTCTGATCTCGAATCTCACCATGGCCCACCTCCCCCAAGAAGATGAGAATATCTGTAAAGAATAGCTTATCTAGATCTCTCTCATTCACTCTTTGACCCAAATCCATAACCGCTATCTCAAAGACTCTATCTTCTCGGGTTGGATAGGCCATCCGTAACTGTGAGATCTTCCAGTCTACGTGCGTGGGAGCAGCTCAAAGAAAGAAGACTCGCTGTTTCCAATGGATTCCTTATTTGACTGGCATGGTAATGAAAGGGGAAAGAAGATCTCGATGCAGATCGGAAAAAAAAAAAAACACATTTTCGAGGAAGGTTGACTATCACGATGCAGATCCACTGATCTTTAGTTTCTTTCTTGCCAAATCATTTCTTTGAGTTTGGGAAGCCTCGGGCCAAACGGCCTCGTGAGTCAAAAAATGGATCTTGAATCTCCGTCTATTAGTGAAAATCGACTGCCAATAGAATCTGTCATCAAGATCTTCAGCGATTTGAATTGATTCGCACCACATTAGGGTTAGATTTGCACTAAATTTTGGAAGCATCAGTGATGACTTCTGAACCAAAGTAGCAACAGCAGACTAGGTTTCGACCATGGCCTCTTACTCTTCTTCCTGGATCGTAAGGAAGGTGATGTCAATCGGTTGATCCTCGAACTCATCTCATCTTTTCTTAAAAGCCGACGGTGGCGCTACACAGAACTCCATTGTTGGAGCTAGCCGACGTCCCCAACTGTGATGAAGATGACAGAGTGGGATGTTATTTTTTATTGTTTAATTATTTGCTATGAATTTTTCATAATAACCCTTAAAAAGTGGCATGTGCAAGGCACATGATTCACTTAACGAAATTTTATTAACGACGTCTATCAAAAGGACTAGTCGCGTGACTTTTTGGTACTCTAAAAACTTAAATTTGAAAAAAAATATTGTTAAAGGACTACTGGTGACCATAGTCGAAGAACTTGTAATGTCATTAACCCTTTTTAAAAAATATATAAGGAAAGCGATCTATGCCTCGTATTTTCGTTATTAAAGAAATTAATTGCGAATGGTCTACTAGTTGTAGTCTTCTTCTTATCAATTACTTCTTCTGTTCAAAACGAAAAAAAATAAGGCTTTTTTTTTTTTTTTTCCTTTTTGTTATCTTCAAAAAAATAATTTAATTATTACATATTTTACCAACAAACTTCTACTGTTTACTTTTTTGAAACATGATATTTTTAATATTACAAAAAAAAATTATCATGTTATTGTAAATTATAAAACATACACTATCGGTTTCTAAATTATTGTTCTATTTGATTGACGCATATTTATTTATTATTTTCTAAAATCATAAAACAAGTAATTTATAGTACGTGATTTTAGAAAAATGAATAAGTATACGTCAAATTTGCATTTGAAAAACGTTCTATTTGACCAAAAAATCAAACAAAATAATAATTTAGAAACGGATAAAGTATATAAGAGTAGAAACATAATATTAAAAAATTAAACATAACAAATGTGACTGTTTTTTTTTTTTTTTTTTTGAGACGAAAGAAATACTATTTTGATGCAACAAACTCTAATCTTCATCACAAGTAAGAACTAGGTAACTCTTACTGTTATTTGAAGCTTGTCTTGTATAATATATTGTTTTAGTCTCATTTAGTATAAGTTAACTCTGTTTTAATAGTCTTAATTTTTTGGGGTTATTTGAACACTTAATGCTCATTTATGAAGTATCTTATTATACTCTAAACCAAATGCACATTAAATAAAGAGTACAAATGAAAATTTCTCTCAATTCCTAAATAAGTGTTCATTTACAAAAAAGGAAAAAAAAAATTCTTAAATGAGGGTCTATTTTTTTGTGTAATTTACTAATTTATCTTTGATACATATTATGTCCTAATGTGGATTTCAAATGTTATACGTGAAGATTAATGATATTATTGTAGAGGTGGTACTAAAATGTTTCATAAGTTAACTTTCTTAAATTTAATAAAAAATTAAAAACAACACTCATTTAGTAATGAATAAAATATTAAATAATAATTATTGCAACATTAATTATAAATTTTGTGTGGTAAAAAATACTCGACTATACTATATAAGACGCAAAGAGTATAATATAATAAATATATGGTTGGAAAATAGAATATTATAAATAGGATTTCTCGAATCCTCTTAGTCTTAGCGTCTAGAGAGACTGATTTTGAGGTTTACTTGCCCTGTCCTGGCTTGAATGGAGGATAGGAGTTTGCTCTGCTTTTACCAAACACACGGTTATGCTTCCCCGACATGAAGGGTATCAAGGTCATTGTGAATAAGATGCTTCAGGAATATTTACTGGTCAAAAGTAGCAATATGGATTTAATTATTTTAAGCAACACTGTGAACTACGCTACTAGTAGTAGTCTCAGTTCACTTAGTTGTTTGGATTAAGCTATGGCCAATCCGTACGGTTGTAACCGGGCACCTCCTAAACTATAATAATAATAATAATAATAATAATAATAATAAAATTAACTTAACATATTTAAACTTGATTGGGTGGTTTGAATTTTGAAACATACAAATCCTTAAGTAAATTAATTTAAATAACTTGTTTGATTAGTTTGAAAATTAATTTTTATTTAAATCAAATTTAATTATAAGTGTAGTATGACTCTTTCTCATATGACCGACCCACCTATCTTTAGTAGGGGTAAGGCATCCATGGAACAAAGTAATCTTAATTAATTGATGGTCAAGGAGAAATTACAAAGGTTTTAAAGAAAATTTGTGTTCAATGATTGCAATTAATCCTCAAAATCCAACACAATTTCAAATTCGATGGAAGAAATAAGTCGATATAATAGACAAACAAGCTCAATTAATATAAAACATTTACACAGTGTATTCATTATATCATACAACTTGCAAACTAGCTCGAATTCTTCAAGTAGATTTATGTCAACCTTGAATAAAAATATTTATCAATCATTGCCCAATTTCAACCTCAACCTAATTGGATTAAAATTTTATTGTGAACCAAAAAATAAATATTACAGTATTATGAATTCAAAATCTCATAGCCTAACTAAAGATTTACAGTATGCACTATGTACAATCTTGAGTTTGACATTTAACAAATTAAAATACTACACTAGTATATATTTTATCTACAAACTGGACATAAAAAATCCAACACTCTTCCATGACTTAAACTTGTAAATCAAACCACTTTTTGTTTTTATTTTATTTGGATGGTTTGATTTTGTAATTTTGTAAATTTCATACTCTTTTTAATTTCATACTCTTTTTCATTTTTAGTTTTTTAATTATCATAAATAAAAATCTAAATTTTCAAATATAAATGATTAAAAAGTCGATACCAATGACACCATTCAATGCCTACTGTGAGCCTTACCCCTGCCAAATGCCAATGCCAATGCCAATGCCAATGCATTCTCTTTTGATGAGTTACCCAAGTAAATTGGGAGGAAGTCAAATGTTTTTAACCAAAGAGAGGGAAGTGTCAGGCTCACTAGATTAAAATGGTGGGCTAAGCTGGGACTAAACAAATATTAAGGGGTCACGTGCGCACGTGCCATGGCAGTGAGTCGGTGCATCGTATGTCATAAAGAAATGGTGGCGCACGAATTCCGGGGCACTTGCGTCTCCAACCTTAGACATCGTTCTGTTCGTGATTCACGCGCTTTGACTTCCACGCACCTCCGTCAAAGCGCGAGATTAGGAGTGAGGTTCAGCAGAGCGCGTGGGATACGCCTGTTCCGGGGCAACATCACAATGCGTGCGTCAATCTAATCTCTCCGCTTTGACCGCCCGAGGCCTCGGCTACAGCCCCACGACCGTATCTTTGTGGGTCCCACTTCTCAAATCTCTGGTCCTAAAGGTAACTGTAATTTTTTGTTGGGATAATATTACAGAAAAGAGTAATATTATGGATAGACAGTGGTGTTCGTCCGTTCGATTTTCGAGTCGCTCGGTTTGATTTATTCGATTTTTATTATTTTAATTTTAAAATTAAAAATTAAATTAAATAAAAAATTAAGAAATTAAATCAAATTTGAATTCAGTTTTTGGTTTAGTTCGATTCAATTTTTGTTTTAACCAAACAAATATTAAAACTACAATTCAATTCAAAGTTTAAATATTTATCATTTAAAAAACAAAGATTAAAATTTTAACAAAATTACATAATATCCCTAAAAATTTAAGATTATATATACTTAGTCAATCGAACTTAAAGAAAGTCTTAAATTCCACACATTAGTTGGCTTCTCTTGTCATTAAACATTCACGAAATTTGTTTGAGTTATCACTTATGTTATTTTTGCGACTCATTACAAGAATATTTAAATAAACCAGCAAATGTCAAAAAAAACATATTGAAAAAGAAACAATGAATTGCATTGTTCAAACTTTATATAACTAATAATTATTTATATAACTAATAATAATATATTTAATTTTATTATACTCCCTCCGTCCCTAAATTATTGTCTGGGTTGACCTGGCACACGGATTAAGAAAACTCAATTGACTTGATTATTAATATTGGAATAGTATTGAAAAAGTATGTTGTTTCCTTTAATGCCCATGTGTATGTGGCCCATAATTAAAGTAGGAAGAAAAAGTAAGGGTAAAATAGTAAAAGTGATGTTCTAAACAGGAAAGTTTCAAACAAGACAATTATTTTGGGACGGACGAAAAAGGAAAGGAAGACAATAATTTAGGGACGGAGGGAGTATTTTTTTTAATTCGATTTTCGGTTTGAAAGGCAAAACCAAAAATCAAACCAAAAACCATATTAGAATTCGGTTTTGCCAACCAAACCAAACCAAAAACCAAATTCGAAATCGATTTCGGGTCGTTAGGTTCGGATGATCGGTTTTTTAGTTTGGTTTTCGGATGAAACCAAATACTGAATACCTCTATGGGTAGCTAAAGAGTATTAAATTTTGTGCATTAAATGATATTTTAGTTAACGTAGCAATTGATGTGATGCATTAATTATAATTTTTAATTTTATTTTTTTATAGTACATCAACTGCTACATTAACTAATATATTATTTGATATAAAAAAATTTAATACTCTTTAAATACCCGTAATATTACTCATTACACAAAGTAAAATGGTAACCTACTTTTAAAAGTGGCCTAACTAAATCATTCTCTTCTCTCTCTTTCTATTTCTAATAAATGACAAAAATTTAGAAAAAAACATCTTACTATATTTTTTATAAGATAGATCCTCCTAAATTGATTAACTCTATATTAATGGGATGAGACTAAGCGAGAGAGAGTGAGGTTCCATCCTACGGCTTTTAATTCGTATAGTCCACAAAGACCTACTCCTAACAAAAATACTTGAATCTCCTTATGTCTATATGACTTTAAAAAATAGCTTAATGTTTTTCACATTATGTATCATTATTCTTTTTGTTGTATTATCCCAAAAGAAAAAGAAATAACTTCTATTCCTTTTAAAAATGTTTTGTCAAATTAATTATTTATTTTGAGCTTTTGATTAGTAAGATAGAAAAAAAAATAAGTAGACCATATTAATTTGATACTAATAGTAAAAATTAAGAACATTTTAAAAATAACATAAAGTTAAATAATTTTTTTAAAATAAATATATAGTGTATATATATATATATATATATATATATATATATATTAAGATGCACCTTTTTTAAAATGAATAAAATACAAATTACTGCCCCTACCTAACGAGTTAACCTGCTCTTTTTGAGAGTGAATATCTTGAAGTAATTGCTTGTGTTAAGCGTGTTTTATTTCCTTTTTTTCCATATTCTTGGAGAAAAGTTCAATTGAATTTTATACAAACTGATGAGACATAATTTTTTCGGGGGGCTTGTCCGGAGACATGCTCTTAACGGGAGCCGGAAATCTTACGCTCACAGGGGTCTCCCCGCTCCTGGCAGTGTGGTTCATGTGGTGTCACACTGGTAGCGAGTTTTTGCACTCCCTCACACCCTGAAACTGGACTTGTCAAGTTTCAAACCTATGACCTCCAGGTTAAATACATAGGTTGTGGGGAATGAGTACCACTTGGGCTAGTTAGCCCAAGTGGTACTCTCCTCACGTAATTTGTTCACTCCACATGAACCACACTGCCAGGAGCGGGGAGACCCCTGTGAGCGTAAGATTTCCGGCTCCCGTTAAGAACATGTCTCCGGGCAAGCCCCCCAGAAAAATTATGTCTCATCACAAATATTAAGAGAAAGCATATGTGACACTCAACAAGCTTGATATCATTTGGTCATCTGACTTGTATGCTAATTGGATGTCTAGTTTGTGTTGAGCTTAAAAATGTACGTAGCTCGACCGATCACAAGCTTGTTTTGAGCAAGTCAATCTTTAAACTCAACGCTTGTCCGAGGTGAACTCATTTTGAAACTTCAGGGTAGCCATAATTCATGTGGATTAGTAAGAATTCATTTATTTCAGTTTAGTAAATACAACCATCAGATGATCACTGCAGGCGTTTACATCGATCTCAGCTTCAATGTACTAGTAGAAATGGGCATGGAAGGCCAAAATTAATAAGGAAAGGTTCCTCTGGGGATGGAAACCCCTCCCTCCCTCCCTCGAGGGAAAGGTAGAAGACTTGACTCACCATTTTATATGTCAACTAGTTTTTACTCCCGTGCGTTAAACGCACGGCATATATCTTTATGATTTTACAGGAAGATTATAGATTGTTTACACCTCCAATTAAAACCCGAAGTTAATACGATTGAAGGGGCTTTGCTAGAGTCGATTTTCATTTCAAGAAAAGCGAGATGATTCGGATCTAGCTTTCCCCAAAATCAATTATTAGGGTTTCACAAAAATTAATTTTTAGTCTAACGTTTTTGGTTGGAAGGGCCAAGCTAGGAGCGCAACTCATCGTGGTTCGTTTCTAGCTATTCCCCAAACCAAAGTTTTAGGTTACAAAATCCCTAAGTTTTGAGAACAGAAAGGTGTGGAAATTAGTGATTTTAATTTTTCTCTAATTGCGATGAAACTCAAATCTGTAAGTCAAAACGTATTTTCAGAGTTCGGATCTTCATTTTTGTTTTTGTTCTCATCGATTCGAAGGTAATGTTTATGGTATATATAATTAGTTTATAATTGATTTGCAGGCCATGCTTTGCTAGGATGTTTGGTTCATATTTTAGTGTTTGGACCTTTGGTTCTTCAGATCTGTTATTTGTTCGGATTTATTATATTAAGAACATACATTTTTTTGTTTACTTAATAAGCAAAAACTGTTAGTTCATATTAGTTCATTATTTCTCTCCATGCCATGGTTTGTTTAGATCTAGGATTCTCCAACTTTTATGGCCAACATATATTCCAGATATGTTAGTTGTGCATGATGTTTTTGTATTAAGTGTACTCAATTTTTATTTCTTAATTTTCTTCTAATTTTAATTTTTTAAAATATTTTGGTTATTTAAGAAAATTCATCATAATATAATAATTCATTTCTCTATGTTATAATTTAGTTGTTGACACTGATATTAAATTTGAACTTAGCTTCTACTTTTATTTACTACTAATTTGTTAGGATATTGTTTTCAGTTTAATTAAAGTGAACAGATTTGTAAAATCTGTTTTTGTGCATGATTTCTTAGATTTTCTTTTGTACTCAATAATTAATTTAACTCCTTTTGGTTTATTTTTAATATTTACTATTGTAGTAAATTAATTTAAATCATGGTTAGTTTTGCTCCAAAATAAATTCATCTATTCTATTTCTGGGAATTTTTTAGTTTATTGCAGTTTTAGGTTAAGGGTCTGGTATGTTTATCTTTGTGTTTTTTAACATTCACTTCTTTTATGTATCCTTAGACCTTGTTGAATTAGTTTTGGCTGAACGTGACTCAATAATTGGATAACCGGAACCTTAATGGGATCATCTATTAGTTGTTGTCCTCTGTTTTTCTTTTATTTTTTAATCTTAAAACCTTTAAAAAAAAAAAAACCTGACCAGGCTTGAGTAGAGTTAGTAGACTGATAAATATTTAAGTTTCCTTTTCCCTTGAACTCATGATCATTTATAATGATCACTGTAACATCTGTATGGCCTGTGAAGAACATATTGAATTAGGATGTTTTGAGGTAAGATATTTAAAATCTTCTTTATTATGTTAAGATTTGATAGAGTTTATTGAGCTGAATATACTGCTCATTAGTTTGACAATTATTGCTCTAATAGTTATGCAATCATGTAGCTGAACTCAATGAAGGGAAATCCTCTTTTTTTTTTTTTTTTTTTTTGGGGGATGTACATTTTATGCGTATCCATTGATTGAATTTTTTCAGGAGAAGCATAAAAAGGAGAAGAAGGACAAAGAAAAACGAGAAGGTAAAGAAAAGGACAAAGAGAGAAGCGAAGCAAAACATACACACAAGAAAGATCGAAAGGATAAGCATAAAGTCAAAAAGGACAAACATAAGGAAAAAGAAAGAAAAAGTGTCTCAGTCGAGAAGGATACTGCATGGCCACCAGAGCATGGCAGTGTTGAGAAGCTTGGTACTGCTTCTGTCACCTATACAACCAAGCAGCAATTGTAATGCTTCTGTCACCTCATCGCAAATATGATGGAACTAACTCAAATGATTTTCATTGCTTCTTGACTGCTGTGGATAATGTGCTCTAGCACAAGAATGCTATGAAGGTTGGAGGCAGATCATCAAGTTGTGGTGATAATTTCAAGCAGAACAAATGGAATGACTAAAGATAATTACAAGTTAGTAATTACTTGATGTATGAACACACTTGGAAGAAGGGGTTGGGTTTGGAGGACGGAATGCCTCTATTTATAATGCTTATAATGGACGAATAATTCAAGGATAATTCAAGGGTTATCAATTTGTATTTAATATTCAGTTAATTGTAATCTAGAAACTGATTAAGTTATTCAGGTGCATGTATAGATTACAACGACTATGTATATAGATGATAGATGATGGGAAACTCAAGGGCCAACATGATCTCGTGAATTCCATTAGTTGGCTTTGTTTGTGAAACCCAAGTTCATAAAACTGTTATTTTTTTAACCAAATTATTAATTGTATAGTATAAAAACACAAGATATAAAAACATGTGAAATGTTTCAGCTTCCAATGCATGACTGATTAGTTAGATTCGAGTTTCTATTTTTTGAAAGCTGTTTTAGGCGAAAAATTGCCTTATTTAGCTGGGTTAGAATCACATATGTCATTATATATATACTAGGTCTCGAAGTCCGTGCCTATGGCACGGTCACAGTAAAGATTGAATTATTATACACTTGAGGTTAACAAATGCTCGAAGTTTTGTAAGTGGTGAGTAAAATTAAATGACACAAAAATAATGAAATAATAATGAATTATAATTTATTTATTTTGTAACAAAATAAATAATGAAATATTGTAATAAAAAAAATAAAAGCAACATAATTTTATTGTTTTTTCAATAACAAAAAATTAATCTTCTTCCGGAGGCTCTTGTTTTACAACAATGTTTGGTTTAGAAACGCGAGATGCAATACATCTTTCCATTACTTCCACCTACACGTGAGCCAAAGAAGATATCAGAATATTCATTGAATAATATTTTATGCATAATAGTTAATTAATTTAAATATCAAAAGAACTTACCGCTTCTTGTACAAAACTCGGATCCTCCCAAATATCATCATCTAATATAACAGCATATGTGTAGTTGGAGTTGCCGGTGTAGGGGAGGTGGAGTTGCGGTGGAGTGTTAAACGGAGTTGCGGGTACCTATTTGAAATCATGTATATTAGATAAAAACTAAGTAATTATAAAATTTGAGTTCTATGTAATTAATAACACTTATCTAAAAATAAGTTGCACTTACATATTCTTCAACAATCATAATCAACGCAATCGGTTGAGGGGCGATGGAGTTAAAGGTATAGTGTTATATGGATTTGCGATGACCTAATTAAAATCATGTGTTAGATAAAAATTATTTAATTGTAAAATTTGAAGATCAAGCATGTTATGAAAGAATAAGAATATCGAATATGTTACTTATATACTTGAAAATTTTTGATATCAAACCTGATGTAGAAGCATTATAGAAGAACTTCAGGATAAACAATATTTGTTGTGGAAGTATCTTGTTCTGATGGCAAGAGAATTGTTATCCGATTGAATGTTGTACATCGGGATAGTGCAACGTATAATTGACCATGAGTAAACACTGGGTACGAAGATCAATGCCGACAAATTTAACAGATTGACCCGGGATTTATTTATAGTCATTGCAAAGGCCAACTTAATTGGAAATTGTCGTCTTGTAATGGGAATAGTAAGTTCGTAACCGAAGGAGTAAGAGAAATTCTTGGTATAAATACCAAATTGCCAGCTTTATCTCCGGTTAAAATTTCAGCTTCAATGATACGTTGCGCACATCGAACTACCCTCAATCTCGTTCCATTGCAAAGACCATCCCTTGGAGCAAGATTCCTGATCAAAATAACAGACACCCGACTTTCAATTGGAGGTCCGAAAGTGGGAGACCACAGGATTCAATGAGTTCAAATATTCTACTGGGTATCGATTTGCCATGATTGGATCACGCATATCATCATCCGCATTTTTGTCTGGCGATAGATAACTAATGACATTTCGGGAATATCTTCAATGCTTCAACATTGATATCATTAACATCATCATTACGTGCAGAGAGAATAGTACGATCAGTTAAGAATTTCGCTGTAGAAGTCCCCGGTCTATGCAATTGTGGATACACTTCTCTTATTAGTTCAATGAGGTCTTTACACTTCCGAATTGTAGAAGGTAGTTCGATAATTTCATTTGGATTGCTTCCCCCGACAATTGAAATTCGTTAATTTTAATTATAAGGTTATTAATGTAAAGTTTTACTATAGAGGTCAAAAATTGATATTACCTCGTTCAAATATGCCGCAAATTCAACATTTGCTGAATCATTTCGATTTAATCGCATGTTTTCGATAGAGTCAAGACGTGTATCTTCTTCCAAAGTGTTGATTTTTGAAGAGTTGACCCCACAATTTGCTCACGGTATGCTTTCGGTACAACAGCAAAGTTTGACGAAAATCCCCACCAAGTACAACAGCTTATCCCACCAAAAGGGTTGTTGTTATCACGAACATCTTGAAGGCCGCGATCAACGGCCTCGACACAATAGCGATGCCGCATAGGGACCTCATCCCATATTATCAACTTCGCCTCCCCGAATAGTTGGGCATGGATTGATTGTTTAGTGAAGGAACATATTGTGTCTTCCAACACAATCAACGGTAGACAAAACGTGGAATGCGCAGCTCTACCGCCTACCAACAATAATGATGCAATCCCGGATGATGCAACACAAATCACGATATGACCAAGGGCTCGACATTTTCCCGCTATGGTGTTGTATAAAAATGTTTTTCCCGCTCCGGCACCCCATTCAAGAAGAAGGTTCTCCTTGATTTTCGATCACCGAAGAGATCACACTTAAACAATCGTTGACCTTCATTCAAGCAATTGATATTTTCTTCGCACCGGTTGTGCGATCATCGTATTGGAGTTGCCTATGTTCCCACAATAGTCTGTTGTTGCTCAGGGTTGTGCCCAATTTTCAATTGGGAGGGCATCGGTGGAAAATCTTGTAAACTTTTTCCCGATTCTTGCAATATTTCATTCAAGAGATGCAAACCATAATGTTACTTGACCATCATTCGAACTGAATTCCAAAGTTCATCCGCAATTGGTGTGGAAGATCATCGCATATATTCATTGCGAACTTATTCCACAACTCATCGGGTTGTATCGGAGAACATTGTGTTAGAATAAGCGCAAATAATCTTCTCAATTGGTATCCGGTCTTCATAACCGATGCTTCTTCCAAACATTGAGCCCATTCTTCGTCATCTTCTAAAAGACCCGGTGCAACACGGCATCTTTAAACGTATTATATTGAACACCATTGTATGTTCGTAAATTTTCCCAAGATGTTGGCCCTTTAACGAATTAGTAATAGTCGCAAGTAAAATCTCTCACCACCGGAGGGCTAGCGAAATATATTCTACCAATAGCCTTGCTTGGATGGTTGCGATGTCTTCGTTTCCAAAATTTTCTTTGCCACGTGTAATATTGTGGCATCTCGTTGATAAGTTAAATTTCGAGCAAATTCGTCGAAGCACAACAATTAAAAAAGCCATTAATTTTGTTACTTTCTCCTCGGCTTGTTGACCTATCGATCTCGCGAACTTCTTGAATCATACGAAACATTATGTTCTCCGGTAGATGGAGATCCAATCGAACAACATTAGGAAATTCTTCATGTAACACGATTCCAAATAACCGCCATGCCTTCGGCGGACCAACATACCTCGCATCAAGATACCGTTGGATCTCATCACCTCTTCCCAAAACCATTGTTGCTCGATCATGTCCTTTATAGATGTACTTGTGAATGTACTTCACACATCTCAATCCAAAGACATACCTCCACGTTAATATGACAGCTTAAACATCTCTCGTGAGATAAGGATTATACGGTACGACATCTCTATGATCCAGCTTGTCTTCCATTCACCGTTAGTTCCACCCCATTGTTGCGCCGACGATAAGTTGGATAACCGTTGTCATCAATAGAAGTCGTTTCACCCATGATTTTGGGTACCCTTTCTTGCGAAATTATTCTCCATACATTGCGCACGTGGGTTTCTCCTCCCGCATGGTCCATGTAGCATGCATCTCTTGATCGTGTCAAAAGTGCCGGCTTACTAATTGGATCCGGTAACTCAAAGACATACTACCCTATCAACTTGTTCGGTGTTTTGATCTTATCCCGTTCGCGAGAAAAACAGAGCATGCATATGAGGCAATCCCCTTTCGAAATTCGATTGTGAAAACATATGCTTCTATTTGCCCAAACACTCTCCCTTCTTTTACCGTTTTCATCAACCGCCTTCTTTAACTCAAAACTCGAGCAACCAAATCTGGTCGATCAGCAGCAGTTTGATTAGGTAATAGAGCATCTGTAATTTCTGGCCAAGCTGGGTTGGCTGTCATGGTTAAGAAAATATCTGGATGTTTGTATGTTCGAGTAATAGCCATAGAATCCTGAAAAATTTCATACATTTGCCTGGGTCCGCCGGTGAAAGATGATGGGAGAATATATCTTTTACCAATTTGATCGGGTCTTGGTCCCTCTTCATCATGGATTTCTTGGAGGTCTTTATAACGATCAACACGAACAAACTGCCCTTGGTTTTGTTTGATGTAGTCAAGACGATTTTGCTCTGTTGCAGCCCAGGCATCTACCAAAAATTCCTGAAATAATTTTTGAGCCCTCAAAATGGTAGAATACTCTGAAGGTCGTTGGAATAGACGATAACTATAGTAATCCATCATTGTGAGACGATTTCTTATTTTAGTACTTGTAGCATTTCTACTCACATCCCATAGTGTCATTGACGGTTCCCATCCCAGCTCCCCAAACGGAAACAATAACACGTAATGCAGTGGTGCATATGCCGGGTGACATTCATTGATCTGCATCAAGCCTTGGTTTCCTCTGTAATGTACAACAATATCTCTTGATCCCCTCCTTTCACACCATCACCAGGCAAGATTACCGCAATCTCATCTACTGTTGGTGCATTATACCGGCGTTGATCTCTTCTCGGATCGTAGCGCAAATACGCCGGTAAATTCTGATTAGATTCATCTTGATTTTGTTGTCGTAATATTTCGTGTGCTTGACGAAAGATAGTTACAAATGGATTGTTTTGCAACAAACATTCTTGGATGTCGGCCAACAGCTCGATTCAATGTCGGATTATGACGTGCACGACTATCTAAGGCGTCACGGATCGTATATATAAAGTTGGGCATATACGGGATCTGTATATGGTTGTGGTAATAATGCACCAGTACGATGTCGTAACTCACCGTGGATAGTGAAGCTATAAGGACCCCTGCCGATGAGGACACTGCGATCCAATTTACATCCAAGACTTGTAAAGGCATTTGCAGCATTATATTGTCGAATGTCTTTAAAAATGCCTTTGATCGGTTATCGTGCCATCATATAATGTCCTCGTAGATTGGGTGGATCACGAAGTATAGGTAGCCTGACTTGTCCTTCGAGCAACATGTCGAGAATTTGGGATTGACCCTAGAAGAACGAACCAATTTCTCATCAATCCAGTGCAATGCTTTACAGTATTTGCAAATGATGTCCATTTTTCCAAGGGAATGACGACTTTGATTCAAAATTTGTTGATTCTCAATATTGGGTAGATGAAACTCATCCTCTTCAAAGTCACCAATCTGGTCATGTTCTTCTTCAGTTGTGAGAGGTTCTTCGAGTATAGTTGGGCTACATTTGAAAGGTTTAATTATAAGCTTTTAAGGTATGTTTCTTAGAATTAAAAAGTATTGAAAGAGAAATTAAATTTACATGATAGGAGCAGTGGGTTGTTGTGAGTCACGCATTTGTCGTCTCCTTTGTCCTAATGTCCGTCTCGAAGGGGGCAAAACAATGTTTGAAGAACGCAATTGGCTATTTTGTTGACTTGCTTCTCGTTCCGCTCTTTCTCTTGCGAAACGTCTTGTTTGTCCAATTCCACGTCTACCACGGGGTGGCGCACGTATTGGCACGATAGACGTCCTCTCTTGAATCCTAGAAGATGAGCTTTCTCCTAACTCCATATTAAAAGAAGGTAGGAATATTCGTTGCGCTGTTTGTCGACTCAATTGCCGGACCAATTCATAATCATCGTCCTAGATCGGTTAAGTTAATTAAATAACTGATATAATATATATAGATTAACATATGTATGTATCATATAACTGTGGGGAAATATAAATATTGGCATTCTAATATTCTGAACATATGTCTATATGGTTTGGTAATTTTTGTGACAACCAAAGAGATTATAACCAAAACTAATAAGAACATAAAATCATGAAAAAACATGCAACCGACCAAAATAACATCTTCCATTCCAAATTATGCATACGTATTTTTCTATAAATTTATAAATGGAAACATCTTGTTATAAATAATACATCTTGTTGTAAATAATCATACCTCTTGTTCAGATGGAGGGGATGGTGGTGCTGGCTCTTTTCCACGGTTTGAACGTGAAGGTTGGTCCATTTGGGGCAACTTGTTGCTGCATGGATAATGAAGAAGAAGAATAAAAAAAAATGAAGTAGAAGACTTTTGAAGGTTGGTCCATGGGCTTTTAAAGGAAGATAAGGCATAAAAATCAAACAAAAAACACAACCCAAATTAAGTGAATGGTAAAGTTGAGAGATTTATAAAAATTGTAGGGACCCACCAAAAAAAAATTTTTATTAGTGAGAGGGTAAAAGATATATGTGTGATGATTAGAGCCACCCCCCAAAAAAAAAGAAATCCTGTGATTTTTAAGGCCTTCTAATAGCTTAAAAAAAATCAAATTTTTAATTTTTAATTTTCATTAACACCCCCAACCCCTTACACTCCCGACCCCCAAATAATAATAATAATTTACTATGAAGAGTGTAATATTAGGGAGTCCAATGTAATTTTCTAAATAAGAAATATGAAATGTAGCAACATTTTACTCCCCCACCAAAAAAAAATCCAATTTTCGAATGGTAAAAAATAAATTACTACTAATTCTACATAGAGAACATACTTTTTAAAACTATGGAGCATGTTAGATTTAAAAATTCAATACATTGAACCCCACCCCACGACAAATTAACACAAAACACACACAAAATCAAAAAAAAAAAAATCAACAATTTGGGAGGACTTACGGGGTGATAGTACGGGATCCAATTTTCGAATGGAAAAAACACATTGGTACTAATACTACATAGAGAACATACTTTTTAAAATCATGGAGCATGTTAGATTCAAAAATCCAATACATTGACCCCCACCCCCAAACACAAATTAACACAAAACACCCAAAATCAAAATAAAAAATCCAATTTTCGAATAGTAAAAACAAATTAGTACTAATACTACATAGAGAACATACTTTTTAAAATCATGGAGCATGTTAGATTCAAAAATCAAATACATTGAACCCCCCACACCCCACCCCATAAAAGAGTCCGAGATTGGCTTTCCAAGAGCAAAATAAACTTGACCATTTTCGGTATTCATATATATAACCATTATAAACTGCACATAAAGTAGCATGAACATCAATCTTAATTTTTTAGAAAATGCAAATAAATTCATATAAAATATTCATCCCCATAACCATTATCTCACATTATTAAATATTCATCCCCATTATCTCATATAAAATTTATTGAGATTTTCTCTAAGCTTCAGATCAATTGTGTAGAAAGAATTGAGAGATTTTCGAAAATTTATCTCGTAGAAGAAGATTTTGATTAAAGTGGAAGAAACATAATAAATGTTCACAAATTCATCGAGATTCCCTGGCGGTAGGCCTTTACTTTAATAAATGTTCAAAAAGTAAAAAGGTTTGAGTTCAAGATTTTCTATAAAATAGGATGATCTTATGATACTATCATCAGTTTGATTGCATGTTCTAACTCCTAATATTTTCAATCTACTCCTTTCTTTTTCTTTATTGTTGGTCATAAATTCCCAGTTCTCACTGAAGGATACCTCGGGTAGTGCTTGACAATGGTAAGATATATCTTGATCAGACCAATGATGCTGCAAGGGGGTGATTGAAAAGTGAAGTATGCAATTCCCTTCACATGTATTTATAGTTTCTTGAGGAATCTTGAACTTTTAACTGTCTCCAACAAACCTATGGACATCCTACCTAGCTCTAATGATGAGCAAGCCGGTTCTTGTGGTTGGAAACGTTTGCGAATCTAATATTTGGTTGTATTAGCGCTAATGAATCACTAAATAATTATTCATCTTGTGAATCTAATATTTTTTTCCCATAAGAAATCTTCTGTGATGAAGATATCAACATCATGAAAGATTTTTGTTGTTCGATGTCATGTGCTTCACCATTGTGTTGCTAGGATTCCCATAAATGTTTGCCTCTATTCCTATTGCATAGTGATCCGCCTGTTACTTGAGGTATGGAATATCAATTGTAGTTGAGATTGGGAGCGGTATAAACCATCAAGAAGCTGCATGTGTCAAGTTTGATGAAGTCCCAAGAAGATTTCGAAAGGGAAGTTAAGAAATTGGGAAAAATCGACAAAGATAATCTTGTGGCACTCGAGGGTATTATCGACTCCATCCCTACACTCTAATTACCGAATACATCTGCGGGGGAGCTTGTATAAACATCTCCATGAAGGAAATTCCAAGAATAGCCTCTCTTGGAGAGAGATTTCACATAATTCTCGGGACCGCTAAAGGTTTGGCTCTTAAGGTCTTTGTTATGTTCAAGTCAAATGATATTCTTCGAAAGAAGACACTCTTAAGGTCTTGTAATTTCTTTCCTACATTCTAAGCTTTGTTCTTAAATCCAGTTACTAAAAAAACACCAAAATAGTTTTTTTCATTTTCATTTTCAAAAAGATGAACTGCTTGTTTGCAGGGAGAGAGAAAGATATTGGTTCTTTTGGGAATCTCTATTGTGTTCACGCCTCATGTTGTTGGGGTTTACTGGATGCATGCTATTTTTATAATCATGGTGAATGGTGGGTGAGCTTGCAAAAAAACCTCAAAAACTGAAGCACCCAACAACAAAAAACAACTTCCAACAACTCTTCAATACACACTATTAGATGCATTCCTGGAGGCAGGGTTGCATCATATCCAGTTTCATTCGTGTGCCATTTTCCTTTATTTTCCTAAGATCAGTTCATGCGAAGACAACATTCAGAATATCCCAAAGAAACCAATAGTAAGCTCAGCCAACACGACTTTCGTCCATTACGGTCTTAACTCGTGACATATCAACATTTCTACACGAAATTTTGAGCTGCAAAGATTCCCTGGCGGGGTCTTACCTTTTCGTTATTTTTCTTTCTCTTTTTTTTTTTTTTTTTTGGGCATTTGATTAGTAAAGAGGATCTTGTGAAATGATGCAAAGAAAAAAGGTGGCCAAATCTGATGCTCATTATGGGATGGCATGAAAATTCGAACGGGACTCCATCTACTTTTGGATGAAGTAATAGCCGCTCAAACTAACCGAGATTTATCTCTTTTTATTTAGATTCTTGAAGGCAAGAGATCTGAACATTGAAAGAACAATGAGGATGTGGGAAGAAATGCTGAATTGGAGGAAAGAGTATGGAACAGACACAATTGTAGAGGTAATTTTAATGATTCTCCCAACTGACTCAGTTGTTACAGTTCTTTGCATTGAAGATTTTAATGTATGAAAGTAGTGGCAATGCGAGTGAGTAATTTTAACATGCACACACACACACACTCGGATTATATTGTTATTCATCATCAAATTCAAACATTACCTTTGTAACGTATGAAGCGTATTAGTGTCAAGTTTGCATATTGTCAATGGTATATAGTTTCTATGATGTTGCCTTACAATCTAACCCCCAAATTGAATGATTGCTTATACTCAGGACTTTGAATTTGAAGAGCTAGAAGAAGTCTTGCAGAATTACCCTCAAGGGTACCATGGAGTTGATAGGGAAGGAAGGCCTGTTTATATTGAAAGGCTGGGAAAAGCACACCCAGGTCAAAGCCTTTATATTATTTAAACAACAAAAACTTAAATCGCAGAGTGGATTTTACATAATGTACTTTGCAGAAAAGCCTTTAAATCACAAAGGCACATATGAGAAGTTAAATCACAAAGGCACATACTAAGCCTGACATCAAGCTTGATAACAACTCAAGCTTCACCATGAAAATTCAAAGTACACATTTTTCAAACTAAACACATCAACAACAATGATAAATTAGACTCCATGTCAATGCCGCAAACTACACAAAGCTAATGCATTATCGAATCAAGAAGCAATATGAACAGAATTGAACAGAATTTGCAAAAAAATTGAGAGAAAACACAGACAAAAATACAAATTTAAATAATATACATATAAGAATCAAATTTAAATAATATAAGAATACATGAATCAAATTTAAAGAATAGTGTGTGTGTGTGGGTATGTGTACATCGATAAAGGGAGGAAGGGAGGGAGGGAGAATACCTGAAAGAAGTTTTCCCGGACTACACGACAATCGCTATTGCTTTCTCCGATTGATGGATTAGAGAATTTTTTGTGGGTTTGTTGCTTTCTCCGATTGATGGAAGAGAGAATAGATGTCGGAGACGAAGAAGGAGAGAGATGCGGAGACGGAGAGAGAGCTGAATTGATGGATTAGAGAATTTTTTGTGGGTTTGTTGTGGGTTTGTTGCTTTCTCCGATTGATGGAAGAGAGAATAGATGCCGGAGACGAAGAAGGAGAGAGATGCGGAGACGGAGAGAGAGCTGGATTGTGGGGGTTTTGTTAACCACAATCCTTTACAAACTCGTAATAGGATTTGTGGGGGTTTTGAAATCCTTTACAAACTCGAGAAGGAAAGAGAGGGCGAGAAAGGAGAGCAGAGGAAGGAGAGGATGACGCACGCGAGAAGGAGAGATTCAGTTGAGGAAAGAGAGCAAAGACGAACGATTCACGGGGGAAGGAAACTGTCGTTCGCACGCTTGAATTCAAAGTAAGATCTTGACCGTCGAAATTTAGTAGATGGATCAATCTGAACCAGTAGTTAGCTTTTATCAATGGTGCACGTGAGAACTGATTGGTATTGTATAATAGATAGATAGGACATTAAAAAAAAGTTGAAGGAAATGAATCCAATCAATGTTTGGTTTGGGCCCAATATTTGGGGATGTTGCCCTACCACCGTTTGCGATCCAGGTTCCAAAAAGTATGAGAAATGAGCCTAAGCCCTTAAACCATTTCTTAATAATTAAGGGCCCAAAACCATGGATTAGACCAAATCTAACGTTTTTATGTAAAAGCCCTACCTAAGGTCCAAATGTCAGAGCCAGAGAGCCTTATGTTACGGCCCATAGTAGAAAGTTCCACCCTTTTTTATTTCTTCCTTTTCTTTTTGCATGTCTATATTCAGTAAGACACACGTCACATGCCAGCTATCCCTCAAAAGATTATTGAGATTACCATTTACCACTATTGCAAACACAAGGATTATCTTTGACCAATATAAAATACTCCCTCAAGAATCTGTACCAACTGCATACACTGTAGTACATTTGCTGTTAGTAGCTAAAATTATTTAGGTTGGAAGACGAAATCTGCAGTATTACACATAAGACCTTCTCTTTTTGATCTCTTTTTCACTTTACCCCCATAACGGCCCAATACAAAATTAATTTCCCAATCTCACGATTTAGCGATTTACAGAACACACACACACACACACACATTTACAACATTCTTCCTGCTTGATCCCCTTCTAGCCTAGACAGGACAAGTCCTCTCTGCAACGAGGCACCGAGACGGAAGCGAGAGAGAGAGAGAGAGAGATTGAGAATTTAGAGAGAAAATACTTCCATGGATTCCTTATCGTTATCTTCATATTCACTGTGACAGACAAGACGCCATCTTTGAAAAAGTTCCTTTTCTCTCTCTCCAATTCGCTTTCACCCGGTCAGTTTCAAACCCTAAGATTTCACAAACCTCACATTTTAAGGCACAACAAAGTGTTTTACGTTGTTGTTTCGCTTTCATTTTGTTGCCACAGATTTCGACATCTCTCATCGTTGGAGTGTCATTTTTTCACTCTCTCTCCACTTCACCTAACCAGTCTTGTGATTTCATTCACTCTAGCTCCCAACATTATGTTTTCAGTTTCTAATTTTACACTTTTTATTGAATTCTGTTTGATTTCGGTTGTTAGGTGTGTGAATTTTGCAAATGAAGTTATTTGCCGATTGATACCGCTCCTTTTAATGTTGCTTACAGTTAATTGACATACGGAACAATATTCTGAGAATGAGAATTTGGGAATTTGGAATTGATGAAGAGGGAATTTTGGAATGTGGATTTATCTGACCTGAGTTTGTTCCATCGATGCCGGTGTTTTATAGGCTTCTTATGAGAGTCTGAGGAGAGAAAGGATTTCTAAGTAGAGATGGCGGATGCTGCTACTCTCTTAGAGGTGACGGGATCCAGATTCAGTGACTTGGAACTCATTGGAAGAGGGTCATTCGGAGATGTCTATAAAGGGTAACTGTCAAAAATTTATTTCTTCCAAAAGTGTGCCTCTGTGTGTGTGTGTGTGTGTGTATTTGTAATAGGCACGCGCGTTAGATTCTTACATGGCATTGACTCTCCCATTTCTATGTTATGGTGCTCTCTGTAGAACATTGATGTAGAAATAAGTTGCTCTTAAATCTATGATAAAGATAATCTCGTATGGAAACTTGATCCGACTTTGTTTGCTTTTCTGTATCTGAAAGTAATTAGAGCAGTGTAGATTTTAATCGACTTTAGTTTGTTCGGAGTTCTTCAAAACCATGATTTTAGATGTAAATTGAACTTTTAATTAGGTTACATTGCCTTCATTTCGAAGTTGGTTTTGTGTGATATTATATGGATATGTTAAGATGTATGAATAAGCTTTTAGGTTTCGGTGAGGGATTTCATTTGCTTATTATTAGTGAAGCACACATGCTTCATTCAACGGTAGAATGGGCCTATAATCTGTGCTGCTAACACGTATTTAGATATAGACTACCATCTAAGGTGGTTGTAATTTCAGATTGATGATTTCTCAATTCTCGCATTATTTATATTTTACGTGTGTCATCATGTGCTATCAACCTTTTACTAATCAAGGACACATTATAATTTGCAGCCAAAATATGCCATATATAGCTGAAATATATGGATTTAGTTCCAAATTAGAATATGGCGTTTCTGAATTCTAAGAAGACTTGGTGTCTGCAAAGGATCATTTGATCATCTTCCTTACATTTGTCTTGGGGGACAGGGAATGTTTCTAGAGCAACATATGCTACAAGTAATCTAGTGAATATATGAATAGGTATCAATTTACAAGATGTTTGGAACTGTTCAGGGTAAAATCATGACAACTGAGTGGAAAATTCTTATGAGAAGCTATTATCTTGAAATGTAAAGCCATAGTTTCTATATGAATGTACGACGTGCCTGAGAATATCAATTAGTTATTGAAAAGTTAAGCATAATTATTCGTGTTTCTTCTTAATAAATTTTAATGTGCAAGATATCGATATATTATCCTTTTCTATGCGAAATAACACCTAGATTGTGGTATAGCAGTGTAAAACTCAATATTCACCAGTCAAAGTTTGTTTGGATTTCTGTTACTTATATTGAACCGAATTGTTTTTCTCCAGTTGTGGACAGAAGTACTTTTTCTTTTCCTATAATTTATCCATGTCTAGAACTCCCGCTTCTCTTATGCCCCTTGGTTCCGAGCAGCCAATACACATCTTCGTTGGAAGAACCTAGTGATTATACCCTTCAATTCCGACCTTGTCTATTCCCCCCCCCCCCTCAGTTTTTTTCCTTCAGCTATTATTCTCATTCAACTTGGGGGCCTCACATGGCTGTAGAAAGATGTTGAGTAGAAGATCCTTCAGCCCACAAGCCTCCTCCCTGTTATGTCACTATCTGTCATATATGATTTTAATTATTTACTAGAACAACATCTAACTGAATTCTACTAATGGTTTTCCTAAGTGAAGAAGTGCAATTGTGTTCTCCAAATACCGGTTGAAATATTTTGTCGAAGTACAAGTTACATCTTTTTGCATGATCTCAACATGGAAAGAATCCTGTTATTACTACTAGAATAATATATAACCTACTCTCTCCAACCACGGAAATGTCTTCTTGCATTTGTGACGGATGCACTCACATAAATACAGATCATTAGGATTTACAGATGGACGGTATCTATGTCACGCATTAGGTTCGCTGGGAGAAAGGTTAATCATTTATCACTGAAAGTTTTTCTTTACCATGCACGCACTTCTTTTGTTCAACTGCTTTTAAGTTTTAATTATCATTAATTTAATTTAACCTGAGTCACAAACTCTTATATTAGTAATTAGTGATCGAGCACACTCTAATCTCGATACGAGTACGTTTACAATTGGTAAAGTTACGGAAACATTATAAACTTCAGAACAATGGAACACAAACATACCCTCAAAGAAGAAGACTAGAATTTTGTGTTATGGGAATTCACTTGACATCAGGCTTTTTGCCTTCCTCCTCTTATGTTGAGCACATTTTTCTCAGTTGGCATGCTGGACAATTGGTCACAATTGATTGGATAATTGTGAGAGCCCAAATATTAGAACGTTGCGACAAAGAGAGGATAATTAAGAATGCTAATTGATCGACGTTGATGGTTTCTCTTGGATCTGCAATGTGCTGTATCACAAGTTTGAAATTGAAGTAAGTTAAAAAATAATCTAGGAATGTGAGGGTTGTGTAGGTGTAGTGTAAGCTGGGTTTTTGATGGAAATTGGACTTATATGCTTGAAGTGTGCTGGTATGTTGCTGAAGGAATGAAGGGTGTTTGTGGTGAAGTGATAAAAGGGGAGACCAAAACTGTTATAGGCTTATAGTCTATTGTTTGTAATGGTAATACTATACGTGTTGGGTGTATAATGGACTCCAGCTAAGATTTGAGTCTTCCTGCTGCTTTATAATCATTATAGATGTTTGGCTTGCCTTCAGCAACTGTGGCGGTTAGGGTATTGCTTCCTTCTTCACGCGTTTAGTGGCAGACTGCATGTAGATCTAATAGAGGACCTATTTGCAGAGAGTACTTCATTTGGAGTCTATGCCTTGTCTTCACCTTTTTTTTTTCCGAGTACATGATGCCACGTCTTTACACTTGACAAGGTGAGCTCTTAGGACTGTAATTATACCAGTATATAATAATTATTCCATTGCTTAAAGTATAGAAATGGGAGAAAGGCTAAATTTAGCAGCTTAGATTTGATACAAGGAGTTTCATTTAGTTGAAATGAAATAGCTGGGACAAAGACTGAGTGGACTTTAGTTTAGGTAAGCTTAGCAATTTATGATTAATTAGTTTTCCTCAGAGGAGAGAATAAATAGATTAAATCGAATCTTTTCATTTATTGTAAGGTTGCTTCTTCTATGACGAATAAAATTGTAGTAAGGTTGCTCCATTATTACTTGGGCTGCACGGCTTTAAACAATTGAAATTGGCTCTTTTCATGCAAGGTTAACCTGCATACGTTAGACCCGCTCCAGAATATGCAGTGGGCGCTCCTTCCACTGCTACATTGAATCTTTATTTGTTGTTGAAAATTGTTGTTCTTTTGTATATACACCCATCCTCATCCTTCTCCAATCATTATTTTCTAGAACTGGCATCTTTTCTTTGTAATTTAGTAAAAAAGGTTAGAAACACTTCAGCCATCTTATTAATTTTCTCCAATACATGGTTTCCAAGTATATATTGGAATCTATTTATTTATTCTTTCGAGCCTGATGATAGCCCAGGTCCCCTCTCTCTCCTCCTTCTCCCACCCTCCCCGGGGGTTGTGCCATCTCATCTTTTCACCTTCAGATATTCTAAGTTCTGGGAATTTAGCTGTTGAGCCTCTCTTGTTAACCCAGAACTTTTTTGAATTATCCTGTAGCATTAAGATATTGAAGCCTACTTTTTGATATTTTTTAGGCTCTATTCTCTAACATTAAATAATGCCTAGAAGATATACCATTTATTTTCTGCCAGGCTTAGTGCTAATAAACTTGCTTCTTCTGTTCATGAGAATATGTCAAACAAGTATAGTGCTGAAATATAAGGAAACGTCAATCATACCTTTATTTGCAGAACTAGAAATTTCTTCCTTTGGCATTTTCTTTCTTCTCTTTCTGTGTGGAGATTCGAGGGTGGTTAAGAAGAATTAGCGCTTTCATTCTAGAAAATATGTCCTATTGCATCCAAACTTAAGGCCTTGTATATGCGTTCTGACACGTTGAGCTTCCAACTTAGCGAAACTGGTTTTCTGAACTTTCTGAGGAATATTTGGGTTTAACCAATTCTGTAGAGCTTGTCTTGTCTGTATGGCTGTTCACCAACTGAGAATTTTCTTTGTATGATATTAAATTCAAGATATCCCAAATACTAGAGAAATAAAAAACAGCAATCTTTTTTCTGGTTGCAAGCGAATTGGTTTATCTGGATAATGTGGATTCTGGTTGCTTATGGAGCTAGCAACTCTTTTGCCTTACTGGTTTGCAGGTTTGACAAGGAGCTAAACAAAGAGGTTGCTATTAAAGTTATTGATTTGGAAGAATCGTGAGTTCCTAACCTTTAATAGATTCTTTCTTGATAATCCAACTCAGTGTTGCAATGATAAATGCTTTCCTAAAGTGGATTAGTTTGCCTCATCATTTTGTGGTTCCTTCATATTTATCTATAAGAAGAGCCATTTGGTAGATCTCTTCCCACTTAAGCTGCCATGTGGTGTTCAATTGCATGTGATAGCCAAGCTGCTCACTGTTAACAGCCATTTAGCTCCCTACTGAACTCACATGCAATAGTCACCTGGGCTTGGAGCATGTGACATGGTGTTTCATGATTTTAATTGGCAATTTAGTTGGTCTTAATCCCCCTTAGCCCCCTCCCCATCCCCCAACCAAACCGAAAAGAGGAAAAAATGGTTTTAATTTGTCACCTCCTGATTTGTGCTGATTGTCGTGATCGCATGACATAGATGACCTTATCATAGTGAATTCTTGTGAGAAAAGCTAATTGTGTAATATGTGAAATCGTGAAGTCGATATGAAGCTTTAATCAATACATCAATACCTATAGCAAATGCATGAGAAAATATTCGTAACTATGTACAGGCAAAAATGAATTGAATTGATGCATATAGAAGGGAACTAGATCTAGATGAATGAAGTTGAGGCTTATAAAAGGGAACCAGGGTCCCTAACCCCTTCAAACGTAGACAAATAAACTGGAATAATATTGGAAAAAATCTTTTTCAGATAAAGGCATACCTTTTTGAACTCGAAACTGATTGACAGTTTTGATTCTCGCCAAAAACTAGAAATTATGCAATTAAAGCAAAAAACAACCTGCAAAATGTTACGGGTGGGTCTGCCACTCATGAAGATTTTGGTGGGTGTCATGGTGATGGTGGACAACAGAGGGTTTGAGGCTGATGGGTTTGAAAGGGCGTGAAAGGAAATTATAAAAAAAATATGTGGAAACAATGTGCTTCTGTAGCATGTTTTCTTTGATAAGGGCATTTAAGTCAAGTTTGCTGGTCTATGGATCCTTGGGTGGTAACTTGGTAAGTGAAATTCAACTAAATTTAGTTTCATTTTTTTCCCTCATTCTAAAGTCTTTAAGCATCTTTCTTCTACAGAGAGGATGAAATCGAAGACATTCAGACGGTATGTCCCCATAGTTTTTATGGTTGTAGATTTAAGTTGCAAGCTCAGCAAGATTGGCCTTTTCATTTACTTATTTTTCTTTCAGGAAATTGCAGTTTTGTCACAGTGTCGGTCGTCATATATTACTGAGTACTATGGATCGTATCTGCACCAAACTAAACTATGGATAATAATGGAATACATGGCTGGTGGCTCTGTTGCTGATCTAGTAGGTTAACTTTACTGACTTCTAAATGTTTAGTTCACGAAAATATTGTCACTTTAAGGGTCTTGGAATAGCACCTTCTTTTGTTTCCTGTTTTCAACCAAATTTCGCACAAACCCTTCTCTTTTTGTCCTTTATAAAGAAGTTATATTTGTGAATAAAGATGAAGTTTACGACTTGTGCACCCTGCAATGGCAGTTGTTTCTTATGGAATACCCGCGTACTTTATGGCATATGAGTTGTAAAGTTAAATAGCGTCTGATTTAATTTGGCGTGAAGCCGCGTCTGATGTCTTCTTATAGTTGTCTAGTAAATTTGAAATTCTGTTTTGGGTACTAATGACTAACCAATTCAATGCTTCCACAGATTCAACCAAATCAGCCATTGGATGAAATGTCTATTGCTTGCATTTTACGTGACTTGCTGCATGCAATTGAATATCTCCACAATGAAGGGAAAATTCACAGAGACATCAAAGGTTTCACCCCTCAAAAGACTTACTCTAATATCTGTGTTGCAACAATAAAGGATCTTGGCAAATATGATAATATACTGCTTCTAGTCTATCTGTAGCCGCCATTTGCTAATCTTGTGGCCAGGTCTGCTCCCAGCAATCTGCCCTGTGTATGTGATTGAAGGAACAGATGTTATATAATGGCTCTTGTATCATTAACATGGAGGCACAAACGAGATATTTTTAATGTATTTATATTATCATAGTTTACTAAATCTTAATATATGTTGCTTGAAATTCAGTGTTTACCTCCCTTAGTTGTTAAAATAATGTCCTCGAGTTAAGTTTCCTTCTTCTGGAAGGGCTGGTGTAGTGACATATCTCATCTTATGATTTGACAGCGGCAAACATCCTGTTGACAGAGAATGGTGATGTTAAGGTAGGTTGTTTATGTTCAGTTGCATTGAGTGTGAATCATTGAAAAGAGTGCATGCATATTATTGCAAACGGAGTTAAAGTTGCAGTTTCTGTTTGCTCAGGTTATTGTTTTGTTTTTGTTATAGGTTGCAGACTTTGGTGTTTCTGCACAGCTCACCAGGACAATTTCTAGAAGAAAGGTACTGTAGACTCTATTTTCTACTAATTTAATTAAATGGCTGTTGGACCTTCTGTGTTTGTTATCGCCTATTTGTGATCAATTGAGCATCCTCCATTTATATGTACTACTTTGCTCATTCTAGTATATATCATACAATAAACTTTTTTTAGACACCTAATTTTAATTTTGAAAAATAATTAGAAACAACACTGTCATCTTAAAAGAAGGCTATTTTTGTCACTTACTAATTTTATGATATGTTGACTTGTATTAATCAAACCAAATGCTAGGTACCCCTATTTTCTTCATATGCATATTCCAGAATATCCAAATAATATAATGGGAATCGACTTGGCTTCTGATTTCTTGGAATCCTATTATTAGTAATGGGATTACTGTTCCTTGGGTTCCTGGCTAACCAAAGTGAGCCCATAAGGTGATGTAAGAGCGAGGAAATTAATGAATTATAAATAAGCCATTACATGAAGACCCACGTCCAAGGTAAGAGGTTTACACCGTAACTTATGGTAATCACATTCTATTGTCAAAGTTCGAGACGCACTTCTATGTCAAAAGAAGATGCCTTAGCTGTCAGCCTGTAATCAACTCTCAACATTTGTCACTGAAATGTACATATTTACTCTGAATAAATATGTACATTTCAGTGACAAATGTTGAGAGTTTGTCACTGAAATGTACATATTTACTCTGAATAACATTACTTAACTGCTTTCATAGTAGGCACCTGGAGATTGTGCTTTTGAAGTGTTTTTTTCTTCAGGGTTCTGGCAGTCCTAGTTACTTACAGTTTTAATACTTATTATGTCTGTCTTTGTAAAAGTAACAATGGGTTTGGCAATCTGCTGTCTATATGATCTATATTTGATTTCATTAGGGTCAATATCCAGACAATTTTTTTTTTTTTTACGGTTATGCGGATGGCACGCCTTTTATCCCTTCTGCATGATTTGATTTGTTTTGCAATGAGATGAAAATAACAAGTTACCTGCCATAATTTATTTTTTTTATTATAACTTTTACTTACCAAAGAAAAAAGGTTACAAGAACACCGTACTAATGCAGTTAATGATGACAGACATTTGTGGGAACTCCATTTTGGATGGCACCGGAAGTAATTCAGAATTCGGACGGGTACAATGAGAAGGTATACAGTGCTCCTGTACCTTTCCCCCTCCCTGAACCTGCGTATAGATGATAAATATATAGCCCCAATTTCCTCCTCTCTTGTTTTTGTTGTTATTTCGTATCCTCTTTTTGGTCAACTGCCGCTCCTTGTCCATTTATTTGGCATGCTTTTTATACCTTTGAGCGATTGGATATGCTTGGGACCCTTTGCTTGATGCAGGCAGATATTTGGTCTTTAGGAATAACTGCAATTGAGATGGCAAAAGGGGAACCTCCACTGGCAGATCTTCATCCGATGAGAGTTCTTTTCATTATACCTCGAGAAAGTCCGCCTCAGGTTTTGAGTTCTATTCTTGATCTTCTTTCTTTTTATTTGATATTCCTTAGGCTTATCTTACATGGATTCTTATGTGGTTGGTTTTGGATATGTATCTTGTTATAAGAAGACCTTGTCCCCTTCATATTTTGGAATTTATTCTTGCTGTTCTTGTTAGGTGCATATTTGGTGAAACATATCCCGATATCCTTGATCCGGCTTTTAGGCATTTCTTTCTTGATATGCACGGTCTTTGATGTCATGTTGTCATGTTGATTGATTAATATTCTTGTTAATCGATATTGATTGATGATAACCTGGCTCATCTGTGTATTACTATCACGAGTCTAGGACATTGACATTTTTATTGGTTTATTTTGCAGTTGGATGAACATTTTTCTCGTCCAATGAAAGAATTTGTTTCCTTGTGTTTAAAGAAAGCGCCTGCTGAGGTATATATTTACTACCTTCAACCTGTACTTCTCCCCCGGCCCCTCCCCACCTTCTAATGTGAAAATCAGCGCATATATTCAGTTTCAGTTTGTTGGAAAATGTGATTGAAATTTATTCAGCTAGTTAGTTTTGCATAGTAAAAGGGCAAATAGTTCAATTGTGTGTTCACTTTTCATCAGTCTCTACCTCTACTTCTGTGAGTCAGAATGAGAATCGTCTCTGGTTATTATCTGTGATTGTTTACGAATCTTCATTGGCATGTCGCATGTTATGGATTTATGTTACTGGTGATGAGATGTGCATTTATATTTTATATAAAAATTACGAAGGATTTTTTTGAATCTTCTGATATGCCATGAAGTTTGAGAATGAATGTCTTATCCAGTCTTGATGTCGCACTTGTGAAAAAAAACGCTTGAGAGCAATGAGACACCTTGAGGCACATTTTCTTATGTTAATCTGAGTTTGGTCAGGAATAATCAGGATTTTCTTAGGTACCTATAAAACATGTCATATAACCTGCAACTAATATGAAACATGTCATATAACCTGCAACTAACTTGTTGCAAGCTAGCATTAAAGTATCATACAATGTTTGAGGTGTATCCGTTGAAGTTATTTGACTGATTAGATTTGGGCAGCTTGTCGTTTCGTAATATTTCAAAATTCGGGTAGGTTATTCTCTTGCAAGTAAAGAGGGGAAAGTTGATGCTAACGGACTGGATGGTTTCTTTTTTGCCGGCTCTCTTTCAGTCACTTTCTGGTGAGGCAATCTTTTGCTTGGTGTATCCCTGGAGCAATGTTTTTGGTGTATCCCTTGAAGTTGTTGGACTGGTTTGTTTGGGCAGCTTATGGTTTTGCAGTATTTGAGATTCGAGTAGGTTTTTCTTTGCAAGTAAATAGGAGAAATTCACAGACTAAATGGCACCTTTTTCCTGGAGGCAATCTCTTCATTTTGGAAGCTGCCATTTAAACAGCCTTTTTGGCTATTGTTCCGCATGATTTTATCGTTTTCTGATTAGGGGAAGTATATTAGAATATATAAGAAAGAGCATCAAGGAAGCGCAGCCTTGTACACTAGATGTACGCAGCACAAGATAGCCACCAAAGAAAGACAACTCTCGCCCTGGAGCAAAAATAACTACACGGCACATACACTAGGATCCTAACCAAAACTCATCTACACTCTACAGCATAGTGTTTGACGTCGTTGAGAATTGAGGACTCTCTTCTTCTTTTTTGAATTTTGGTTCAAGCATGGAATTGTATTCCTCGGCTCAGTTATGCATTTGGTTAAAGCATGGAATTGTATTCCTTGGCTCGGTTATGCAATCTATTATGGTATCACCCTTGTATCTATAGGATGTGTGGAGCACATTTAAAGTTTTATGTGATCATTTTGAGAAGTTCCAGAATTGGTTCTACAATATGAAGGGGACCAAAGTTGACACCGATCCTCTTTATTGTCTTGGTGCTATTGGTTAAATCGAAGTAAGTAAAATGTTGAGATGATTTATATGAAGCCTCATTTGTATGCTCTCCTAAAAGATATTAGCATTTACATAACTTCTGTCTTATGCAAAATCTGTGCAAGACATCGTCTGTATGTAAAAATGAGGGTATCTCTGCCTATTGAACAATTTGAATTGGATGCAGTGTCAACATCACAGTTATTGTCAAGCTGGATAATGTTGAGTATATCACTCATTCTTTTTCTCTGTTATGTTATTTTAGAGGCCAAGTGCAAAGGAACTTCTGAAGCACCGGTTTATAAGGAATGCTAGGAAGAGTCCCAGACTTCTGGAGAGGATCAGGTGCCCTTTTTGCTGTCAGTGTACTTCTATTTATAATGATCATTCATCTAGAAATAGTGGGTTCTTTCATTTACTGTTAATCGTTTTCTTATTAATGTATGGACACAGGCCTCGAAGCGATCTTGTAGGTTGATCACAGAATAACTTGAGATATGAAAGATTATTTAAACTAATGCTTTTAATAAAGAAGCTTGTGTAAAAACTGGTTGTTATGGTGTATCCACTGTGTTTAGAAGTGAGACAGGATAAGCAAACTTCTTACAAGTTGTCATTTCATCAAACTTTTGTCCTGTAGAAAATACTAAATTAAGACTCTATAGAGGAAATATTGTTGACAGTCCTGAGATGAACCGTTGATTTTAGGATATATTGACACTACTTCTGTATTACTCCCTGTGTCACCAAAAAAGATCTGCGCTTCTAGCACTTAAGTATCAAATCGACATATTTTTCAATTTTTTTCTCTTTCCCAAAAACATGATATTGATCTTATGTGTCATGCAAATATATATGTAACTCGATGTAGATACTTGATCTCACTATCTAGTGTGATGTATCTATTGAAATTCACTTGCAATGCAATGATATGGATATTTTGCATATAAAGAAAATGATTCCGTAAATAGAGGCCCATTCTTTCACAGTTTAGCATAATGGCCTTTGATTAACTTCACAGAGAACGGCCAAAGTTTCAATTAAAGGAAGATGATGATAGCCCTAGAAATGGTCCAAATGCTTTAGGAGAAGGATCTGACACTGTTAAGGTGACCAGAGAATCAAGAGTTGAAGATACTGTACGAGCCAGGTTGGTTGGACCTACTGACTTCACATATTACCTTTCTTCATCATGTTAAAATGTTGCTGACTGTTATTTACAGTAGTCAGGGAAAAACCCTTAGAAATGCTGGATGGGACTTCAGCATCAGTGGCTCAGCTAGTACTGGAACGGTGCGAAGTGCTGTAAGACCGCCTCAAGTTAGAGAAAGAAAACTAGACATCCCGTCAAATCAAGTGACTTCAAGGAAAACTGTAGAAACTGGTACGCGCCGTTCATCTACTTCCGCAAGTGTGTTGTATGATTCATCAGAAGCTTCCGTTGGAAGAGATGCTCGAAATTCATATCAGGATGAGAAACAAGATTATAACCGAGGAGATGTAAGATTTCATTCCCACATTCCTTCCCCCCCCCCACCCCCGGGCCCCCAACTGTAGCCAGGGGTGTTGCGTGTATGTTTATTATTTATGTCTGGCTTCCTTTCATATATCTAGATGTGTTTAGTCTTGTCTTTCCATTTATACGTGGATACTGATATTAGGAGCCTGCTAAAAACATTAGCTACTCTGATTGCCCCGACTAATTTCCATAGAAAACAATAATTCAGAGAGCCGCAGGGGTTGGGGGGAAAAGGGGAATGACGTTTGCTTCCAAGGTGGAAATCTTATCCCCCTCCAATAGGAAAATGATAGGGATACAAAATTTGTTGCACAAATTCTCATACAAATCTCGGTGTCAAGCATGTGATGGGTTAAAGGGTGACATCACATGCTATGTCATGTGATATCCAACCAATCACATGCTTGCCACCTAGATTTGTATGAGAAAATTGTACAAAAAAATTGTATCCCTACAACTGCTCCCTCCAATATGATAAATAGAGAATGCATTGAGCCAACGTGTATGTTACTTATCAAAAAAAATGTGTATGTTATAAATATATATCAGATGTCCCTTGCGTCAAAGACCAGCATGCTTTTTACCAGAATGATTTCACCTAGATTTGTATGAGAAAATTGTACAAAAAAATTGTATCCCTACGACTACTCCCTCCAATATGATAAATAGAGAACGCATTGAGCCAACGTGTATGTTACTTATCAAAAAAAATGTGTATGTTATAAATATATATCAGATGTCCCTTGCGTCAAAGACCAGCATGCTTTTTACCAGAATGATTTGATATGGTGCTAACTGTATAAGGCTGGGTCGTATTATATAGAAAAATCAGTGCGCTAGAAATCCTTGTTAAGATTTCTTATGTAATGTTTAATGAGCAAACTGGTTAGTATTGCACTTCGGTAATCGTATAGTTTTGTCGTGGGAATAATACAAAGCCAGCACCATTTCTCATTTTGTAATTAGGGTTGACATTGACACGCTTCTATAATAATAGTTCTCACGAGTGAATTCATTATTCACAAGGAATTGCATAATTTACACATGGAACTATAACTCGGGTTGGCATCGACTCACATTTGTAATTATAGTTCTCTCCAGTGACTTCATTATTGACTGAACTATTTAAAGTTGTGATTTGTTGATATTGTTGGAAGCCAAGTTGAACTATTTCTCTCATGAATCACTATAAAGTTACTAAAATGCACGTTGTTCGAGCATTTGTTGTTTTTCAATACATGGTATTCTGTATTTCATCTTCCATGTCCTGAGTTTTTCCCAAGTGTTTTCACAGGAAGAGATGTCTGTGAGTGGGACAGGAACTGTCGTTGTACGATCTCCAAGAGTTCAGACATCATCTCTATTCAGTGATCAGAGTACTTTGGTACAATTATAGTCTTTACTGGTGAAATTGACTTATCAATAGATTTTGTGTCTGCTTTTCCTGGCTTGCCATTGTTTTGATAAGTTTTCACTTTACAATTTAGTCCAGCAGCACATTTACTTCTGTTGAGGATGCTTCTGCCAGTGGGACTGTCGTCTACCGTGGACAATATGATGAGTCGGATTCTCCTCGAACTCCAAAGTCAAGACTGGGAATCCAAGAGAAAACTTCAAGCGCATCACCTGAAGATAGTGCAGTAAACCTGGCAGAGGTTGCTTCTTCTTTAAGTAGTTATTATTAGTAGTTGGTTTATTTCAACTACTTTCTTATGGGAAAGAGAAAATTCTTGAAATTTTCTGATATACTAATGTGGCATTTTGATTTGAATTCTGTAGTGATTCATTTTTATGAATAGGAATTATCAACTTGATTGTTTTCAGTCTTTATCCTCCAGAAGGTTCTTCAAAGTATCATCTGTTTTCTGTTTTCTCTTTAATTTAGTTTGAAGTTTTGCTGACTTCTGCGTTACTGTTTGCTCCATATAATTTACTTGACGTTTTTCTGAATAGTTTGAAAGTTAAAAAGTTTTTATGGGACTCAATCCCCTAATATTACATCTGGCACCATCCTTATTTGTCTTCAAAGCACTTATTTTGTTGTGCCCTTTTAGGCGAAGGCTGCAATTCAAGCGGGACGAAAAGGAAATGTCAGAGAAAGGTCTGCTTTAGGCAAGGCCAACAAAGATGTGCAACAAAGTAGAAGAATAGAGCAATCAACAAATAGTTCGGACTCTTCAAGGTAAATCTTTCGTTTGATTGCCAAGATTTTAGCTCTCCATAAAGAAGGCAATTTTTCATCTTAGCAGCTGTGGTTGAACTTCTTCTCTTTTTCATTAATTATTGTGTCATGGAATTTAGGCATTCTCGTGACTACTTTGATGCACTAAAAGCATTTCCAAGATCACGCCAATCAGGTGAAGAAGAAGAGAGTACGCGTACTTCTGCATCATCATCGTCGCCATCATCTATTCCATTGTCGACTCTCCTCATTCCTTCGTTGAGAGAGGTGAGCGCTCAATATTGCAATTCACGTATTAGAAGTAACCTTTCATCAGTCACTGCCATTGCATAAAGTCAACTATGACATTGTACCTGCGACAAGAAAATCTATTAGTGGAATTATGCATAAATTAGTTTGAGATCCACAATTTCTCTTTATGGTTTTCATCAACAACAAAGGATAACATGTGTAGGGATTATAAAATTAATCCTAAAGAGATATATGTATATGTATGGGAAGGTGTTCTAGAACTAAGGTAAGAACACTCACCCCATTAGTGCATAGAATAAATTTATAATATATATATATATATATATATACATATACATATAATTGTATATATATACATATACATATACATATATATACATATACATATACATATATATATATATACATATATGGGGGAGTATTTAATGGTTACTTTTCTATTTAACCATCAATGGTTACTCTTATTTTCAACCATTGGATCAAAAATTAAAGGTTGAGATTTAATGGTTAGTTGAAAAATACAATTAATGCAAGTAGGTGAGTCATTTAATGCATTAAATCTCAACCTTTAATTTTTGATCCAATGGTTGAAAATGAGAGTAACCATTGATGGTTAAATAAAAAAATAACCATTAAATACTCCCTCATACATATATATACATATACATATATATATATATATGTATATACATACATATATATATATATACATATATATATATATATATATATATATATATATATAGAGAGAGAGAGAGAGAGAGAGAGAGAGAGAGAGTCATGGAAAATTGCCAATGGAGAGAAGAAGAGAGATACTACCCGGGCAAGAAAATAGAAGAAAGGAATCTGGTTAGATTAAAATAGAAAAAGTAAAAGAAAAGGAAAAAATAGAAATATTGAAAAATACACGAGAACCTGAAACACAAAACATGATCATTCCAATCATGCCGAATCTCTGAAAAGGGAACCATGGAAAGCACTCCTCACTGAAGGCCAAAGAGAACAACTCTATCCCACAAAAGCATCACCGACAAAGCCTGATCTCTGAAAATGGAGTTATGCTCCGTCTAAATGTACCAAAGAATAGCAAACACCCCACACTGCCACAGTACAGATCCATCCTCTCCTCTGGCAAAACCTCAAACGTGTATCGGAAGAAACGAAGAAATTAGAAGCAGGACTAACCCAGGCCTCACCAGCCACCCTAGAGATTGTGCCCATATGTTTGTAATCAACTCCTGTATCAGTCCCTCCAATTCCCAAAATAGCAGAAATTGAGGTACCTATGTTTGGGTGCAGTTACAGTACAAGTGTGGAACGGAGAGGGGATGAAGTTTTCGGTTGCTGGGTGTTGGTTGATAATTTATGCGTACTGTATCATTCTGTTGGAAATCTCTACTGCCGTTTTAGGTTCATGATACATTGGACATGTGATGTAGGCTGTCGGTGATGATATTGAAAGGTCAGTGTTTCGCACATTGGCAAATTCGTTGACGGATTTGGAAAGCATGAAGCCTGGGTCTTGTGAAATGCTTGTCACCAGGTTGCTTCAACGGCTAGCAAGGTTATTTCTTTTTCATTCTTGTGCTTCCTGTGTATGCTATACTACTTCCAATGTCTTTCCTGGAGTTCCAACTTTGGCTAAGCAGAACTCTGTCTGCAGTTCAAAAGAGTCGTCATTGAAAGATCTGCAAGAGTTGGCAACGCGTGCCTTCAATAAGGGCAAAAAAGCTCCTGAACAGCCAGAGAATGCAAATGCAGAAGTTGATAGCAAGAAAAAGCAACAGAACAACTCAAATGCCAACTTAAGCCCACTTGCAAGGTTCCTGCTCTCAAGGTTTGTCTAGGTGATAGTTTTTCTTTGTAATTTCAAAGAAGACTTAACAATTTTTTAGCTGGGAAGCTGGTCAACTTGCAGTCATACCTTAGAAGCACTTTTTGGAGACCTCGTCAAACTGTTATATGGAAGATTAAGACTTAGCTGATTCAACCTTATGACGAAAAGGGGGAAAAGAAATCTGGAATACGTTTGGATTATTGAACAACCCCTCCCCCTCCCCTCCCCTCGGGCGCCCATTTTCTATCTCTCCACCTTCCTAATCAAAATTAAAAAAACAGTAATTGTTAAATGGAGTCCTTTGGTTTTGATGAGGTCTTGAACGACACCATCGTGTGGTGTGGTTACGAAATATTTTCCTTTATATCAACCTATTTGAGGTTCATTTAGTCTTCTGCCCACAAACATAACAGAGTGCATGTGCCTGAATATTTCTCTTGCTCTGCAGATGGCAAGGCCAAGTTTCCCGAGATTTAAATCCAACTTGAAGAGAGGTTGAATTGCTGGTTGTCTGTGCTTTTTCAGTGTGTTTTATGTTAATTAATTAATTATATTCAAATGTACATAACATTAAAAGCAAATATTTAGTTTACATCCTTTATTTTTCTTTCCTCAGTTTTGTTCGAAGGAATTTATTCTTTACCTTTCCTTTCGCTTTGGAAATATTGATGTACAAGTAGCTTGCTAGTGTTACAGTATCAATTGTAATATTAATAATAATGATTGGATATGTTTTTAGGTATTTTCTGGTATCACCTTGAGAAATTATGGCCCATTGGCCTGTGATTGAAATAGGATTTTTATTTTTCATTTCTTTTACTTTTTTTTTTTTTTTTTTAAAGAGTTGTCGTGCACTGCTTCATCCTGCTTTACTTTGGCGGGTTTTTAATGCAAAGCTTTTAGGTTCTATTCTACTTGCAAGATTTAGGGATTTTAATTTTTGGTTTTTGACTTTCTTTCTTTGACCCAATTAGTTTTTCTCTCTCTCTCTCTCTTACTTATTAACCTTTAAAGATCCATGCCAAAAACACCCTTGGTGCTTCCCCCCCCCCCCCCCCCCCCCTATCTCAAGAAGAGTCAACTTTTTATATTTTGAAGTCAAAATGGGCACATGTTAAATCAATGTTCAATATACAGTTTTTTAAAATGGGACTATCTTTTTGGGATAAACCAAACAGAAATGAGGAACTATTTTTCTGGGGGGACGGAGGGAGTATATTAAGAGCACCTACCTCCAATGGGAGGTTTATAAACCTTTTTAAATCTTTATGAACTGCTTCATGCCATAGTGAGTTGCTGATAAGGATGCACTGGTTGAAGAATACCAATCGGTCGGTGTTCTTTTAGTGTCAGCTCACTAGGAAAAAAAAAGAGACTTTCTTACTTAACTACAAATCAAATTGTCCAAATCCCCATTAATTGGCAATGGTGGTTTTTGCAAAATATATTATTTGGTGAACTTAAAATTAAGAAATGAATAAATTATTTAGTGAACATAATATATTTTTCTATAATTTTTTTTTTTATGTTTTACAAAGATATATTTATAAATTATTGTTTTGTTTTTCTTTTTTGTCCGTACCAAAATAATTGTCTTGTTTGAATGTTTTCTTTTTAGGATAATATTTTTACCATTTTTCCTTTACTTTTTCTTCTTGTTTTCTTTTTAGGACAATACTTTTACCATTTTATCCTTACTTTTTCTTTTTACTTTAATTATGGGTCACATTAATATGGACATTAAAGAAAATTACACACTATATCAATTATTTTTATATGTATATTGTTAAAGAATAAAATATTTAAAATGGGTCTATGCTATAAAGCTTTTAGAGATTTATTTATAGTGGAGAATAAATTTATAAATAAAAGGTTTATCAACCGATGATGTGACATGGTGAATAAACTTTTAAAAGGTTTATCCATGGGAGATGCTCTAAGTATATCTTTTGAATATACAAACAGATAGATGCGCGCGGACACACACACACACACACACACACACATATATATATATATATATGTATGTATGTATAATAGAAATAGTTAGGAAGAAGTGATGTTGTTGGGTAGGGGTGTAAGTCCGAACCGCCGAATTGAATCGAATCGGCCAGTTTGGTTCGATTTTGGGTTAGGACGGTTCGGTTTAGGTTTGAAAATTTTATAAACCGAGCGGTTCGGTTCGATTTGCGATTTTTGGTGCCAAACCGAACCGAACCGAACCGTACCACCACCATTTAATTTTTTATTTTTATATATATATTATTTAGTAATTAGTAATTAGTAATAGAATTTAATAAGAAAGTTATTGTTGTTTGTCTACATTTTGATTGAATTATTGTAATTTTAAAGTTAGTTTTTTAACTTTTAATTATTTAATTTGTGTTAAAAGCATTTTTTTGATATTTAAAAGTTTTTTCTTTTTTGAAATATTTAAATAATTAAACCACAGAACCGAACCAAACCGATCAGTTCAGTTCGGTTCGGTTTAAAATTTGTGGCAGTTCGATTTGGTTTAAAATATGTGAAACAGTTAGGGGGTGATTCAGTTTGCAATTTTGGCTCAAACCGAACCACCTTCACCCCTAGTTTTGGGAAACCCTACCATTCTAGCGTAAATATATACACAGACGATGTTGAATTGATCTCTCCTTACAAAAGGAGGAGGAGGATCGCTGTAAACCAAATCCAAAGAGGGAGCGTGAGATGCTTCCATTACGGACAGTAGTTCCTCTCCAACTCACGACTTTTCTCTTCCCATCAATCTTTTCCTCGGTCTCTTAGGTCATCTCCAACCATTTTGTGCAGAAATTGCACTATCCACTATAATAGTGCAATTTCTACACGAAATATTTTTCACCATCTTCAATTATCCTACTTCAATCTTTACAAAAAAAAAAATTTTTTTTTAAGAATATTCTTTATCTATTATTTAAAACATATGTTTATCTCATTAAACAAACCAAAAAAGAAAAAAAAAAAAAAGAGAAAGAAAAGTAGGATAGCGCAGGGGAATACTTGCGCCAAATTTGGCGCACAGAAAGGAGCTGCTTAAAAATGACGTCGCGATAGCGCAACCGTTGGAGGTCTCCTTTCCGGTAAAATGGTTGGTATAGCGCAGCAAAAGGAGACGGTTGGAGATGGCCTTGCTATTCTATGAATTCCTCGCAATCGAACCCGAACCCAAACCCAAACCCAAACCCCACCCCCACACAGTTGGGAAAATGCTTTAAAATCACATTGATGTTATGAAAATTTGTTCCGTAACATCAATGTGTTCCACGCAATAGAACCTTATATTACATGTAAAAATTTATTCTATGAATTTCACGCAATCGAACCTTATATTACATGTAAAGAGTAAAAAAAAAAAAAATTTAAAAAATGTAGATTGAGAATATAATTTTTTTACAAATAAACTATTTAATTGAAACATCTTAAAATAGAATGTTAACCCTATATACAGAAAGGAGAGAGTATAATGCTATGTCAGTGTAACAGAACCACCTACATGCAAACAAACCAAAATCAGAAAAACTAGACAATTATACTCCCTAGTCTAATAAGTTTGTTCTTAACAATATATAATAAACAAACAAGAGAGCTCAAAAGTAAAACGAGATGTAGCACTTTTGTTTACTAACTATACTCTGGTCTGGGCACCCCCAAAATTAAAAAAAAATAATAAAAAAATTAAAAAAATAAAGTTTTGAGTCTTTTCAGGATCCGCTGGTTAAGCTTATTTGCAGCAGCAATTCAACCAAATTTTGTGGAACAGAGATGGGTGATCAATAGTTGCTTAATCAATCCATCTCTATTTTAGGTTAACTGAGCACTAAAATCGTTGCTTTGGCTGATGACGGGAACACAAACACCCATAAAATCTCATAGATCTGCCTCCTCATCGTTACCTGGAGTTGCTCACTTGAAAATTACTCCCCTAAGCTTTGGATGGAGAAACATTATCTCAAAAACGGTCTGAGAAAAACTCAAAGTCAGATGGACTCACATCAACGACACGTAAATATTCATTAGTTTAAAATGCTGAAGTGAAGAGGTTACAAAAACTAGGAATAAGTTACATCCATGTAGTATGAACTCCTGAGAGAGGGGTTTTCTATTGCTATTTTCTTTCCAACTGACGCACCCTGTTCAACTTAAAATAAGCTCCAACAAGATTAAATCCACCAAAGATAATAAGCAAATATGTCTCGAAAAGGAAACTCCAACCGGGGAACAACAATATATATATACCTAGGCTACGCGTTACATCTGATTCTCCAAGACAAAGCAATAGAGAATGCTTTTCAGTGAAGGCTCGAAGCTGTTGTTCATCCCTCTTAACTGTAAACCAATCTCCAACCAAGGTCTGTCTCTTCTTTGCAATCGTTCTACTTCCGTCTCCCTTTAGTAGGTTGCTTGACAGGAGTCAACTTTCGAAATGCGGCATGCAAAATCGTAACTACAAAGGTTCCCAATGAATAAGAGGGCTCATACTGATAAAAGTTAAAACCAAAAAAAGTAGCAGACATGGATAATAGCCAAGAAAACTGAGGATGACTGTCCAACTCACCTGCATAACTGACTCCAAGGGCACATAAGAGAGCCATTTGAACATTGGAGAAAAATAGAATAACTGCAGTGGCTGCAATACTTGGAACATTAATTTTCTGAAGGAGGCTAGATGTTCAAATAATTATTTAAGTATAAAATGTTAAGCTTGCATAAAATATGTAAATATTGACGTTTAACTTCGGAAATATTTACTTTTTAGGGAAACAATGCACAATTCGGAAAACAGTAACAGACAAAATGCATTTTTTTTCCCCAGATATCGAGTATAGAATGCACATTTCAGAAGCATGAAACTTACAGAATTAATTACTGCACGTTGCCAAGTCCCAAGCTTAAGTGCAAGAACTCAAATGTAAATGTTTTTCCGGATGATTCAATCCACATTATGAAATCCTCATCGGAATCTATTGTAGTTTGGTTATATATTCGAAACTAACCAACTCAGTTATATGATAGCAGGTGGTGGTTCGAGAAGTGTGTGAGAGCAGGTAAAGATGTAATCACAGAAATCTGGGATCCGAAAGGTAAGATGGGCACGACAGACAAATTAGGGTGAAGGTTAAAAGCATTCCATGTGTGAACTTTGTCGTACACGTGCGGAGGCGTGACTTCTCAATGGTCCAAAAGGCAGGTCTTCCCAGCAGTGGGCACAGCGGTGATGGCCTGATGGGTCAGGTTTCTGTTCCTCTTTCATGGTCCCTACCCCCTATTCTCAGCCTCTAGGCCAATCGCCATGTAAGGTCACTAATTAGCTCATAGTTCAGTCTTCCATCTGGAGGTGTCCCTCTAGGTGGTCTCACTGCAACAAATGCTTCTTTCTTCCTTTCTTTCCCCCCCCCCTTTCTTTTTTTGTTTACTTGACCACATAATGCTTTGTGTTTAGCGTATACACTGGGCGGAGGCGTGACTCCTCAATAAAACCCTTCCCTTCTTCTCTAGCACCCCCTCAAACCCCAATGACCACCTGCCACCTCTTTACTTCGGCCACCACTCTCTTAGCCGCCATATGTCATCTTCCCTTCGTTCGCCCTCTCTCTTATCCTTGACAGCCGGCAATGGCAAAACGAACAGATATACCTTCCTTCTCCCTGTAAAACCAACAATTCACCACCCCGAACTCCACAACCACCAACACACTGTTGCTTCACCACCTTCAAACGGATCAATCTCATTTCAACCACCATTTGTTTTATCTCGCGAAGATCCAACATTCCAGTTTCATAGATCCAAAACCTCACATCCAACCATGTCAATTTGACCAAAAAAATCTCAAAATTACATCACTTTCTCTCATTCCCTCCCCTCTTTCGATTTTTCTCCCTTTCTCTCTCAAAAACCTTCACTTTCTCACTATATGTTGTTCATTCTTGAAAAACTTTTGCACGTGGATCGAGGTTTTAGCTGATTCAGGTCAATCAGCCCAACCCCGCAGGATATTAAAAGTGTCCTACCAAACCCGCTCCACTAGGAGCGGATGATTGGGGGTTTTGGACCGGGTTTGAATAAATTGCCATTGCTAGGCTTTCCATCAAGAGTACCCTATACCACTCTGTGCAACCTCGTACAGCATGTCTACAATCTTTCGTGGTATATCCTTTACCAGTGTCAAAATATCCGCTATAAACTCAAGAGGACAATCAAGGTAATATTGAAGAGTACTTGCAACCAGTAATGATGACGGTGCCAACTGTAGCGACACTCGTATTTGCTAAGTATCTTTAGCTTGATTTCAACTACATAAACACTCAAATAATCTATCCTAATCTTAAAAGTATCAATATAGAATAACTTTCATTGGACCTATTTATCCCTTGCAATTTAGTAAATCTCCTTCATATCCTCTTATTAATTATACTATTATTAAAAGTATTAAAAATAAAAATCTTTATACGGACCATATATACCCATAGAATCTAACATATTCCTTCTATGTCCCTAATCCAATGAATCTAACTCAAAAGTTATATATAACTAAATTTAATAAACATGAAGGATAAAAAAGAAAGAAAAAAAGATACAAAAGACTGTAGGCCTTTTCGTATCATTAACCAATTACATTACTTGATGAAATTAAATGGCAAGATTTAATAATAAATAAATTTTTAACTTCATTATCTTTACAAATCACATGTTTTTGACACAATATTTCTAGAAAAATCATTAAACTTATTTCTATTGTCTCTTCATCCAAAAAGAGAAGGCAAGAAACAATTTTTTTTATTCGTCCCGTGGAGAGAGAGAACAAAGAAGAACAATCTACTATCTTATAGACAATGTACTTTGTGACTTTGCCTCCACTATTGTTTTTCCTAAAGCCTGGTCACTAAGGTCAGTCCTCCTAGATTTCTAAAGATAAAAACAAGTACTAGCACTATTTGCAGCCTCCAAAAAAATCGTGGAACTTCATCTTGCCGCTAATCAAGGCACACATGTATGTGAAACAATATTTGGAAGCGCCATCCTATATCGCTGCTTGAAAATCCATAATTATCCCAACAAAATTAAGTGCTAGTAAGCGATGGGAAAGAATTATTCAAAGATATTGTTTTAAGATGATGCTAGACTATTCAAGGACCTTGCACTTTGCGGTAATAAATCAAGAGCTTGAGCATCCATCACTTGCAACAAGGGATGTGAATCTCATAAGAATATCAATTCACGGCTTGGTTCTTCTTCATGAGGAGGGTTTGATTCGAGCGGCTCAAAGGATGATATTGGATGTCCTTTCCAAAAATGGTTTCACATAAATGTGTGCCTTAATTACCAGCAATCTTAACCTCTACAAGTTTGCAGTGTTTTTTCTAATATAAAAGGAAGAGAGAATTCAATTATGGTAAATTTTCACAATGCCCATCAGCGGAGTTAGAGGACTTGCAAAAACCACGGGTATTCCACGGACTTATATAAGGTGTGGTTAGATACGCACTGGAGTAGGGCTTGTGCGTGGAACCTTAAGAATTGAAGGATGCAAGAATAATCAGTTAATTTGTTTGGGGTAACATATTCAAAATAAAGGTTTATTTGCCTTGGCATGATGCACCAAAAAACAATTGCACAATAGTCATTTCTTTACGTTCAGCTAGCACATCAGAAAATATTAATATAATCAAACAAAAGTACTAACCACATTGGGCTAAGTGAACCAAGCACTGCTGAAAGACAGGATACTGATCTAATCCCCACCGATCACCACAAAATCTGAATCCATCCCAAAGGGCTAAAGCTAATATCAATCCAACAAGAGCAAGAGGTATCTGATACCTATGACCATCATCAGCAAACACAAACATTTAAATAATCAAAAGAAAAAAATGAAAATGAACGATATGAAAACAGGAAGAGAAGTAATGGGAAGAAAAATTTAGGTGTTGATCTCAGACACAAAAACTGACATGGGGCATCTACTCTAGTAATGCTGACATCATACATGCGACGCCAAATTTCTAAAGCCTAGCACTTTCCTCATTGAAACTATGATAACCTTAATGTACTCGATAATTAGAACTTATGTACGTTCCAGTCGAGGAAAACACTTGGGCAGTGTAAGATTTAGTATTTAGAAATTAGAAAGAACTTCCCTTCCTCTCAAAACAAACAATTGAACCTTCTTCATCTCGAAATGTTAAGAAGAAAATAATTTGCTTTAGATATTTCTAGATGGAGATTTTATCGAATTTCTAAGATTGTAAAGGAGGGGCAAATCATACAGTGAGCAGGCGAAGAAGACGATGAAGAGAGTGGCGTAATTGCGGGCATAGCGCTTGACGTTCTCATGGACCCTCATACGAGCCTGCGAGGAAGATGAAGGGAACGAGTATGACTGGCAAAAGCCGATGAAACCTAGGGTCCAGGACGGGGTCTCGCCAGCGAAGTCATCGTTGGTGAGTTTGGAGAAGGGATTGACGGTGAAAAGAGATATTAGGGTTCCGAGGTGCGCTAAGATCCACAGGAAGATTCCGGTTGTAACGGCGGTGGCGGTGGTGGTGGGGGCGGTTTCTGCCGCAGAGTCATTAGCGGAGGTGGAAGTCGATGGGTTGGTTGTGGCGGTGGTTGTGGAGGAGAGGCGGTGGAGGTCGGAGGTGCGTTGGTCGAGAACTTCGAGGTAGCCGCTGTCGCGGAGCCACGACTCGAATGAGGCTTCGGGAACGCTGAGAGCTAACGGATTGGCTACGAATGCCATTTCTTGGTTTCTGTGTTATCCTTTCCCATATTCGCTCACCGCAAATTTTAACCAAATCCCGTCCTTAAATTATTTATTGCAAATAAGTAAAAATAAAAAATTAACAAGTATATCCACACCCACACCCCATTTGAGTTAATCCTCCTACGCAATACTCTACGTAATTGCTCCGCACAAAAAATTCATTGGTGCTTATGCCACTAAGCTAACCATTAGTAAAAAATTTCAATTGGAGGAGCACTACAAATATTATTCTATACTGTGATTGAATTTTGTTCATCATTTTTTGACCTCAATTTGTAAGTTTCAATGCAGAAACTAAACTGAAACCTTTTTTTTTTTTTTTAAATCCTTCTGGCAAGATTGTCACAGTGGAAAGCAGCAGGGAGAGCAAGTACCCTAATCAAGTCGGTTTTATGATCTTTTAATTTGTCTCAATGTATGACCTCTTTTAAATTCTCTATATATAAATGAGATTCATAAATATTTGCAGTATGAATGAAGCACTCTTTTTTAAGACAACCAGCTGGCTATCATCACGTGGAGAAATATGAAAAATAGTGCTACAGAAGTAGATCAATCTTGAAACCTAGACGAAATAACTCTGGGAGCTAGAAAAGCATTTTGTGGGGTGGGGGGGGGGGAAAGAGATCTCCTCCTGATCAGAGGATGCAAATAGAGGGGAGGGTCACCATATATATTAAATCGTACGTGCTTTTCAGAATGAATGGACTCTAGAAATGGAGCTACAAATTAAAGAGAAAGGAGAGAGGCAAAACGATGATATATGGTTAATGATTTAACTATATATATATATATATATATCATGGTTACGTACATCCATAGAGAAGTGATGATTAATGATTTAATTGACCATCATCAAGATCTTGAAAAATAATTAGTCTTAAAGAACTGCATGTCACCAGCCCTAAAGCTATAGAAATTAAGCATTACTTCGATTCATATTCCTCTAGCTAGCTCTAACTTTTGATTGTCTTCAATGGAATTACGATCTAAAATCCAAATATATATATATATATTAAAGTTGGTGAGGAGACCTATGAGTTTGCCACCTACTCCATTTTTGTTAAATCTTCATTTTGGTGAATTTTACTCTTTAAATTCTTATTTATCAGGAGATGAAGTCATTAGAACCCACACCCTTTTATATATGTATACTCACCTTAGACCAACTCAACCAATTATATTATATGTATGTTTTTAGAATACTACATATATTATAGTTAAGTGGGGGTCAGTGTATCAAAAATAAACTATTTTATAAATATAGTATCCAACTAAACCTTCTCTAATTATTGAATGATCTTCAAAAATTATTTTATAAAATATAATTATATTCAATCCTTAAACAATTCTCCTTTGTTCAGAAAAAAATTATCTTTCTTTAATAAATCTCAAAGTAAATATTTTATTTTTAGTTTTAAATTTTTTTTCAAATATATGTCCAAAATATCTTTATTAAGTGCAAGATGAAAACAAAAAGAAAAAAACAAAGCAAAGGAAAAGCAATCCAACAAAAATGTATAAAAATAAAAATACATATACTGATCACCCAATAAAAAATACTTATTTTAAAACGAAAATACTATACTAAACGATCACGCCTAGCTATATATATCTAATAATGATAATTTTATATAAAATTATTCATGAAATGTATCAATTAAACACAAAAGTTAAATTACACATGTGGAAAGCACGGGTTCTATAACTAGTATTAAGTTGTATAGGAACGGCAAAAAGAAACAGGCTTAGGGCAAGCTTAGGTTAGTATTCATCTTAGAAATGAATTTGGAACATGAAGATTCTGAAAAAGTTTTTTTTTTTTCTTTCCCTTGGAGATGTATTTGTATATTCTTCCGGCAAAAGCAAGCCTCCTCCTTAGGAATTGTTGGCAAGGGTAGTGTACTTGAGAATGCTATGAGGCGGAATCAACATATAATACATCTTCTTTAAATGTGAGTTTGATATAAGAACCTGGAGAGAATGTGAGCTAGGTCTAAATTTGAGAGATCGAGCTGAGGACATGATATAACCTTTGCGAAGTGGTTTAATTTCGATGGGAGGAGATAATAAACGATGATGGCAATCTGACCTCACCAGGCCAGTTATCTTTCTCTTGTATATATTGAACGATCAAAACAGAATATGTTTGAAGAGGATAAAGAGATATCCGGTAAGTTCTTTGGAGTTACTACGGGTTAAGGAAGGATATTGCTCAAGCAAGCCCAGTTTCGAGAAACCACAAGAGGATATATGATAGGAGGGAGGACCACAATTTTCTGGAGGAGAATAGATTGGTATTCGGGGAAACGAGATATATGAAACATCAAGCTACCCGAGCTCAAGGGAAGATTACGCGCGATCAACATTGAGGGAGCTAGCCTAGCTAGAGCAATAAAGATATATACTTGGGATGGTATAGGATGGACAGCTTAGCACAAGACAAGGTAATGCCATTGGGAAGTAAACTCTATAAAAGCAACAAGTGCAATCTAAGCAGAGGTCCGATCCGCGAGATTAACAATGGTATAGGCTATAAAAAAGAAAAAACATGAGCATCGGGAATGAATTTCATATAAGTTTTGGAACCAGATTGTGTGCACCTGGCTAGTCAAAAGATGACTCGGTGGGTTGGTGAGGTTTCTAAGAACATGTTGGATATTAGCAATTGAGCAACACACGGTAATGTAGTTTAAAAGGTAGTCGCCGCAGGGTTGTAGTTCAGTAGTCGAAGTAAAATGAGGGAGTGTGGTAAAATACAAATCATATGTTCTATGATCAATTTACGAATCGTACGTTTTCAGCTTTGCTTTGGCCGAGGGTACGTAGTTGGCAGGACCACACGGTGGTTTTATTCTATAAGCGGGTCCATGTAACCCTTGTTATGGTGGTGTTTTCCCTTAGTTATCACAATAAAGAAAAAAAAGGAATGCATGATATCGAATCACACGTAAAGGTAGATATTGTTGTCGCTCAGTTAAAACTAGCAAATTGACACATGCATGCGTGAGCATCTGCTTTTTATTTTATATTATCTTGATAGTATATTTTAGTTTTATAACTATTGATTTGTGGTTAATGTTAGAGTAAAGAAATTGAGGGTGATTATGTTTTAGATTGTGGGTAGTTATTAGGTGGATGTTTTTTTTTTAAATGGTAATTTGAGTATTTAGTTGGTGGTAATTAATAATTGAGATTAAATGTAGTTTAGGCAATTTAAAAAAGCATGACAGAGCTTTAATTTCACTAGTCGTTTTTGGTCTTCTCCCTTTCCAAAGTATAAATAGATTATAGGGTTAATGACACCATTAGTCCTTCGACTATGGCCGATTCCACCATTAGTCTCTTTACAAATTTTTTTCAAATTTTAGTCTCTTGACTATGAAAATTAGACACGGTTGGTCCTTTTGTTGGATGCCGTTAGTATTTTTCCGTTAAGTTTGTCTTGTGCCCAACACGTGACTTTGGTTAAGGGCATTTAAGAAATTTCACGTGCAAAGATATTTTTTAATACTTAAAACAAAATTTCTCTCTCTCTCTCTCTCTCTCCCTCTCTCTCTCTCTCTCTCCTCCCAGATCTCGTTCTGCTCCATTGTAAGATGACCATATGAAACCCACACCTTCCCCCTCCCCCCTCCCTTACCAAAATTTTATCTCCCCTTTCCGAATAACATTCTCAAATTCTAATTCCCTAATAACATTACTCTCTTCCTGAATCAAGTCCATCATTTTCCAAATATAATCGATTGATTTTCTCGATTATTTATCGAATATATAATCGGTTTAAAGATGAAGGATCAACGGAGATGAGGTTTTTGCAGGAATTGGTGCTGTACGCCACGAGCGGCGCCCTGAGCTGCTTGGTATTGTTCGCCGGACTGAAACATCTCGACCCTAATCGAGAAGCTTCGAAGAAAGCGCTTGAACAGAAGAAGGAAATTTCCAAGCGTTTGGGTCGTCCCCTCGTCCATACGAATGCTTACGAGGTGACAAATCATACTTACAAATTAACCCAAGTCAAAAACCAAATCAAAAAGTGAAACCTAGTTCAACATTTAAACCCAAATCTTCTCAGATCTCTTGGCATTGCCGTGATCCTCAGATCTACTCTGCCTGATTTCTCTCCTTCGTCATCGCGAGGTAACACCTGCCCATGAACATGGAGACGGGTTTGATTGGTTCCAAAATCGAGTGCGACCGCGGCGGTGGGACGAGGCGGAGAAGGGCGTACCTCTCGGCAGCGAGTGTAGAGCATAGGAGAGGAATGGCGATAGGCAGGATGCCATCTCTAGGCCTCGTTTGAAGGAGATGAATTGCTTGAATGGAATTCTTTTTTCTGTTCTGATTTTGATGAATATTTTTCTAAAAAATTGACAAGAAAGTGATTTATTGGTTTTGTCAGTGGTGGAAAGATGTTTTTTTAGTAGTGGTATACATTAATGTCAGTTGATTGCGTATGTTTTGAAATTTGGTAACATTCAATGGTGGTGGTGGTGAGAAAGTGGTGGCTTGGTGGTGGCGGCGTTGGTGGTGAGAGAGTGGTGGGGGCTGTTAATGGTATTGGTGAATATTTTGGCTTCCAACCCTTCTAAGTATAAATTAAATATTTTTGTAGGTTGTCCAAACGAATTTGTGGCCATTTATATCCTATGGATTCGTTTTGATGCACAGATGTAGGCTATTTCTTGGCTTAAAAATGGGTGGAGAACGGCGGCTATTGGATCTGAGTTCTGGGTTTCATGATGAACTGGGTTTTTGATGAATGGGTTGTAATATTGGTTTGAAGGGAAGATAGAGGTTGAAGATGAAGTTGAAATTCCAAAAATGCCCATGATTAAAGTCACGTGCTAGGCACATGAAAGACTTAACGGAATAATACTAACGGCATCCAACAAAAGGACCAACCGTATCTAACTTTCATAGTAAAGGAACTAAAATTTGAAAAAAATTTGTTAAGAGACTATTGATGGAATCGACTATAGTCAAGAGACTTTTAATGTCATTAACCCAAGATTATATATGTCAAAAGACGTGTACATCTTAAAATAAATGAAGCTATAATTAGCTTTTTTATTGCCTTGTTTATAATTTTATACTCTCTCTGTCTCGTTTATATTGGCCACCAAATAAAAGCTCACCGTTTTAAAAATCCTAGTAAAGGACTCAACAACTAGTGTCTTGATACTATTGTACCCTTATTTAATGGTATTGAGAATCAACAAGAAGCAAGAAAATCAAGTAAATACTTAACTTGGTTAGGGGTATATAGAGAAATTAGTTAATAAATAGATTTTAAGTCGCCAACATTTTTGAGACAGCTAAAAAATGAAAAGGGCCAATAAAAATGAGACAGGGAGTATTAAAGTGTAGCACTCTAACATTGCCTACCACCTAATTGGTGAAGTCTCACGCAGCATACAAAAGTTATTCGAGAATGAGAAGTGAGACCAAGTCTGGTTCTTACTATCGCAATACATATACAACTGAGAGTAGACATTTTTAAATGTACTTACAGAAAGAAAGAGTATATTTTTCCATGAATATTTGAGCTATCCAGCTTCATTCCTGTATAGAACAAATATGGCAAAAATTACAACACCATCCAGTGCCACCCTCTTTGACACCAGGGTCAGTTTTTTCCTGCATGAATGGATTAAAAAACTTCACCAATAATCCCCACAAGAGCATGAACCATCCACAAAATGGTGAAACCTGTTCCGATCCCTCACAACAATCTTACGGCCTGTGATTTTAGAAATCAGTTTTGTTACAGCATGACAATCCGAACAAACCCTAAGGTTCTTGGCAATCTTGATGGTGGTTCCAGCTCGAGTACTAATAAGCCCAAATGCAATTGCGAGCTTCTCGCTGTGAACTTCAAGTGATCTCTCTTTTTCAGTCTCTCCAATGTCGTGTAACACGATATTAGTCTGTGGAGTGTATCCATGAGCCTTCAGCCACCCATTTATCTCCTCCAGTATCATGTAGATTTCCTTGCTCTTTGGGTGCTTCCAATCTCCAGCAACAAACTCGTGCACTTTATTATTCACTTCAATTGAGGTACAACCCGGCTCCTTTTGCACCCCACTCTCTTTCACCATGGTCCTCATTCTTGCCACTCCCTCCCAATCACCTGTGGCAGCATATATATTAGAAAGAAGGATATACGTTCCCGAATTTGCAATATTACGATCTACAAGGTGCTTCACAATTTCCTCTCCCAAACCAATATTTCCATGGAGCCTACATGCACCAAGTAAGGTTCTCCATATAACAGGATCAGGCTCAATTGTCATGAAATTCACAAGCTCATAAGCGTCTTCCAAATGACCAGCTCGCCCAAGAAGATTCACCACACACCCATAGTGCTCAACCTTAGGTTCAATCCCATATTCATCTTTCATTGACTGGTAAAAACCCCACCCCTCTGAAACTAACCCAGCATGAGCACAGGCACTTAAAATTCCAATGAAGGTTATATCCGTAGGTTGGAGACATATCCTACGCATATCATTGAAGAGCAGCATAGCTTCTTGGCTAAACCCATGCATTCCGTACCCAACAATCATCGAATTCCAAGCAACAATGTCCTTATTCTTGATCTTATCAAACACAGCTCGAGCATCCTCCATACTACCACATTTGCTATACATATCAACAAAAGCGGTACCCACATGAACATTAACCTGAATTCCACTATTCTCCATATAAGAATGAATCCATCTACCCGTCTCGAGTGCCCCAAGCTGCCCACAAGCAGAGAGAACCGCGACTAGAGTCACTTCATCAGCTCTCATTTTCAAAGCTAACATTTTCCTAAAGAGAGTTAAAGCCTCAATTGGCCTCCCATGCTGAACATACCCATCAATCATCACATTCCAACACACAGTATCCTTCTCTGCCATTCCATCAAACAATAACCGTGCATTATCAAGGTCCCCATGCTTCGTGTAGCCAGATATCATAGAAGTCACAGAGACCAAATTCCTTTTAGGCATTGTATCGAACAACTGCCGTGCAGATACCACATCACCCCTTTTCGAATAAACATCAATAAGAGCAGTTCTGACATAAGTATTTAACTCAAACCTTAGTTTAATGGCTTGAGAATGGACAGCTTTTCCGTGTTCTATCCCGCAAGCCTTTAAAACCGCGGAGAGTGTGAATTCATTGGGCTCCACACCATCCGTTAGCATTTGAACATAAAAAGAAAGGCCACGTTTATGTAAATTGTTGACAACGTGGGCATGAATGATTGAAGTATAAACGAATACATTAGGACTAAGGGTGCTTTCGAAGAGCGCAACAGAGTAATCAAGGCGGCCGAGAGACGAGTAGGAGCGCTGAAGCTTGAAATTTACAATTGGGTGGCTCTCGAAGCCATGCCGGATTACTGTCCCATGGATTTGGAGGAGCTGATTAATGTTTTTGCAGTTGGAGATTAGTGACGCAAGTCTGTCCGGTGATGGAGATTGGTGATGCCGGTGGATGCCGGATTGAAGCGGCGGCGGGAGTGTGGATGAACCGGTTGTTGACCACATAGTTAGTTATCCGGTTTTCAGGTAAGTTGGCGCCGTAAGAAACCCTTGATAAATTTGACTAAAAAGAGTAAGTGGCGCGTTTTTTTTTTTTTTTCACAGATAGTATCAGTATGTCGTCTCCAGTATTGGGTTCGCTTCGTAGTCATTTCTTCAAACACCTGTCACGCACTTCTTACGTCTCCATCCGTCACAATCACGCTCTCACTTCGTGCTGTAGATTTTCGTTCAATCGCTCTAGCAAAGAAACATCGACAAGCCAATGGAATTACAGGAAGCTTAGTACAATCACGGTGGCATTTTCAACAACTTGTTCTGCTTTGGAGACTCCGACAACCAGTTCATCCACATCTTCGTATCTTTCAGTCAGTATACGCTGTCGGAAAGATGTTGCTGTAAGCTCTCTCTCTCTCTCTCTCCCGGTAAATGTAATAATAATACACTGTAGAGTAGTGTACAAGGCAAATCTTGTTCTCAGGACCTCGCTTATTTCAAAGGGAATTGTTTCTGTGAGGAAATATCTAGTATAAATAAATGCATAGTAGGAAATTAGAGCTTAGATGAAATATAGCTAAGCTAATTGAATGCATAAGTTTAAGTCATTACATGAAGACCATTATTCTTTGATCCGGTTCATGGAGGATATACTTTCTTTGTTTTAAAAAGAAAATGTTTCTTTTGCTTTCCATGTAGGCTTTGTTAAATTTCCGCAAACTTCATGCAAAATATTTTGTTAAGCAACATGGCCTTTGATAGATAACATGATGCAGAATGATTGGTTCCTGTCAAGCCAGCTGAATAAAGAATTTTCCACCTGTTCATCTTTAACAATGCTGGTCCACTGAAAACAAGGTTTGTCTTAAAAACACAGCTACGCCGTTAGTAATGTAGATGAGGATTATGAATTAGCCAAAGCGAGACAGGAAATGTAGTGTTTCTTCTTGAAACTTGTGAGAAATTTTTTTTCTTATGGGCAGTGGGGATGTGTAATGGGTCAATAGATAGGGATGAATGGCCAAAGGAGGCATGGATAGAGTTATCCATTGGAATTATGGTTAGCTTAGTTGGAGTAAGGGCATGGTTGTCTAATAGCCCTCCCTTGACTTTTGGTCAGGATATGCTTTCAGAAGCTCTTTTATGTTTTGGTGCTAGTTCGACAAGCATGGATGAACAGGATATCTCTCAGCATAAAGACGAGGTGAACCTTTATCTACTGCTCAATAATTTATATTAAATTTAATTTGGTTCATCCTGCTTTAATTGTGTTGCATTATACATTTCAAGAAGGCATCCAATGGGGCTTTCGTAGTCCCCTATGAAATTACTTGCGATCACAGTTATGAAAAAGTTGAGTTTGTTTGCATGAAGTTTACAACTGGATTCCTGACAAATATGTATATAAAAGCATCTAAAATCTTGTATTTACTCTAATTGCTATGATATATAGTGAGCTGTCAAATTCAGCTAGCAGTCAATGCGTAAATGATTAAAGAGCATCAAGCATCTCAAGTTCCAACACTACGGAAAGAGGAATTTCAGATAAATGATCAGCAACCATCAAATATAAGATGGAAATTGTCTTAATCTGGGACTCATAAACGTAGAAAGACATATATTGAATGAATGGCATAACCAACGAACTCTAGCTCAACTCGTACTGTTGACTTCTCTTAACGGAGAGGTCAAGTGTTCAAGTCTCACCAGAGACAACACCTTGGTACTTAAAAAGGTCGGATGTTCAAGGCTCACTAGAGGTACCGTTGTTATTCAAGCCCTGCACCAGAGCCACCCTGGTACGTTACTACTCTCAGCGGAGAGGTCGGGTGTTCAAACAATTTGTTCTAGCCACACCTAAGGCATCATATAGTCTTAATTGTAGTCTTTCAAGACCTTAAATTATAATAAAAAGGTTGGGGTAAGGTCTATGTCCCCTCCAACCTTTAAATTTATTTATTTTTTTAAATTAAAAAAAAAAGATTTAAAAAAAAAAGAATGGCATAAACTTTTTTCAGTTGAATGGCCATTTTTAAATGAGTCTTTATCCTTACTAGATCTGAGATGTAAAAACCTCATCTAAAACAAGCTAATTCTCCTTATTTCACTGTCCCTACCTAAAATTAGAGATTTAATGTTGCACTCTTTTTTTCATAAGAAAAATGTTAATGTGTGTATTTCTCCCCATTAAATGACATAACCTGCATTTAGGTCTGAAGTATTTCTGTGCCATACCAATTCATCGAAAAGGTTCCAAAGTTACTTCCTGTCCCGACTTATTTTGAGAAAGAAGTATAAATGACTAGTAGTAGTTTTAGATTTGGATCAAAACCATGACACCAGAGGAAATAAGTAAAATACAATGCAACTGTTAAGTTGTCTGGAGATTATATTTATGTGTCACGGGTTCTAAAATTCAACTGTTCAGTGAACTTCAGAGACCTGTAGCTTGTAAAATAGAATTTATTTTTTTCGCTTTGTTCCTGGTTATTCTTATTCTGTTAGTAGCTGACAATTTTTAATCTTTGCAGATTTCTATCAGTTCGATATTCCCTATATGCCATGATGTGCATCACAGCATTTCACAGGCAGCCGATTCCATAGGCTTGAACGAGACGCCCAATTATGAAGTCACAATGGGTTACCAATCAGATTGGATTAAACAATATCAGGTTTTTGCTTCTCTTGAAGAGATATAAAACTTAAATTTCTCATCAAGTGATAATAATGTTTCTTTTAAACAATATCAGGTTGTTGCTTCTCTTAAAATTATGGGTATTTAAGCAAAATTGTTTTTCCAAGTGTTTCACTTTCAAATAAGGACTCTTTAAGTGGAATAGAAGTAGCATAATGTTTCTTTTTCCTTCATCCTAATCATAAAATTTAAAAGGTGTGACTTGTGGTAATTTAAAAAGTAGTTGTGGATGAAGTGCCTGTACTATCTGGAGGTGCATGCTAGAAGCTGGCTCATGTCAAACACTAAGATGATTTTCTACTTTTTACTTATCTTATTGGGGGCCCATTCAGTTTGTCACGGTAAAAATCTCACAAGGCCAACTGGCCAAGGCTCAGTCCTCTGCTCCTGTACTTCGAAGATCTATGAGAGATGAGAAAAGTAGTAGGGTGAAAAGAAACCCGTAGAAGAGTGGTGAACAAGTTGCCCAACCTAGTGAACCCTGGGACGGTATCTCTTTCCCTTTATTTTTTTTATTCTTTTTGTGGTTGGCAAGAATGTGATTAAGTTTTCTTAAAAGCCTTTCACTTTCATGAAAACTTACAAAATTTCCATGATTGTGCCCAATATTTTATTTAACTCGGTTAGTCTATAGAATGACAATGTGCATCCTAACTATGAAGAAATACTGTTTTTGGGCCGTATAAGAAATCTCAATATTCTAGATGGTCATGTATGTTGTACTGATAATAGGTTGCCAATTTCAAAATAAGATCAGAGTCCAAGTCCTGAGCACCAGTGGTGGCTGTTCAGAGTCCCCCCCAGTGTTCTCAGTTCAGCATTGCTGTCCTTCAACATGGATATGAGTAATTTATATAAATTTGTTTTCCTTGCATTGTCTATTGACCAATTAGTCTGGTCTGAGACTGTAAATAATTCTGAAAAAACAATTTACCTGCCTCGTTGGTATTAAAAGTGAGTAGACTAAATGGAATCGGCTAATCCGGTATACTTTCCAATAGTTGAGGGATGATGTTCAAAAGTCAATAAAATTCCTAAGACAGTTCTGTAGATGATTGGCTATGTATTTTCCGTAACTGGATTAATGATCTCTACATATATCAATCTTCCAGGTGTTAATGTAGATTGTAGTTGTCGACATTCGTGTCTTGGACTATGAGATGAACTCTTATTCCTGATCATTCTTGTCGCTTACCTCTGCTGCAGGAATCTTTTCAGCCAGTTGAAGTTGCTGAGGGACTTTGGATTGTGCCCGAGTGGCAAACACCCCCAGTATGATTACATCTGTTGTTTCCTTTTTGAGGTTCCATTGCACTTAAATAATTATTCTCAGGGCATTGCAACATCTTTTTTGGCGTGCAGCATCAAACAAGTTGTTTTTACATATTCGATTTTCGTTTCATATATATATATATATATATATATATATTTACATCTAGATTTCTGGTGCGATGATGGGATTATATGCGTGTTTTTTTGGATAAGTTGCCTAAAGAAAAACTGTTTCATGCTGGCCGTACTTTCTGCTGGAACATGCTTCCATGTTTTGATGTCAGAAAGATGGCTTTCGGTTCAGATTACTGGGCTGAAAATTTATAGTTCATTTACTCACAGGACCTTCAAGCAACCAATATAATTCTTAATCCTGGGCTCGCATTTGGAACTGGAGACCATCCTACAACCAAGTTGTGCTTATTGCTATTGCATGGCTTAATTAAAGGTGGAGAAGTCTTTTTGGACTATGGCACCGGTTCTGGAATTCTTGCAATTGCAGCAATTAAGGTACTCCTTTGTGTTTTTTACACTTAGATATTAGGCTTTATTTACCTGGAAGGCTTGTTTACTTTGTTAAATAAGAAATCTGGATCTCAGATGCCGATAAATGTGAGGCATGACTAAATTGCACAAAAGTATTTTCAATCTGTAAGCATGTTCTGGTATCAGTTACTAATTATTCAAATGTCTCTCTTTGTGAATGGTGTTTTTCTCGAATTTCTTTTACATATTTATTTTTCTCTATCCAACTGATTCTTGATGGAACAGTTTTTCAATTTGATTGGAAATGCAGTTTGGTGCAGCCTTGTCTTTTGGATTTGATATAAATTCCCAAGCTATAACAGCTGCATGCCATAATGCTGCTCTGAACAACATAGGGCCCGAGATCATGCAGTTGCACCTTGTTTCTAGTACGAACAGTTCCCCCTTAACAGATGAAGTCGCAAGTAAATGTGTTGAAGGGCATAATCCATACAGCACGGAAATCGTCCCGGGGGAAGAGAAGTGTGATGTGGTTATTGCAAATATACTTCTGAATCCTCTGCTAGATTTGGCAGATGAAATTGTAGCTTATGCCAAACCTGGAGCTGTAGTGGGTGTCTCTGGTGTTACCTCCGAGCAGGTACCTTTACACTGGTTATATATGACAATTAACATCTAGCCAAGCCAAATATAGTGTTAGGAAGTTTTGGTCACAGATAAAAGTACATTGTACAATTCTTATTGTTTGACTCTCTATGCCATGTTCAGAAATATCCTTGCAGCAATTCCTTAGGTGGGGAGAGGAGATATAAAGGGGAAGGAGAGGTCAAAAGTACCATCTGTGGAATTTATAAGTATAGGTGGCAAAGTTGGGGCATTGCTCAGTTTTTTCAGACTTTTTAAATTGACTCTTAGGTCATTAGCCACTGCTGGCGGCGCTAGACATACCTTCAAATGGTTTAGTGTCTTTAGATAATATGATTGTAAGATGTGTTTGAAGTTAGAACACTGCTGATAAACCGTAGCATGGAAATAGACCTTCAGACACTATTTTTCTTCTCCCGTCTCACTACACAAGAATGAGTGAACTTTAATAGTTATCTTTATTCTGAAATTTGGTCAACTCTGTTTCTGTTCCTTTTTCTTCTACATTATTGATCCTGTTGTAGGAAATCTGTGGCTTGCTTTGAAATGCTATCCGAAGTTGGAGGAGTTCTAGTAGCAAGTTGAAGTCGTCATGTTCATTTTGAGTGTTGATCTGGATGTGTGTGATTGGAAATGTTGGAAAAAGGGCTCCTCTTAATGAGAAGCAAAGGTCAAAAGTGATGGCTGCACTACATAGTATTTGGTGGTGTATGTTCGAAGAGTGCAATGTACTTGATGGTGGTGAATGTACCGAAGGGGTGTAATGTATGTGCAGATACATGTATAAGAGGCAATGAATCTAGCTTCTTGGGGGTATGTGAACGGTCATTCTCAAGTATTAAAGGATGAGTGGGTTATTGTTGGTGGACAAGGGAAATGAGTCTAGATTGTGGGTGAGTGCAAAACAGTCCAGTTAGGAGGAGAGTACTAGAGGAGTAAGAGCACAAAATTTTACTAGATATTGAGAGTGTGTTGATAAAAGGCTTATCCGGGTGGGTAAGGGATACTGTGTTGGGAATAAATACGAGTGACTTTTGTACCATATTTTTCTCAATTAGTGAAATTGATGCTCTCCATTTTTGTGTGTGCTCCCCTTTTCTTATCACTTTTGGCTTTATACATCTTTCCTTATTGGTTGTCGTGGTGTTATCTTGAATAAAGAAGTACTCGCAATTTGTGTCTGCTCTGCTACTTTTCCCAACAGGAAAAAACTTCCTGAAATGGTTGGTTCAATGACTCGGGTTTTTGGGTCTTGATTTCTGGGAGCTTTGGCTCTCTCCTTTGGTAGAGTTGTCTAGTTGCAACTAGTTGTGTGTGGACTGTGTGGTGGTGAACGTTGGTGAAATTCTTGCTTGATTGGAGAGGGATTTTATTGAGTGGTCGGCTCAATGAGAGGCTCAGGTGTGGGAGTTTGGGTGTTGGTAATTAAGGTGCTTTGGATGCATTTAAGAGACTTTGTGTAAATTTTTTGAATTTCTGGCTAAATTTTCCTATAAACTTTGAAAGAAAGAAAAGATGCTTAAAAAGGAAAAAGAAAAGAAAAACGAAGTTATATCTTGCACTTGCTTTTACATGAATGGAATAAACTGTCATTAGCACCTTGCGTTCTGCTTGAAACTGCTTGGTAACTGTGTGTATGTAAAAGGACCATATATCTGTTACTAATTAATCCTCTTTCCTATGAAGAATATCGGTCACTAAACAGATTTACTGCGAGAGAGTCGCCCAAATAATTTGTTAATTATGCTTCAACTTGATTTGTTTTCTCTGTCGACCTACTACGACATGCAGGTCCCATGTGTGATAGAACGGTATTCTCGACTCTTGGAGGGAATAACAGTATCGAAGATGGATGGGTGGGCATGCCTGAGTGGCAGAAAGAAAACAAACTTAACTGGTAGCTAGCTAGCTAGCTGATGGAGATAACATTGACTTCTTCAATCTAGACAACAACTCAACTTGTTGGACAATCAATGTTTGATCAAATGCAGAAGCAGAAAACAGTGCCGAGAATTCACATTTGACTATTTATTTATGTCAACTTTAGCTGCAATGTGACTGGCCATCTAGCAGATTGATTGTATACGTTTATTTTTTCTAAAATGAACAAGGAAAAGTGTTTAGTAGTGTTTTGTTCATGTATATACTTTTTATTTTGTTTTATTTTTTTATATTTTATTGCATTGGCCACTAAGGCTTATTCATGTACTGCCTCCTCCGGAAAGGCATATCCAGTTTTAAATTTCATATTTTTCTCATTTTATATTTTCTCCTCTCATTTTCTAAAATTGGAGTGAATTCATTTTTGACAAGACCAAAAAGGATAATGCTAGCAGCATTTGGATTTGGAAATGGAAACTAGTATATCGACGTTCCTCCAACTTTCCCCTTGCCTTCTTGTCCTCAGGTTCACTGCCTAAAAAAAATGCAAAATTTCATGCTTCAACTCGATAGATAGATAAGAGATAGATCTAAGCGCACTCATAAACAGAGTGATTGCTACAAGTACAAGTATGTGATTCATTTATCCATTCAAGTAACTTATTCATACAAGCCAGCTGCTGCTCGTTAATATGCCAAATAGTATGAACCCTCCCTCATTAGAGATTTTAAAGACAAAACCAAAAGAGTGTTTTAAAATTAATTCACTCTGTACAAAGATAATATATTCCTTAACGCAAACAAAAGTACGAGCCCTTAACCCTTGTCTTGATGATACAAAGACTACTCTCAACACAAAAAACAGTCTAATCTATTAGGAGTATATGGCACCAACAGGAATAAAAATACAAAATGCCTGCCCGAGACATTCTTGATTATTCATAACTTGACATTCTTGATTATTCAATACTTTTGTCTTTATACTCGGTACATCTCAACCCCTGCCCCTGGGAAAAAAACAAATAGAATTCTTAAAGAGACAATTGTCTGAGATCATAAAACAGATTTTAAATTTGTTTGCTCCAAATTCAGAGCACAAACGTAAAGTTTTATATCCACCACCACCACCTGCACCTGTATAACTGGGAGAAACGTCCCCATTCCTTACGGACCCCTCTTACAATATTTAGCGAGCCATGTTTAAAGGTTTCCTTCATTAATGCTTTCAGGTTTAGCATGTGGTTTAAGAAAATCTCTGATCACTTGTCGAACAAGTTTCCCTTCTATAAGTTGCTGCATGCAATTTCATTTCATTGCGTGATCAGAAGACCAATAATCTAATGTCCATTACCCACCTGAAGCATATATTCAATGTCACCGCTTGAGTTGCCTCCTAGCCAGAGCAGGGGCTTTCTTTGGGATATAGACCTTGTAGCTTACCTGGTAAAAGTTAAATACAATATTAAACCCTCATAGATAAATTGTTGAATTGGAACTCCTACAATTGACTCCAGAATATACACTAGTAAAAAGAAAACTCTTACTTGCACCATTTCACCACCCCGCATCACAGACATTGTCTTCTGCTCAAATTGTGAACCATCCTTGGCTTCATTTTGCTGCTCCCTTGAGCTACCCTCTTCAGGTAAAAGACTGGAAGGTGCTTCGAGAACAGTAGGGCCACAGGCATCACCATTACCTATATCACGTGTATTGCTACTACTCTCAGCCAAAGTCCGTGAAGTTTTATCTGCACTCTTATTTGCACTATTGGTCAATGACGAAATTGCCCTAGGAAGTGTCTGTAATCTAGATGCCAGCGGCCTAATATTTATGTCCTTCTCTTCTGAACCTCCAGCAAAACCTAAGTCTGGCAAACTTGCAACAGTGTGTTTGGCAGTTGCAGGATCTGTTCCACCGTGCTTTTCAGGGGGGATCTTTTCTTCAGTTCCTGTAGGAAGAGAAGAATTTCTCCTCCATGTAAACCTACTTCTCCTGACAGCTGATTGGGATACACCTGTAATACCGGGATCCTCCTGCTTAAGCTGATTGTTTTGTACAAACTCAGCCTCTCCAGTTGACAGCGGCTTCATTTCATAGTTGCTTTCATTTTTCTCATCAACAAGAACTACATTTGTTTGACGTCCTCCTCGAAATATTTTTAGATTCTCTGCAGCCTGTTCTTTCTGTACAAACTCAGTCTCTGCAGTTGACAGCGGCTTCATTTCACTATTACTTTTATTTTTCTCATCAACGGAAACTAATTCATTTATTTGACGCCCTCCTCGAAATCTTTTCAGATTCTCCAAAGCCCGTTGCCTCAAAATTAACTCTAACTCCTTAACATCACCCTCCTTTTCTTTAGGACTAACACTCCCAACCCCATCAAGTGATCGATCTAGTGCATCATATTTGTCACCGCCATTGGAAGCTAATGTGGGCTTCAATGTTATAAGGTTAGAAACGGAAGGCTCTTCTCCAATCACATTCTCCACTGTTCTTTGAGCTGATTCCCTCTTATTGCCCCCATCATTGCTGTCATTGCTTCTGCAGGAAGGATAATCATCGTGATCATACACAATCTCTTCTTTAAGCTCATCCTTATTCTCTTCATTTCCTTCTCTCTCCTCCGCTCGCGTTACAACAGAAATAACTGATCTCAAGCGCCTCGAATTACTCTCAACAGTGAACAGCTCAATGGTGTTGTTACCAACACTGTCACTCAACTTGCTACACGAAGAACAACTTCTAGATCTATCTCTACTCTTCCTAGCAACACTTCTACCCTTACCTGAATTTCTCTTGTGCTTCTTCCTTTCTATCGACCTCCCCCTTAGTCTCTCAGAGTCTCTTTCCTCACTGCCACTATTACTTCCACCTTGACAAGTGGAGCAGCTGCGTGTGTCACTACTTGCTGAACTAATACTAGCACCTCTTCTGAGCTTCTTCTTCTTCTTCTTCTTCTTCTTTGATCGTTTCTTCCTTGACTCAGAATCAGCTTTGCGTTTCTTCTTCTTTACATGAGGTGAATCTATGCTGCAACCTCGGCTGGAAGAGCTTCTTCTGACTCTTTTTCTACTACCCTTTACATCGCCTCGTGTGCGAGATCGAGACTTTCTACTTCTATAATCATCCCCAGAACTGGAAGATGAAATAGACAATGAACTGCTAGATTCATCATCAGAATAAGAAGAAACCGAATCATCATGGCGTCGAAGCTTCTTGGATTTAATCTTTCCACTGCTCCTTTTCCGGCGAGCCTAACAATATAATATGCATGCACAAACAGATGGAAATAAAAAGTGAGCTTTAGAATGGAATTGAAGAAATTAGACACTATCATCTCTCAAAAAAACCTATGGAACAAGTAGACAACAAAAAATATGCTATTGTTCCCCCACATCATCAAAACACGCACACACAAAAAACAACCCAATTTTGAAGTCGTATTGGGTGAAAGATGGCTCAATTATTCTTCGAACCCACCTTCAGCAGACATGAATATTTGGCTATGGTAGGTTGTGGTCTCATTGTATTGAAGGTAAAACTAAAAGATCATCAGAGTCTGTGTTCGCAATTTGAGAAATTGAGCCAGAAAGATATCAGACTTGTTAGTACAAGAGCAATTTGCCATGTTTGTTCTTCAACAAGTTGTATCCAGGGTTATGTTTGAAACATCAATATGCTTCCATAACTCGATCCAGAAAGAAAATGACAATTTTTTTAGAAAATTCCCATAACAGAAGAGGAATTGATATATTTCACTACTTGTTCAGTTGTTGTGATGTGAGTATTAAAAATCATAAGACAAAAGCATAAAAGAGTTGAGCATCAATTGAGAAATAGGGGCAATAAAACCCAATTCCAACAGAAATCTGATTGAAATAAACACACACGAGGAATTAGAAACCGAAGATTAGGATACAAAAGTAAACCCTAGAAAGAGAGTAGACAAACCTCGGATGAAATCTTGGAGATTTTCTTTTTAGAAGATTTTCTTTTGGAGGAAGAACCAGTGCGACCCATCGGCCTAGTGCAATTAGCTTCGTCTTAATCCTGCATTCAAATTAGTGAAACAACAAAAAGGAAATGAAAGATTTAGAAAGATGGAATTCGCAAGTCAGCGAATGTAAAGATTACTGCTTTTGAGCTTGTAGTCTGCTGCAACAAAAAAAAGTGTTCTCTCTCTCTCTCTCTCTCTCTCTCTCTCTGTGTATCTATCTCAATATTTTGTAGGAGCGACTTTACCAAATGGGGGAATGGAAGGGAAGAAGGAAAAGAGCCAACTTGTTTTCCTTGGGATAGAATATTAGATAGATATACATACATACATACATATACTCATATATATATATAAACACTTGCCTCCCTCTTAATTAATATTTGGTCAATCGGTCTCCTCAGTTTGTGTCCTATACTAGTCTAAGCTAATGGACATTATGTTTGAGCTTTTATTAATGGACGAACTTTTGTAGTAATTGATAATAATTGTATTTATGTATTTGTATTAAGAAGATCAGTCGTTGGAAATGCCCACTCAACTACCCAGCACTAGGGGTATTCGTCGATTCGATTTTCGGTTTGTTCGATTTTTGTTCTTTCAACCTTAAAACTAAAAATTAAACCAAAATAAATAAAAAAATCAAAGAACCAAACCAAATTCGAATTCAATTTTTGGGTTTGATTTGGTTTGGTTCGGTTTAATTTTCAATTAAACCAAATAGATATTAGAACTAAGTTTAAATATTTTAACATTATTAAGAGCCCGTTTGGTGCAGCGTTTACAAAACGCAGTGTTTTAAAAACGCAGCGTTTTAAAAAACGCAGTGTTTTAAAAACGGAGGTCTTTCCTTATAAATACGTTTGGGATATCACTTCAATACGCAGCTTTTTTTTCCTACTAGCGTTTTAAAACCTGCGTTTTGGGAAAAAGCTGGGAATTCCAGCGTTTTATAACGCAACTGCGTTTTGAAAACGCTGCGTTTTCTGCCGCAGTATTGAAACACATTTTTTGCAAATAAGCTGCGTTTTATGCCTGCGTTTTGGCCAAAACGCTCGACCAAACGGGCTCTAAAAAAACATCCAAAACAAAGATTAAAACTTCAAGAAAATTACATAATGTCCCTAAAAAAATAAGATTACATCCAAATGAGTGAATGACTATATTTAGTCACTCGAATTTGAAAGAAGTCTTGGATTCCACACATAAGTATGATCTTTCTTGTCACTAAACATCCACCAAACTTGTTTGAGTCGTCACTTAAAGGAAATTGGATGTCCACGTAGGATGCGGAATTAGTATATTTGTATTTTTTCTATTTTATTAGGAAATTTATTTTTATTATTATGATATATCTAATAATTATTTTTTTTGAAGGGCTAATAATAATTTATATAACTAATAATATTATATTTATTTTTTTATATTTTTTCTAATTCGGTTTTCAGTTTGATTTTTGGTTTAAAAGACAAAACCAAAAACCATATTAGAATTCGATTTCGCCAGCCAAACCAAACCAAAAACCAAATTCGAATTTGGTTTCAAGTTGTTCGTTTTGGATAATCGATTTTTCGGTTTAATTTTCGGATAAAACCAAATACTAAACACTCGTACCCAACACTGTAGGAACAGACTATGTTCCATTTCTTCCTTATTTTATTATTAATATATGATAGAAAATACTCTCTCCGTTCCAGGCAAAGAGTCAACTTTTTAAAAAAAAAAATCAACATGTGACTAAATCAAACTAAAATTTTAAATACTTTATTTATGTTTAAGGAAATAAAATTTAACTACATTAACAATACTATAGATTACAACTTTCATAATTTTGTAAAAATTAAATAAATCTATATAAATTATCGGTGAAACTTACATATTGTTTTTCCTTTTTCAACTATTGAGCCCTTAAAATATTTTACCCTTCTTTTTTTAACTTCTGAAAAAGGCTGTTCATGTCAATAGTTTCGTGGAATTCTTTTTATTATAGAACATCCTAAGATGATCATATATTTAGTTGGGCTTAATTTTCATTTTACCCACCCTACTATTCTTAAAAGTTCAACAAGCTCACTTTACGTTTTTTTTTCTTCAGACTTTCCTCACTCTACTTTTCAAAAAGTTCCAAATTGGTCCATTAATTGAATCCCGTTAGTTTTGTTGGACGGAATCCTTTAAAAAGACTGAAAAGCCCTTAGATATGTCACGTACCTTGCATGTGGACTTAAGGACAAGGCCCACAATTTTAAGGTTAGGGTTTCTCATTCTCCTTGTTCTCTCTCTCTCTTAAACTCTTCATCAATTGGTACCCAGTTGTATATTTCTCGTTTTAGGGCTTTTAGATTCAACAGATTTTCTTACAATGTCCACCGTCGGCGTCGGTTACGGCATAATCCCCACCACCACCACTAATTACAATAAGAAGAGACGACCGCCAACAACAGGACTGGAATCGTCAATGTATGACCGCGCCAGATCAAGGACGGAGGCGTTTATCGCGACGAGACGACCATGGCGAGAACTGTTAAAACTATTTTCCTTGTCTAGACCCGACAACTATTCTGAAGCCATGTCTCGGATCAGGTGAAACTTCAATCACTTCATGGTCAATTACGTCATGATCATCCTCATTATACTCTTCATCAACCTCATTTGCCACCCAATCTTAATGATTGTCTTCTTGTTCGTCTTTGTTGCCTGGTTCTTTCTCTATTTCTTTATAAATCAATCTGAATTCGATATGTTTCCTGTAATTTCAGTACCGTGAATGGCTTTCCTGCCATTAGTCATGCTAGGCCTCTTATTGCATCAGTGATTCAGCTTATCTTATCAGAGCTCCCGTTTTGGAATCACACGCGGGGCTCCGATCATGTATTTGTCGCTTCCCACGATTACGGAGCTTGTTTCCACGCCATGGTAAGAAAATTGTAAATTAAAAAGGCTAAAAAGAATTTGGGAATTAATTTTCGTTCTTCCTCAATATTTTTTTTGTTTGTTTGAAAAGGACAATGTTACAATGGCGAATGGGATACCAGAGTTCTTGAGAAATTCGATCATATTACAGACTTTTTGCGTCAAGTACCAGTACCCATATCAGGATGTTGAGAACGTTGTCATACCCCCTTACGTTTCGTCGAAGAAAGTTCAGTCAACTCTCTCGAAGTCGCGGATCAATGGTCGACGAGATATTTTTGCGTTGTCATACCCCCTTACGTTGCGCTTCGATATGCTTGTTTGTGTTTGCGTGTGTTTGTGTTTGGTCAGAGGAGATTAACGTGAAACTCGTTGCAAAGCAGAGTTAGGAAAGTCTGGAAAAAAAAATGTTAGAAAAATTGTAAATATAGTAAAGGAAATTGTGCATCTTGGTTTGTAAATTTCTTAGTGGTTCGTTTGTCGAATGACAAAGATAATTGTGGAAATATGTTCTACTTCGTGAGAACATCGAAATCATATACTTATTTGTCCAGAATAATGTTTGGACGATTGAGATATTAATGCCTAAAATAGGTGGGTTGAAGTTGGAAAAGTGGGTTTGTCCCACATTGGAAAGAAAACAAAAACAAGTCTAGTTTATATACAAGCTCTTTTCTCCAAAGGAGTAAGCTTGTATAGCATAGAGTCTCTCTCTCGCGCGCACGCTTACATGGGGTGCAAATCCTAGTTCGATTCGAGGTCTGGACAGTGGACTCATGTACAAACGCGACCTGACCTGTAGACAAGAATGTCGGACCAAATCGAGCCCCTTAGACTTAGCCACGTTTTGCTATTTATTTTCTGATTTTTATTCAGAAAAATAACTCCTCCCAGCCTTAATGCAGACACCAAATCGAGCCCCTTAGACTTAACCACGTTTTGCTATTTATTTTCTGATTTTTATTCAGAAAAATAACTCCTCCCAGCCTTAATGCAGAGACTTAATACACAGATTGATTTCTCCTGATTTGTAACAGCAAATCAATTACTTCCAGCCTTCATTGTCGGAGTAATTGGGTGAAACCGTTTTAGTTTAACAATTTAAAATCAAGACTCGAGCTCCATAAGAGAAGATCGAAAAAATTTCCAGCAATTGCTCTCCCTCCTTGTGCACTGCATAGTACAACATTCATTATTTGGCTTCCTTGCATAGTGTGTTGGTGATACTATCTGAGCACAACCTTAATTCGCCGAAATCCTCAAGTGCAAGGCTGCTCCGGTCCTCCGTTGTATCCTAGAAGACAGACGTCTGTAAACCCACGAAGCAGTTATGGTGAGGGGGCGAATCTGTTTTAGGACATTGTGTCTAACACAGGCCTCGGATCATATACAAGTTTTTTTTCAAAACAACAACAGCTTCTTTATTTTATAATTTCATCTATTTTCCAATTTTGTAATTTGTAAATTCCATATATTATTGTAATAGATTTGATAACAATAAAAAACGTTAAGTGAACTTGTTGAACTTTGGGGAATAGTAGGGTGGGCAAAATGAGAATTAAGACTATTTAGTTGCCTTTCTTTTACTTCTTTGGTTCCTAAATTATTATCCTATCTGACTTTTTTCAATCAAGTTAGACTGTTTTTTTAAAAAAAAAAAAATTTATAAAACACAGAATTTGTATTACTTTTTTGTACTACAAGCCTAATTGCGCGCTTTGCCGGTCTTTGAGAGAAAAACAACATGAATACACCTTACTCGGTCTTAGAGGCACCCCTGTGGCCAAAGTTCACCCAAAAAAAAAAAAAAAAAAAGGAAAAGATATACGAAGAGGAAACAAGGAGTAGGCCATAGTATTTTCGTCAATCCCTTCAGTTTGCTAATGTACTGAAAATTGCTATTAGCACAACAATATTCAACTGCAACACATCAGAGTACAATATGTGAAGCATTCAATACTAGCGAAATAAAGCACAACAAAGTACAATATGTGAAGCATTTTATACCAACGAACAAAATTCAACTGCTACACAACACAGCATGCAAAACATCATTTGGTACTAACAAAAGAAAGCATTCGGACAGTTCAATTTTGAAGAGCTAATCGCAACTAACTCCCCCACCAAATCTCATAATTCCTATCCACATTCTTCATCTTTTCTAATTCAACAATTGTTTCTAATTTCTGGCCTACGTTGGTTGACCGCACAGAGTTGATGCTCTGCATTTATTTCTTTATTATATATATCTTCGTGCACTGATTTTCCTGATACTTTCTCGATTGCAAAATCAAAAACAAGAGGACAGAGGTGCATATCAGCCATAGATAACAAAAAGGAAGACAGATTGTAAAGCAGAGGCAGGCCGTTATTCCAATCCATTTCATACAAAGGCAGTACAAACTCATCCTAATTCAGGTGGTTGTAGGTTGGTTAAAGAGGAAACCCAAATTTGCAGGGTTCAATGGTAGACCATTCAAAAGCTTAAGCAACGGGAACCACAAGACTTGAACATAAATAACCGAAGGCTTACAAATTTACTAGGCAAAAAAGAGCTTAAATCAATCAATGGTGGAGTGGAAAAGGTTCGATCATGGTTGTCCTGAACTTCATCTATTTCTCAACGCAGACAAGTAAAACAACATCCATTCAATCCATCTTGAATGATGAGTACAAACACAAAGCTGTGTTAATAATTGTACACTTCTCTACCTTACAATATACATACAAAATCATCTCCCCTGATCTCACATCATTTATTACATGTTTAACTCAAAATTAAGTAATATTTAGACATCTTCAGCATCACTTGTACTAGGACGTGTATCAATGTAGAATTCTGAGTCAAGTCCATCAACAATCCTCCCTCTGGTTTACACACGTGCATAAAAGAATTAACCGTGATAGAGAAGTTGACATTTGGATGTTTAGGCGATACCAGTGACATTAAAAGTTTGGGAACATCAAGAAAAGGAGATGAAGAAGAGGAACATACCTTTCAAGAACAAACTTCCCTTCTTTATACTTCTGACTCTTTTCATGTGCAGACTCCTGTGCAGGAGAAGTGGCTATGTTGAGAAAAAAAGCTCCTTAATGTTTATAACTGACTAAAGTAAAATGGATCTGCTAATATGCATGCAAATGCATATATGAATGGTAAACAATCAAATTGTCCATGTTACGGGAGAGGAGCCAAAGGCCTACCCAGAGTATACACATCTAGCTTCTCGAGTCGGAAACCAAACCAACAAACCCAGAGTATACACATCTAGCTTCTCGAGTCGGAAACCAAACCAACAATGAAGTCAGCTAGACACGGTTCATAAACATGAACTTTGTCCAGTAATAGAAGTGTCAAATTTTCACACTATTAACATAATTTGAGATCATCTGTTGTCAGTCGTTAGCTTGTTAATGTTATAGTTAGGTTAAACTTAAGGCCACAAAATGTTTACTTCACCATATTTTTCCTATCAATTTTTTTTCTTTTTGGCTGTTGAAATTTGTAAATGTTCTTGGGCAAAGCCCAGAGTTGTCAAGCCCAACCCATACTTGTTGATCATGCAAACAGAATAAGCTAGCCTATAAAACTTTAAATTTGCGATAACTCATTTGTGGTCAACCTGGTGGTACAGTGCATATGCATGTGTGCCTACAGGTGCTTATGGTGCAACTCAAATTTGGTCGACCTGGTGGTAGAGTGCATATGCTTGTTTGCCTGCAGATGCTGATTGTGAGTGAGAGAGAGAGTGAGAGAGAGATAGAGAGAGAGAGATTACATATTTCCATCCAACAATTTGTCCACAGCAGCAACAGAATATGTCTGCTACAGTGTGCATTCCTGAAAGCATCATCCTCTCCTCAAGAGGTCCAATAGTGGTGTTCGCCCTAAACCATGATACTCTCAGCAAAACAAACAAATAAATAAATAAATAAATAGAGAGTAACTGATTGTGATCTTGCTCCAAATATATCTTCTTACTGTAGAAATAAATGGAACAATGTGACTAACATACATCATCTCTTGCCTCGTGGACAGAATAGAACCAAAATTATATTAACATCAAAGAATTATACCAATCCATTCAGAAAAAATGAGCATGCAAATTTGTATCTCCTTGGTCATTTGCATATAAATCTTCTTTGTTAAATAAGCAAAACTCCTCTATTAGTTTGTTATTGCAACTTCTACTTCTTCAGTAAGCATGTTGCCCCCACAGAATTTTCATAAATGTTAGAGTCAATAGTTTCAATCACTCAACATTTTCTTTAATACTCCCTCCGACCCTAAATTATTGTCTTGCTTTCCTTTTTTGTCCGTCCCTAAATAATTGTCTTGTTTAAAACTTTCATTTTTAGGATATCACTTTTATCAATTTACCCTTACTTTTTCTCCCTACTTTAATTATTGGCCACATACACATGGGCATTAAAGGAAACTATACACTATACTAATATTAATAATCAAGTCAACTGTTTTTTCTTAATCCGTGTGCTGGGCCAAACAAGACAATAATTTAGGGATGGAGGGAGTAATTCGTAAGAATTTGCAAATAAGAGTAAATAGTTATTTTAGCCCAGAATCATACTATCACATTGATTTTTCTAGGCACTAGGTAATGCAAGATACCAGAGAAAAGTTTAGTCTATGTAAACAATGCTCCTTCAAAAATTCAGAATAATGTAGAAAGGCATACACATTCAGTTTCAATTTGTGAATCAATTACAGCAGTAACCAACCATAGAGGTTTACATGCTTTATAGGCAAGATGATAACTTTCCATCCTAACTTCAACATTATCATCCCTGGAGGGCATGTACGCAATTCTATGAGTTGTGATAATCTGCAAACAATTGACTTTTGGAAGAAACTTGAATTCAGTAATCTAATTGCGCAGTTTCGACCATACTTTCGAGCAATCATCACCAAAGACCTGACAAGCAGTTAAGATTTATACAGATTGACTAAAACCAGTAAGAAATCCAAATTAGGTGCCTAAAATTTGTGTCAGGAGGCATTTATCAGATCTATCAATAACCTCAAAAAGTGGCAGCTGACCCTGAAGTCCGAACTATTTAAATCCATTTTCCTGAATGCAAAAATTGATGGATTTTGTTGACAGGGAAGAGAAATTAAACCAGAATATAAAATTCAATCATCAGGGCAAATGAAATCCATGTGCCCCAATAAACCTTAATTATTCATCCAGCATGTGACTATCAACATGATTTAAAAATAGGTCTTGGGTACAGGACATTTGGTAAAGTCACTCAAGACATGAGACTCTAACCACAAATTTCACAGAGAAACACAAACAAGAAACACACTCAATCACAATAAAATTGATCATCTTATGGCATTAATTCTGTCTTTTGTGAAATATAAAAAATTTAACTAGCAACTACACGAGAATTGTACTACAAAGAGCGCTCGTTTGGTACGTCATTCCATTTCATACCAATTTAGTATAAATTTCATGCCACTACAGTTCAAATAGTATGGAAAGGAATCACAATTGTTGCTTATCATACGAGCACTAACATTCTCCCTCCTTACCAAACGCAGCTGAACAATTTTTTTATTTTATTTTTATTTAGAAATTGAAATTTGAGAAGGATTAATTTGTTTTTTCAAAAACTACAAAACACGAATTATAGTACTTTCTAGTGCAGTTTACAAACTTTTATCTGTCTTCAATATCGAACAGAAAATCGATCAAACTGAATTTTAAAAGTCAATAGGTACCTCTCTGAAGAGAGAGGAGTACAAGTTTTAGAAGAAAATATGAGAAACAGGTGATAAGAAATTGTTCATGGCGTAATTAGACGGAAAACATAACAACTTACACATTGCTGAAGAGGTATGCTTTTCCTCGGCGACAATGGAAATTCCGGGAAACAACGTCGTCGGCAAGGGCTAGATGTGTTTTGCAGAACTTGCACCGGTAACTCCTTCCCTCCAGCTCCACCACAAATACCCTCCCCATTCCTCTCTCCCTCTCTGTCTCTCAAACGAATTCACAACCAATTTTAGCTGAGCAACACTAGTTGAAAAGCCCTAATTTTATGTGATCAAGCAATCCACAAAAGAGAACAATGTAGAATGATGAGTGACAAAGTAGAGAGAGAGAGAGAGAGAGAGACGAGAAGAAATGGATAGAAACTCACAGCCACCGGCACGTCCCATAATTGGGCTTATTCACACCACCCTATGCATTAAAATTAGGCCTAACAAATTCGCCCAATACTTTCTGTGTTAAGTATGATTTGCTACAAGGCCCATACCATAAAAAAAATATTATAAATTGTACTTCCTCCAACCCTAAATTATTGTTTTATTTAACTTGGCAAATGGATTAAGAAAAAAGAATTTACTTGATTATTAATATTGGTATAGTATGTAGTTTTCTTTAATACTCATGTGCATGTGGCCCATCAATAGTAAGGGTAAAATGATAAAAGTGTTGTACTAAAAAGAAAACTTTCAAACAAGATAATTATTTTGGGACGGATCAAAAAGGAAAGCAAGACAATAATTTAGGGACGGAGGAAGTACAATTCTTTTTTTATAGGAGTACAAATTTAGGTGTCAAACGTGTGATGAGTTAAAAGTACACATCACATACTAAGTCACATGATAGTAACCAATCACATGATTGCTACCTAAATTTGTATAAGTAAGTTATACAAAAAATAAAATAAAATTTGCAGACCGATACCTTTCATGGAATATTCAATCGCTTAAGTTCACTATATTTGTTTTCATTCGCTTAAGTCTCTTTTAAGTGATAAATTGGTTATTTGTTCTAAAACTGCCCCCCGTATCAACATATTATGCTTTTAAATTTATTTTGTGCATCGTCATGTGTGTGAAATGTACATAGTCAATGTATTTTATAATTTTTGTGTTAAAAATGTGCATCGTTTGTCACGTCAAGTATAAAGTGTGCATCGTCAAATTTTTTTTTTTTAAATTTTTATGTTAAAAAATGTGCATCGTCAAGTATATTGTTGTGCATCGTCAAGTATATTATTATGCATCGTCAAATATAACAGTACTGTTGTTCAATTTTTTTTTTTTTTTTGTATCGTCAAGTATAATTTTGTGCATCATCAATTATAACAGTACTATTTTCTTTATAATTTGTGCATCGTGAAGAGGGTTTACGTGCATCGTCAAATGTACTAACTATAAATTTAGGTTTTGTTCCCAAACTGCCCGTGTAACAAACTATCACATATTTTTAGTTGTGTAATTTTCTTGATTTACTCCTTTCAATACCGTATTTATCTTCATTACGATTTCTTACTAAAGTTCCCATTCATATCAACTTAAATAAACTTAAAAAATACCAAAATTATTCAATATCAAATTCATTTTAAAATCGAAATCAATAGATTCTACAAACCAAACTGATGTCATGTTGTTGTTGAAATTCAGAGGAGATACTATTGTTTCAAAAATTTCAAAGAATTTTGGTTTATCTGAGTTGATCGAATGCATCAAAGGTAAATATTCTAATTTTTAATCGGATAATTGTACTTTGAAATACACTGTAGGATCACATAACAATTATTGTTTAACCAACGAAGAAGTTTTCAAAAATATGTTGACATTGTCCAAATTTTATTAGTTTCTATTATCATTGTTGATGTATTTGAAACTGATACTAGTTTGAGTTATGAGATTAATAAAGAAGGGAATTATAGAGATGAGATTGCAGAAGACGATACAACTATTTCTGAAGATGACGATGCACAAAATTTGCATTGCGATGCATAAAACCTTGACAAAGGTAAAGGAAAAGCTGTGCATCGTGATGCACCATATCTATTTGGCGATGCAAAACAATATAACGAGAAGTACAGTGATAGAAGTTGTATCAATTCTTCAAGTTCTAAAAATGATGTTGAAAGTGTCCCAACATACGACATATGTCATGTTCAAACAAGAAAGGAACTCTTGAATTTTGGTTGGGCAAATCTTATTACTGGTGTTGGTCAAATATTTAAAGGTGGAGTGGAAGATTTTCGTACCCAGCTTATAAGGTATTCATTCAAGATTGGTTTTGAATTCATTTACATTAAGAACAACAAAAATAGGATTAGCGTTGCATGTGGGAAGAAATACAGTGATGATTGTAGTTGGTTCATCAAAGCATCTTCAACTGTTGATGAATCAATATCCATATACAAGTGCAACCCTTCACACAGTAGTCATTTGATCATGGTTGACGATAATAACTCAAAAAGGATGGACTGTAGTACCATTAGGCAGTTGATTCTAGACCATGTTCGCAATCGACCAAGTTATTCGCCAAAAGATTTAATTGATCACATGAGGACTAATTATGGCATTGAAATAACATATAGTAAGGCATGGAGGAGCATAGAGAAGGCTCGAAAGAAGCTATTTGGTTGTTACGAATAATCTTTCCAGGAGTTGCAGTGGTACGTTAAAGCTTTGCATAAGAGTAATTCTAGTAACTTTGCTTTCTTGAAATCAGACGATGATACGAATTGGTTCAGTACGTTGTTCATTTCATTTCAAGCATGTATAGATGGTTTTAACTACTGCCGTCCTATATTGTTTATAGATGGGACATTTATGAAATCTCGAATCAAGGGCACCCTTTTGTCTGCCACGGCCAAGGATGGAAATCAATGTACGTCCATTTGTTTTACATTTTTTCTTTTTTGTGTTCAATATTATTTTGATTAATATCATAGATTGATCATGTTTTTATGCCCTTGTTTGTACTTGTACTTAATAAGAGATACATTTAATACATTATTGTGTATCAGGAATGAAATTGGTGCATCGCGATGCACAAAATTAGTACTTTTGTAGTACACTTTTGTGCATCGCGATGTACACTGGTATGCATCGTAAATCTGTTGTTGTTAATTAATTATTGTTCATATATTGCAGGTCTGTTTCCGTTTGCATTGTTGTTGTAAGTTCTGAAAATAGGGATAATTGGGCTTGGTTTCTATCTAAGATAAAAGGAGCAATTGATCGTGAAGTGTTGTTTGTATCCGATCATATTGTTGGTTTAATGTAAGCAATACGCAACGTGTTTGAGAGTTCCAAGCATTTCTTTTGCTTGGTGTATCTTTATCGGAACTTGAAAAAAATGTTTACCGGTAAACGCTATTCCAACAGGTTCCGCAGCAGCTTGTGTTCAAGACTCAAGGACTGTACTTATGTTCCTAACATTAGACTGTTTAATGAGAAAATTGAGATATTCAAAAAAGAAGGGGGACAATTTGTATGTAATTTCTTGGCCACCATTTCATACGAGAAGTGGGCGATTACGCATTGCCACGAGAATAGGTATGCCAAAATTACCTCAAATGCCGCTGAATTGTTCAACAATTGAATTTTAGAGGCTCGCGGTCTTCCCACCACTCACATGGTGGATTGTATAAGATCGAAAATAATGAAATGGTTTAGTGAGAAATTAATTGGAAATGGAAAAGGATAAAATACATTATTATGTAAGAAGATGGATACAAAGTGGAAGAAGTATTTTAATAGTGGGATCACGTGGCAAATTTGCATTGCACCCAAGTCAGTATACGAGGTTTTATCCGATCCAAGTATCCAGGTTGACTTGGGAAAGCGGACATGTTCATGCTATCAGTGGTAAATTCAAGAATTCCCATGTTTCCATGCAGCTGTTGTGATTGTTAAATCCGTGAAAAATATCAATGATATGGTTGATAACTAATTTTTAACAAGCAATTACATCAAGTGTTACGAGGGAAGCTACATGCTAATTACCACTACGGAAAGGTACGTGCTTCAGAATTGTTGCGAGGGTGAGACTATTTTACCTCCTATAATGAAGAGATTACCCGGACGTCCCAAGAAGACGAGGATCCTATCAAATGCTGAATCAACAAGAAAAAAAAGAAAATGATATGTAGTAGATATCACAAACTTTGTAACTATAACTCTAGGTCATGTAGAGAGACTATACAAATTTGTTTTTTGTTATGTTGTAATTTTTTGAAGTTCATTTGTATATACAAGGTTGATTTTTGTAATGTTGATTTGTGCATTGTCAATATATTTTGTGATTTTTGTGTTAAGAAATGTATAATGTTAGTATAAAATGTGGATCGTCAATGTATTTTTGTTATGTTGATTTATGCATCGTCAATATATTTTGTGATTTTTGTGTTAAGAAATGTCCATCGTCAGTATAAAATGTGCATCGTCAATATAATTTTGTGAATTTGTGTTAAAAAATGTGCATCATCAAGTATAATTTTGTGCATCATCAATTATAACATTACTATTTTTAGTATAATTTGTATTAAGAAATTGCATCGTCAATGTAATTTATGCATCGTCAATTATAACAGTACATTTTTCAGTATTATCTTGTGTTAAGAAATGTGCATCGTCAAGTATAATTTTGTGTATCATCAATTATAACACTATTATTTTTCAGTATAATTTGTGCATTGTGAAATGTTGTTTTATGTATCGACAACTATAATAATTGTAATTTTTATTTAATTCCTATTGTTATTACAAAAGTTATCAAGAATGCAATACATCTCTAATACAACTCAAAGGAATGCATTCCCTTAACATGGGTCATGGAAAAAGAAAGATTTCACACCACTCCCACCCGCCACAGAGCTAACGATTGGTTTTACAAAATAACATGACATCCTTCGCATTATTCCTGATCCTTAAATGTAGAGCTAACGATTAGCTTTTTATTTAGCAATAGAACATGACATCATTTGCATTATCTCTGCTCCTTATTAAATACAGCCAAATGCTCATAGTAAGCAGGCGGAACTGCAAAATCCATCAAAACAAATGTGAAATTAAAGTTGGCATAAATAAGGTCCACAAAACAAGCAGAATAGAAAGTAACTTGTTTACAAACCTGTTGAAAACAGATCGAGTGCACCTCGCGTATCTGAAAAAATATTATTGGGATTATAACAAAGAATTTGACTTCACGATGCATATATTATACAGAGTTTGTGCATCGTGATACACAAAAATAGTACTTTTATAATGCAAACTTGTGCATCGTGATATACAAAACGTGTATATCGCAAACGTAATTTTAAAAAGAAAGGAATAACACGAAAAATGTAATGTTTGTATACATATTACACTCTATTCAGTAGGTGTTAAATAAAATGTACATTTATAAAATGTATTATATACCAGAGATCATATAAAATCATTGATCCAAACTTTTTCCGTGAAGATTTTGCTAAAAGATGTGCGAGTGGATCTTATAACACTGCACTGACCAACCGTGAGTAGCAGATGTTGCACAACCTATTGATTTGTTGAAAAAATATTTTTGTACAGCGAATGAATTATTTTGGTACTAACGCTATTCAGGACATTTTTGCTCTGTTTTTGAAACCCTAATTAAAATGTATTCAGCAATACTAATCTGATATTCAGGCATCGTAAAACATCTTACAAACTTGTTGGAGGTTGAAGACGTCTTTCAATGACAATGCAGCAACCATTTGGAATATCACCAGCAGAATCTCATATTGTTTTTCAAAAGTTTTTGCCAAAGTTTTTGGAGGTTTTAAGAAATTTTGCTCTGTTTGAAGTGAAGTTTGTTGTGTTTTTAAAGTGAAGAGGGTTTGTTTTATTTTTGTGGTCTGACAGCCGATGTAATGCGTACGTGTATCGTATTGTACGTGTTATAAAGTTGTGCATTGCAAGTGAAAAAAGGTAATTTATGCATCGTTTTGTGTTGCGATGTATCGTTTTTGTTTGCGATGAACAGTGTGGCATTCCGTGTTTTATGTCCATCGTGTTGTGTTGCGATGCATCATTTTTTTGTGTTTTGCGATTCATAGTGTGCACTGTTCTGTATTTTTAAATGACATTTCGCAAAAAATTTGTCCTTTAACGATTGAAAATAATTATAGTGACATTTAGTGAATTAAAATTGGCTAAAAGGGACCGTTTCAAATTTTGCCCAAAAAAATTATATCTCTACCACTACTCAAAAAAAAATAAAAAGTCAGTTACGTTCATGTAATGTGATGTATTAATTGACTCCTATATCATTTGAGTGAGTGAGACATGTCCAATAACTACTTCATTATGAGGTAAATTTATTTTGTTTGTACCACATTTATGTGTTTAGAATATAAGCGAAATGCATCAGCGACTCTCGTACGAGGTATGATCTAAATTAAACAAACAGAAAGATTGGGCGCGCAAAGCGCGATCAAGAGCGTAAAAGTGTCAAATTGTAATATTACTTCAGAGTTGGAGCGCTTTCAGGAGTTTTTATATGCATGAATATAAATATATTTATACATATATATATATAATAATAATAATAATTTCTGTGATAATAAAGATTTCTTTTTGTGGGACATGTTAGATAAATATCTTGTTTTTCAATTTGTAACTAATTTTTGAAATAAACTATTTTTGTTGACGCACAAAATAAAAGTAGCACTATTTTTATGTGAGGTAGGGAGTACGAAATTTCTTTTGGTTGAATTTTCAAGTTTAATAATTTAAGGCCTGAAGTACTAAAGGGAATGTTTTCTAGGTTGGAGTATTTATATATACTTTTTAAGGTTTATTGTTCTTTTTTTTAGGTCGTTTGAAAAAAAAAAAAATCTACTTTTTAAGTCTTTTATTTTTAGGATAGTAATTATTCTATTTTATCCTTAATTTGGTTGCTACTTTAATTCATAGATTCCACTTTGACTAGTTAATGAGTTAAAACAGACAATCAAATATTTATAGTGAAAAATTGTCAAATTTTAACTTTGACACCCCATTAATGCTGTGGGGAGCCGCAATTGAAAAATAGAGCACTAATTAATAACAATCCTCTATAATAGGATTAATTATTTTTTGTCGAGATAAACAAGACACTTTTCAAAGATCGTGAGGTGCATATATATATATATATATATATATATATATATATATATATATTAGTTTTAGTGTTTATATTCTTGAATTGCAAGCGCACATACACAAATAGTTACAACAGTTCGCACATCACCTTCAGATTAGGGGCATAAGGCCATCAAACATGGCCACCGGGGGGTTACAGTTACAGCAGTCCCAAACTTAAAAATGAATCCGGATCCGGTAATACATAGAATTATTTATTTATTTTTATGATCGAGGAAAGGAAATTATGTAGTTGGAGAAGTAGATTATAGTATATACTAGAGTTAGTCAACAATAGATCTCCATGCATGCATGCTCAGAATCCCCCGAGAAATTAATTACCAGATCGATTTCCTTGTCTTAATTATCAGATATCGGCAGACAGAGAGACACAACATGCTTGTTATTTACTATGGCCCAAGCAATGGTTGTTCTTGCACACTAATAAGCTTTAGTTTGGAGACTTTGCCTGTTGGTCTATGTTTCTGCGGTCGCGGTCGCGGTCGCAGGCTAGCTAGCCCCGCCCAAACTCCATTTTATTTCCAGGCGGGCGTCGTCCATTTTATCAAGACTCCTCTTAGGGGAGGGAAGAGCTAGCATTTGTGTTGTGCCCAGTTCTTTCGATTCTCCTTCTTATAATAAGGTCTGAATCGTCATCATTCTTATCAGAGAAATTTAGTGATTTTTCGAAAGTCAGAGGTTTTGTCAAAAGCTTTTTGGATATCCGATTTAGTAGAAGTAAAGTAAGATCTTGGTATTCTGATCACAGGATTCTTAATTCTTTGAGACGACTGGATTCATAGTTTCGGAGGAGGAGGAGGAGATTTGATTTTGTGGGAAGGACGTCTAAAAGAACAATATTGTTTTGGGGGAATTTGGGATTCCATGTTTTTTTTTTTCCATAAATGCAAGCATGATGAGGAAGATTTTATCTTTTTGCTCCTTGATCAGCCATTCCTAATCAACATGATAAAAGTCCAACTCAATTTAAGTATTTTGAAAGAAATTGTTTCTGAATTACATTTATATGTTGACTTATTATCATGTAAACTTGATAATATATATTAGTCAATTTTTATAGATGTTCAAACGAAAATAAAAATTTAGACACTTAATCTGTTCCCAGTGATTGTGTCATATATATATATATATATATATATATATATTACCAACTAATTCCTTTAAGAACTTACTCTCTCTCAAAATAACATGATATATAGTTGGTAAAAATAAATTTTATAAACACTCATTTGTGGATAAAACGTAGAAAAAAAGATGGGTACTCCTTCCTTATGAGAAGGAGGGAGTAGTATTTCTTCAAAGCAAGCATGTGAACCATATGAGTTTATTCATTTAATTTAACAGGACATTTAACATTAGTATAAATTATTTTAATTCATAATAATTATAATACTCCAAGCATAATAATAATCCATTCGCCTCATAAAATACAGATCGGATCCTCTATTCCAACATAATGTTTCATCTCTTATTCCAATCGTTGGATGTGTGCCACATATGCATGTGAATAAACAACATTAATTTTCCTGTAATTTTTTATGTACATGTGGTGTACATCCAACGATTGGAATAAGAGATGGAACACCATTTTAGAATAAAGGATCCAATTTGCATAAAATATGTGAACATATATGCTACTTAAAAAAGTGAAACTAAATTAGACGGTTTTTAGGAGAAGGAAAGCTTGCCGATACCACATTAACTGGATATGTTCTCTAGGTTCTTAATTCAATTGAGCTGGAATCATTTACCAATACTATTCAGGCAGGTAATTCAAACTCATACATCTGACCTAGTGACCTACGGATACACTTTTGGACTCGAACCCAAAAAAAAAAAAAAAATTTAATAAAGATTGTCTATTTATTTTACTTATTCACTATATTTATTAATAATTAATTATTTTCATAATACAATTGCCTTGAAATTAATACTTTCTTACTTGTTGATGTACTAGCCTAAATTTAAGTAAGTTTTTTTTTTAATTTCCCTTTGTAACTTAAGATTAATTTTTTTATCTTCTCAAGTAATATGTCTATTTGTCAATACTAAAAAATTAATTCCAACAATTATTTTTCAAGAGAAATTTTAATGTTAAAAATGCTTCAATATTTATAAAACATCAATATATTGTACAAAATGTTTATATTAATTAATGAATGCACCATTCAACTTTTTTTTTTTTAAATCATAATTTGTAACTTAAGTTTATATAATTCATGGTGTCTCTTTGTCTAGTCTATTTTGTCTATATTTTATTTATTTTCAAGTGAAAGAAACTAGGCATATGAATTACTCCCTCCGTTCCAGGCAAAGAGTCCACTTTTGACTTTTTTGGGTCAACTTAGTTAAATTTAACCGATAATTTATATAAATTTATTTGTTTTTACAAAGTTATGAAAGTTGTAATATATAGTATTGTTAAGGCTTAATTCTCAATTTCATCACCCTACTTTCGCAAAAGGTCCGATAAGCTCACTCTACAATCTTTTTTCACAGATTAATAACTAAACTTTACAAAAGGTGTCACGTTAGTCACTCTGTCACTTTTGCTGTTAAGTAAGCTTAAAAATTTTGTGTAAACCCGAAATTGCCCTTCTTTATTTGTATGTGCTAGTCACGTGACAAGCTCCTCCAAGAAATCTTCCACCGCCTCCTCCGTTCCTCCCTAACCTCCCTCTCCCTCTCCTCCCCTCCTCTGCCATGCAACGTGCCACCTATCCCGCTCCCTCTCTTTTTTATCATCCAAAATCGTCCAACAAAATCAAAACAAATCAAACGGCGCCGTTGGCCTCGCACTGTGACGCGACGTTGTCGTTTTCGACTCCCATTCACGAAATCCTGGTGGCGTCACTAGTATAAGGGCAAAGTTCAAGCCCTTAAAAATGGGTGGGTCTTTACGGCCGCCCACGCTTTGAGCAGAGTTTTATCAGGATCCTTCACCAATAACCCTCTTATCAAATCACATGTTTGCATCTCACGACTGCTTGTCGGTGCGTCACCGTTAGGGAAGCTCAGGGGGCTTTTCACTATGTTATGCAGCGTAGCCTCATTCGTTACGCCTGCAAACGGCGTGCATGCAGCCGTAGATCATCTCATAGATGAATACCCCCAGGGCCCACCAATCTACTGCATTCCCGTGGGACCTGCCGGCAGCCACCTCCGGTGCCACGTACTCGTGAGTCCCCACGAAAGAACAAGACCGGGCGGTGACCGGCTTCGCAACGAAGAGACGGTTGTTGGTTAACGTCTGGATCTTCTTAGACTAGAAAAGGCGCCCAGAGAAGCAAGAGAAGTAGGGAGTAAGTGTACGATTAGAAGGGGTTGTTCATGTAGTCACCGGTGACGTGGAAGGATCGGAAGATAAGTCTGGAGATTGAACGGCTGGGATTGCATTTGAACAGAGGGAGAGATCAAAATTTGAACGTGCAAGGCATATGCCACAACTGAAGGGCATTTTAGTCATTTCGTAGCATTCCGTCAAAAAATTTTGACGGCGTTCAAAACATGTACCAAATTGACACCTTTTGTAAAGTTTAGTTATTAATCTGTGAAAAAAGATTGTAGAGTGAGCTTATCGGACCTTTTGTGAAAGTAAGGTGATGAAATTGAGAATTAAGCCTATTGTTAATGTAGTTTTTAATTAATGAAATTTTATTTCCTAAAACATAAATAAAGTATGTAAAATTTTGATTTGATTTAGTCACATATTGACTTTTAAAAAAGAAAAGTGGACTCTTTGCCCGGAACGGAGGGAGTACTTTTCTTTTAATTGTCTCATTTTTATTTTATAATTTTGCGTGTATAATTGTTTTTCTGTGCATGATTTATTATATAGTTTATTTGGGAATACAGAAAAAGCTAAAAAAAAAATTAGAGAGTAAAGCAAAATAACTAAGGAAGTTTGGAAAATCGTTTTGAATTTTAAATAAAGTAGGTTAGAAGGACAATTGTGTCAAGACATTGATTAACTCAATAAACTTTTGATAAATATAGTGGATAAGCATATATTATAGTAGAAATAGATTATATCTTTAAGTTTTTATATGAATAAATATTTTTGGGTAAAAAAATTATAAATAAATTATCATCACACATGTAACAAGCACCTAATTAATTAAAGTCATCTTTCAAATTATTGTTTAATACTATATGAAAACTAATGTTAAAGACACCTAGCGAATATCTAATTTTATGCACACAATAATGTGGTATCATGTGTGTTTTTCTATTAGTTTTAGTTTTTAATGTAAAATAGAGCCCACAACATTTTAATTAAAATAATATTACTCCTTCTCTTCTTAAATTATTATCTTGTTTGACTCGGTGCACGAATTAAAAAAATACATTGAGTTGATTATTAATATTGCTATAGTGTGTACAGTTTTCTTTAATGCTCATGTACATGTGGCTCATAATTAAAGTAAAAAGAAAAAGTAAGAGTAAATTGGTAAAAATATTATCCTAAAAAAAATTTCAAAAAAGATAATTATTTTAAGACGGATAAAAAAGAAAAACAAGACAATAATTTAGAGACGAAGGAGTATTACATCATTTTATACACAAAATCAAGTACTCTATTTAAATAGTAATGAGATTTTTGGATTAAAAAAATTCTAGATTCCTATTAGTTTTTTTTCGACTGAAATACTTAGTACTCCCTCCGTCCCTAAATTATTGTTTTCCTTTCCTTTTTTGTCCGTCCCTAAATAATTATTTTGTTTGAAACTTTCATTTTTTCTTAATCTTGTGTCAGGTCAAACAAAATAATAATTTAGGGATAGAGGGAGTATTTTTTTGAAAAAATTGCGGGCCTATACCTTTTGTGAATTTTTCAACCCCTTAAATCTACTATATTTGTTTTCAATTGCTTAAATTTATTTTAAGTAATAAATTAACTATATATTCCAAAACTGCCCATACTCCTCCACTTCTCAAAAAAAAAAAAACCCTTCACTTTTAAGAGACTTCCGCGCTCACTCATGCCATTTCCTTCCCAAAAAAGGTCAAAGCAATCCATTTGAAAGCATGGGAAAATCAAAGTCTCTGACAAGCCCTCTTCTTGACCTTCTCTTTCCCATTCTTCCATGAGCAAAAGATCGATCATTTGCCTTCCTTGTCGTTAATGCATCTTTGGTGCAAAATTTTGTTCAAGTACCTTTTGTACAGTAAATGTAGTCAATTCTATCATTATAGTATTAGGCTGATGGACTGAAACGGTAATTGGAGGGTTAACTTTGTGTTTATCTATCATTTTCTTTTTCTTCTTCTAAGTGATTGATTGTGTGCATTGTAAATTTTTTGTGCATTGTAAAATTTATGATACACAGCGTATTATTTCATATTTTTTAAAAATGGAGAAGACATCTCGCAATAAAAATATTTTTTTTAATTAAAAAATAATTATCGTATCCATAGACATTAAAAATTCTTTAATGGGACCGCCCGAATTTACCGTATTTTTTTTTCTTGTAAATTAAAAAATCTCTCAACCAACAGATGGAGTAATATATGGTGATTTTGGAACACGTTATCACCACCTGTCAACGTCGGTCGAGTTTGGCCGTACGAGCACCCACGTGATAAGAGATGCGTGTCATTCAATGATTGCAAGACTGTCTACGTCACTACCCTGCAGGGAGTTCGCGTGTGACGTAAAAACTAACAGATGTGTGCATTTTAAAAAAGGGCGAAAAAGGAAGAAATCCTGTCCATAGATTCTAGGAAATTTAGGACCCATGAAAAGCGGCCGCCGCTCATCCACTTCCGACTTCGGAGACTCGTTCACACGTGGACCCCAGTGTCTATTTGTTTATGATTACTTTAACTTAGGATAAGAACCTACGTAACGTTGTTGTCTAATTAGCTCTCAAACTCTAATTCAGGGCCAGGCCCCGCTGTTTTCCAGATTTCGCAATTTATTAACCTACCAGTTAACTAGTAGTAGTAATGTTTTTGTTTAAAGCAGCCATCAATCATTATACTCCTAACATTCTACTTTTCCTTGTTTTACGACGTCGAGAGGGCATAATTAGATTGCAACAAAGTTTTACCCTTTTTTTTTTTTTTTTTCTTTTGAAAGTAGTTTCACCCATTTTTTGTGAGATAATGTTAACCCCACATTACACTGTTCATATTCAACAACGATTTATGGACCTATTTTAAGAAATATACATTGTAAAGTTATAAATTTATAAAGTTTTATTTCCATAACTTAATTAAAATTTAACTGATAATTTACATAATTTTATTTATTTTTTTTAAAAATAAGTTAAGTATGTAAAATTTTAATTTGATTTAGTCACATGTTGACTTTAAAAAATAAAAAATAGACTTTTTGTCTGAAACGAAATAAGCACTTATTAAACAAAACTATTATTTTGGAACGGAGGGAGTATAATGCATACAATGAAACTCATCTCATATTCCTCATATCATGAACATGAGAACATGATTTCAGTTTGTCAAAGCTAAAATACTACTCCTTCCATTTCATTCAAAGAATCCACATTTAAAAAATTTAATAATTAAAAAATATATAAATAACATTAGAATTGGTCATAATTACAAAAATATTTGAGTATAACCACATTGTTTATATCGTATATAGAGGGTAAATTAAAAAGGTTTATGGAGGTTGTAAACATGATTTTTTTAAATGGACTCTTTAAGTGGAATATTTTAAAATAAAATAATGAACTACTCCCTCCGTTCTAGGCAAAGGGTTCACCGTACTACTTTGGGATGTTTCAATTAAAAAGTCCACTTTTAAAAAATTATGCAAATAATTTTTATAATATTTTTTATCTTTACCATCCACTTGTGTTGTAATTATATTGATTGTGCTTAAGTATTTTTGTAATTATGACTAATTTTAATGACACTAATATATTTTTTAATAATTAAACTTTTCAAACGTAAACTTTTTGGGTGGAACTGAAAGAGTATTTGTTTGGAACGGATGAAGTAGTACTTATTTCAACATTGGAAATCATTTTTAATAAACTAACCTGTTGATAATATGACAGTTCGAAAGCTTTAATACTCACGGTAATGGAAATAGTCACCATTAATTAGACATCCAACACGGTGCCATGGTTATTAAACCAAGTCAACTTTAATTAAAATTATTTCGGCAAACTCCACAAATGGTCATTTAATTTTTTGGGTTTTGTGGGATTGATCCCTATACTGAAATTTGAAAAAATTAAATTCTTGTACTTTTTATTTTTTTGCAATTGGTCCTTTTGTTTAATTTCATTAATTTTTTGCCATTAAATGTTCACATGTGCCTCTCATGTGATTTTGCTCAAAGGTAAAATAGTCATTTTCTTTTAAAAATACAAGGACCATTTGTAAAAAAATTTAAAAAGTAAAAAAAAAAAGAAACTAATGTTTTTTAAGAAAAAATATAAATATTTTATAAATAAATATACAAAGAATAATCATTAGAAATCTACTTAAAAAAAATTAAGAAGGAATTGTGTTTGAATCGGAATCTGGAGAGAGTCAAAAATAAAAAAATCTCCTAAAAAGAAATCTACTAATAATTATTCTTGATATATTTATTTATAAAATATTTGTATTTTTTAATTTTTTTTAAAACATTAGTTTCTTTTTTTTTTACTTTTTAATTTTTTTTTACAAATGACCCCTATACTTTTTAAATAGAAATGACTATATTACCCTTATAAAAATACACATGTGAGGCACATGTTCAAATTTAACGACAAAAAAAGGATGAAATTGGACGGAAGGACCAATCCCAAAAATAAGTTAGTACAGGGATTGTTTAGGTCGTGAAATCTACTAATTTTTTTAGGAGCTTTTTAATATATACTACAGTACTTAGTAAGTTACTAATTATTAATATTGTATTTCTTAATTATATTAGGAAGTTGTCATGCTTTCCTTTCCATGAAAATAATTTTACTATTTTATCCTTAATTTTTATTTCTACTTTAATAATTATCTCATATGCACATGAACATTAAAAAAAATTACATGTTATAATAATATTTATGATAGAGAAATAATTTTTATTAATCTATGTACCAGTAAAACAAAATAATTACTCCATCCGTTCCACCCAAAGAGTCCATGTTTGAAACGTCTAATTATTAAGTGATATATTAGTGTGATTGGAGTTGGTTATAATTACAAAAATACTTAAGCACAACTAAGATGATTACAATACAAATGGATGGTAAAGATGAAAGATTATGAAAATTGTAAGTATGTTTTTTTAAAAGTGGACTCTTTAAGTGAAACATCCCAAAATAGTATAATAGACTATTTGCCTAAAACGAAAAGAGTATTTAGGAACGGAGGGAGTATAAAGCTCTCGAGCAACTTGAAAGTAACAAAAGAAAGTGAGAGGATTAATATAACGTTTTCCTGATTAGGTTCCAGTTATCTAGTACTATGTTATTTTCTATTGTGGTACTGGTACTTGAATTGAACATTTGAGCTTACAGTTAGTCCCTCATCTAACGGCAGTTACAAGAAACGTTAAATTTTAACTCAAAAGACCAAATTACCCTTATTCCTTGATGACTGATCCACGTGGACAATACTGGTGTTAGGGGTGTAAGTATAAACTGATAAACTGATGAATCGAATCAAATTGGGTGGTTTGGTTCTGTTTTTCATCATCAATGGTTCGGTTCGGTTTTAGAAATTGGTAAACCGAGTGGTTCGGTTTGGTTTACGGTTCAGCATGCCAAACCGCGGTTCACCGAACCAAACTGAATCGAGTTTTTATCTCTATATTTTTTAGTAATATCTTGGCCATTTATCTATTTTAAATCTAATCCAAACCCGTTCATTGATGCCATATATAAACACAAAACAAAAACCCTAAAATCATTTACTCTACGCCTCCCCCTCTCTCTCATCAGTACTCTTCCCTTTATCTCCTTCACCGGCGGCGGCGACATCTCCTGTCTTCCTTCCATCTCTCGTCAGTACTCCTCCCTTTATCTCCCTTACCGGCGGCAGCAACATCTCTTCTCTTCCTTCCATCTCTCGTCAGTACTCCTCCCTTTATCTCCTTCACCGGCGGCGGCGACATCTCCTCTCTTCCTTCAAGTGATGGTTCTCTCACCGGCGACATCTCCTCTGTTCGATCCTTCCAACGATGGTTCCCTCACCGGCGACATCTCTTCTCTTCCTTCCAGGGATGGTTTTCTCGGCTGGGCTAAAATCCTTTGGATCCATCGAGTTTCCTTCTTCAGTTGTTGATCCGATCGAGTTCCTTCGTCAGTGGCTAAAATCCTTTGGATCCATCGAGTTTCCTTCGTCAGTACTCCTCCCTTTGTACACTATTATTCATCTATTTTTTCTCTTCTCGTGGTTGATCCGATCCCTCTTTCCTTGGAAGACAGAACATGGAGAGAGCCCTCCATTTATTTTCTCCATTTTTCTTTTAAAAAATTTGCAAACTTGCGGTTCAAACCGAACCGAATCGATATCTCACGGTTTGGTTCAGTTCGGTTTTGAGATTAATTGTGCGCGGTTTAGTTCGGTTTGGAAAAATCTTAAACCGATGGGAGCGGTTTGATCTGTGATTTTAGGTTAAACCGAACAAGATCGAATCGTTTACAGCCCTAACTGGTGTAAGGAATTTTTTTTTATTTCTCTTATAATAGTCTTCTCTCTCTCTCTCTTTCTCTTTTCACTCTCCCTTTCTCTCTCAAACCAACCGCCCACATTAGAGCAACCATAATGGTACCCCCAAACACGCTCTCTAAAACTACTTTTAGAGGTTTTTAATCTCCCTCAAGCCTACAATGATGCCCCTTTATCACTCTCTATCTCCAAAACTTGGTAAATGACTCTCCATATATGGAGGGTGATTTAAAGGGAATAGTGTCTTCACATTGGGCTATTTTTCATTTTTTGTTACTTCAAAAAAAAAAAAACATAAGCTTTAAAAATTAGTAATATTATCTTCTTTTTTTTAAGTTCTCATTTTGTTACAAACAACTTATATACATATTTTTTTTTGTTACATCATCATCATAAATTTTATCAATTAGTCAAATAAAAAGATATTTATTTTAATATATGAAATTTGTGAATTAACTGCAAATTATTTTCAACGAAAAAAATTTTAAACATAAATTGTCTCTTAGATTGACACATATTTTTAAATAAAAGTAATTGAAATTATTAAAAAAATACAACATATTTTTTCACAGAATATAAATTTAAGATATAAAATATTTCATTCCGATTGTGGTGAAAAAATAGAAATCAAAAAAGAGAAAAATAGAATGATTGTTAGATTTGTTAGTTGATATGAAAGAAATTTAATTTTTAAAGGGTTATATAGAGAGTGTTTGTTGGAGTGAATTTATTTTTAGAGTGTTGAAAAAGTGAAATTTGAACGGAAAACGAGGTGTTTAGAGTGTGATATAGGGAGCTAGGTATTGTTGTGGTTGCTCTTAGCTTCATCATCTACAAAACTTTCAAGAATTTTCCCTCAAATGAACAATCCCAAAAATTAAAACCCATTCCGCACAAACTTTCTCAACACAAATATGTAACATCTCATTAGATATTTCTCCCATGACCAATGAAGAAAAAGAAAAAAAAAAAAAAAAAACTGACCCAAAAGTTGTGACCTATTACTAAACATTCAACAACATCTATCACCAACAACCAAATCTTCATTCACGGTGATCTAATTGCCTTCTACACTGAAAATAGATTACATCACCACGTACATTTGTTATTCTGCATACAATTGCCCAAACAAATGGAAAATTTACCATACTCAGGAATAGCTACTCAACCTTCAATAGCCTTAATGTAATTGAAGAAATGCCCTGAATTCTATTTCGATTCTCAGTATTTTGTATCAAAACAATGACCAATATGGATAGATGGTGTTATGACTCAATCCCCCACCCAGCACCCCCTCTTCTCTCTCTTTCTCTCTCTCTCTCTCTCATCTGTCTTTGTCTCTACCCAAACACATAAAAACGCATCCTGTTTCACCAATCCCCAAGAACTTCAACCACCGCTGTTGCGCTATGTGACCCTAACATCAAATCAAGTACCCTATCCAAATCAAGTCCTTTATCCAGCGTGCTGGTTCTCTTCGCACTTCATATCTGCTTGCAGCAAGTCAAATATGTGATCAAATTGACTAGATCGATCATCTGGGGACCCGAAAGATATCTACCTCAGTTGGTCTAGGTTTTCTCTTTAACACATGAAGCCTGGACCCAGCTCCTACCTTGGCAACCACAACTTCATCACTGGTTGGATCGAGAATAACGAGGCCGAAATTGAATATTTTATCGCCGCATCGTTCGATTGTTGTGGAATTCAATACTGAAAATGAAGAATTAAATTGAAGTCAAAAGGGTTCAATGTCAACCATTGGAGATGATACCAAATAACAGAAACGAAACCCTATCGCATTGGAGAATGAAGAGGCTGGAACGACGTCGACTTTTTGCTTTGTGGTCGTCGTTGTTTCTTCTTTTCCAAACCCAGATCTGAAATCACTGATGAAAAAAATTGAGAATGAGAGAGTGACTTGGGGCGATTTGAAGAGATCGAGCTTACAAGTTTAGTTTCAGAAGCACCGGCGACAGCAATTAAAGAGAGAAAGTAAGAGAGAAAAAAGAGAGGAGAAAGGAGATAAAAAAATTCTCTCTCACCATTATTGTTTATGTGGATCTAATCATCAAGGAATAAGGGTAATTTGGCCTTTTGAGTTAAAATTTAACGTTTCTGTTAACTTTCGTCAGATGGAAGACTAACAGTAAGCCCAAATGTTCAATTTAAGTGCCACAATAGGACATATCAAAGTGTACTAGAACCAAATTAAGAAAACGCAGGGACCAAATTGTATATTAATCCAAAGTGAAAATATGGAGCATAAACTTTGACGTTTAGCTAAGACTGTTTTATAATAGAAAAATTGATAGATCAACAAAATTGAATTTATAAATTTGGTTTACATTAAACATTGAAGTATTGTACATTATAATCTACATATGCATTGATAATTTTACCATTAAATATTTTAATAATTGATGTAAACCAAATCTGTAAAATCAATTTTGTTGCTTTTGCATTACTCTTTATAGATTATAATACTCCTTCCGTTCTAAAAATGAATCGTTCATCTTTTCTTTTTGGTTTGTTCTAAAATAATAGTTCATTTTTTAAAATAATAAAATTTTAGTGTTATTTAAAGAACATACAAACAAGTAAAACTACAATTTCAAAAAAAAATTTATTTTATCAAATGGAATTTTTTATTTATGTTTTAGGAAAGAGAGAGTTAAAGAAAGCAACAATAACGAAATTTGACAACTGAAAGACATGTCGATTTTCTCATGGTGCAAATTTTTGTGAAGGTGTATGCTCAGAAGTCTAAATACCCAATAAGATGACTCTTCTCTAAGAAACAGTTTTAGAGTCCGTTTGGTACAGCATTTACAAAATGCAGCATTTATAAAACGCAGGTCTTTCCTTATAAATACGTTTGGGATATCACTTCAATACACAGCTTTTTTTCTAGGAGCATTTTAAAACCTACGTTTTGGGTAAAAACTAGGAATTCCAGCGTTTTAAAACGCAGCTGCGTTTTGAAAATGCTGCGTTTTCTGCCGCAGTATTGAAACACGTTTTTTGCAAATAAGCTGTGTTTTATCCCTACGTTTTGGCCAAAATGCTCGACCAAACGGTCTCTTAATATCAATTACTCTCTCAGTCCCTAATTATTGTCTCGTTTACCAGCCCACAATTTAAGAAAAAATAATTAATTTAATTATTAACATTATTATAGTATGTAGTTTTATTTAATGTATGTTGCTCATAAATAAAATAGGAAGAAAAAATAAGAGTAAAATAATAAAAATATTTTTTTAAAAAGAAAACTTTCAAACAAAATAATTATTTTAGAACGAACAAAAAATAAAAAAAAAACAATAATTTAGGGACAAAGGGAGTACCCTTTAATACAATCGAACATAGCTATTGAGGTCGCAATTCTTAATAAAAAATGTATACACTAAGAATGTAGATATCTAGCAATTTAAAGTAGTTTCCCTCTATTTTAAATTATTATGTTTGACTTTTGGTTAAATAAGATATTTTTAAAATACAAAAATGATATATATATATATATATATACTTTTTCTTTTTTAAAATTATAAAACACGTAATTTAAAGAACTTTTAATTTTTTTAATTAAAAGTACTTTGAATTATTTGTTTTATGATTTAAAAAAAATAAAAAAATTGCATCAAATTTACATTTAAAAATTATCTTATTTGACCAAAAAGAGTCAAATATAACAATAATTTAGGAAAGAAGGGAATAATAAAGAAAAGTCAAAATTTAAGAGTATAAATTTTGACATTCAAGGACGACTATTTTATGATCCAAAAGTAGCAACACTAAACGAAGTTATAATCCATCATAAACACGTTTCAATTTGCACAAGATTCAAATTTTTGCAATATTATTTACGTTTACAATGCATTACAGAAAAATTAATGAAATTATCCAGAATTTTTTTCGATCTAATTTTTTTTTTAATTTCTAAATTTTCCTTTTTAAGATTTCTTTTTTACCATTTTAATTTTACTTTTTTTTTTTTTCATACTTTACTAATGGTCTGACATACACATTGGTTTTTAAAAAATTACTTATTTTTTTAATATTTATAATAAAGTAAATTAGTTTGTTTTTAATCTGTATGCTCTGGCAAAATTGGCCCGGCCCAGCCAACCCGACAAAAGGGTGGGCTGGGCTCTAGTTTTGGAGACCTATTGCAAGTTTGGGCCAGGACGGTCCGATTTTAAGACTCGGCTCAATGGACTTGCGTGCGGATTGGTAAAATGGCAAACTACTAAAAATTAGCCTGACCTGAGTCAGTCTGATATTGAGCAAAACTGTGCTTTTATTTTAGAGGTCTGATGCAAATTTAGACCGGCTCGCGACCCAAACCGACCCAATTTTAAGGCTTGACCTATTGGGTTTTAGCTGGGCTAACCCAACCCAGCCCATTGTCAGCTCTGGGCTGGGCCAACTGCTAATTTCAATCGCCCTACATATCAAATTATTTTACGAGGCTGTACAAAACAACACTTATGTTTCAATTTGTACCAAAAAATAATAATAATAAAATAAAAGGCTTAAATTGCAATTCGGTCACCCTACTTTGACAGTGCATTTAGCTCACCCTACTATTTTTTTTCTTAATTTTATTACTATAATTGACATGTTGAGTCAATAAGCTCACTGAGAATCACTTCTATTAGTGAAGTTAGATGGAAATCATCAAAAAGATAGTAATACCTTTACCTTTGGAAGGTGCACGCCGCATATAGACAGTTGAAGCCACAATCTTCAATCTTCATCCCTCCACCTCCCACCAGTTTTGCAGATAAAAATTCATTCATATTATAGTATTTACATAATTATATACACAGAGAATCATACTAATACAATGGCTCGACCCAGATTTATGATTGAAACTTCTGAAGCTAAATCAATGACCAAAAACTTCAGTCTTACACGCTCCCAACTCCTTCCCCCTCCACCACTCTGTCTACACAGAACAATTTTTATTCACTAATCTCGCCGTCCACAATTCCCCCCGCTTCTCTACTTCACCTACTCCGCCACCCCCTGCGGCCATTGCCACCAATTCTTCCAAGAACTCTGCCACGCGTCCCAAACCCAATTCCTAATCATTGACGATGTCGCAACCCGACCCGGGATCTTATGTGGAACTCCATCTGGTGCACGAGGACGAGAACACAACACAAGAAAACATGACTTAAAAATTCTTTTTGATGCTTAAAATCCTGTAATGCAAGTTCATGATTTTTATAGTAAAACAAACAAAACCTCAACAGCATTACAACAAGCCGGAGAAACAACACATTAGCTAGCCAACAAACCCACCACGAGCTAGCGAGCTCGGGATAACTATACATCCATAACAGAGTGCGCGGAAAATAAAAGTTAATAATTTACATAAGCTCGACAACCTTGCCAGCATAACAAAAGAATATAACACAAGTATCAAATATGACAACTACCCAACAATACATTATTTACATAACATGTATCACCTTGGCCTCACCAAAAGAATGACTCGACAAGCTCGCCGAAACTATGCACAAACTTGCTAAAGATTCCTTGCCGGACCGTGATCTAAGGAAAACAAATAAACACGAAACGGGGTGAGTCAAAACTCAATAAGCTACTAATGCAATAATATGGCATGCTAGATACAAGACTATAATAATAATAAGTATAACATGATATTTCATCATAAAACATTCTAAGATAAGGCATATAACATGTATAGCAAGTGTTGCATATTAGCCTAGATTTGCTTGAATCCATAACCTAAGTCTAAGTCAAGGTGACTAATGGGCCTGCGTGTCTGTTAGAGTGGCAACTTGTACTTAGACATAGCTTGAATAGCCTAGGATTGCTTATTGTAAGTAGCCTTGAAGAAGATAGCCTATAGGACATCGGACGTCCTCTGCACAATAGGCAAACAATGCATCAGCAGTCTTTCGTTTGAATATCGGACAAGCTCATATCGGCCAAGCTTCATCAGCAATGTTGAAGAACCTTAAGAACGTCCGATAAGAGAACTGCCTAAGACATGTCCTAATTTGTGGACTTCATTGACTTCGATGCAACGTTAACCTGCAAAACGCATTCAATGAAGGTTTCCATTCTTGGCATACAACTCAGAAAAGGACATTCCTCCTGCAAGCACAGACCGCCTATTTTTAGCAAAGTGTCGGAAGCAGACGCAAGCTACAGTCGGCCTATCGAGTCAACAACCGATTAGAGCATTAATTGCTCTTAAATTCAAATTAGAAGACCACCAACGGCTCCTAGCTTCCTCCTGCATATAAAAGGAGAATCCATTGCTGCATTCAATACACTTCAACAACTACAACTCGAATCTTCTTCATCTTCTTCAAGTGCATTAAAGCTTAAACGTCCTATCACTTCCTTCTTTGAAGAGCTTCAATCTAAGACGATCAGTCCATTAAAGCTCTTCATTGATTGCAACACCTAGCTTTTCATAGCTCACTAGAATTGTATCTTATAGATATCAATTCTCCCACACAAACACTTGGTCAACAAAATTTTTGTACACTATCCATTAGAGATTTAGTTTGTAAAATATCTAGTGGAAAAACTTAGTACACGTTTTTCAAATCCAAAGTTGACCACTTTGGTTGTGGACGTAGCACTTATTTATAAGTGTGAACCATATTAAATATTCTGTCTCTTTAGTGTGATTGTGATTTGATTGTGTTGTTTTAAATTTCAGTTTCCAATCAGAACTGCGATCTTGTCTGCCAAGATCGGCCATTCTCAACTTGTCTGTGCTTCACAAGACTTCCGCTGCAAAATTTTTAAATCCCTAGTGAAGTAAGATTTTTGAATCAATTTCAAAAATTGGACATAGGCTATTCAACCCCCTTCTAGCCTATATAGAGCAACCTTGGACCTAACAATTGGTATCGAGCTTAACTCTTTGAAAACTAGTTTTTCCGAGATTAACCTCTTGAGAGATTAAAGATCATGGCTGCTCACCAAATGTTGGAAACCTCAAACGTGAACCATTGTCTGTCTTGGATGAAGTTCACTTTGACATCTGGAAAGATAAAGTTAAAAGACATATGAATTCAATTGACAAACGTTTGTGGAAATGTGTCACGAGATGGACCCGAATTCCAATGAAGCCTAATACAGCGGTAGATCCAAGCTGCACTGAAGTACCAAAGCCGAAGAAGAGTGGGATGATGAAGACGAAAGAATGATGCTCGGATGGAAAGGCCATCAACATCATTACGTGTTGATATAAGCACTTATCGCCAGATTATCAACTTGGACACGGCAAAGGAGATGTGGGAAGCCATCCTTGAATATCTTGAAGGTGATGGCGAGACAAAGAACAACAAATTATATACTGCATCCGAAGTTTGACTCCTTCAAAAGGATCCCAAAGAGTCTCTGCGAAGTGCCTATGACAGATTCTATGAGGTAGTCAACTCTTGCTATTCATTAGGAAAGAAGTATGAAAAGAAAGAAATAAACATGAGATTTCTAAATGCACTAGGCGATGGCATGTTAAAATCACGCCATGAAAGAGTCAAAAGATTTAAACAAATTGACTCTTAGAAACCTTTATGCTAGTCTTTCGGTTTATGAGCTTGAGATCCAACAAGCTCAAGAAATGGAAAAGAGTTTTAAAAACTTGTCCTTACCGGCCATGTCTCTCGAACCTTCTGTTCAAAACGATGAAACACCTTCTACTTCCGGTGAAGATGATGATATTCTTTCGACGAAGCCTTTGCTATGTTTGTAAAGAAATATCAACGTTTCAAAAGGTTTAATAAACCATCATCACATAGGCGTCTTCTCAAAAGCCGTTCCTTATAAAACAAGCGCCAACCAAAACATTCGCTCCTTATAAATCGCAGACCATCAAAAGGATAATGAGCTAGTTTGTTTTAAGTAGGAAACCAGGCCATTTTGCCTCTAAATGTCCAAAGCCAAAATATGAATTTTATAAGAAACGTCCGAAACTAAATTTCAAAAACAAAAAGGGATGGTGGTGAAGACATTGATGAAAGCAATCGCCTACATGGTGTGACACGACACCGATGAGGATGACTCTTGTGACTTTCTTGAAGAAGCCAACATATGCCTTATGGCCAGGGAGTCACCACATGATTCGGTGAGGTCATTACCATTTCAACAAGATGACAGATGATGATGATGAGCTTAATGAACCTTCAAAGGGAGAGCTCATCAAAGCTAACAAAGACATCTTTGGAAGAATTTTCAAAATTCAAAGTCGCCTATGTGAAATTAGCCAAGAAGCATGAACTAGTTGTCTCTGAGAAATCAACCTTGATGTCTAAGATCAAAGATCTTGATAGACAGCAAGTGAAAGTATCAAATTGCAAAAAGAGAACAAAGCTTTGACCGAAAAAGTGGATTTCCTACTTGAACACATCAAGAAGATAAATTCTGAGAAAGATGACCTTCAAAAGGTTGTCAATACTTGGAATAACTCTAAAGGAAACTTTGATGCCATTCTCTCAAACCAGAAAACTTTAGATGACAAAACTGGCATTGGTTTCCAAAGTGAGTTCAAAGTAGGTAGTTCTTCTAGTTCTCAAAAGGATGAGACATCTGAAGTGATTGCTGAAGAATTGGCTGTAGAAGTTTCTTATGACCAGCAGTCTCCCAAAAGGCAAGGACTTGGCTTTAACAAAGTTCCTTTTGTTTATCCCAAGAACACAAAAGACAAGTCCAAAAGAAAGCAATCGCCAAAGAATGACTCGCTAATAGTGAGTCCGAGCAACTAAAACGCCATTAGTCACCCTAAGAAAACAGGGATGACTAATAGCAAGTCTAGGAATTCTCAGCTCAAACCTATTAAATTTGTCAAAGGCAAGGCTGATTCCAACACCGCCTATAAAAGGGTAAAAGAAGTGAATTCTGCAGATAAAAGCTTAAAGGACATGTGCTGTAAATACAAAATCTTTTGATAAGAGGTCTACCTATGGTAAACCTAACATCAACAAGAAAAGGCATTATCGGCCTAAGTCCTATAGGCCAATTATCGCGAAAGATCATTCCAAAGACTGGCGATATTAAGAAGCCTCAAAAGAAATCATTACTCATGTTGAAGGATTTCACAAATGCTCTTTCGCAAATGCCATGGTCATGAGATTCATGAATGCCTTCGAGATTCACACCTAAATCTAGAGGATTTACTCCTCCAAAGGTTAAACAAGTGTGGATCCCAAAAGGTTGCTAACCTTGAGGACCCAAAAATAAAAGGGGACCATATTCTTAAATGTCTATATTTCAGAATGCTTCATGGTGTCAATGAAGAAGAGAAAGATCTATGGTATCTAGACAGGATGCTCAAAGCATATGACCGGTGATCCAAATCTTCTCTCAAGCATTGTTGAAGCAAAGGGTCCCTCGGTCATATTTGGAGATAACTCAAAAGGGAAGACCATTGGTTATGGAAGTATAATCGAGGCAATCTCTCCATCAACAAAGTCTCTCTAGTTGAAGGTTTAAAGCACAATCGCTAAGCATATCACAATTCGTGATAAAGGTCTAACATGTCGCTTTTCCTCTAGTCAATGTCTCATAAAGGACAATGAGACATGTTCAACTATCTGACAGATTCGAAAAGGGAATGTCTATCTTTGTTGACCTAAATCTTTGTTGGAAGAAAATCAAATCTTTGCTTGGTTGCTAGGTCATCAACCGACAACACTGGTTGTGGCATAAAAGGCTTAGTCATCTCAATTTCAAATACCGGAGAAGCTATCAAAAGACAATCTAGTTGTCGGTTTGCCTAAAATATCACCGAATCACACTCTCAGAGCATGTCAACCGGGCAAACTACATAAATCTTCCTTCAAAAGCAAGCCTTGCCTATCAACAACTGCACCTCTACGGCTCTTGCACATGGATCTGTTTGGACTGTAACTACTACAAGTCTTGGTGGCGCAAGTATACTCTTGTGGTAGTTGATGATTACTCAAGATTTACTTGGGTAGAAATGATGTCCTCCAAAGATGAAGCATATGACATCATTATTGAACTCTTCGAAGACTACGACAAGCCGGATGATATCTCGATGTCGATCGGACAATGGAACAGTTCAAGAACAATGGTGTGGCCAAATATTGTGATGACCATGGAATTGGTCACAATTTCTCTGGTTGGCACACCTCAACAAAATGGAGTTCTTTGAAAGGAAGAACGAACTCTCATTGAAGCGGAAAGACAATGATTCTGAAGCCAAACCCTATGTATTTCGGGCGAGGCGTGAACACCGCCGCTTCACACAAAACAGTCCATCATAAATAAATTTCATAACAAAACTCCATATGAAATATGGAGAGGCGAAACTCCCAACATTGGATTCTTTAAAATATTTGGTTGTAAATGCTATGTTCTTTACAATGGTAGAGAACATAGAGGTAAGTTTGAATCCAAAAGTGATGAAGGAATTTTTCGGATATGCCAAGTTTTCAAAAGCATACGAGTTTATAATAAAACTTCACTTAAAGTTGTTGAATCGTACATGTTTCTTTTGATGAATTTGATTTCATTGGGCCACATTTGGCTCCTAAGGTTACTAATGATTCGATGAATATGAGGCAGTGCGAACGGCCTAATCCCGATCTGCGATCCTCCTTCTTCACAAGATCTTCCAAGAGTCAACTGTTAGAATCCTCAAACGAACCAACAAATGAACACTCGAATCCCCTTTGCCTTCCACACCGAAGTCATACAACCTACCTTGGAATTAACCTACCCTTTAGAAAACCAAGCTTCAATTACTTCTACTTCTCAAGAATCCAACTCTGCCGATACAATAGGACAAGTTCAACTGCGAAGTTAGGGAAGTAAAAGATCATCCTATCACTCAAATCATTGGAGATCTTAATCCGGTGTTCAAACTAGACAAGCTTCAAGAAATGAATGCATGTATTCTACGCATTTGTATCTAACATTGAACCCAAAAGATTGATGAAGCTCTGGAAGATCCAAGTGGGTGGAAGCTATGCAAGAAGAGCTAAACCAATTTGACATGCCAAGTCCGGTCACTAGTCCCTAGGCCTAAAGGACAAGCGTTATTGGCACAAAGTGGGTTTTCGAAACAAAATGGATGAAAACGGCAACATTACAAGAAACAAGGCAAGGCTGGTAGCCCAAGGATACGACGGGAGGAGGGTATTGACTATGATGAGACATTTGCCCTGTTGCAAGATTAGAGGCTATCGATTATTCTTGGCCTATGCCTCTTACAAGGACTTCAAAGTTTATCAAATGGATGTAAAGAGTGCATTTCGAATGGAGAACTTCAAGAAGAAGTCTATGTTGAGCAACCACCGGGTTCATAGACTGCTCAAGGAGAGAAGATGTCTACAAGCTAAGGAAAGCCCTTTATGGACTTAAACAAGCTCCAAGAGCACGGTATGAGACCCTTTCAAAGTTCTTGATATCTCAAGGCTTTGTAAGAGGTCAAATTGACACTACTCTTTTCATTATGAAGCATAAAGGTCATTCCTTACTTGTTCAAATATATGTTGATGATATTATCTTTGGTTCTACTAATGAAAATCTTTGCAAAAGGTTTGAAAAGCTTATGCGAGTAAATTTGAGATGAGCATGATGGGAGAGCTCAACTTTTTCCTTGGTCTTCAAATTCAACAAAGTTCAAATGGTATCTTCATCAATCAAGCCAAATATGCAAAGGATGTTATCAAGAAATTTGGTCTTGAGAATGCAAACGACTTCAGACTCCTATGGCTACTAACCGCCATCTTGACAAAGATGAGAAGGGCAAGAAAGTGGACATGACTCTCTGAGGCATGATTGGTTCACTTTTATACTTAGCGCTAGTAGGCCCGATATCATGTTTGCCGTTTGTGTTTGTGCTAGGTTTCAAGCTGATCCAAAGGAGTCTCACCTACAAGCCAAAGAATCATCGGATATCGATAGATACTCCCAATTTGGGAATCGGTATCCTAGAGATTCATCTTTTAATCTTATAGGCTATTCGATGCTGATTTTGCTGCATGTAAAGTTGACAGAAAAGCACAAGTGGGACATGTCAATTCTTAGGAAATAGACTTGTCTCATGGGCCAGAAGAAGCAAACCTCTGTTTCAACTTCAACAACGAAGCGAATACATAGGCGCGGTAGCCGCTGCTCACAATTGCTGTGGATCAAACAAAGAACTAGTGGACTATGAGATCAAAGCGATGATTGTCCTATAATGTGTGACAACACATCGCAATTTCGCTCTCAAAATCTGTCATGCACTCCAAAACAAAGCACATTGATGTGAGATATCACTTTCTTAAAGATCATGTTGAAAAAGGTAACATCGGCATGCAATATGTGCCTACAGAGAATCGTGTAGCGACATCTTCACAAAACCACTTGATTCAACCAGGTTTGCATATTTAAGAGGAGAGCTTGGTATGCTTGACCTCAATCCTTAATCCTTTCTAGCTAATTCTTTAAGTTATTTCATAAACCGCTGTTATTAAACCGCCTATGTGATCGGCCGATCTCAACTCGCCGAGTAAATAGACAACCTTGGGTAAGTGTCTATCTCCACATCGGTCTTCGATAAAATAGGCGGACTCGATAATATAGGAAGACTTAAGGGCGCCATACGTACGGTGACTCATCGGGTAATAAATGCGGACTTCAAATTTTATCAAATTCCATTTATTGGCTGTCGAGGTATAAAAGGACAAATGTACAAGACTCTTCACAACTCTCAACAACCGCCATTTTCAACTTTCAAAAACCTTTCAAGCTTCCAATCTACAATCCTTCAAATCTTCTCAAACCTCCAAAATCTCAAGTTTTACTTAAAATCATCAATGGTAAGGATTTCTACACCTTCTTGAGTCATTTAAATCCAGTTTTAGGATCTTGTTTTGACCTAATTTAAGGTTTTAAAACTGTCCACCATTGATGAACTGTGGTATATTGCGATTGTTGCTTGAATCATGCTTTTGGGTGTAAAATGTGTTGTAGAGATTCTGTGGTACTATGTTTTCGCTTATATCGTTTGTTTGCTTGAATCGACAAACTCGGTAGATATTTGAAAACCCGATGATGAACTGTTCTTATATTTTGGTTCAATTTGTCTATATTTTGGGTTTTGATCGAACGTACTTGTTTATGTTAATATCTCGATTTCTTGATTATCTCGCGATTCTTGCATATCTGCCGATTTCTATATATCTGTTCTCACATCTGCCGATTATGTAGGGAAAGTCTAAATCCTCAAAGGCCGCCACCACTTCATCTTCCGCCTCTGCAAAGCCAACCAGGGCTGCATTGGCTGCTGAGCTCCCAATCGGATCCTTCCTGTGTCAAACTATCATCCCGGGATGACCATAGACCGAGACTCCATCATTAGCACATCTGCGTGATGCCCTTCTAAAAGATTTGGTGAGTGTGGCCTTCTCCCCTTTCCAACTCAACGACACCCACTACAAAGAACTATCTAGGCGAGGAATTCTATACAAGGATGATTACGCCTCCTCCTCCGCCTAATGCCTCGAGCCGTCAACTTAAGCTATATCAAGGGCTACATCGAGGCCACTACATCAAGTTGACCTACAAGGATGTTGGAGAAATCCTTGACCGCTGTTGAAGGCAAATTGGACTTGACCGATGCCGAATCGGCACTTGCTTGGGAAATGATGAGGGATCCGCCCAACCGAGAGGTTCTCCGAGATGTCCAGGAACCTCTTCCCGAAAACCCCTATCATATCGCCCATCCGCTCGACAAGAGCATCTTATTCAAAAATGGCTCGAGGGACATCTTCACCTCCCAACGGTGATGTGGACCAAAGCGTGGTCCTTCGCAAGCAACTCAACCGGGCCAAAATCATCTTCTCAATGCTATCCCGAGCGTTGCTGAAGTCCAAGCTCACCCTTCCATGAAGAGGCCCTTTGTAAGGGTTATTAATGTCATCCTCCGACGTTATGAGGAGATTGATGAGTGGTCGCACGACGACCTCATCAAGGTGTCCAACACCTACGTCTTCACGGTCAACAACATCACCCGCTATCGGGATGATATGGCCAAAAGGACAACCAACGCGGTGAGGCCGCTGCTGCCGCTGCCGCCGCTGCCCTCGCCGCTATCGCTCGGTGGCCCTCTACCCAAGCCGCCAAGGGTAAGAGGAAAGTCACCTACACCGCCGGGTTACCCGCCGAGGAGGAGGAGCCTACACCTATTGGGCCGAGCCGCTGAACATTTTGACCTCGGCAGCCGGATCATGATCCATATGAGCCCGCCAACCCCATCCAAAAGCCTAAACACTCTCCTCTCTCACTCCCAAACTCAAGCAATCCAGAAACCCGCAAAAGGCTGTTGAGAAGGACACATCATCCTTCCAACCGGTGACCTCTCCAAACCCTCTAAACCTACCTCCAATCCTCCCAACCCAAAACCAAACAAACCCTCCTACCCACGACGAATCATTTGGCCTTCCTAAGGTCTCATCCACACCCCAGTCTGCTGTCTCCACACCACCGTTTCTCCATCGTTCTCCACCACAGCCCTCCAAATCATCTCCACCACCGCTTCGCCTCTTCCACTCCTACTAAGTCCAAACATGGCAAACGTTATAAGAAGAGTGCAAGAAGAGGTGCACTTCTCGGGAACCGCCGATGCCACTTCTCCTCCACCTTCACCACCTATGCCTACTACCACTACCACCTCACCTGCTTCCTCACCTCCTCCCTCTGCTCCCATCCAAACAACCACCACACAAGAGCCATACATCTCACCCGCCACCACCTCTCAACCACCATCCTCCAAACGACCTATCTCTCCCTCTTCCGACCGCCTACTCCCAAACGCCTCAAACCAACCCCTATACCACCTACACCCCGAGGTGCAGGCTCGCTGTCCTTCGAGACAAGCAGCCTAAACCCAACCATGCCGACACGACCCTTTCTTAGCCACCCTTGACTACCCCAAGAGATTTCCCCCTATGTCCGGGTGAAATCATCTTTCAATGGGGTGCCTACTATGACCCTTCCTCCCGCTGGTCACAACTCTTTTCTCCCACAACTCGCGGTTCAAGATCTTATGATCTTCAACCAATGGGTTGCAATCCATAAGGACCTAGGCCTTCCCTTCCTACCAAATCGGACATCTCCCCTTCCTCTCTCTCGCCTAAACCCCGTCTTCTCCATTATCGCCATCCTTCCATCCTTCTTCACCCCGTGGTCTACACCTTCATTGATGTAGTCACCACTTACCTTGGCTTCAACCCTCTCATCCCTATTCTCTTCCTTTCTCCTAGCCTTTCCCTTTCTTTTCTCCTCCTCCCTTCTTTATTCACCCCTTTCCTATGTCATCTACATAGAAAGGCTCTTCCTGTTCCTCGCGTTTTCCCTAGCCTTCCTTCACCTTCTATATGTTCCCATTTCCTCCACCATCCATTCTCCTCTTCCTCCAGCCAATCCCTCTCTTCCCCACCATCCTCCCCCTCCCTACCCAAGCCACCACCATCCCCCCTCAGCCATCCTTCTCCTCCGAGTCATCCCGACTCGTCGATACCTATCCCGCCGAGGCCGTACATAAATTTTTGAAGGATTTTGAGGTCATCTCTGTTGACGACCAAGGCCCCGCACCAACTCTCTGGATCGCCTCACATCACCCATGTGCGGCCGCGCATGACTCAAGTGATGGAGATTTCAAAGGTGCAAAGGCCGCTTGATGCCTCGCCTACGATCCATCTCTGCAAGCCAAGCTGCCCTTGCCCCGATCTCGCCTCTTCCTCCAAGACATCGCCATCTTCGAAACCAACTGGGACAACCTCGCCACTAAGATGATGCAGGTCATCGACATGGTTGAAGCTGGCTACAAGCTTGTGCTTCACTCTCAACGCCAGGCAAATCGCTCTGTTCACTCCTCCGTGCGAGCGACGCGTACTCTCACGACCAAGCACTTGGCTTACTATCGCAAGGAGCGCAAAACTCCGAGAACCGCCTCGGCTTTATTGATGCCTCGCTTGCGTCCATGAAGGAGGAGATGGCCGACTCAACAATGATCGCGGACCAAGCTCATTGAGCATAATGCTCGCTCAGTAAGAACAAAGAGCTCTCCTCCGAATTGGCGACACTAAAGAAGAGCTAGCAGCAGCAAACGAAGAAATTGCAAGACTTAAGGCTGCTGTTGACTCTAAATGGGCATCAAGAGGCTATGGGCAATCTTCATCAGGCAAAGGCAAAGGTCGTGCATCATCTCGGTCATCTTCTCGAACCAGCCGATAATATTTTGTATAATCTTTTTGCTAAACTTTGTAATTAAACAACCTGTTTAATTAACAATGTCTATGTTTTAAAACTTTCATGCTTTATTATGATCCGCTTATTATGTGTGTGCATGAAATTTAAACCACCGGTTTAAAGACATGTCCTATATTGCCTATTCGCCTATTCTCGCATGTCTTTAAATTCAGTCTAATTACAAGTGTCGATGCTTAATTTCTGTTTGTAAACACTTTGTAATTCTTGAATACAATGACCTTTATGTAAGTTCATCTAGGGCATGCTTATTTAATATATCAATCTTACAAGCATGTTATTACTAGACTTGAACATGGTCACCGATATTGTATTCGTAGGGTCATGGACTCAAGCAAATAGGAGGAGATTGTTGCATCTTAGCCTAGATTTGCTTGAATCCATAACCTAAGTCTAAGACAAGGTGACTAATGGGCTGCGTGTACATTAGAGTGGCAACTTGTACTTAGGCATAGCTTGAATAGCCTAGGATTGCTTATTGTAAGTAGCCTTGAAGAAGATAGCCTATAGGACATCGGACGTCCTGCACAATAGGCAAACAATGCATCGCCAGCTTTCGTTTGAATATCGGACAAGCTCATATCGGCCAAGCTTCATCGGCAATGTTGAAGAACCTTAAGAACGTCCGATAAGAGAACCGCCTAAGACATGTCCTAATTTGTGGACTTCATTGACTTCGATGCAACGTTAACCCGCAAACGCATTCAATGAAGGTTTCCATTCTTGGCATACACTCGAAAAGGACATTCCTCCCGCAAGCACTGACCGCCTATTTTTAGCAAAGTGTCGGAAACAGATCGCAAGCTACGGTCACCTATCGAGAGTCAACAACCGATTAGAGCATTAATTGCTCTTAAATTCAAATTAGAAGACCACCAACGGCTCCAAGCTTCCTCCTGCATATAAAAGGAGAATCCATTGCTGCATTCAATACACTTCAACAACTACAACTCGAATCTTCTTCATCTTCTTCAAGTGCATTAAAGCTTAAACGTCCTATCTCGTATCCTTCTTTGAAGAGCTTCACTCTAAGACGATCGTCCATTAAAGCTCTTCATTGATTGCAACACCTAGCTTTTCATAGCTCACGAGAATTGTATCTTATTGATATCAATTCTCCCACACAAACACTTGGTCAACAAAATTTTTGTACACAATCCATTAGAGATTTAGTTTGTAAAATATCTAGTGGAAAAACTTAGTACACGATTTTCAAATCCAAAGTTGACCACTTTGGTTGTGGACGTAGCACTTATTTATAAGTGTGAACCATATTAAATATTCTGTCTCTTTTGTGTGATTGTGATTTGATTGTGTTGCTTTAAATTTCCGATTTCCAATCGTTAAGAACCGCCGATCTTGTCTGCCAAGATCGCCCATTCTCAACTTGTCTGTGCTTCACAAGACTTCCGCCCGCAAAATTTTTAAATCCCTAGTGAAGTAAGATTTTTGAATCAATTTCAAAAATTGGACATAGGCTATTCAACCCCCTTCTAGCCTATATAGAGCAACCTTGGACCTAACAATTGGTATCGAGCTTAACTCTTTGAAAACTAGTTTTTCCAAGATTAACCTCTTGAGAGATTAAAGATCATGGCTGCTCACCAAATGTTGGAAACCTCAAACGTGAACCATTGTCCTGTCTTGGATGAAGTTCACTTTGACATCTGAAAGATAAAGTCAAAAGACATATGAATTCAATTGATAAACGTTTGTGGAAATGTGTCACGATGGACCCGAATTCCAATGAAGCCTAATACACCGCCGCGGTAGATCCAACTACACGAAGTACCAAAGCCGAAGAAGAGTGGGATGATGAAGACGAAGAATGATGCTCTGATGGAAAGGCCATCAACATCATTACCTGTGTTGATATAAGTACTTATCGCCAGATTATCAACTTGGACACAAAGAAAGGAGATGTGGGAAGCCATCCTTGAATATCTTGAAGGTGATGGCGAGACAAAGAACAACAAATTATATACCGCATCCGAAGTTTGACTCCTTCAAAAGGATCCCAAAGAGTCTCTCGAAGTGCCTATGACAGATTCTATGAGGTAGTCAACTCTTGCTATTCATTAGGAAAGAAGTATGAAAAGAAAGAAATAAACATGAGATTTCTAAATGCACTAGGCCTATGGCATGTTAAAATCACGCCATGAAAGAGTCAAAAGATTTAAACAAATTGACTCTTAGAAACCTTTATGCTAGTCTTTCGTTTATGAGCTTGAGATCCAACAAGCTCAAGAAATGGAAAAGAGTTTTAAAAACTTGTCCTTACCACCATGTCTCGAACCTTCCTGTTCAAAACCCGATGAAACACCTTCTACATCCGGTGAAGATGATGATATTCTTTCTCGACGAAGCCTTTGCTATGTTTGTAAAGAAATATCAACGTTTCAAAAGGTTTAATAAACCATCATCACATAGGCGGTCTTCTCACAAAACCGTTCCTTATAAAACAACCGCCAACCAAAAATTCTCGCTCCTTATAAATCAGACCATCAAAAGGATAATGAGCTAGTTTGTTTTAACTGTAGGAAACCAGGCCATTTTGCCTCTAAATGTCCAAAGCCAAAGTATGAATTTTATAAGAAACGTCCGAAACTAAATTTCAAAAACAAAAAGGGATGGTGGTGAAGACATTGATGAAAGCAATCGCCTACATGGTGTGACACCGACACCGATGAGGATGACTCTTGTGACTTTCTGAAGAAGCCAACATATGCCTTATGGCCAGGAGTCACCACATGATTCGGTGAGGTCACTACCATTTCAACAAGATGACAAGATGATGATGATGAGCTCAATGAACCATCAAAGGGAGAGCTCATCAAAGCTAACAAAGACATCTGGAAGAGTTTTCAAAATTCAAAGCCGCCTATGTGAAATTAGCCAAGAAGCATGAACTAGCTGTCTCGAGAAATCAACCTTGATGTCTAAGATCAAAGATCTTGATAGACAAAAAGTGAAAGTATCAAATTGCAAAAAGAGAACAAAGCTTTGATCGAAAAAGTGGATTTCTACTTGAACACATCAAGAAGATAAATTCGAGAAAGATGACCTTCAAAAGGTTGTCAATACTTGGAATAACTCTAAAGGAAACTTTGATGCCATTCTCTCAAACCAAAACTTAGATGACAAACCGGTATTGGTTTCCAAAGTGAGTTCAAAGTAGGTAGTTCTTCGTTCTCAAAAGGATGAGACATCTCGAAGTGATTCTTTGAAGAATTGGTTGTAGGAGTTTCTTATGACCAGCAGTCTCCCAAAAGGCAAGGACTTGGCTTTAACAAAGTTCCTTTTGTTTATCCCAAGAACACAAAAGACAAGTCCAAAAGAAAGCAATCGCCAAATGACTCTGCTAATAGTGAGTCGAGCAACTAAAACCGCCATTAGTCACCCTAAGAAAACAGGGATGACTAATAGCAAGTCTAGGAATTCTCGGCTCAAACCTATTAAATTTGTCAAAGGCAAGGCTGATCCCAACACTTGCCTATAAAAGGGTAAAAGAAGTGAATTGCAGATAAAAAGCTTAAAGGACATGTGCTGTAAATACAAAATCTTTTGATAAAAGGTCTACCTATGGTAAACCTAACATCAACAAGAAAAGGCATTTTTAGCCTAAGTCCTATAGGCCAATTATCGCAAAGATCATTCCAAAGACTCGATATTAAGAAGCCTCAAAAAGAAATCATTACTCATGTTGAAGGATTTCACAAATGCTCTTTCGCAAATGCCATGGTCATGAGATTCATGAATGCCTTCGAGATTCACACCTAAATCTAGAGGATTTACTCCTCCAAAGGTTAAACAAGTGTGGATCCCAAAAGGTTGCTAACCTTGAGGACCCAAAAATAAAAGGGGACCATATTCTTAAATGTCTATATTTCAGAATGCTTCATGGTCACAATGAAGAGAAAGATCTATGGTATCTAGACAATGGATGCTCAAAGCATATGACTGGTGATCCAAATCTTCTTTCAAGCATTGTTGAAGCAAAAGGTCCCTCGGTCATATTTGGAGATAACTCAAAAGGGAAGACCATTGGTTATGGAAGTATAATCGAGGCAATCTCTCCATCAACAAAGTCTCTCTAGTTGAAGGTTTAAAGCACAATCTCTTCGTGCACTAACTTCGCCATATGCCTCGGTGCGACCAAATACCTCAAGGGCCACGCGTGCCGCCGATGGAGCCGGGCTTCGCCCGAGCGAAGATCGAAGACGCCAACCTCCTCCGGTGAAAAGATTCCGAGCCGGCCAAAGACAAAGAAGTGCTTGATCGCACCGCGACGTCTCCAAGCTCGAGGTTGAAAAGTTGGCCCTTATCCGAAAGCTCGATACGGCCAGGGTCAACGAGGAGTCCCGAACTCCCGAATCTCCCAGTGGAGGCTCAAGCAAAAGAGGGCCGAGAAGGCCCTAAAGGAGGAGGTTGAGCGGCCGAACGCCCGAGCTCCCAAGCGATGCTCAAAGAGAGGAGATCATTCAAGCTTTTATGGACTCGATGAATATGGTCAAGGCATGCGGCCATACTATAGGCAAGGGCTTGAGCACACCCCGAGGATGGCGGCGGGCGGTCACCGGCCTTACTATCGACTCTTATTGAATGGGGTCTTTGCGAGCACTATGGTCGGGATGCTCGTCGCGGCCATGCAGGGTCCCCTTCACGGCCGACAGCCGGAACTTATCAAAGAGAGTGATCTAGAGAAGGGTTTGGAAGCCTGGTCCCCTCCAGCCGCCTTGGACGTTAATGTCAAGAGCGTGTTGGAGGCGCTCAAGAAAAAAGACTAGCCAAGCCGACCGAGCCCAACAACGGACATCCCGTAGCCAACGCCCAAGATCCCCTCCCGCCTCTAAATGTAGCTCTTGAGCAGTGCCCCCTCGGCTCGTGAGCCAGTGTCTTTTGTACTAATATTTTGTAACTACTATTGTCAATGTTATAAAAGCTTTGTCTTTCTCAATTCATTTTGCTTTCCTGCAATGCTAATGCCATGATATGTCACATGCTCGCTAACTAAGCAAACAATTTTAAATATTGACCAAGTCACCTGCTCGACCCACCGAGCAACAGGCGACATAACAATAACCAGCCTTGAGATTAACTAAATTACTTGCTCGCTCTCGCGATCATCAAGCAACGTCAAACGTTAATCAAGGATAACCTTCAAACCAGGGTGCACTATCAATACTCAAAAAATTAACTAAGTCATGTGCTCTTTCCACGAGCAAACAATGACTTCAAGCATTAACTTAATGAGTGTGCTCATCCTAAAGGTTAAACAAATACAAGTCTTTTAGATTAGGCACACTATGAGATCGCTCCGCATACCTCATAATAAAAAATTCCCCATCAAGACTCTGCTCGTTCCGCGAGCAACTCGCATATTCCTCAAAAACGCATTCTTATGTCACAAAGGATTCTCATTATGCTTTGAAAACCAAACTTTCATTGATCAAACATGACAACATCAAACAACCTTATTGATAATACTTTTTAAGGTGATCCGCATGCCACGGATGCTTTAACACTGCTCCATCCTGAGCTTGTAGCCTATAAGTACCCTCCTTGACGACCTGGACCACTTTGTAAGGCCCTTCCCAGTTCGGTGATAGCTTTCCTCTATCCAACCTTTGCCCAGTTGCCTCCATCTTTCTTAGGACTAAATCTCCGACCTGAAATGCCCGCTTATGCACCCGCTTATCATGATGCATTTTTGCTCGCTGCTTGTAATTCACCATTTTCATTCGGCCTCTACTCTCCTTTCTTCCAAGAAATCCAGTCCTCCCGACGAGCAGGTTGTGCCCTTCATCATAATGTGACACCCTTAAGCTAGGCGAGCCATTTCAAGCGGTGCCATGGCTTCCGACCCATAAGTCGGGGCAAAGGAGTCTCCCGGTTGGCCCCCTAACTGTTGTCTGACGCCCAGTGCGACGGCAATTCGTCCAACCACTGCTGCTCGTCCTTCCGGGTTTCGCTTGGGCGTGCAATACCCGTTTATTCGCAGCCTCGCCGCCCATTGCCCCGAGGGTAAGCTACGAAGACTTCCAATGTTTGATATGCAAATTGGCACAAGCCTCGCAAATCGGTCGAAACCGAGTGCCATTATCGAAACAATTGCTCGCGGGACCCCAAAACGACACCGATATAGTCGTGCACAAAGTTGATGGCATTCTCCTCGGTAATGTTTGCTAGAGGTTTTGCTTCCACCCATTTGGTGAAGTAATCAATTGCCACGATTGCATACTTACAATTTCCTTCTGTGGAAATGGTCCAATAAGATCTATCCCCACATATCAAACGGCCATGATGCCACTACTAGACTCTGCTCGGTAGAAGGCACCCTGGGTATATCTGCAAATCGCTGACACTTGTCACACTTCCTCACATAGTTTTCAGCATCCCTTCTCAGAGTCAACCAATAGAACCCCAAGGTCAATATCTTGTCAGCCAGAGTCCTTGCCCCTGGATGTCCACCACAAACTCCCTCATGGACCTCTGCTAGCAGCTTCTCTGTCACTTCTGGTCGCACACATCGCAATAAGGGCTTTGAGAAAGACCTTCGGTACAGAACTCCTCCTACCACCGTGTAGCGAGCAGACCGCTTCTGAATGATTCTAGCCGATCTTTGTCTTCAGCAAAAACCTTGCTCGATGTATTCCGTATCTCATCGATCCAACACCTCGAGCCAACTCGATGTCCATCACCCTCTCCCGCGAAATTGCCGGCAATCTAGGTATTCTACCACGCTGCGGACTCAACTCTGAATATCCTCGGTGGCCATCTTAGATAGGAAATCGCCCGCATGTTATCTCGCCCGATCAATCCGTAATACTCCCAAAATGCTAACCTAGCCAACAGCTCCTTCACCAACTCGCAGACTTAGCCAAAGTAGGATGGTTCACACCATACTCCCCGAACTTGATTAACCACTAGCCGGGAATCACGTGTATAACTAAAGCTACCACACCTATATCCAGCTAACTCCGGACCGGCGACCGGGCCTCATACTCAGCCTGATTGTTGGAGGCAGGAAACTTGAATCGTAAAGCAACCTCAAATTCCTCGTCGCAGCGGAGACACGAGCAAAACCCCGCACCACTTCCATCCTTACTTGCCGCCCCATCTACGTATAGCCGCCAACAATCATCCGGTCGCTCGACGAGGTAGCTGCTAGTCTCCTGTGGGCTGAATTCGTACCTCGCTCTTTTCCGCAAAAGTTGTCTCCACTGAAAATCCGCCAAGGCTCGAGCCTTGATCGCCTCCGAGGCCGATAGTCAATGTGAAACTCCGTCGCTCGATTGACCACGCCAACAACTGCCCGAAGAATCTGGTTTGTGCAAGATATTTCGAAGAGGATGATCAGAGTATACAACAATCTCATGTGCAGAAAAATAAGCTCGCAATTTTCGAGCTGAGACAACAAGCGAATAAGCTAACTTTTCTGCATTAAAATAACGAGCTTCAACCGGAGTCAAAGCCTTTGATACATAGTACACGGGTTTCGGCTTCCGGCCTCTTCCCTAACCAACACTGGCCACGGCCGGTCGGTGGCCGCCGATAAACATACAAGCACTCGCCTATCACAGACTACTCGGTAGAGGAGGTGCACCAAGTAATCCTTTAGCTGCTGGAAAGCTTTCGAGCATTCGCGTCCACTCAAAGCTCTTGTTACCCCGCATCTTGAAGAATGGCAAGCATTTCTCAGCCGACCTAGAGATGAACCGACCAAGAGCGATGATCCGACCATTCAAGCGCTGTACTTCTTTAATGCAGGTCGGCTCCTTCATATCCATGAGAGCTTTGATCTTCTCGGGATTAGCCTCTATTCCCCTTTCGTTCACCATGAACCCTAGGAACTTGCCCGCTTGTACTCCAAAAACACACTTGCTGGGATTCAGCTTCATGTTGTGCTTCCGCAAGTTATTAAATGTCTCCTCCAAATCGGATATATGGTCGCGGCCCTTGGTTTTGACCACCATGTCGTCCACATAAGCCTCCACGTTCCTACCCGGTGCGGTGCAAACACCTTGTTCACCATTCTCTGGTACGTGGCCCCCGCATTCTTCAGCCCAAAGGGCATCATCTTGTAACAATACAAAGCCCCCGCTGCTCGGAAAGCTGTCAATGGCTTATCCCGTCCATCCCGACTCGATGATAACCCGAGTAGGCATCCATGAAACTCAACATTTCGAAACCAGCGATGGCATCCACCAACACATCAATCCTTGGTAATGGGTAGCAATCCTTCGGGCAAGCTTTATTCGTCGGTGAAATCTACACACATCCTCCACTTGCCATTGCTTTTTTAACCATTACCACATTTGCCAACAGTCGGGTAATAGATTTCCTCAATGATGTCCGCAGCGAGTAGCTTTTCAACCTCCACCCGGATGGCTTTTTCCTTCTCTGAGTCTTGTCTTGGCCGCCGCGTATTGGCTTGAAATCCGTGCTCGCATTCGGCTTGTGCAATGCTACCTCGGATTGACACCCTCATATCCTCCACACCAAGCAAACACATCCAAACTCGACGAAGGAAGGCTATCAACCTTTCCGGCCCTCCAATGTTGTTCCCCGCCCACCCCGATCTTACGCTCGGATAGGCGGGATTTATAATAACCTCCTCTAAGTCACCGTGAGGTGAAGATCTGGAGCTTCCCGACTGAAGAGTCTCTATCTCCAATGTGATCGCGGAGTATCCGGCCTCTACTCGGCTCGCGCTACCATCTCAACATCCTCATCAACGGCCGGATCATGCTCATATCCATGGTAGTCGTGACCGTGAGTTTTTCCTTTTCCGTCATCGTGACTGTCCGTTCTGGAGTATTGATCGTCAACTTTCCTCTAGCCCTGTGAGTTTCCTCCAGAAACTTCATCACCTGCTGCGGCCTACTTCTCAGCTCGCCAACACCCCGTCGAAACTTCACCGCGATGGGGCACCGATGCCACGAGTGAAATTTTACCATTGCGGGGACGCCCATTGCATTGAAGGGCGAGCTCAAGTCGATCACCAAGAATAAGACCTTCTCCATCCCGGACTGCTCCTCACCCGATATCACTTCGGCTCTATGGTCCCTTTGACAGCCACCTTGTGGTTGGTAAATCCCTCCAGGCAGCCCTTGTAAGGTTTCAAGTCCTTGTCCTCATACCCCAAGTTTTTGAAACACCTGTAGTACAAGACGTCCCTGGAAGCCCCCGTATCAATCAACACCCTGGCCACATCCCAGTAATCAATGCAGGCCTCAACCACCAAATTGCCTCGGAAGCCAGCTTGCCTATTGCCAGCTCGCTCCTGGTGAACTGTATAGTCTCCTCGTCAGGCCCCACACTGACTGGCACATAGGGCAGCTTGTTCAAGGTGTAAATCTGAGATTTCAACTGATGGAGGCTAGGCTCCTCCTCCAATATAACATTCAACCGACCTCGTCGCTCAACATTACCCCTCTTCGGAGGCTCCTCCCTAGGCTCCCGATCATCCCTGCGATCCCTGTTCTCTGGTCGCATACGAAAGCGATCTAGCCTCCCTTGGTTCAGCAATCTCTGAATTTCCCTCTTCAGCTGCATGCAATCCTCCGTTCCATGCCCTATATCATTATGATAGGCGCACCGCTTCGTCCTATCCCTCCGAGCTTCAAATGCCGGGTCCAACGGATCTGCAGGGGGCAACTCCGCACGGATTTCATTCATAATAGCCTCCCGAGTAGTGTTGAGAGGATCGAAATCCATGCGATCATTCGCCCGGGCACGGTTCCTCCGCCAGCCCTTGCTCGTTGACGACCCATTCTTGCCCGCAGCATCCTTACCATCCTCCTTTTTATCAGTCTTCTTATCTTTCTTTTTAGACCCCTCAGCGTCCTCCTCAAATGTAACGCACCAGCTCTGGGCGCGAGAAAACATCTCCGCCCGGTTCAACGGTTCCCTCATGCTGAACTCAGCCTTCAGCCCGTTTCTGCTCATGCCCCCAATAAAACACATCGTGACCTCCCTATCAGTCAGGTCATCAACCTTCTCGAGCATCTTTTGGAACCGTTCCAGGTATTTCCCAACTGTCTCGCCATCCCTTTGTCTAATGCTGCAGAGGTCCATTCTAGCCTTAGGTGTAACCCCTGCCATTGCAAACTCAACCAGGAACTTACTCCGCAAATCCGACCAGCCTGTGATCGATGCTCGAGGAAGCTTCCTGTACCATGTCACTGCCTTGCCCTGGAACGTACTAACCAGAGCCTTGCACTTCGCAGCCGGATCCTTGGTGACCATATTGATTTGGTTCTCGAATCCTTGCAAGTGATCACGAGCATTCGTCTTCCCTGAGTACTTGTCAAACTGCAGCAATGGAACATCTGGATCAGTTGGTGCGGCCACAATCCAATCTGCCAAAGGGTCTTTCTCCTCTCCCGGGATCACGTATCCGTGTCCGACCGCCTCCGGGCCTCCAAGCGCAACCGCATCTCCTTCATCGCTTCATCGGCTCATGCGTTGAACGCGCAGCCCGATGCACCGCTCAGCCGATGACTTCTCCTTGGGACAGAAGAGTGATGGTCCGACCTACGCCCTGGGGACCTCCTCTTAGGTGAGGGCGTGCGCCTATTTCGATGAGATTTCTGCCCAACATCCCTACGACTATGTGGGTTGGGATTCGCCTCGCTTCGCCCGTCCCGGCGTCTAGAGCCCTCTGGTCGCCCACGCGTCTGACCGTCTGCGTATACCAAGCGGTCATGTACACTTTTAGCCCGTGCTGACTCCGAACGAGCAGGACCTTTCCCTTTGTCCTTAGCAGCCTCTCTGCGGGCACGGCCTGTTCCCGTGCTATCCACATTGATCACATCATCCCGCCGTCTTTCCGGGCGACCTTGAGACTGCTGAGGCCTTTCACTTCGCGCGCCCACCGTAACCACAGGTGGGATGAGCTGTGTCTCGACCGAACAGGAGTGTGCCCCATAGCGAGCAGCTGCTGATTCAGGGCGTACATTTGACTTAGGTACACGCCCGATTAGCTAAAGCCGCAGAGCGAGCCGCATCGCCAACCGGGTCGTCCGGAGTGACATGCATCCTCTTGGCGTTCAAGTGTGCGCGGAGCTCAATCCGCTGCTCAGGTTGGCGGTTCACATTGGAAGGCCCTCCTTCCTGAGTAGAAGCCGAGGACGTGACTCGTCCAGAAGGCGACAGTGTGGTCCTGGCTGTAATCCCTGGGGGAGGTGGCAAAGCCGAGCCTCCTTGGCCCCCAACAGCCCCCGGAACCGTACTGTCACCCAAAGTGTCTCTTCCATTTCCGGCCATGCTAGTGTTAAGTCAAACCCAACAAAACGCGTACAAATGGTCAAGAAAAACGTTTCCCGGCAACGGAACCAAACTGATGCCGCAAGGAATCTCACGTCTGCTGGGCTGGACTGCTTGTCCGCTTGGATATCTAGGCTTAGTATGATCTGTTTAAGAAAAGAAGCAAACACTAGGTGAATGCAGGGGCTGACCCTGCTAAGACACTCCGGTGTGAGAGTAAGTTGCAAGCTCAAATCACAATCTGGCAGAGTGTAAGCTCAAGTCTTAGTATGCGTACCTTTGCTTGGAATAAGTCCAAGGCTTTTATAGGTTTTTTCCACTTTGGAGTAACGTCCCTCATAACGCCGGGCGTGGGTATAAATGTTGGCGTAATGGGTGTAATCAAGAGTAATGGGCGTAACCGTCGGGCTCAACCGTCCCCGGACGTTACGCCATGTGCCCGTCCCAGGCGTTACACGACACATCCTGCTCGCTGGATTCTGGTCGAGAACCCAGGTCAGTGCATCCTGAGCTCTGCCCGTGAGGTAAGCTCGCGTATGTCCAGGCTGGTGGGCAACTCGATCACTCCATATCTGCTCGCTTCTTGATGGGCCCAGACCCGTGTTATGTCTCAGGCCTGGACCTTGGTCCCAAAGTTTGGGCCTGGCTCTTCAGAAAACAAGTTGCATAATTGAAATTTACGATTTGAGTAGATGAATTTAAAGCATTTATTCTTACAAAATTAATTTTAGGTGAATGAGACATTAATACAAAAAGTAAGCAGCTTGACATAATAAATTATGGTTGAAGAGTTATTGGAATATGAAAAGTCATATTCAACATTGGAAAAATAAGGTGAAAATGAGCACTTTATTAAATGGTTCACTTTATAAGGAAGCATTCAAGTGTTCTTCTCCTAGGAACAACCTGGTGGTGTCACTTGTGCTAGCTGAAGCAGTTGCGAGATTGCACCATTCGAGCCCGAGTGCGCACGCGCAAGTCGCATTGGGCGATGGTGCCCAAGCGCGCACGCGCAGGTCGCATTGGGCACTTTAAAGGCGCACTTTGCAATTCATACATGCGCACCGGTGCAATAGCTGAAGCAGTTGCGAGGTTGCACCATCCGAGCTCGAGTGCGCACGCGCAGGTCGCATTAGGTGATGGACCTGATGGTGCCCAAGTGCACACGCATAGGTCGCATTGGGCGATGGTGCCCAAGCGCGCACGCGCAGGTTGCATTGGGCACTTTAGAGGCGCACTTTGCAATTCATACGTGCGCACCGGTGCAACGTAGACGCAGTTGGCAGATTGGATCGTGTCTGCGCAAATGGGAGCGATTACAGACAGTTGGTGGACAGACCGGTCCACTAGATCGCGTTAACACAATCGGGTGTGATCCGACGACCCAAATTCACCAGATTCAAAAAGTGCCTATTAGCAGAAAGGCACCACAACTCTTCAGAAAGTATAAATAGACCCCCCTATCATCCGAGCCCTAGCGCGCACGCGCAGGTCGTGCACTTTGAACTTCACACATGCGAACCAGTGCAACGTAGACGCAGTTGGCTGATTGGATCACGTCCACACAAATGGGAACGATTACGGGAAGTAGGTGGGCGGACGTTAATCGGGTGTGATCTGACGGCCCAAATTCTCCAAATTCAAAAAGTTCCTATTAGCAAAAAGTCACCGCAACTCTTCAGAAAGTATAAATAGACCCGGCCCTCCCACCATCCGAGCCCGAGCACACACGCGTACGTCGTGCACTTTAAACTGCACACATGCGAACCAATGCAACACAGACTTGGTTAGCAGATTGGATCACGTCCCCGCAAATGGGAGCGGTTACGGGCAGTAGGTGGGCGGACGTTAATTGGGTGTGCTCCGACGGCCCAGATTCGCTAGATTCAAAAAGTGCCTATTCGCAGATAGGTACCACAATTCTTCAAAAAAAATAAATAGATCCCCCTACCATCCGAGCCGAGCACGTACGCGCAGGTCGTGCATTTTAAACTTCACACATGCGAACCGGTGCGACGCAGACGCGGTTGGCAGATTAGATCGTGTCCACGCAAATAGGAGCGGTTACGGCAGTAGGTGGACGGACCGGTCCACTGGATCGCGTGTCACGACCCAACCCGAGATCCTATGTGGAAACTTGTCCAGTTCGTGAGACGAGAACACAAAAATGCATATTTCGAAAATCTTTTTTGTGCAAAAATCCTGTAATGCAAGTGTAAGATTTTTAAAAGCAAAACAAAACCTTAATGGCGTACAACAAGCCGGAGAACAACACATTAGCTAGCCAACAAACCCACGAGCTAGAGAGTTCGGGATAAACATACATTCATAACAGAATGCGTGGAATAAGAGTTAATAATATATACAAGGTCTGACAACCATGTCGGCAACTACAAAAGAATATTAACCAAATATCAAGTGCAGGACATCTACCCAACTTTACATTGTTTAGTTAACAAGTATACCCTCGACCTCACAAAAAAAGAAATACAGAGGCTCAAGGAGCATCTACCCAAAAGAATGCCTGACAAGCTCACCGAAGACGACGAAAGCTTACTGGGGGTTTCTCGCCGGATCGGGATCTAAGGAAAATAAATAAACAATGGACGGGGTGAGTTTAAAACTCAATAAGCTACTAGTGCAACAATATGGCATGCGAGATGTGAACATTAATAAGAATCATGCATAACAATATTTGTCATAACAGGATAAATCTCGAAGCATCATAGATAACAAGTATCTCATAGCAACACATATCACATAGCATGCATCTCACGTAGGAGCGATAAGTAAACACATATAAAAGGATACCGTCGAGGTACACCTCCGACATACAAACTTCCAACCAACCAACCAATAATACCAATGTAGAAACCGTTGATGTCGTTCTCGATCATCGAACTTATAACCAAGTATCATAGTGAAATGTTTTCCGTATTCACGTCGACGTGAAGACTCGATCCCCACAACCCGAGAAACAATCACAGTATAGCTTACCAAGGTCGCGTTTATTCCCTAGAACACTTAGCGCTATAACCCCTACTGTGGCCAACAGTAAGGCGAGGCCCAGTGTATTGGCCTTCGGTTATTATGTAGTCCCGGCTCACGCAATAACCAAGCGTTAATACACCTCCAACAAATATGCCATGGACTTAACGAATGCTCAAGTAGATGTTTACTCGACACATTATAACCAATCAACCAAATGCTCAAGTAGATGTTTACCCAACATTTATAATAAACATGTCATACTTCAAAGTAGGGAGTATAATGACCACAACAACAACATGTTCATGTATGCTAAGTGATTCTACTACACATAGCCATTCAAACACCAACATTTCCAAAGAAAGATACAATATCTTTTAACGTATATCATATAACCAATAACCCAACGAGTTTCTCGAATCCTCAAGGGCTCACAACACACACGTGGTCACATTCATTATCAAATCCTAGCTAACTCCGTTCGAGTCATTTTTAGCTACTAGTGATGTCGAGTTACGAAAGTGATCTTGTACTTTAAACCTAGCACATTAACGCCCAAATCCGAGTTCCCAACATAATAGAACAAGCAACAACATGTTTCACAAGTCCATAATGATATTTCATGGCAAGAATCATGTATTCACAAATCTAGCATGGTAACTTCACACATTAGAAGTCTAGGATGTCATATGAAACATAAATCAAGAAGAAGAGAGGGAAGTAGCATACCTCTTGTCGAAAAAGATGAGAGAAAACAAAATCTATTTGGTGGGAAAGCTTCCTCTAGGCAAGACCTTCGCAACGGCGTGTTCGGATCGTCGAGATTCCTTCACAAACTCAAGAAATCTCACCTCTAAACTCTTTTTATCCTCTCTTTATGTTTGCAAGATGAAATGGTGGTGAAATGAGGGTCTCTAAGGCTTCTCAAGGAGTTTAAGTGGCTAGGAGAGAAACTCCAACCGAACTAGTGACGTGGCTCAAGGAGAGCCACCCAAATTTATAAATTGGACAAAGATGACATTTTCTCGGGTAAAAATCTGGGTGTTATGCAGATGCCTTATGCGGCCGCATAGCTTCTATGCGAGCGCCTTATGCGGGCGCAGAGAATCCAGAAACTCTATGTGTTGGTTTGATCTTGCACTATGCGTCCGCATAGTGACCAGCTCAGGTCAAAGTCTAACAAGGTCTTCCAAAGTGTTACCAAAACTCTTCCAAGTCAACCTAAGATGATTCTAAGTCCAAGGAAAGGTCAAAATACTCGAGAAAGGTTCTCGAAATGACCGATAACAAGGCAAGAAGTCAATCGTATTTCGAGAATGATCGATTACAAGAACTAAACAATCATTCGAAGCATACGAAACACATGGGATGTAGCATTAATGTATTATGTTTTAAATGTATCATACTCAAGTGTTATCAATGGTATAAATCAAGATAACATATGCTTGACATACGAATGATATGAGCAATATAAATGATGCAATTAAAGCGGGTGTTACATCACGCTAATATTTCCTTTAAACTTTAATCATTCCTTATTTTTAGTAGATAATAATTTAATTTAAAATTATATTGACCTGCAAATCACACACACAAACACTAAAAGTAGACTAAATAGTAGTAATAGCAAGGTCATCACCTAGTAGAATGAATCCACATTACCAAGGTAGATGGGGGTTGACCCTCCTATTTAGAGTATAACTACAATTATAAGTCTTTCCATCTCATCTCAATTCTCAAATCAACAAATGTTCGTTTTTAATGTTTCTCTCAATTTCTACTTTTTTGACAAGACAATGAAGATATTGAAATTAGTTTTAAAAGGCCTCCATATGAAAAAATTAAACCCTGTCTCCTGACTTCACAATGTTTACTTTGTATTTGGAATCAAATAAAAACTAGTATTTTTCATAGAAGTCACTTTTGCAAAACCAAAAAAGTAGTTGTAATACATCTATCGCTCACGTATAGGAGATGTGAATTGAAAACGCAATTGATGTATTGAAAGATTCCAAAACACGTAGTATTCATTTGCCTCCAAAATAAAGGAAGAATTGTAAGAGTATTTTTTAAAAAAATAAAATGATCAAAATACAACTGTTAGCAACATTATAAGCCCTAGAACAAATATCAAAGAAAAATAGTAAAAAAGGACTAACAAATTCGTGAGCAGAGATTGAACTGTCATCATCCAGTAGGAATCGAACTTACAGAGCCGATTGAGGACTTTAAGCATTCCACCATACTAAAATCGAAAAACTAAAAAGTTCAAAATCTAAATACCTAAGCAATTCCTCCACCTCCATCGCACAATAGAACACAAACTATATACCATTGAACCAAGATGAAATCATTGTTGGAAATTGGCATTGACTAATTTTTGACCCATTTTTTTGTAAGGTTCCATTTAATGAAAATGAAAACAAGTTGCATAATTGAAATCTACAATTCGAGGAGATGAATTTAAAGCATTTACTTTCTCAAAATCAATTTTGGGTGAATGAGACATTAATGCATAAAATAAGCAACTTGACATAATAAATTATGGTTGAAGAGTTATTGGAATATGAAAAGTCATATCCCACATTGGAAAAATAAGGTGGAAAAGAGCACTTTATTAAATGGTCCACTCTATGAGGAAGCATTCAAGTGTTCTTCTCCTAGGTACAACCTGGTGGTGTTACTTGTGCTAGCCGAAGTAGTTGTGAGGTTGCACCATCCGATCCCGAGCACGCACGCGCAGGTCGCATTGGGCGATGGTGCCCGAGCGTGCACGCGCAGGCTATATTGGCCGCTTTATAGGCGCACCTTGCACTTCATACATGCGCACTGTTGCAACGTAGACGCGGTTGGCAGATTGGATCGCGTCAGCATAAATAGGAGTGGTTACGGACAATTGGTGGGCGGACCAGTCCATGGATCGCGCTAATCTTTCCTTTAAACTTTAATTTCCTTTTTTTGGGTATATAATAATTTAATTTAAAATTATATTGACCTACAAATCACACACACAAACACACAGTGGACTAAATAGTAGTAATAGCAAGGCCATCACCTAGTAGAATGAATCCACATTACCAAGGTAGATGGGGGTTGACTCTCCTATTTAGAGTATAACTACAATTATATGTCTTTCCCTCTTGTCTCAATTCTCAAATCAACAAATGTTCGTTTTTAATGTTTCTCTCAATTTCTGCTTGTTTGACAAGACCATAAAGATATTGAAATTAGTTTTAAAATGCCTCCATAGAATTTGAAAAAGTTGAACCCTATCTCTTGACTTCTCGGTGTTTGCTTTGCTTTTGGAATCAAATAAAAACCAGTATTTTTCATAGAAGTCACTTTTGCAAAACCAAAAAAGTAGTCGTAATACATCTATCGCTCAGATACAGGATATATGAATTGAAAACACAATTAATGTATTGAAAGATTTCAAAACACGTAGTATTCATTTGCCTCCAAAATAGAGAAAGAATTGTATGACTATTTTTTCGAATTGTATGACTATTTTTTCTCAAAAAAAAATGATCAATATACAATTGTTAGCAACATTATAAGCCCTAACTTCTAATATCCAAGAAAAATAGTAAAACAATGACTAACAATTTCGTGAGCAGTGATTGAACTTTCATCATCCAGCAGGAATCGAACTTACAAAGTCGATTGAGGACTTCAAGCATTCCGCCATACTAAATTCGAAAAAATAAACAGTTCAAAATCCAAACACCAAAGCAATTCCTCCACTGCCATCGCACAATAGAACACACAAACTATATACCATTGAACCAAGATGAAATCATTGTTGGAAATTGGTTTACAAAATTTGCGTTGACCAATTTTTGATCAATTTTTTAGTAAGGTTCCATTTAATGAAAATGGAAACAAGTTGCATATTGAAATCTATGATTCGAGAAGATGAATTCAATGCATTTACTTTCTCAAAACCAATTTTGGGTGAATGAAACATTAATGCATAAAGTAAGCAACTTGACATAATAAATTATGGTTGAAGAGTTATGAGAATATTCTACACTCCACATTTGTGCTGACAAGGAGGCTTTATCATCCTACGCTCCTATCAGTGGAAAGAAATTGTTCATAGAAAACTCCTCGACTTCTAACGTCGTAGGACTTGAAAAGGTGGTGCTAAAGATGACTTCCGGCAAGAAGCTAACGTTGATGGATGTGCTGCATGTCGTCCCAGACATCCGTAAGAAATTGGTTTCCGACCCCCTGCTAAGTAAGGCCGAATTTTGACTAGTGTTTAAGTCTGAAAAATTTGTATTGACCAAAAATGGTATATTTATTGAAAAAGGGTACATTGATAAAGGTCTCTTCAAAATGAATGTATTGAATGTTTACCGCCCTGAGACAAAGAATAAAGATGTTTACTTATTGGATAGTTCTAATTTATGACATGATAGACTAAGACACGTAAATTATAACACAGTTAAGAAGTTAGAGCCCGTTTGATTGTATTTAGCTAAAAGATACTGCAGCCTAATAAACAATGTAGAAGTGCTCCCCAATCATTGCTCATCTCTCCTGCATTATTCTTTTCGTTAAAGGTCAATCATACAGACAGTATAATTTGCCCTTAAAGGACCATCCTCTTGTCCAGCAACTTTAGATTAGATTTTGATGGCAAACCTGCAATTATCCTATAATCCAAACAGTGAAACTAAAACATGGAGTCTTTAGAATCACCATCGTTGGAAAATGGCTAGAGAATAATAGTGCTTGTTAGGCATGCAACAATTACCATTCCATTCCATTTACTGTCACTTTAGTATAAGTTTCATTCCATAATAGTTTATATAGCATGAAATGGAATCAAGATCATTTGCATACCGAACTAGCACTAAGAAATGGAGGACATTGCTCCTACTAACAGCATCCATGCAGGAAGAATCCAGAATTTGCTCAAGTAAAGAAGGAAAAAGTTAAAACTATCATTTTATTTTATTTTTGAAAAACAAAATCAGCTATAAAGAAAGAAGTAAATAAATACAATGGTCCATTCTGGTCAGTTTAATTCTTACACTAGACTCCTGCTTGCTAGATATTTACAGGCTGCCTTGCTGCAAACCAGTTTGTGTCAACACATCTCCGCTGCAGGAACTGGCATAATAAGTCAGTTAGATTATAGCAGCCATGCCATTGAATCGTTCAAAAGAAGGCACATAAGTGAATTTTGGTTGGTGCTAAATTGAAGAAAAAAGTTCTTTTGTTCTTTCTAAGAAATTGGTTTGCCGCAATATGTAGACCATAAGAACCTTACCTTAAACAGAAAAGCTCCAACTTTGTCGATTGCAGCAACTTTGTGGCGCTATACAACTCTACAATTCAACTGTACATTGTACCCCCATTCAGCAGTGTTTTGAACATCCCTTTCCAATCTACATCATGTTCTCTTCACACGGTTTTATTCCAAATGTGGAACATGGATAAAGTGAAAAAGTACCCTCAATTATGTGACGCTTTTGACAGGATGATTTCTGAAGTGCTCCGCGTCCTTCTGTGAAGCAGTTATTTTCAACTTTTCACTAGCTGCTTCCTTCTCCACCTTTTTCCTCTCCAATTCTAGTTGCTTACAGTTTTCCTCGTGTGCTTGATTGAACATTCTCACAAAGTTCAGGAGCGTTGAAACAACTGGGGAAAAACCAAGAAATGAAATGAGACCACAGCACTAGATGTTATCAGGAAAACTGCATAGGGATTAGGAGCAGTCACTAAGCTGCAAATTCCTAAAATGTTAATCATAGGTGTAAAAGAAATTTGGTGGTCGGTATCTAACACAAAATTGACCAGGAAGATCTCTACCCTTTATAACAAGTGTACTTATTGTGATATCATTTACATGGCAAAGCACATATTTATGTGAATTTTCCGTTTACTTTAAAACTTAATGGAAAAATTGAGCAATGTTTGAATCACCGAAGCCAGTAACTGTCGAAGTGTTCCATATCAGCGACATTATCAATGGTGTAAATTCTTGGGACTACGGACCACCTAGGAAGCAACAACACTCTCCCAAGGGCTACTTGTCAAGTGTCAATGCATGTTAGACACCTGAGACTCTCCAACACATCCTGGGAGCACTGGAGAGGTGTTGGAATATATCTACTGATTTTAAAATTTAATTAAATGCACCTGGATGTACAAGGAAGAAGAAAGACAAAGAAGAAAGAAAAAGAGAATGAAATACATTTGGCCAAAACAATCGGGGCATGTACATTGCCTTATATGCATTGGTATAACTATAGGCACATTCCAAAATAACGAGGGAAGAACAAAATGGAACAAAGCCTAAATTGTAGGAATATTATAGAAACACTCCTTATATTGTTTGTTGGTGCTAAATAATACAGTTAATTGTTCTTGTTTATTTGCAATATATAATCCTCTTTTACTCTATTGTTAAATATCTATGAAAATAAAATAAAAATCATATACTATAAAATATATTTAATATCGTATCCCCCAACATGCCGTGACAGAAATTTTGTGTCGAGGTGCCAGAGTCATAGTGACAATGTGGTTGCTTCTTATCAGACCCCACAGCTGTCCAAGAACCCACTAACCACATCTTATCATCAATTTGTTTATATGTTGTACAAAAAAAAAAAAAAAAAGTAAATCAACTCATATAATGCCAGGAAACTAGCATGAGACTAGAAATTGCATATGAAATATTTATAGTTAAATGATAGGTGTGTTTCAAGTAAATGTTTACAAAGTGATCACGGGAAGATCCATACTTTAACAAGGATATGATAAAGTACACCAAAATCAACATACTTTGCTCCCTTATTTGGTTGAGCGACATGATTATAGGACCAACAAGACTTCAGGGACCCATAAAGAAGCATTTGTCATAAATAAACTTGTAAATGCTAGCAAGTGCTGCATAAGTTGCAGCCTACTGTGCTATTTTTACACTTCTGTCCGAAGAAACCCAATAAACTTGTTGAATGTTTTCTTCTGATTGTTAATTCTTATTATAGTTAACTCAGATGTGCAATACTACCTCCGTCCCAAAATAATTGTCGTTTTAGCAATCTACCCTTATTTAACTTAATTTATTGTAGCTAAGTTGCATGAGTATTTTTTTTCTTTTCTCTTAACAACCCTATTTAATGAGAGTAGTAAATAAGGGTAGTTTTGGTAGAATATGGGCAAATGTTTCTTGAAATCCTATAACGACAATTATTTTGGGACAAAAAAATTTTGCTAAAACGACAATTATTTTGGGACGGAGGTGGTAATAATTAACGAAAGAAAGTTAACAATTTTTGTTCCGCGAAGCCAATAATCAAATATGGGCTCCGTGTAAACATATAAGATAAACCATAGTCAAGACTAAACCAGCATAAAAACTAAAAGATTGCATACACTCCTGAAATTTGTAAGACGTAGAAGTAAGGCATAATATGCTACTGCTGGTATTTGCATTCTGTTGAATCAAACATTCCTTTCTTTCCAATATCATAGTTTCAACTTCAATGCTTGGCTGGTATAAGAACCATGCTTTATCTTTTAATTAACTCACTTCAAACTAATTACTTTAAAACCAAACTTCAAAATTAGGAAATAAACAACAAATTTTTCCCTTTACCAAGAGATACATTATACTTCCTCCATTCCACCCAAAGAGTCCATGTTCAAAAAGTCTAATAATTAAGGGATATATAAGTATGATTAGAGTTTGTCATAATTACATAAATACTTTAACATAGTCAAAATGTCCTTGTGGTGGGTAAAGTTGAAAATTATGGAGATTGTAGGCATAATTTTTTAAAGTGGACTTTTTAAGTGAAAACATCCCAAAATAGAAAAGTTGACTATTTGCATTGAATCGGAAGGAGTATAAGCAGAGTGACCTTGTTCATGCAAGCATTTTAGGGCAGCAAAGGATTCAGAAAATCTAATAGTAATCCTAGCAGCAGAGAAGAAGTATGTTAAAACGGTAAAGTTATCATGGTCAACGTTAAATAAAGATCACAAGAATGTTCTTTCAAGTTAACGTTTAACAATGTCAAAACTAACAATAACATTTTGAAACGATAATAGAAAACATCTACCTTGCTCATATGGACAACGAGTTGGATCCTCTCCAAAGTACAGAATCAAAGCATCCACATTTTTACCCTATAAAAGGTTCAGCATTACAAACACAATAATCTGAACACCAGCATATAGCTGAGACACATGAGATGTAAGGAACTTCTTTTCAAAGAAGAAAGACAAATTTGAGACGTACCACCCCAGAATAAAGTGAGGCCAAGGACCTTACTTCACCTTCAGCAGAACAAAGGAACACCTTCAAAGCCTGGGCAGGAATAAAGAATCGAATTATATACAGCAAACCCAACTCAACTCAACTTCACCTTTCTGTCATCTACTTGAGGTTGAGTACATGAATATTTCATTTTCTTTCTCTAGTAAGTAAATCAATTCTTTGCAATCCCAAAATTTACGAGTATACAGGGGCAGACCCCTGCCCTGGCTTGCCTACGTGAACATTCCAGTTATATACAGATAAAAAACATATCAATACATGGTGATTTTATCATCTTTATCCAAATTTCAATATAAAGCAACTGTGCTAACAATATCTTCTGCTTTCACTCAGAATAACAAGATTCATCTAAGCCTGTCAGCCAATTTCTTACATAAAGGAACCATGTCATATTACACAAACTACAACTACAAATAATTATTCAAGTACCATATCAAAGTTTCGCGTGCACACCTTACGGAAATTTACCGATACGGGTCCATCATTTTCAGACATGGACAATTCCTGGACAACTTTCTCCAGCCCTTTGCTGATAGCTTGCATTTCCTCTGCCAAGTATTTCAGTTGTATCTGGATAACAATTACATGGTATAATCAACAGATTCCATTTCTTATAGGGGTCAAGTCTATATTAGCTAACTAAAGCAAGATTACCTTTGACGCAGGTTCCAAGCTGGCAAGATCTTTAGAAAAATCTAGAAGTTCTGGTAGTTTATCAACAAGCACCTAGAGATAATCCGGAAATCTAGTGTGAACAAAGATGAAAAGAAGTACAAGTTTGCTACTGAATGGTAGAAATAAAGGAGAGAACCCTAATACATAATCTAACAAGCTATTACGACCAAAGCTCGAAACGATTACATAATATTCGACCGAGTGTAAGAGCTGTAGACAGTCCCCGATAATGGGATTTCCACATGGTAGCCAGAAAGGGAGGCAAGGTTATAATAGAGTACATTTTTCTCACTCAAACAGAGAGAACTGTGCCCCAGCGTACATGTAGCTTCACCCATACATTAAACAGAACTAGTTTCAAAAGGTTAACATTCATGATTGCTTACACTTCTTTTGATAACTACAAAAAATATCTGTTGGATGCATCTAAAAGATAAATAGAGATTTCATAAAAAGGAATGACCAATGCTCAGACGCTCCCAGCACCATGGGATCCACGTAGGCAGCTGCAAGCGAAGGGAATATTTCCATTCACGCTTCAACAATTTACAAATTTATTCAACATGCTATCTGCCTCATTCATTTTCCTTTAAGGGATCTGCCTCGTAAATCCAAGAATACAACAAGCAGACAACAGTATTCTGAATTATGCTCTGGCTTTAATGAAAATGTCAAAAATTATGATGATATGTTAGGATCATAGGATGAGATAATACGCACTCGAAAGGTATCATAATTTTATTGTATATGACAAACACTATACAATATCTGCACACTAGTAACTAACTGGTCAATTCACAAACCTTTTGACTCCTGTCAATTTATATATACTTTCATTCATGTTTTAAGTCATCTAAAGTAAAAGACACATTTAGAAACACTTACATCGCATTGTGTAGTTGACTGACAGCTCATTGATGGTTCGTCATTTATTAGATAAATGGAACCCATTCACATCTAAACTCAAGGCAACTACTTGAGGTGGTCTGCATAAATCCTTTTCTATCGTTCATTTTTACCCAAGCAAGATTACTCTTCGATCATATCGTTCTTAATAATTGCTGTGCATGTTAGCTTTGGTCTTCCCCTACCTCTAGCACTGAGGTTGATTTTTCTATTATCACTATTCCTAGTGGCACACTTGATTGTATACCATGTACACATCCAAACCATCTTAAGCAAATTTCTCTCAATTTGTCTCCCACCCAGCTACTTTTACTGTCTCACAATTGTGCTCATTCGGGAGTTTATCTTTTCTAGTATCACCACATATCCATCTTTAACATTCTCATCTCGGCTATACTCATTCTGTGAACAGGTTTTCCAACATCCCCAACCATAATTGTACAAACTGTCGAACAGCTATCACTTGTTGCCCAACCTTCTGAACAATTTGACATGTGAGATAACTTTAAGAATAGATGAACCATTACTTCACCACAGAATAGTTCCATTATAAATACAAACAAAGATTATGTTTGTAGTTCAAGCAACACTTTGTTTGCGAAGTTAAATATGACTCGTGGGTCGAGAAGCACTCCACACTGCAAGATATTTTGTTTCTTTCCTAGTTTAATAGCAAATCTTATCCCAGTTTTCTAAAAAGAATTTGATTATATAGTTATTGAAGGCGACGAGAGGCGAGTTCAGGCAAGGGACTGTCGCCTCTTGATGGCCAGGCGAGGCTAGGATGAAGAAGTTAGCTGAGGCGTTAACTGACTTCTTAGGCGTCTCCTTGACACAATTTGACCTCCCCCTCTTTTTTTTATTGAGACAATGTGGTGTGGTGTGCCGTAAAACACGAAGAAAAGGATAAAACAAGAACAAACCCTAAATCTGCTCGACATCAGACAATAAAGACCTCTCACTCTCTCACTTCAACCATTCGACACACCATGCTTCTCACCTCAACTGAGCTCACGATCTCTGGCGAGCCCACTACTTTGGCGACCACCACTGAGCAGCCGACGAGCTCCAGCAAGCATCTATGAGATGCCGACGAGCTTCAGCGATCATCTCAGTCATACAAACCTCAACTCTTTTTTTCTTTCTTTAAAAGAAAAATGATGCCTCTGTTTGTTTTTAACTATGATATGAACAACGAAACCTCCTTGAAAAACTTACAATAATATTTTTTATTTTCCTGTTTGAAGTTTTATTTAAGTTCATCTTTTGCTTCAAAATTTAAATTTGGATGCTGAAACTTGTGTTATTGCTATTATATGTGGACTTAATTCCATGCATTATTCTCATACTCCCACCGTCTCAATTGAAGATACACTGAACCTTTCACTTTTGCCAAACACCCGTGTGGGTGTTTTACACTACATTTAGCGCAAAACCCAAAGATTTGGCGGATCTGACACCCGGAAACACGCATATAAATTGATGAGGTAACTTTTCTTTTTAGTTTGACCCAATTGATGAAGTACCTTTCCTTTTTGGGAAACTTTTTTTAAAATAATGTCTTTAATACCCTTTGAGTTTGTGGTTGAGAATAATCATGCATATCAACTAAAGAAACTTGAAATTGTGGCCACACAATGATAGGGTATATTAAGAAGTTAATGGTTATTCAACATTTTCCTTAATTTGCTCAATAAGTCAAAGTGTACCCTTTAATTGGAATGGAGGGAGTATATAACATGCTTTTGAAATTTGTTATATATATATATATATCTATATAGATACACACATACACAAACATGCAATTTACTTTTCCTTGATCATCACCTTAGCCTCATGCCTTTAAGAGGAATGATAGGGCCCCAAAAAAATTTATCCAAATTTGTCATTCCAAATTAGGTGGTAATCACGTGATTGGTTAGATATCACATCACTTAACATGTGATGTTACCCTTTAATCCATTACAACTTGCCACCAAGATTGGGGTGAGAAATTTGGACAAAAGAGTTTGGATCCCCACCATTTCTCCACCTTTAATAACTATGGTTGATTACGATACAAACTCACACAAACAAGAAAAAATGAAGAGAAATCGACCCCAGAGAGAATACACAAACTTGTGAGAAATCACAGATTTCACCCATCAACTTTTAGTTCCTCATTTTGGGTAGAAACCACAAAAAGTTTCTTAATGGCATTTCTTATACATAAATTTTGTACCTTGTGTAAAACTTTTGCAACATAATGTCTTCTCCCATAATTGGAGCACAATGTTATTTTGGCATTGAAACTTTTCAATTTTATTGGCCCCATGTTAAGTCTTAGTTTGTATTTGTTTCTTGCACATTACTAAAGCATCTTCAATATCTTCCTCAATAATCCATATCCAGGGATATTCGTTTTACCGTAATGCAAAATTTATGTCTTCTGGATGAACTGGTGTATTAGACCATAAAGCATTGTCATTCAACTACTCTCGGAAGATTACTCATTCCAAGTTGGAAGTTGTGTGTACACATAAGCAATGCTCCACTGACTTGGTTTTGCATCAGCACAAAGTAATGAAGTATCTGGTGTACCAGTTAATACAGAATAGGTATAAAACTACTGCAATTCATGCACCAGTCATGCATGTCACACTAAAAAAAATTTAGGGTGTTGACATAATGGAATACCACAAAATAATCTCAAAAGTTACCTTACAAAGATAATGCATGAGAGTCATCTTGTTGTTCCTCGCACGCGTTTCTGTGAGTTTGAGGAGGCTATCCAACCTGAACCCAATAGCAGACCCTAGGACAAAAAACATTTTTCTCTTTCCAGTAAGTACTCAAATGCTAAATGGAAAGTCATCTAGATCTAAGCATTAACAGAAGTTATAGCTGAAGTGGAGTTGGGGAAAAAAGGTTTTGACATTGTTGCATGCAGAGTTCGTCACACTGGCAAGAAATCTTCCACCAAGGAATTTGCAAGGAAGCATAACTCATGTGTCTAAGCATAGTCGCAAAAACATATCAACTAACCATAATTGCCTCCATCATAAAGAGCGTAACACATAATTCCATCTAAATAAGACAACCTACCAGGTTCGAGACAAAACTATGATCAAGATCTAAATTATATGCATCTAATCAAAAACGAGATGAGATATCCACCAAGTCGATAAATGGATATGAAGTTAAAGTGCCTGCACTAATGTCCAACTTGAGCACGTAGTCATGGCCATCACTCTAACACATGGAAAAACCTAAGATGACCCTCAAGCAGACAGAATGTACGACAATGAACATGGTTGCATCTGCAGCAGTTTTAGAACCTCACAATAGCTGAAACAGTTGGAACTGGTTCTTAATCATGTCATTGGCTTACAGCAAACAGAATTTCATCATCGCTCATGTATTTCTTCAGCCTTATCTCAAAGAGAAGGCTCAGTCAACATCTCATTAAATTACTATGTTTTACCACGACAAAAGCTAACATGTGCCAGAAGGGCACACACTTGTGCACTCATTTTTTGAAATATTTTCATTTATTAACCACTCTTATGATTTCCAACGCCATTTTTTCAATGCAAAAAGTTTCTTAAAGTGAGTGCCCTTAAGGCACCATTTACCATTTTACTTCATAGTTCTGATGATTAAAGGATCGCATTCCACGCCAATTATAAGAACCTATTCAACCCTGTCACAAACTTCTACAAATCAAAATCTATTACATTTCTTATAAACCTAAGACCTTGTTTGATAGATAGATTATCCAGCAAACAACAATCATCAAATTAATGATTTGTGACAAACGGAATCATATTAATTACTTCCTACAATATCATTAAACTAGTATAATGATACTTGTAAAGATGATGGCAACAGCTAATGACGATGATTATGCACACGAAGTCATAAAGGCAAAGTTTCAAGATACCAACTTACAACTTACCCCTCGCTGTTCCCTGGTTCAAAGCATTTCCCAGTGAAAGAATTGTTTGCATGACTCTTTTCAATTTGGCAGAACCCCTGATCTGATAAGAAACATCATTAAGAGACAACAAGGGTCATCCAAATATTAAAGTTCCTGCAACTGCAATGGACAAGGTAGAGTATTTGCCTGTTCTACTGCTGAATTTACAATGTTCAGGCTTTTCCTGAGGTCAGAAACCTGAATTGCAAATAGCTTAACATTAAAACCAAATCCAGCATTTGAAGCAAGCACACAGTACCTTGAGTTATCTACTTGCCTGCGACTGGAACTGTATCTTAAAAGAAAAAACTCTGAGCTTAGATTCTGTACGTGGCACTTGCATTAATTCCAAGAAGAACTGAAATGGAGAATTGAAAAGAAATATGGTGTTACAGCCACGTAATTTTTCATATAATTCAGAAATAATTAATCCCACCAAAATGGATAGTATACACTAAGTTTGAAAAACAGAAATACCACAAACCTGTTCACATTTTCCCAACTTTTCTTTCTCTCCTTTGTAGCCCTGATCATAAAAACTGTTACTCAAATTACGAATCAAAACAGGCTAAGAATCTATTCTTCAATGCGAACCTTACAAGAATACCTACCTATTGAGCAAATTTTAAACAATGGGAACACCAATTAAATTAATCCCAAATCATACCTGCATTTACAGTACTAACTACTTCAAACCACTCACCTTAAGCAGTTCCATCTCCTCTTTCGTAGGACAAAACTTTATGAGGTTATCCACCTGATCAGCATCCAATGCTGAATCTTCCAAAGAAAGCACTGAGCTCTATAAAGTTCCAGGAACAAACAAAAATTAAAATACCATAAGCAAATAACCCTACTTGACATCCCAGACTATCACATGAACTGAAAAATGTCCTGCCAGGAAAAAATAAAAGGCATGCAACCATTGTATGGTCCGCACTTTGGAACCAACAAGTAGCATCTAGAAGATTCTAAAGCCAAAAGTAATCAAATCCTGATACAGCAATTTGCCAAAACCATGAACTAAAATCCATTACCTTTTGATTGAACTAGTATTCCAATGAAACATGGGATATTTAAGGATTACGACTTTAAGTGAGTGTGTATATGACAACAAAAAAGTTTCAGAAGATTAGCCACCCTTTCTACTGCACCTAGTCATAGAAAAAATAAAAAAAGTACGCAAAGCAGAGATGCTTCCAGTCTGACCAATCAGTAGTGACATATAGCATTGATCAGTTACACATAAAATGTTAACATTGCAAGAACAAGCATGACAATAATGCAACAAAAGTGATGAAGGATTCAATCCAGTGGACTCGCAAGATTTCTTATAGACAGAAACACAAAGTAAATGGATTACACTAAGTGGACTAATAATCATACACTCCCTATGTCCCAAACTAAGTGTCCCATGTTCCTTTTGGGACGTCCCAAAAATAAGTGTCCCTTATTTTAAACCAATTGTCTGTGGTACCCTATTTAATTGTAAAAATTAAAAAAAAAAAAATGAATCCCATTTATTTGACACCACTAGAGGATAATTTCAGGATATCAAGGGAAAAGCAGAAAGAGTCAAAAACTTTCTTAAAACATGTGTAAAATCAATAGGTATAGGGGACATTTATTTTGGGACGGAGGGAGTAGCTGACATAAATTTTGAATACTTAATGGTGTTGGTCGGAAATCAGCTGGAAGGTAAAAAAAATACAATAAACATGAGAAGGTAATAAGTGAGCTTACCATTAAGTCATGCAACGGTATCTTCACCTTAGAAAGCATGATCTCACAATTATATGCCCGCCTGTGGTCAATCTGCAACAAGCACAAGAAACTTAGCATAAATGTTGATATTCAAACCCCAAGGAATACAACTAACTATTCCGGTATGTGGCATTGAAAATCCTGGCTTCCTAAATCTATGTCCTATGACATCACCACATAAGAGTTCAGCGCAAAATATGTCATGAGTAGATGTCTCCAAGATTCTTCAGTGCAACTTCTGTAACTTCACCAAGAATCCTTCTGCAGAGCCAATGGCTTCCCCCCACCCCCAATGTTCCCGATGGACACATTGCCAGCATAGCCTCCATAATGACTCTTGAACACACAGTGAGTGTAGCCAGTTTGGCTTTCTTTTTCACAAGACTGAGGGAGAAAAAAAAGAGACAAAAGCACCCATGGCAGGGTTCCGTCCCATTCAAAAGAGAGATCAAAAGACCAGACAGTGGCAAAAGAAGAGAATGAATGCTCTTTCAAAATCAGTCAACTTCTTAACTTTTGAAGGTTTAACTCATTCCCCAAAAAAAGAACATTCATAGGGCTGACATTATCAATGGAAATCCTTGCAGTTCTAAAGAATGAAAATAGACTACTGTAATAACATGAAAAGTGGTAGGCTCTTACACTAAAAACTGATGATGTGTGCCACTGTTTCATATGCCAAAGATAATCTGAGGTGTTGGAATTCACACGATGAGAATTGATGGAGGATCTTCTCGAAGTTCAACAATTGACTAAGTTCAAGGTCACAAATCCAAATCACAGCAGCATTGAATCATGCGTCTGTCAGAACTGATGAAATTACTCACTTTATTTTAGCTTAAGTCGCAGAGTATGCTGTCAAGTTTGAATATTAGTTTCTGGTCGGTTTGTTTCAAAACCCATAGGCCGTAGTAATCCAAATTAACTAGTGATTGCTAATAACCATGTTAAATTTTGTTTTATTTCATCTTAACATGTTGACCACATTAGATTCGGATTTGTCTTACTACAGAAAGATACCAAAGTGTACATTTTGTAATGTGTGATATGATAAACTATATACTCATCAATAATATATTTATAAAAATAAAAAATGAAACAATATCCATTAGACGAGAAGCTGGGTCTTACTACAAATAACAAGTGTACATTTTGTAAGGTGTGATATGATAAACTACTAATAGTTATACTCATCAATAATATATTTATAAAAATAAAAGATGAAACAATCTCAGTTAGATGAGAAGCTGTATCTGATGGACAGTATGTAGACCTACATAGCATTAAATCCGAACCTAAACATTATGAAAATCCAGGGGAAATAATCAACACTTCAATTAAAATGAATTCTCTGCAAGAGCTTGCTGAACATCAATTAAGTGTAGCCTCCCTCATTATTTTCTTAACTTATAATCCATTCCACCAATAATCCATTGGTTTTTCGGTCGGGATGTGAAGTATTAGTTAGCCAGGCATAGAAGTAAGGTTTCTCCATTAACAGGGGTTAAGGGGTTCAAACTACAGAAAATGCATCTTCACTACTCAGAGAAAGGATTAGACCCAGCGTGGAGCATACTGCAGTAGGTTGTTCTTTTGTTTATAGAGTGCCAGATAAGAAAAAGTAGAAAGGCTGACCAATGAGCCTTCGCAAACCCCAGGCTAGTACCATGTTGAAACCAAGAGTCATGACTCAAAGGTAACATTTTGACCTTTATCTTGTCTACAACAAGATCCTTTGCTTAAGTATGAGATAAAGTCTACACCAGATCTCCAATATCAATAACAAGAGAGTTCTTCTGCCACAATGTTAATCAAACTGAAAGGTATTTCTTAATTGTTACATACGTCCTTAGAGTCTTGTTAAATAACCAACTCACCACTAGGTGCCCTAGGTAAACAGAATGCTTATGAGCTAACAATAATGAGAAAACAAACGAGAGCTTTGACACCATGTTAAGTAACCATCTAAAACTTAAGCTATTAGAGAGGGCTCCACAGTGTATATCAAGTCTTAACAAGTCCAACACAAACTCCACAAGATCCCATATTCTCTAATTTCCCCCACACCCCTTGTCGTTAGTGATGACTAAGCTATCACTTGAATCCCAAACGCCATTCACCCTCAATATTCCAATCTTCTCCAACTTCCAGACAACCTGGTGGAAGTAACTGCCTACCTTTTTTGCTAAGCATGTTAATTAACCACAATCACTTTTAACTTTCTTATGAAGCCCCGAACCACTTTTCTTATGTAAGTTTCCAAATGTCTCACGTGAAAAAAAAAAAAAATTTCCTCCTAAGTTAGAAATATCTCTTATAAATGACTCTTAGCCTCACTCCCTAATATACTGAGAATCTAATATAAATCATGAGAGCGGAAAATCACAAGCAATACTTTTCTTCCCATCAGCCTCCTACTTAAAAATGGGGCAGCATGAGAAATGACTGAAGAACCAAGAAGGAATATGATTTTACAATCTGTCCACTGCAGTGGACTCCTGAAAGAATCACCCTTTAACCCCAAAAATTTAAAAGAATAAAGAAAAATAAAATTTTAGAAAACTTTTATAACCAAGCTAGCCTGTCTGAGACAAACATTACACATCCTTACAAAGCCACTCGTAAGAGGCAAAAAGAAGTGAAAGCAAACTGCAAAGTCATGTCCAAACCTCTTAAATGTTATTGCTGCCCTTACATAGTCTCTCGGTCACATTTTGCAGTTCATAAAGTCCACACAAAATGGAATACAACTGGTCAAATGTTGGCACTACAAAAATTAAATAAACAAAAAGATATGTGTGCACAACATAAGGCAAAAAAAATTACCAGTTGTACTTTCTCAGATTTCTGCCCAAGGGATGCCCGAGAACTTTTTGCACCTGCACGTCCTTGGTCCGAGTTCGGGATTGCTGCTGAGAAGAGAGACTCAAGTTCTGATATATCAATCTCCGGTGCCCTAATGCACACGTATAATAAGCGTATGAGAACACATCCTCAAATCAGGGTCTTTTAGGAGGCATGATTCCTCCCCCGAGAAAGAAATACCTACTTTGAAGCTTCCCCAGATTTTTGTGCCTCAGCCCACAAGCTTCCTTGCACCGCTCTTGTTAATTTCAACCAATGCAATGGCTTCAGTTTCTTAGTCTGCTGGTTTCTTGATGTCATAGTTCGTGATAAAGTGCGTCCCTTTGTGCTGGATGGAGGAGCTAAAGGTGGGGGGGGAGAAGGAGATCCTGAAAAAGTATTATCTCCACCCCTACTCGTTGGAAGAGATGGTGGCGGGGGTGGAGTAGCACCCATCTTTGAATTGCCTATACCAGGTGGGGCTGGAGGAGGAGGAGGTGCAGAAGGAACACTGGATAAATTCTTAGGGGCAGGGGGAGGAGGTGGCAGGGGCACTGGTGATGGAATTGTAATATCTGCAGCTTTTCCTCGATGAAATGGAGTAGGTGAAGGTGGTGGTGGTGGTGGTAGTGGAGAGGACCCAGTTACCAAAGGTAAATTCTCCTTCAAAGGTGGGGTTGGAGGTGGAGGTGGTGGTGGAGGAGGAGGCATTCCACTTCTACCAACTTGGTTCTCTCTAGAAGATGTTAGAGGAGGTTGGGCTAGGGGAACTTCAATCATAGTACCTTTATCATTCTTCAGAGGTGGAGTTGGTGGAGATGACGGCATCGGCGGAGGAGGTGGAGGTTGAGGAGGAATAATTCTGGTAGCTCTCTTGTCCTTTAAAGGAGGAGTTGAAGGATGTGTTGGTGGGGGTGAATAAGGTCCAACCCTATTTGCTGCAGTGTCCTTCAAAGGTGGAGTAGGAGGAGGAGATGGAGACTGGCCCATTCCGGTAACAAGATGTTTCAAAGGCAAAGCTTGGGCAGGTGGTGGGGTTGGAGCTGATGAAGGAAGCCTAGTTACAGAAGCTGGCAAAGACTGAGTTGACGGAGGGGGAAGAGGAGTTGGAATGGTACCTGAGGAAGGAGCTTGACTTTCATTTGGAAGAGGAGCCAAAAAGGTGTGTCTGTCAGGCATTCTGGTAAGTGAAGAATGCATTGGTCCAAAGGTTGAAAGATGATGGGATGCCAGAGTTGGAGAAGAAGCCATAGATTCGGTAGAAGCAATTACCAATGCTTGTGATGGAGGAGGAGGAGAAGGTGGTGAAAATGGTCCCTGTGAAGTTGGCAGCAAAATTCTCTCACTTCTAAGTCCCACAGATTGATTCTCAGCCTTGTATCCACCTGCATAAGGCGACGATGTGGGAGAGGACACAAAGTGCTTCTCCAACACCAAGTATGAGGAGTTCTGAGTCTTATTCTCTGATGCTGTGGGGCTCTGCTTATCCTGGTACCTCCCAGGAGTTGTCAAATGTAGCAACGTGCTTATCTCCTTTGTCTGTGGAGAACCAGGCTCCAACTTTTCTTGTACAATATCTGACACCGTTAAGTGATGGAGTACATTCAACGCAGAATCTGTCTTTGGTACTAGCCAGTCCACGCTGTTAAACATCTCTTGAACTTTAGCAAATGCCTCCACTGGAAGGCCCTCCTTCTCCTCAAAACAAGACAAATCTACAGGAACTACAGAAGCAGCAGCATCCATCTCTGAGAACAGAACCTTCATCCAAATGATACTTCTTAGAAAAGTTAAGTAATTCGGGAAGAAGTACTAAAAAACAGAAATGAATGATCCAATTAAAAGACAAGAAATATACCTCAGCTCTGAAGTCCTTGGGAAATAGATCCTTCGCATCCCACAGTATGTCAATTTCATCGCGAGTAAGCATTACGATATTTGACCTAATAAAAGCTGTGTTGAACATGGCTCGGAACATAATTTCTTCTCGTTCCATATCATCATGTAAGCTTATGCACTCCAGCACAACATCACCTTGAAGAGGGCAATTAATATCAATTTTAACTAGTTCACATTCTACCTGAAACAACAAAATTAGAGGTGCCATAAAACACCACGTCAGTAAGATTTCTAAAATGCAAGTGTACTTTATATAGAAAAGCATGAACACAAAAAATAATGTCTTTAAATATTGAATAGACAGCGGCTTTATGGTGAGAAGCTTGTATGTGGATAGACCAAAAGCTTGCCCAGCCCCGTTCCCTCCCTCCAAAAACTGAACAATAAAACCTCCCTCCCTTCCTCCCTTACAAGTAGTCCTAAATATCTTAAACAAACACTGTTCTCATGGAAATCCTAATGTTATAATTAGATCAGTGAAAATATTGACAATCCCTAATGAAAAGCACCAAATATACTTTTTCAGAAGAGATTCTTTCGCTATGACACAAATCCTTCTATACTTTTTTAATGCATTCTAATGTTCATCTTCTACTCGAAGTACTAATAAGCCCTTCATGCCATTCATGTCCTTTACACAGCAAACCTCCTTTATGTTGCATGCCCTTGGTAGTTGTTCTCACCTTCACTAGATCTTGCGGGAATCACGCCAACTATGTACATAATATACCCCCTTATCGAATTTTTCTTATGGAAATCCTAATACTATTGTAGAATCTAAGTGTCCCCAAAGGACGTGTGTTAGGTAAAGTACTTGGCGTGACACGTTGCTGTGAAAGAACCTCAAAAGAGTAAAAATGAGGTTGTGACCTCTATTTATAGTGAGTGTGGTTTGACACAGTAGCTCAAGTCTTAAGTTAGAAACTTGGGTTAGATTATCGATTAATGATCAACTAAAAATGAGGTTGTGACCTCTATTTATAGTGAGTGTAGTTTGACACAGGGGATATTCCAAGATTCTCCGCCAAGTGTCATCATCCTATTGTCATCCAATGATCATACGACAAGAGTCCCGTAAGTGAGGATCGCAATCAAGTCGCACACGCCGCACATGTGTGATCTCGCACATGTACAACGGGTAAGACTTCCTCTCGACTTCAGTCGCCAAACAAATAACCCTCAAGGTTCCCAAAACCGGCTCGGCCTCGTGGGCTTTAGGTCAGCCGTTAAGGGTGTGCATGGGCCCAAAGCCTGCGGGCTTTGCTAAAGCCCGGTATGAGCCCAACTAGATGCGGGCTTCAATTTCAAAAGCCCAATATAGCGGGTTTCACGCAGGCTTAAAATTAACGGGCTTTTGCGGGCTTTACATGGACATTAAGCGGGCTCGGGCTTGACGGGCTTTTTAATTAGTGTTGATTTTAATTATGAAAAATTTTTCTATAAAAAATTAATTGTAGGCAGTAAGCACACCCTTATTGCTATTTGTTATTTTCTCAAAGAGTTGTCAAATGTCCGAGGTCAAATATAAGGCAAATAAACAAACAAACAAACATAAATCAAGGGAGAGGGATGAAGTGGGGACAATGCATGAAAAATAAGATGACCCTAAATGCCTGAAAATCTCTCATAATGTTTCAATGTCGTTTTCTTTTCAAATTCCTAATTCCATACTTGAAATATTATACAACAATAGTCTTACTATATTAATAATTTTACCGTTTAGTTTGTTAAAAAATTATTAATATTTATGCCTTACTTAGAGGATGCTCTAACCGAAATGCCTAATTGCTACTAGGGCTTTTTATTATTATATATACATATATATAGTAAAATGACATCATTTTATTATTGTGTGGGCCGGGCCGGGCTTTGAAATATTTAGGGCCCGACATAGCCCAAACCCGCGGGCCTTTGTCACTTCTAAGGCCCAACTCTATTACACAGTCCGCGGGCACGAGCTTTGCGGGCTGGGCTATCGCATGCTTTGTGGCCGGCGGGCCCATTTGCTCACCCCTATCAACCGTTGCACTTAGTGTAGGTTGCTTGGTAGTGCCCTAAGTCAGGTTATCCCAAAGGGATGTAATAAGTTGTTGCCCTTTACCTCATGCGTACAGTTAATCCCTTGGAACCCGTATTGAACATAGATCGCTGCTCTAAGCCAGCTCGATGTCGTAGGGTCATGCAAGAGTTTTCCTTGGAACCCTTAATGTTTGGAGATCGGGGCTCTCTACTCCTAGGGTTATGCAAGAAGTCCTCCTTAACGAGTGTTTTGACCTTTGGGTCGGCTTGCTCGTGTAGGTGCGGCCATGGAAACAGGAGGTTGTCACTATACTTGGCTAACACACTCGGTCTTTGCCCCACTTTGGCTCCCAGAGCCTAGTACATTCCCGTACACTAGGCCTTAGTTCGGAGAAGATTGGCTGAAGTGACGTGACACAACCCCTACTACAACTACAATTAGATGGATAAAATTGTTAAATAATGAAAAACCAAGTTAACCTATGTCACATAGATGCATTCATGGAAATCATTCTCTTCTTTTTTTGTTGCATTAATCGTCCATCCACCAGTACATAGGCATATGCACATACTTTCGCATTTAAATATCTATAACTACCGTGTATACATACTTCGGTATTCTTAAACTAGCATCTATAACTATCGTGTATACATTGAACCTTCACAAATCACAAGGTATGCTTGTCTGAGGCTAAACTTATTTGCAGAATAGTTTACTGAAAACTACAGGTTGAAATTTTTTGGAAAAGGCTAACTTGTAGGATTGAGGCAGCTTATATGCTTCAATTATTTTGTTGACACAAACCTACTGCTACCTAGGATCAAAAGCATGCCACAAGAAATATTTTTGGAGAATGATTAATTTATAGTATTGAGGCAGCTTGTTTGCCTTCAACTCTTGCATTGCAACAAAAGTGTTGCTACCAATAATCAAAAAGGTCCCAAAACAGAACAAATGACTTTTAGGGTATGTAAGAGATCAGGAAAATTATTATCAAATAAGGTATATGGGACAAAGAGAAAAGCACTTGCACTCATGAGCTTGGGAAAAAATGAAAATTACTTTTGTTTAAGAGGAACATTATTGAAATGAAGAACAATAAAGTTACCTGTTTGTAATGTCGTACGTTCTTGCTCCTCTTTGGAGTTGAGAATAGAAGTTTGGGAGTTCGATCACCAACCACAAAAGGATCCTGCCCATAAATCCTAAATATTGGGCGGCAACCACCTTCCCCATCAAGGTTTGGAATCATTCGGATAATGACACAGTCCAATGTGAGTGCCCTGTCTAACGGAGGCCATTCTGAGGCGACATTTCTCCTCGATACATACTGCAGGTACCGTAGTTGAGAGGGAATGGGATTCAGTGGTGTCAAAAAATGCAAAAGCTCACGAGGAGCCTGCTTATACACCATGTCCAGTGTCTTGTGCTCGCCTGTGTAATATTTCCTGTAAATCAAGAGCGCAGCTAACATGAATGCCAAAACTGGCCAACCACCCCGTTCACAGTGCATTAGAAGCACATTTTGCTGGCCAAGTGAGAGCCAACTTTCACTCGATCTTAGATAATGGTGGAGTACTTCCATTGAGAGCAACGGGCAACCTTCGTAGTGCCGAGGGTAGTCCATTATGGTCATATCATAACCGGACAAAACATTGGCAATGAGGCTTGGTGTCTCTCCCTCACGAAAATTGAAAACCAAGATTGAAGCATCAGGGTAGTGCTCCTTGAGTTGACCAATTATGCCTCCCACATAACCTTTATAATCTTCTTCTTCCCAAGCATCAGTGGTGAAACAGCAATCAAACACTAAACACCGGACGGGAAAATTATCAGTCATCAAACTGGAATACGCTTTTAAATTCTGAATATATGTCAGTAAATGGGAAAAATAATTAGAAAAATTGATAAATCAAATGTTACGTCATGCATTACAAGACATAACACAATATATATGTGTGTGTGTGTGTGTGTGTGTTCTTGTGTTCCAAAAATCCAAACCAAACTAATATCCTGATGCAAATTGTTTACTTCCATCTTGGAGTTGCACTCAATAATGGATCAATATAAGGCCTAATCGTAAATAAATGTTAGGAAATTGGCACAGTGACCCATTTGGTAATGCTTTGAAACTCTTTACCGCTTTTTAAAATGAAACAGATAGGATTTCAAAACGAATAAGAAAATTAAAACTGATTGTTCAAACCAAAGTACCCCAGAGGACGCTGTGTGTTTGAGGGGGGGAAAAAATGTCACCAGAAACCAATACCAAAAAGGGTATGTTCACCTCATGTCTAGCATAGTTCACAAAATAACCTGTTCGAAACAGCATCCAGGGGAACAAAAGAAGGATCGTAATTCATATACTCAACTTAAAGCCTTTAACAGATTGACACCAAACAAGCCAGTAAGAACTCATTATAACTCTCTAGAGTTACCATCTCTCAGTAACTAATATAGCTTGAGTCCAACCACAATTCCTGCCTCTTCTTATTCTTCAATATGGAGAAAGAACAAAGTTTTTATAAATGACACCAAACCAGCTAGCAACTCATTTGGGCTCTCTAGTGTATCATCTCTCAGTAATTAATCAGGCCCAAACCCCCTAAACTCCTATATGTGGTCATTTCCACACAGGAATAAACACAAACCATATCAAACTATTTCAAACTCATACGCAAGTTTTAAAAAAATAACAACAATAAATAAATAAAATTTTAAAAAAGAAAGTCACAGTTGAATTTTAATATCGGGAAGAAAACGCAATTAAGCATTGTAATTCCAAATAAATAACGATTTTCATCAAGCATATCATGTAAAACAGTAACAATTAACGGAGAACTGATGAAACGAACCATAAACTCGCTCAGAGATCTCGAGAAGTCCATCTGGCGGCTTCTTGTAGAACAATTTGCGAAACAATGCCATCAAAATTCACCGACCTCCCTGATTATAAAACCCTGATAAACGCCCCCACCCAAAGCTGATTGATTATACACAAACCAGGTATGTAACGCCTTAACTCGTCAAACTATACATCCGGATATATATGGGGGTTTATGGCTTAATTCAATCACAGTTATATGAGCTTAATTTTTTGAGTTCTGTTTGATGGTGTCAGATTGATAAGACTTGAAGATGACTGATTTATTCTATTTTTCTTACCCCAAAACTCAAAAGGGAAGCTAAGAAGGAGCTCGCTCTCATCTCATCTACCCGACTCTGCATTCGCGCGTCACGCCTCTGACGTGTACTTGTTATATGCACGCCAAGCATACCATATTTCCTAAATTACCCTCTTTAACCCTCCGATATCTGTGTTACTTAATTCTCAGTCACTCAACTTGATAAAAGCTCATTTCGAACCCGTTTGGTACTGCGTTTTTAAAACGTAAATTTTCTTCAAAACTTTTACAATTTAATAACTTTCTTCCTGAATTTTGATTGATGTCTGCATGACAGTCATTCTTCCACAATAATAATATACTGCTCGGTTCATAATGCTTCAAATAAAATCACGAATTTTAGAGAATGGAAGAGTTTTTTTTTTTTTTTGTAATTATGCCTTAAATGGGTTTAAATACCCACAATTATATTTTTTTTGGCAGACAAGGTTTTCTATACAATATGAAATAGGATAAGGTTTGTTTTGAAATTATTTTGGAGGGAATTAAAAAGGTTTTCCGTCATTTACCACGTTAGCACCACGTGGATGCCACTTTGGACGTCAAACCATCATTCTGTTATAAATTTTATTTTTGTAATTAAAATCTTCCGTCATATGGTTGTTAAATACACCAACGAAATGATGATTTGGCGTCCAACATGGCATCCACGTGGCGTTGACGTGACAAATGACTGGAAACCTTCCTAATGCCCTCTAAAATAATTTCAAAACAAACCTTGTCCTAGTTTTATTTTATATTGCATAAAAAAACCTTGTCTACCAAAAAACATAATTGTGGGTATTTAAACTCATTTAAGGTAAAATTGAAAAAAAAAACTCTTCCATTCTCTGAAATTCGTGATTTCATTTGAAACATCATGAACTGAGCAGTATATTATCATTGTGGGTAGAGCTGTCAAAACGAGCCAGTGGGGCGTGCTGACCCGCAACCTGTCACTAGATAGGTTGGGTTTGGCTGACCCGCCAAATGAGTGAGCTAAAATATCTCAACCTAACCCAACCCACATTGAGTAACGGGTTGGGGCCAGTGAACCGGGCAAAAAAATTTGTTAAAAACTCAATATCTAACAAATTAAAGCCAAAATATATATATATATATATATATATCACAATTATTTTTAATTTCTAATTAATGAAATAAAAAATCAAACAAAAGGCCAAGAAAGAATCTAACAAATTAAAGCCAAAAAATTTAAGCGAATATAACTACACTTCCTAAAAATCAAAGAGTCAAACTAAGTTTATATAGTCAAGCAATTTGGCGGGTTAGTCCAACCCAACTCCCTTCAACTCGTAACTAGGGCGGGTTCAACCCATTTGACCCGCCTCCTAGGCAGGATCAAAATTTATCAACCCAACCCACATTTTTTAGTTGGCGGGACGGGCTGGCCCGGCGGGTTAAACCCGTTTTGACAGCTCTAATAGTGGGAGAATGACTGCGATGCAGACATCATGAACAGATCAAAATTCATGGAGAAAGTTCTTAATTTCTTTTAGGTATTTATACTCCTCGTCCACATATCCTGTCCATGAATTGCATACGTAAAACAAATTAACTTACCCCAAATCTTCAACTCAAGAACTTTCTCCCTGAATTTTGATTAGTTCATGATATCTGCATGACAGTCATTTTCCCACAATGACAATATACTGCTCGGTTCATGGTGCTTCAAATGAAATCACGAATTTCAAATAATGAAAGAGTTTTTTTTTTTTTTTCAATTTTGGCTTAAATGGGTTTAAATACCCACAATTATGTTTTTTGGCGGACAAGGTTTTTTATGCAATATAAAACTAGAACAAAGTTTGTTTTAAAATTATTTTGAAGGGAATTAAGAAAGTTTCCCGCCATTTGCCACGTCGGCATCACGTGAATGCCACGTTGGACGCCAAATCATTATTCTGTTAGTGTATCTAACAGCCATACGACGAAAGGTTTTAATTGCAAAAACAAAATTTATAAAAGGTTTAATTAAATGATAAAAAAAATACGAGGTTAATTTTGCAATTCTTGAACTTGTACAAGATTTTTTTTGCAATTAACTCTTAAAAACCTGTTTGATATTGGTTTGATAACTAATCAAGCCAATTTTATATTTTCTCAAGTTGGACGAGGTTATCAAACTAAAGCGTACTGTAAAGGCATTCCGTTGATAAAATTTGTAGATGTATTTTTTATATTAAATGCAATAGGTGAACTTTTTGTTTTCAAATAATGCTAAGTTATATAACATAAAGCATAATGTAAATGCATTCTGTTAATAAAATCTGTAGGTATAACATTTTTCTTATATTAAATGCAATAGGTGAACTATTTGTTTTCGAAAATGCTAAATTTACAACTCCTCTAGCATTGTTGTTTGTTTTCATATTTTTCCCAAACTAACAATACAAATTTCAATAATTATTTAGCATGTGCACTAAGGGCATAATATAAGTATCTACTTTTAGAAAGTGTTTGCATTGATAGTCATATTAGTGGCTTTGAAATTTGTAAAGTTATGAAATGAAACATTTTTAAAACATAGGTATTTTACATATATTATCAGAGCACAAGTTAGCTTTCTGTCACAAGAGTATGAAAGGAATTTAAAGAGAATTCAATCATTAATTGCTTCTAAATTTGGGAAGAGGACAACTAAATTGGGGATGTTCTTCTCTGTATCGTTCAATTTCACCGGATATTCCAAAAGGAACAAGTAAAGACGTTCTAAAAAGAAGAAAAAACGTGAACATTTTTTGTGGAACGTATGAAGTGATACTTTGTATTTAAGATTTCATTAAGTATAATTGATTATTGACATATATACAATATTGTAATTCTTATCTTACCTAATTTAAATCTTACTCTATCAAATGATTTATTATAATTTTGTTCCTTCCATTAAGTGGGGTTTATGATATTTCCAACTTGAAAAAAAATATACTATATATATTTATGTTTAGAATTGGTAGAACTTCGGAGACTTCTATTCTGTTTTTTATTTCTTCATTGGATTCTTCACTCGATCAAAGCAAAGTTAAAATGTGTAGATTGTAGTTTTTCGCATTCACTCACTTTACTTTGAACACTAAGTTACAATTGTAAAACTCATTCCATAAATTTTCAATAACTTCTTTAGTTCTAGTTATTTCAAATTATTTATGCATAATTCGTGCAAAATAAAACATTTTTTAATATAATGATTATAATTGGTTTTCGGTGTGTAAGCTTGTCAAATCAAACGAGATAATAATTTCAATCACTGTTTATCGGATAGCACTATATATTTACTTTTTGTTGTGTGTACTTCGTATCAAACTATTTCTTACAAAAATGATGATAAAGTATCTAACTATTTTGACTCTAAAGCATTTGGGAATGACATTTAGTCATTTGTTGGAACTATATGTTTCAATCAATTATTTGAGTAAACAGTTATATTTTTCAAATAAATAATTGTATTTTTTGAAAAAAATATAGGAGTATTTTTTTTTTTTTGGAACAACAATATGTACATTAAAAAAAAAAAATTGTGATGCAACTAATTGTAATCCAGAGCTTTTCAACCAATAGATAACAATTGATTTTAATAAATGGTTAGATGTCATTGCCAAAATATTTAAGTTGTTGAACAAACAGAGTTGGTCAATATCATCATGAACTTTTGTTTCTCTATTCACATTTTCCACGTGTGCATGCTTAAAACGAGTTTATTTCCATTATACTCACTTTAAAACAAAGGAGAAGTATTTAATTACACATTATCCTCAACAAGCAACAACATTTGGTCTGTTCTTCGTAACGATTTCATAATGAGTTGTTATGTCCATTCAAAATGTGCATTCAAACCTTAGTTGACATGTTCTGCTTGGATAGTAATTTATAGATCCTACCATTTAATAATGTTCTAACCAACCAGTGTCAAGTATGATTTTGAGTTCACTTAACATTACACTTTAATTTCATGAGTTTGGATTTTATCTCTCTTTGATCCCACCAATTTTCTCTTTATCTCTAGCACTTTATTTTTTATTAGCATCAATTGCAATTATATACTACTTCCGTCTCAAAGTAATTATCGTTTTAGTAATTTGCACACAAATTATGAAAGTTTTCAAAAAGTCTGATTTATTTTTATTTAAGTTCATTTATTATAGGTAAGTTGTAATAGTAGTATTTTTCTTTTTCTTCCTACCAATCCTCTTTAATGAGAGTAATAAATAAGGGTAATTTTGGCAAAATATGAACAAATATTTCTTAAAATTCTATAACGACGATTATTTTGAGACAATTTTTTTTTACTAAATCGACAATTATTTTAGTATCACAAACTTTCTTTCTATCTCTCTATTCCCTTTCCTTTTTCCCAATCATTACTAAAAATAAAAATAAGTCAATAATCATAATGTCAAACTTACCCAAAAAAATGTCACTACCGCAGAATGACTTTGGCCCTGTTCACATATGTGGTTCGTTATTTTCATTTTTCTCTTCCATCCGTCTTATCGTCTTCTCTCTCTATTTTTATTTTTTTTTCATTTTATTTATTACAAAATCCCAAAAAAAGAACGAAAACAAAAATGAACTATCCATCTAAACAAGGTCTTTGTGTTCTATTGATCAACCAATGTTGAGAATAATGTTGGCCCGATTTACGATTTTGTTCCGGGTTTAGGTTTTATCCTCTTACTAGGTTAGTACCCGTGCGATGCATAATTTTAATATTTTTGTTGCAAAAGTTGTAATTTTCTAAACTTGTCATAAGTAATTGAAGATATTTTAATTGGAATACTTTGAATAATTACTAAAATAAGATAAATATTGAAATTGACATATAAATACAAATCAATATTATTTATAATAATATTTGCAATGTTAAAAAACTAATAAAACTCATTAATATTTAGTAATAAAAACACAATAAGGCAATTTATATCAAATAAAAATGATAAAAGGAAAAAAAGTACAACAATATTTTATAATATTATTATCCTAGTACGAAAGTTTTGAACAGTTTATTCCAATTAGCTACCCAAAACAACAAACAAACATCAAAATATGAGGACATTTCGCATGCCGGAACAGATTATTGGGTACAGCTCACTCATTGCCCAAATGCAGACCCGTACCCTCCCAGCCACATTACCGGCAAATGCGCCGGAAAAATACTACTCCACTATAGATGGAAAAATGCCTTCTACGACCCAAACACGAGCAAATTCCAATGGAGGCTATAATAAATACTTTTTCTGTTTTAAATAAAGTGTTCATTTTTTTTTTAAAGTCAATATATGACTAAATGAAATCAAAATTATACATATGTTACTTATATTTTAAAAAATAAATTTTTATTAATTAAAAATTATCTTAAAATACTATCGATTACAGCTTTTATAACTTTGTAAAAATCACTAAATTTATGTTAATTATCGGTCAAACTTTAACTAAGTTGACCAAAAATAGTCAAAAAATAGCTCTTTGCCTGGAACGAAGGCAATATTTATATGTATTTTATTTTTCAAGATACCCACACGTGGGAGTAAAATGTATCAATTAATGTAGTAAGAAATCAATAATAAAGTAGTGAAAGAACATCGTAAGAAAAAGTGAAAAAAAAAAAAAAAAACTCCCTCCATCTAACAAAAATGGTTCCTCTTTTATTTTTTTTGGTTTGTCCCAAAAGACATCCTTATTTTAAAAAAAAAAGTAATAATTTGAGTGCAATTTGAATAAGATACAAGTATGTAAAATACAATCTTAAAACATTTAACTAATCAAATGAGACTATTTTTTTAAAAACAAATAGAGTATATATATTTTTTTCTTTCTAAAATTACAAGTACTCTTTTTTTTAGAATAGATGAGTACACTTATAGCTTCTCTAGAGTAATTTATTCAAGTGTTGAAAAAACTATAGAGAGAAAGAGGGACGACGAAAACTGTGAAGTAAATAGAATTTGTGCTTTATTGATTATAACAATTTGATTGTTGCAATTAAATGGTACGTAAAAGATTACTCCAGCCAGCCCTCATGTGATCTCCACGTTAGTAAAATTGAGTATTACTAATCAATGAAGTACAAATTAAATTGGAAGCTCTCATTTGATCTCCACGTTAGAAAGATTGTAATCTAAGCAAATTGGAAGCCATAAAACTTTAGCACATGCCAATTTTTTCTTCCCAAAACTTCCTGCCCGTGTTTTGTATAAGGGATATAATCTTCATAGTTTTTCTTTAAGCTGCACCAAGCCAACCATTGCGTGCCTTGCCGATCATGTATATATATATATATACTCAAGTCCACAATATTAAAGCCAATAGACAAAGTAGATTGGTCTTTTGCAACCACATTAATAGTCGATCGATCGACCAAATTCGTATCTTGAACAAAAATGAAGTACATTATCAAATTTTCCTAGCTAGCACAATATTCAAAAGGTAAGCTATTATCAACAATTGACAGAAAATCTATATTCGAGATGTACAAACTAAAAGCAATTGACAAAGGAAAATCAAGATATTGATTATAGTATCTCGAACATGAAAGGGTGGCAAAACTTTAGAGGCCTCACCATTCTTACTTTTAACTATTTCCCTAAATGCAAAATAGAAAGATTAGTAGTCGTAGTAGACATTCTAACCAAAAAAGAATATAAGCAAAACGAATATTATAAGAAAAAATTATATGTTAAAGGTAAACTTAAGGCTAGTATTGCTAATTTTATTCTAACCATTTTGAAAATTCTCGGCATCTCCACTTTTGGTTTAAGTTTGGAGTTGATTCAAATTTATATGGAAGACTTGTAGACGAATGTGAGGATGAGCAGGAAGTGGATGGTGAGAGTGAGAGTTAGAGTTAGACCATCTCCAACCCAACCCCCAAATCTCCAATTTGGGGGTTCATCTAACTCCAACCGGATAACTAAAACCATACCAAATTTGGGGTAGTTGGGGTTGCACTATTCACTGCCCCCAAATTTGGTTTTGGTGGAATCCATGACATATTTTGATTTTTCGTGAATTATTAAATGCTCAAAAATTATTAATAATATGATATTATTAAGTTAAATATATTTTAAACTAATAAATATCTAATTTTAGATAATATAAACGATAAAAAATAAATATTAATAATATTACTTATTTAAAATTATTGAACATTATATATAAATTCAGTAATCTATAATTAATTAACCTTTTGTCAATTATTTTGTATATATTATATACAAATAAATTATTATTATACTAAATTATTTATAAAACACAATTTCACATTTAAACTAAAAAATGCATACATATAAAAAATTATTAGAACACTGTAAACTGAAAAATACATACATATAAAAAAAAACACATACATATTAATAGATGTTTTCAATTGTTTTATAATCATGTATGTGTTTTTATTTATCAAGTGGTATGATTTTCGTTACATTTTGTATTGATTGTAATAATTTTTTATTGTATTTTCAAGTACTTGTATATTTATTAAATTATCTAATAAATTTAATTATAAAATTACTAATTTTTAAATATTATTAATGACATAAATAATATTATAAATATAAAATTATTAAATATACTATAATAATTAATCGTGCAATCCTAAAAATTATTATTTAAAAGATTAATAGAAAATTAATATATATGTTGATAAATAAATAAAAAGAAATAAAAATAGAATATGCTAAGGAATATTCTATTTTGGGGTAAGATTTTTGGTTGTGAGTTGGAGTTGGAATAGTGTTTGGTGTTAAAATTGACCAAATTTGGGGTTTTGGGTTGGAGCTGCCCTTAGAGTTGGAGTTACTTTCAGTTTTTCAAAATTTGTTGAAAATGGATAAGTATGGAGGTTTCTCTTTCTTTTAAGAGCATCGTGTCAGCTTTTTCCTCTAAAATCAAAATTTTATAAACACTGTCATATTTTTATTAAATTTTAAACAAACTACCATTATTATTTAGACACATGTTATTCTATAGATTAAACATAAAAAATCTATGAAAAAAGATTAGAAACTTATAAAATATTTAAGCAACAAAAGGAAAGAAAATTGGAAGGAAAAAAATAAATATACTCATCTAAAATTAAAATTGAAAATGATTTTACTTGAGTACTACTTGAACATGAAATGAAAATCCTAATCTAAAATTAAAATTTGATAATTAATACGTTATAATTCACTATAAACAATCTATCTTAAAGAATCCTACCCAATCAAGAAATGTTTAAGATATATAAGATAAGAGATTCATGATATAGCAAGCAAAATATCGTATCTAGCAAGAAGATCTGAACACCTAAAAAGATATTTGCCACAATAAAATTTAAATAATGATACGAAACATTCAAATTTTGAAAAAGTAGTTGACTTTGTGGAGAGAGAGAGAGAGAGGTAAATCTGGCTATAAGGCAGAATCATTTTTACGTAAAGCATGTGGACAGTGAAAGGAACAGTAGCTTTTATTTTAGTAATTATTAATATATTTTTTATAAAAAAATACCCCAAAAAAGACTAAAAGTTATATTCATTTATTTTCAAAAAAAGTAATTAGAAAAAAATTACAGGTAAAATTAGATTTTACAAATTTATGATAAGGTTAAAGTTAATTAGAAAGTTACACAAGCAAAAGTTACCAATAAAAAAAGTTATGCAGATTTATGATACAGTTAAAATCAAAACAACAATTAGAAAAAAATTACAGATAAAAAAAGATTTTATAAATTTAGGATAAGGTTAAAGTTCATTAAAAAAATTATAGAGGGTAAACATGATTGTTGAGCGGGAAAATTTTTAAAAATAATGTATTTCATATTTTAGCATAATCACGTACCTAAAAATGTAATGAATTTTTTTTTAATTAATGCGTATTTGTTTCAAATCAAGATAAAATTTATCTATTATGCAAATTGTTTGTTTAAAGAAATACATATATTATATTTCAAGTAAATACATATATTTAAATTACTACCTTTTTATAGAAATATATTTCGCTCACTTTAAATAATCTTAACTAACAAAAATAGTAATTACAAAATTTATATATATACAAAAATGATTTTACTGTAATTAAAAAATATATAAATAAAAAATATTTTACAGATTTAGGATACGATTAAAGTCAAAATAGTAATTAAAAAAATTATTTGTATTTTTTTTTTTTACAAATTTAGGATAAGATTAAAGTTAATTAGAAAAGTTACACATGTAAACCTGGCCGTTGCAATTGCAAAAAAAATTACATATAACATTTTTTTACAAATTGACAATACGGTTAAAGTCAAAACAGTAATTAGAAAAAATAATTTTACATATTTAGAATAATGTTAAAGTTAATTAGAAAAGTTATACGTAAAAAAAGATTTTACATATTTATGATAAAGTTAATGTTAATTAAAAAGTTACTGAGGTAATTTATTTATTGGGCGGGAAAGTCTTTAATGTAAAGTAGTCACGTAGACAGAAGGACGGAACACTGGTTTTTGTTTTAGTTATTATTAATAGATTATTGGCCCAATCAATTTTATCTCTATCTAGTTCTTAAAAATTGAATTCAATCATCAATATATAGAAAAAAACATGAAATAAAAATGAAGTATCTATCCAAAACATACCATGAACCCTAAAAAACAAAGTTAATATTCTCTCAGTTTCAGACAAAGAGTTCACTATTTTATTTTGGTATGTTTCAGTTAAAAGTGTTCATTTTTAAAAAATTATACAGACAATCTTTATAAACCTTTCAACCCTACTCTCCATATATGATATAAAAATCTTGACTATCCTCTAATAACTTGTAATTATGACTAATTTGAATACTACTTGTATATATCTCTTAATTATTATTTTAAATTTTTTTCAAAAGTGGACTCTTTGGGTAGAACTGATGGAGTGTTTTCTAACAAAGTTATAGGAGACTCCTTATCATCTATATCTATATCTATATCTATATATTTATATCTATATCTATATCTATATAGCCTAATAATAATTTTGCCAAAAATGACTTGTCAAAAATAGAAAGTCATCTTTATAACATTTAATATCTATATCTATATCTATATCTATATATCTATATAAAGCCTAATAATAATTTTGCCAAAAATGACTTGTCAAAAATAGAAAGTCATCTTTATAACATTTAATATTGTCTTCGAAAATACAAAATCCTAATTATACAAAACAATAATATAATTTTTAAATAAAAGACAAATCAATTTGGTCAAATCTCCTATGACATTGCACCGTGCACTTTTCTCTCTCCTCTCACTCTCACTTTCACCAGTAAATGTGATACTACTTTCTTCATACTAAAATATGTGTTTTTTATTCTATTTTGGAACATCCTAATAAGTACTACCTCTGTCCCAAAATAATTGTAATTTTAGCAAAGTTTTTTTGTCTAAAAATAATTGTCTTTATATGATTTCAAGAAATATTTGTTCATATTTTACCAAAACTACACTTATTTATTACTCTCATTAAAGAGGATTGTTAAGAGGAAAGAAAAAAAATACTCATGCAACTTTTCTATAATAAATGAACTTAAATACTAAGGATAAATTAGTTTTAATGTAAGCTTCCTTAATCTGTGTGCAAGTTGCTAAAACGACAATTATTTTGAGACGTAGATAGTATATTGAAAGAAAGACATAATAAGTCAAAACTATTTTTTTTAACTCGTGTAAATTTAGTTTGAGACAGAGAGGGTACAAGTCTATGACATATTAATGTGAGTATTAAAGTATTACTCTTAAATACTCCATCTGTCTTTAAAAATAATCTTTTTCTCTTGGTATGTCCAAAAAAAATAGACTTATTTCTATAGAAAAATTATATTTATAGTGCAATTAAAAGGAGGTACAAATTACAAACATAAACTATAATCTTAAAAATTTGACTTGTCAAATGTAATTATTTTCTAAAAAGAGAAAGAGTATTGTATAAAATACTATTACTATTTTTAATTAATACATTATAATATAGTAAACCCCAAATTTTTAGGTGCAATGATATACTTATTCTGCAACTAAAGTCCTCTTTTTTTGGAAGAACAAACTATATGGAGAGAAAAAAATAGTCTACTTTCTCTTAAGTTTGTCTTGAAAAAGAGTCAACATTTTCAAATTTAAGGTACAAAATTTTATTACTTTTTAATTTCTTTATATCTTTTAAAAAATATGAGACATTTTCTATGTCGAATACCGAAAAATATACAACTTTAGTGCGATTTAAAGAATATATTTATAAATAAGAATAAATTTTTTGAAAACTTTAACTTTTTCAATATAATTAATCGGAACAAAGAAAATAATATATAAATGTGATGTACGAATATACTAAAATCTTTGTCTTAATAAAGAATATACTTATTTATAGACCGGAGGGAGTGTAAAATTTGCAATACAAGTTACAACTATAAAATTATAGTATTAATTTTGGTAACCAAAATACATAATATTTTAGCTAAAGGGAATTAGAGCCCGTTTGGTCGTGCGTTTTGGCCAAAACGCATGGATAAAATGCAGCTTATTTGCAAAAATTGTGTTTCAATGCTGCGGCAGAAAAAACAACGTTTTTAAAACGCAGCTGCGTTTTAAAACGCTGAAATTCTTAGCTTTTTCCCAAAACACAGATTTTAAAACGCTGCTAGGAAAAAAAAAAACTGAGTATTGAAGTGATATCTCAAACGCATTTATAAGAAAAGACTTGCATTTTTTTAACATACTGCGTTTTTAAAACACTGCGTTTTGTAAACACTGCACAAAACGAGCTCTTAGACCCGTTTAAACCATATATTTATAGATATTTTATTCTAAGACTTGTTCTAGCGTAAAAATATTAATTTATAAATTCAGTTTCACCATAGGCTTTGGACCGGAGAGGCAGTATTGTAATATGAATTGGGGTAAAGAGAATGAGTAAATCTCCTGTAAGATCGTCTTGCAAATCCTAATTTGCTCAATCCATTAATATACGGTGGGTCGGTTCAGGAATATCTGTCTTATAGAAAATACCGTAAAACAGTTTTTTTTCTAAATTTTGCCAAATAAAAACTTAAAAATATAGTCGTATTTAAAACTTGTCAAAGTAACAGAGATAAAGAAAACGAATGATGTTTGCAAAGTAAGTAAACGTGTTGGGACCTCATCTATATATATAAAGCCTACTAAGTCCAAAAACTGTATTCCTAAAGACTTTTGATTTACATATTCTCTACCATTCTTCCTAATATACCCTTAAAGCTTCATTTAATATAATACATCCCAAAGAAACTCAATTATTTAAAATAGTTGAACTCAATTAATGTTCATGGGTATTATAGTCAGAACACATTTTACAGCACATCATTAATTATGTTTCTTAATTCTTGTATTTTATCCACTAGGAACATTTATCCGGGACGGAGGGAGTAATATTGTTCTCGAAAATACAAAATCATATTTATACAAAACAATAATATAATGTTTACAATAATAAACATTTTAAAGTATGATATTATACTATTTTAAAGTAAATTTTATTAATTTTTTTATTTCTATATATTTATAATAATAGATATTTTTTCAGCTAATACACCAGTATGGAATACAGAAAATAGCAATTTCTATCTATTTTCCTCAATTACATGCTTAAGTATCTCACCAATTGTTGATTTAACAAATCAACAAAATTGTTTAAATCCTTTTATTACTGTCACTCCAAATAAGAAAATGCATTTAGATAAATCTCCATCTCCTACTCAATGTAAATTTTTGTTTTGTTTGTTACATTTTTAAATTTTTATTATGTCGTTGTATACATGTTATTCATGCTTTGTCTTATTTTTTTATTTATGGTATTATTTATTTAGTAAATAGTCTTACCCCATATACTTTTCTCTAAGCTACGATTATTAAGAACTGAAAAATTAATTTAATACCATAAATAAGTATAATTTTAATACATTGCAACTTATGAAGAATATGTTATACAAAAATTATTACTCCTTTCTTTCTTAATAAAGTTTTGTGTTTATATAACACACCGATTAAAAATGAATATTTGAAGCCCAGGTAGAGAAATTGAAGATCAAAGAGACTGAAATGAAGGCTGAGTTGATAATGACAAATAGCATGGTTGAAGCCATGAAGACTGAAGTTATTCAGTTGAAAAAAAAAGAAGTTAGGTGTGTGTTTGTGTTTATTGCAATGACAGTTGTATTTGTCCTTTGTATGGTCATGGTTTTTGGTATGTGATTATAGATATGTAAAAACCACATGTACAATTATCTAAATGTAATCATTTTTGTTAATGTATTGATTGCAATGAAAGTTGTATTTGACACATGCGTTTTGAAGACTTTGGCAAATTTTGACTGAATCACAACAACTGAAACACAAATTCCAACTCAAATCCATACAATAATAAAGTCCATACAACAACAAAATTCATACAACAACTCAAATCCAGACAACAACATGGACATACATTGTCATATTATTTGGAGTACAGATTGTTGACGTTTGATTCACCTTTTAAAAAAGAAAAAGTCAAAGTCAATCAATTTTCAATCACAAAATACACTATGAAATGGTGAAATTATATGTTTTACATTCAAAGAAGAAATCCTATTTGTATTGCCTCTCATATTCACCCCCACAATGCTTGAACCTCTCTTTCTTTTAACATGCAATTTGATTAGAAAATCAATATCATTTATGTGAAAAAAAAATGGAGTAATAAATAAGATTAAAAAATCAATTTGACAAACTTACATGTAATTTTGAAGGATTTGATGACAGAGGTTGGTTGCTTTTAGTTGTGACATGTTGTGCACTGGGCTGTGAAACAGGTTCAGGTCCAGTTAAGGTTACAACCCATGAGTGGTTATTTCAGGTTGATGCCAAATCTTAATCTTTTCAAAATTGTAACCTAATTCCTCACCAAAATCCCTTAAGTCAGTAATCCCAAAACTTTGTCCATCCACCCAATCAAAAAAATCTATTTTCCCTCCAAGATAGATTGTAGGGTCATGCTTCATCACACCACTATGAACAATTTTTACTGTAAAGGAAATGACATCCAAAACAGGATCTACAACAAAGCAAAATATCATCAACTCACTATTTTCCAAACAAGTAAGCTAACACATGCAGGAAATCATTTCTGCAAATTTTCAGAAAATATAATAAGCAAGCAACAAATGACAAGGGAGTTGGAATTGAAAACACATAACATACTGTAATCTCGTTGGGACGCATCCTTACTTCTTCTCGTCATGGGAATTCGAATTGAAGACTGATGGAAGTTCGAATTGTAGACTGACAATGAGGGTTTACATCACACTCAGAGTTTTAGGGTTAATACCATGTTGAATAAAGAAATATAGAGGAAATTTAGGGCTCAAATGACAAGGGGGAACAAATTTGGGGATTAGGGTTTGACTGAGAAGATGGTTGAAATGAAGGGAGGAATTGGGGAAGAAATGAATAAGTACACACCTAAAACCCATTTCTCTCTCTCTCTTTTCTTTCACGTAGCAATTGATGAGTCGTTAGCCTTTGACAAAAACATAACGAAAAGTATGTAATCTGATGAAATTTAAAAACATTGACGATAAAATTTAATGAAGTCAATACAAAGAATACCAAAAGCAAAAAGTAAGTAAAGTTAGGTATCAAAAGATAGATTACCCCTTATTATATTAAAGGCTTAATTCTCAATTTCATCACTCTACTATCGCAAAAGATCCGATAAGCTCACTCTACAAATTTTTTTTTTTTACAGATTAATAACTATACTTTATAAAAGGTACCACGCTAGTTACTCTGTCTGATTTGTTGTTAACAAAGCTTAATTTTTTTTAAAAACCCGAAATTGCCCTTAATATAACATGTGCTAGTCACGTGTCCACACTGGCTACCTACGATCAACCGCCCCCTTGAACTGTCGTGGAAAACCATCACCCTTTTCAAAACTCCAAAATTACCATTAAAAGAGGAAACAAAGGAAAAGAGAAAACAGAAACACACACACACACACACAAAGCACGCATGGGACTTACAAACCACCCTCGTTCCACCACCACCACCACCAGTACCCCCTCTCTCTACTCTCTCTATAAATTTGAAAAAACACCCCCTAAATCATATGTATGGCAAATTTTAATACAACTCATCAGCTGTGTATACATATATATAAGTAAATATATTTATTTAGAGAAATAAAGCTGACCCCCCTCCTCCTCCTTATCTCTCTCTCTCTCTCTGTGAATAACTGATTTTTGATTTGCAAAAAGAATCCAAAAAGGGGTTAAGAGTCTTTGTTTGATTGAGAATGCCAAATACAAAAACAAACAACAAAAAATTTCAGTCTTCTACATACCAAGCTTTATCGCAACCTCGCGACGAACAACCTCGATGTCGATGGAGGTACGGAGGTTCTTATTGGAAATTGGTTTGCAAGCTAGGGCTTGTTTGGTTTCCTTGTTAGTAAAGAGGTAAGTGATGCCGAATTCGCCCCGACCCAGTATGTACTTGTCGGAGATTCGGGTATGGTGGTAGGAGAATGGGATGACGTCGTTGAGGACACAGATCGGGACTGCGGATGTGGCGGCGTAGGGATTGGGCTTTTGCTGTTGCCGTTTGATGTTGTTGTGTTTGGTTCTGTTTTGCTGTTGTTGGTGGCGAAGGCTGGAGTGGTCTTCTGGGGCGTCGGGACGAATACAAGTTATGCAGTTGCCCATAGCGAGCTTAAGTTGTTTCGCCGGCGGTTGACGGAGAAGATGGAGAGTGGAGGGGAGTAGGCAAGCATTGCACGGCAACGAAATGAACTTATAAAAAACATGGGGGGTCATTTAGTCTTTTCCCACAAATTTGCCATAGTTAAAGGGCATTTTAGTCTTTTTATAATATTCCATCCAATAAAACTAACGTCATCCAATTTATGAACCAAATTGACACTTTTTGTAAAATATAATTATGAATTTGTGTAAAAAAATTGTAAAGTGAGCTTATCAAACATTTTAAAATAATAGAGCTATAAAATTGAAAATTAAGCCAAGGGAATTGCTATTCCAACCCCCAAAATTGCTAAGTATACCCATTTACTTAGTTCACCCCCCTTCAAATATTATACCACCTATATTACTAAGTATACCTCCACTTTTTCCTATTTTACCCTTTAACAATAAACCCCCAATTCTCACCCACCCAAATTAAAACACTATCTACCCAACCCACTTCCCTCCAAAAATTAAAATACTCTCCATTTCTCACTCTATCACCTAATCTCTATCATCTCCATTTGTTTTGAAGCTTCATCCACTTCAATTTAGCTTCCTAAAAATTGCACAAAGTCAAGCCACTATTTAGGCTTGAAACACGCATTTTGGTTAAATTTTTTAATGATTTTTTGAATTTTTTGGAGAAAACTGCGAACGGAGTGTGCGGCACCCCCGGTCGCGCACATACCATTAAGCGTGTGGTAAGGGGTGCCGCACATATCTTAGAGTTCTCAAAAATTTTAAGGGTAATATAATCTTTTAAAATTGTGACAATTTTATAATAATAATAAGGGAGTATACTCAGCAATATTAGAGGTGGGAATAGCACTGCTCTTAAGCCAATATTCAACCAAAAACAACGGGTAGAAAGGATTGTGGTGGTAGGGAGAGCAGAGCAGCATCATGAGGCAAAGGGCCCCAAATACATCACATCCACAATAGCGCTTGCGGGAGGCATCATAGAAATGTTGATGAGCTAAATTCTTGTTAAAAATCAGACTTCCCGCTTTATCTTCTTGTGAATACTTACTTCCCTATCAGTTGGCCAAAAAGGGGTAAGGTTTAGGGAACCCCTCATCTTCAAAAAGAAGACCTCGTACGTATATTCATTCTACTTTCTGCAACTTCTGCTCAGCCCATGGCGTGCAGACTTGCAGATTTCAGCTTCCTTTTCACGGTATCATTTCTTCTTCCCCCCATCCCCCATCCCTCCCTCTGTTTTTTTAGGATTTGTTAATGGGTATGGTTTTGTTTACAGGGTCCCCAACAAAACCCAATTCAATGCCGTAGATATGCCCCACTTAACCCTCCAGGTATGCATGCATTTCCCTATCTCTCTCGGTTTTCCTACTTCAAATTAGAACAATTTGCGTTTTTTTTTTTACCGTTTTCCTATTCACATTCTTAGCTTTAAACCTCATTTTGGATTTGCTCAATCAAACCCTTGTCTTTGATGATTGTTTTCTGACAATCTTCATTTCTACTATTAGCATTTAGCATTCTGTGTAAGTTATAGCCCTTCATATCCCTATAATTTAAGAATACAAGAATCTATGGATTGATTTTTGAGCTTGAGTCTCCAAATATTGGGTCTTCATGCCTAGAGAAGGCCATAGAATATATTGTCATTTTTTTTAATGTGGTCACTGAGATGGTTCTCCATTGCTCAACTATTTTATCTTATTCCTTTCGATGTGCATGCCTTTGCGCGGGTGTGTCTGCATAGAGTAAGCAAAATTTAAGACTTTGGTTTGAAACTCGCATAGTCTCATGTTTGCAAAATCCAGTTTTTAATCACATTCTTATTTATTAGTTTTTGAATTGGGAAATGAAATTGATAGCAGTCCTACTACTCTTTTCAGTACTTAGAAGGTCAAATTATTAAAGGGAAAGTCAGTTGATCCGTTCACATGTGGCTGAATGGTTTTGCTTGATTCAATAGTACTTTCACCCTTCCCAAAGTCTTACTCATTATAACGCTGTCCCAATTTAGATCACATTTGAGTTTTCATTTCTCTTAATTCAATGTCATTGTGCAATTTCGATTATCTTTGGACACAGTCTTATCTTTTATCTCCATGATTTATCAGTTTGGGGAGGAATTAGTACGAATCTTCTCATATAAGAAATGTAGTGTTGAAATTGCAACTTCAAAACTGATTCAAATTTTCAAAGACAGTCCAATTTTTGGAGGTCCTAAAAAGTACACTGGGACTTTATCTGGACAACAATGTTTCAAGGAGTGGTGGTGGTGAAGTGTTAAAGAGAAAGTGTAAGGAGGTGTAAACGGAATGAAAGTAGCCACTAGGTGACGCTGGGATATACTTGATGAGAGAGTAAGGCAGGGTGATGCTAGTGAATGTTCCCTACGTAGAGTGAATCATTGTGCTACTACTGGTGTGTAAATGAGCTCAATCAATAGGTATTTATGCCAGAGAAGCAACGTGGTGGGACGTGGTTCCTAAATTCTCCTCAAAGGATGTCCAAGTTCCTACTGTGCATTAAATGCTCCTTGCAGTAGTCGGTACAAAGGGGAGGGATGAGCTCACAGAACTCTCCTAGGGAAAAAAGTTTCGTGTACAAGGTATATTCCTGAGAGCCCTAAGCTGAGCTACTAGGGCAATTGACCAAGTGCCTCGTTGGGTCCTAGTTAGTGGAGTAGCGGAACAGGCATTTTGAGGATGGAGGCCCACTAGAAAATATAAAACATGAAACACAAATATTTAATAGAGATTATTGAAAGTACGGTATACAAAAATAAAATTCCAACTACTGAAACAAGATTTAGAATAATAATTGAATAAAAAAGAATAAGAATATATTGATACTCAAATTTTGGGATACACCAACACCAAAAACATAATATGTTCCTAATTTTTAAACTAAAAACAAAAATGATAACTGCAATTCCAAATTCATATTAATAAATTAGCTTATATTGTAAATTTGGGTGATTATTTAGATTTGTCCGATTCACTATTTATCTCTTTAAATTCAAGTAACGTGAGAATCTTAAAATAAGTATAATATATTACCGGTGAGATAATAACAAGGGTGGTCATACCAAAAAGTGTCATTGGGGCACTTGCTAAGAGTACATTTTAGTAAGGTTTATATGGGGAACGCCCATCAATAGATGAGAGTGTCCCCAATACATTGGGAGATGTTCCCAATGCAAAATCTTTCTCAAGATGTATTATTAATAGGGGCCATAAGGACACTAGTTAGCATTTCCCAATAATATTTATTATTACGCTTCAAATGCATTTTAAAGTATTATTATGTAGGTTATTGTTTTCAAAAGTATCAATGTATATTTAAAATTTGAATTTGACGAATTCTAAGAATGAAAACAGTAAACAAGTTAGACAAATCACCCTCTAATTCTACTGGTGCCACTAATGCCAGCCAAAAAGGACACTATAAGTACTTTCTGCTTTTAATCATTTGCAAATATAAGGTTGAGCAGGTTACCCGTTACCCTCCATTATAGAAGGATGTTTTGTTTTTTGAACAGCAGGGTAGAAGGATGTCTTAAAAGTAAAAAAACGTAAAGAAGACCCTTAACATTAAGTTGTTCATGACTTTGCTGGCATATTTTGTGAATTTTCTTATATACATGGATGGTATATACATAATCTAACTAGAACTTGAACAATGTACTCAATGAAAATCTGGGTTGTCTTGAGGATGCTGCCATTTGGGAACTTTGAATTTGAAATAACAGCAAAAGATATCGGGAACAAGGTAGGATATGCAAAGTATGTTATTGAAATCTGTAACTAAATTGTTGAATTCTGTGCATGAGTGTGTAATAAAAAAACATCAAGCATAATGTTAAACTTTGAATTGAGGGCAAAATATTACAATGTATCGAGTACCTGAAGAGTGAAAAAATTTGCGTGTATGTGTGTGTGTGTGTGTACTGTTGGTTGGAAGTTGAAACAGAGAAAAGAGAAATAAATCTAAGGGAATGGACTGCAACAAGTGATTTGGGAGGATGCACACTCAATGTTGTTATGGGCATTGCTATTGTTTTTTCGCAATAGCAGGTAACCTCAAGAGAACCAAAAAGCGGTCAGTTAAGTTCTAGTTAGATTGTGCTTAGAATATGAACTCATAAGAAAGTCTTTATATCACCTAGTTTCAAGAACAATCTACATATTGAGGGCCTTGCTTATGTTTTTTCACTTCGAAATCATCCTTCTACTTCATGAGGGTTAACAGGGACCAAGTGGCCAACCTTATATGTTGTAAATCATTAAACAGAAACTGAATATGGTCCTTTGTGTGGCGCATTTGAAGCATATGAAGGATTGTTTGAGTGAGAAGGAGATTGACAGAGATGGGGTAATTCTGTCAGAACAAAAAGATATTTAAGTCATTAATTAAATTAGGGAGTGGATTAGTATACATGGGAGTGGAAATAGCCCCTCCCTAAAATAAATAAATAAATCTAAGGGTAGGCCCATGCCATCAGTGATCCTACTTATATAGTAGTACTAGGGACATCCAATTTGGATTACATAATTCTGAGTTCACCAGCAGATGTGTGAATGAGAATGCTAACATGTAGAGCATGAGTGACAGTGTCACTCTGATAGATGTCCCGTCTACATATAAGAGAAATTATGACTCCTCCGTCTTCGTGTGTGCCTTCCTTAGACTTTATTTATTTCTTAGTGGCATGTTATCAAATGATTCTCAATTTTCTGTTTGAACACAATATACACTCTTTCAGCAAGTATATTTGTTTTAATCTTTCTGGTTATGCAACTGCCCAGACTTCCACCTCATATATTCTCTTTGACAACACTGTAAAGTTAGACATAAACTAACCCTCATCTAAAATCTAGCACCCTGCTTTCTGAGGCAGTTCCTCCTGCTGTTGCGAGGTCCTGTGCTCGTGACCCTGTTAATGTGGTTATGACATAGCAATTAGGTAACTGACATTGTGGCAAGGTGTTCATTCAGCTGATAAGAAGTAACAACTACACATTACGTTTCCTTTTATTTGTTTATTATGATCTTTTATGTGCACTTGCGTATTTTCGTTCAAGCAGAGCATGTTCCTTATGGTTCTTTCATTTTTTAGCAGTATCTTGTAAACGGTTCTTTATGCTTTTGTTTTCAGCGTATAGATATGTTACTTTTTCTGGTTCACGCGAGTGCCCAGCCTTCCACATTACATAGAATGTAAAGTTGGAGGTTATATTTAATACTAAAATACGCCGTGTCTGATATTTCAGGATACATACTATTTATAACAAACTTTGATCTGTTCTACATTGCAAATTTACGATGCTCTCAACTTTCCAAACTCAACTTACATAACATAATACACATTTGATCCATATATTTCTTGTTGTCATTGTAGTAGTTGTTTTTTTTTTGTTCTTTCGTTCCTTAGTAAGGACACCTTGTAATGCTTTCGATGATAGACAGGTACATTTTATTTCAAGTGGAAAAGTTTTTCCCTGAGTAAGCTCAAGCACGAAAGATGTTTGGTTCCTTTAAAGAAGAATAAAGCTATACAAGCTGTAGCGATTCCCTCTGGACCATCCACAGCAGACAGTGCAGAACACAGGAAGCAATTATGTGAAAATTACGGTTTTAGGCAAATTGGGGAACCTCTTCCAGATACTGTTACATTGAAGAACATCATGGATTCACTTCCAAAAAAGGTTTTTACCAGAAACACTTGCCAATCCTCTAAATTTCTATCTTCTTGTTCCCTGCTTTAATTTGCTTACCTACCAGATTCTTAACCTGTCTTCCTTGAGGATTCAGTTGGCAACACAATGATAGAGGTAGTTCTTATATGATGCAAGGCCAGAGATGTGCAGGTTACACACCCCCTTGATATAGCCACACTGACGTGCACACACACACACACACTTATATGTGTCACTGTTTGGCTGTGCTATGCCTACTTGGCAATCTTTTGACCAAATTATATCATGATTCTCCGAAAACAGTGATTGAAGTTCTGCCACTACCTATAAAAGTGACCCAACTTTTTTCCCTTAACAAACCCCTTTTTTTTTTGGTATCCTGAATGACATTTTTTTCCTCCAGAAGTTAATCCTGCCATGAATGAAGCCTGGATGCAGTCCAACACAACAGGTGCACTGTGTGAGACTAGTTGAGAATACAATGTCCAACTGGAAAATCTTCCTTCCTTACTTTGTATTTTCCTATGTAGAACTGGATGATTAGAAAGCTGGTTTGACTATTTATATACTTCTGGAGCGGGCTCAATTTCTTAATGGATCCACTATAGCTACTCTTACCATGTGTTTGGAATCCGCATCATATTGAATTAAAATCAAGCAACTGTAATGTTATTGGTTGCTTGTAATAATTTTATTCCTTTCACATTCAACCTCAAGTTTTGTAATACGAGTTATCTGTCTAGCATTGAATCTTTTTCTTCCCCTCTCTGTTTTCTGGCTTGCAGGTATTTGAGATAGATGATATGAAAGCATGGAAGTCAGTTTTGTTATCTGCAACTTCCTATGCCTTGGGACTATTGATGATATCCAAAGCCCCGTGGTATTTGCTTCCTCTTGCTTGGGCATGGACGGGAACTGCAGTGACAGGGGTAAGTTCTGAATTCTGCTGATATATCTTCTTGGATCTTTTTTGTAATAATTTTTTTTCCCATCTCTGTTTTGGTACTCGGACAGTGCATGAAAGAGAAATGAAAAGATAAGGATAAATTTATCTTTGAGAAAAATTGGGTTTGTTCCTCAAAAGTTTCTTCTGCATGTCGAAAATGAAAAAGGGAATAACTTCATCTTTTCGAAAAGTTGATTTCATCCTAATAAGTTTCTGCCTAATCTGTGTCATTTGAGGATTAGTGTTCTCTTGCTCTCCTCCCCCTAATTTTCTTGTAGTTTTCAAACATATCCAAACAAGGGAAAATGAAATTTTGTGTAGTGTTCTTTTCTTTCCTTCTCATTCCAATAAGCGGAGCCTTAGCTTCTTTTACAATTTAATAAACTGTACAATGGTCCAACTCTTTTTTTTCCCCCTATACCCTTGAAGTTCTTTGTTATAGGCCATGATTGTGCACATAAATCATTCTCGAGGAACAAATTAGTGGAAGACATTGTTGGAACTCTAGCCTTTTTGCCGCTGATATACCCATATGAGCCATGGCGTTTTAAGCATGATCGACACCACGCAAAAACGAACATGTCAGTATTATATCACTATTCTCTTTCGTGTTTGTTGTATTTAATTGTTTTCAGTTGGTGTAATCTGATTACCTAAACGCAATCATCGACCATGTAGTATAATCTGTAGATATGTCAGAGACATACAACTCTTTTACCCTGTTTCTTGATTATATATGCATCTTTTTGTTACTTTCAATTCGATTGTTAACTAAAATGTTATAAAAAGTGCAATGAAATAAATTTATTAGTACGAATTGAGCAGTATAAACATATGATCTCATATTGTAAATTCATTTTGTTGGTGAGGACCTTATTGTTCAAATAACATATGGTCTTCCAAAATCCTAATAAAAAAGCTAAAAGAACTAGTTCAAGTATATAGGCTATGTGCAGTGACCTACAAATGTTAAGTGAATGGTAAGGGTACAGAATTAAAAGTCCAAGGTTATCAAATATGGAATGTTTTTCAACTTGAAGGGAACATATTTAATTGCAATACACATCGAGCCAAATAGTTTGTTAGAGAGCTTGGGGTTATGCCCGACTTAGATATATATTTTTGCATTCAAGAGTCACAGGCAGTCACAAGTGGCAACATTACCCTGCTTCTAATGGCTTTGCTATGGGACTTCAAGCGCTCATCCATCTTGGAACACCCCCTTTAGACTTTTAAACATAAGTGATAACTGATAACTCTAGGTTGCCTTCAGTTAGCTTCTTGAACAATCCCATTGCAAGTTGAGTATGCTTAATGCACCATTAGTTCTGAAAGTTTTCATTGCAAGACAGATTGCATTATCACACTGTTGGTCTTTTTAATTCACAGGGTGATTTCAATTTCCAGAAATTTCAGGAGTTTGGGATACATAGGACTCACAAGATGTACTCCTAGATATGACCGATAGCAGCACTTTTAGTACTAGCTCAGTGCTCGTAATGGTTTCTCTGTTCTGTATTCTCCAGCATTTCGTAAAATTGATTGTCAAATGTTCGTACATTATTAGAAATAGTTTACTTTCAGATTCAGTCGCACAGTATTTTTCTAATTAATTTTGATATACCCTGAAATACAGAAGTTGTAAATAGTTTTGTGTGTATCTTGAAATGTTTGTCTCAGGATTAGAGTATGTTGGGATTCCATGTTGGTTTAGTAAGTTTCTAAAGTTGCTAGAATCAGGGAAAGTAAAATAATAATAATTCGTTCACTGGGCATAATGATAAGAGATGCTTTTTATTGTTTTCAATCAGTAATTGACATTGGTTAACAAAAGTAAGTATAGTTTTAGGTTTCTAAATCAAACTTAAGTATAGTTTTAGGTTTCTAAATCAAATTGAAATCCCTTGCATCTTATGATATCTGCTGCTACTTGAAAACTTGCCTCTTTGTAGTGTTGGCAATTCTCCTTTGTATTTTTCTTTCTTTTTCTGTTAACTACCTTATCTATCTGTCTCTCTCTCTCACACATGCATATATATACACATGTTTTGCAATGCATATGCATGTGCGTATCTGCTTATCCAATTGATTTTATTTGGGGGGTAGTTTCTTCAGAAATTTTTACTCCAAAATAGCTTCAAGTTTCTCCTCTTTATCTTTAATTTTTTAAAACCATTTTTTTTCTTTTTCAATTCTGATTTCTATATTTCAGGTTGATCGAAGATACTGCTTGGCTGCCTATTGATAAACAGGAGTTAGATTCCAACCCAATTTTGCGGAAGGCACTTGTTTGGGCGTATGGCCCGTTACGGCCTTGGGCATCAATAGCTCACTGGTATATTTCAATGGATAAAGCTCTGCAATATTTGAATTTAACACCTTTTATTTTTCCAATGATCTAAACAATCTTTACAGGAACTTTAGAAATTAAATCATGTGTTTTAAGTTGATGTGTGAGTTTCTGACCAAGTTTTGAAATTGTGATAGGTGGCTTAAGCATTTTGATTTGAAGACGTTCAGACCCAATGAAGTTAAAAGGGCGAAAATTAGCTTGGCCTGCGTAATTGCATTCATGGCAATTGGTTGGCCATTGATTATTTACCAGACAGGGCTCATGGGATGGATCAACTTTTGGTTAATGCCGTGGTTGGTTTACCACTTTTGGGTAATAGAACTATTTCCCATCATCTTTGCAACTATGCAGCAGCAAAAACTTTATTTTGACTGGCTTCTAATTAGGAATGCTGAAAATTAGCCACGTATATCATTGCTTTCTGCAGACAGAATGCAAAGCATCTTAGGTAGAGTACTCCATCAAAAGATTTGCTCCCTGTTTTAAATCATTTACAACTTTTAATATACTTTTACTACTTCCATAAGAAGGATTCCCGTGCAGTTTATAATGAGATTCAGGAGTCAACTCAATATTGACAATGCATGCTCAGAATGGCGAAGGCTGGATGTTTAAACTTTTAATGGCATAAATATTTAGACCTTTTAGTTCAGAAACAGTTTTTGTTTCTTCTGTCAATTAGAAAGGACTGATTTTTTTTTTTTCCAGCTTTCTTTTCATGATATTCGCATTCCATTTCGGTGCTTGTTTGCTTGTTTGAAGACTCCAACTTCATCGTTTTGCTACCCTGTTGGCAAAGTTTGTTAGATTCTGCAGATTGGTTAGATCAATATTATATTTAATATATATTCATCACTGGAACTAATATTTTCTGGTTCATTATGCATTTCAGATGAGTACTTTCACTATGGTCCACCACACGGCGCCTCATATACCTTTTAAATCTTCGACAGAGTGGAATGCTGCTCAGGCCCAGCTTAATGGCACAGTTCACTGTGATTACCCTCGCTGGTAATGAATCAATTCTATTTTATTCACTTCTTACTACTGTCCTTGACATTTCATTGAAACATTTACAATAGCTGTCTTAAATAGTTGAGGACGTACTGCAGTGGGAATAATTGCTTTATCAAAAAAAAGAAACAGAATAGCCATGATGGACCAAAGAGATAAAGTTTGAAGCCTCTATACTCTCTTCGGAAGTCAACCTCCATATTTTCTCCCCTTTTAATTTAGATATTGTAGTAATTTTTTCAGTCACAGATCACTGCCACAAAATATAATCCTTAGTAGCTCATGTTTATTTGAAATGCGTTCGCTAGACACTGTTTCTTTCTCTTGAACAGGATAGAGATCCTATGCCATGATATCAATGTCCACATCCCCCACCATGTTTCTTCTAAGATACCAAGCTACAATTTACGGGCAGCTCATCTATCTCTCCAAGAGAACTGGGGAAAGGTATAATTACATCTCTACCTAAAGATTCCACGTGCTAACCGAATTACTATTTTCCCACATTTGACTCCTATAATACCAACAGCATATGAACGAGGCAACATGGAATTGGCGTTTGATGAAGACGATACTGACAGTATGCCATGTCTACAATGAAGAGAAAAACTATATCCCTTTTGACGAGGTTGCCCCTGATGTATCCCAGCCTATCACGTTCCTCAGAAAAGTAATGCCTGATTATGCATGATACGACATTACCTTGACGCCCCTAAAGAGGTCCACCTCCCCCTTTTGATTTATTCTTATACATTATTATCATCTCTTAAAGTCAAATTAGTGCTACCCTTATCCCAATGTCCCTCAACTGTTCTTATGCATTTGTGATTTCTGAACCTATTTTTGTCCACGTCACATACTCTGATTAGTTGAAATTTGAAACCTCATTAAAGAAGCTTCTTCGTTGTTTATAACCTTGTTTTTAGTGATTTTGGTCTTTCGATGAAAACCCCGCATGTGTTTCCCAGTAGATGAGACAATCTTAACGGAGTTTTTATGGTTTTTTCTTCTCCCTCTTCAGAATAATATATGCTGGATTCATATACATCTGTTTGTAAAGATTGACCTAATGTCCGATCTCAAGCTTGTTTACGTACATATTTAAGTATTCATTGGAAGGCCGGTCGATTAAAGTACCTTGCAGAGTATCTAGCCATATCTTACTGACATTTGGTTCAGCGTAAACAGATTGTAAACTTCTGCTAATCAAATTTTTTTAATTAAAAATATATATTTTAAGATATGATGTCAATAGTATACTGGTAGAAGCTTATTGAGATTGCTCTTATAATATTTTAAGATTTAATTAATCTTTAGTTTGCAGGTTTGTTAATTTAAACTACGTAAAGAGGCGGTTTCATTGAATAGTATTACACTATTAAATTGAAGAAAGCAAAGAAACCCCCCTTAAAAGAAGGATGCTTTGCACCAGGTTTCATGGGTTGCAAAAAAATCATCATAATTATAGTATTTTCTTTTTTAATTGGATATGTTCTGGAAAACTGTTTTTAAGTCGGGCTAACAAATTAATCATTATTACTCTCTCATGTTTTCCTTTTTTGTTCGTTCAAAAAAAAAAAAAACCATCTTGTTTCTAAACTTTCTTTTTTTAGTAAAATATTTTTACCAATTTATTTTTAAAATTTGTTTCTACTTTAATGATGATCACATGCAAATGGGCTTTAAAGGGAATTATATACCATTATTTAAAATAGAGTCAATTAGTTTTTTATTAAATTTGGGTGCGAGTCAAACTGGACAATTATTTTGGAATGGAAGGAGTATTATTAATCAAACACAAGAAAACTGATTTTTTTTTTTTCAAAAAGTCTTATAAAAAGAAGTCTTATCAAAAAAAGTCTTGTACTTGAACTTACCCACGAAACAGTCTTGAATACATCAACAAGCAGCCGAAGGACTTGGCCATCTTTTTTTTTTTAATGTTTGGTAGCAACGTGTACATTGTTGGGAACCAAACTCGCGCCTAACTTTAACTTAATTCAGCTTCCTTTGCATGTTTGGCTTATACATTTAAGAACTAACTTAATTCACCTTCTTTTGTACTTTTGACTTATACAACTAAGAACTACAGTACCTCCCAAGATCAGGAACTCATTTCAAACTCAGTGGAAACAACCTCTGTTAGCTGGAAACTAAAGCAAAAGCTATCAAGTTTGCCCTTAGTGAACTTTCAAAATCTGTTGAGCAACTTTAGCAGTTGGAACTGCTGTCTCTCTCCAAAATCTGGAATCTTGCAAACATCAGCATAAAAAAAATATCATAAACAGGCACATGGAGAAGAATCATCTTTGTAAAAGTGAAAAAAGAGATAGATGGGGTTTTGCAAAAAGGAAATGCTAACTCATGTATGATGTAGTCTTTGTTCATAAAAGAGTGAGTCTTCATTAAATAAATGGTCCCAAAAGATAATGGAGAGAAAGAAGCAAACATGATTCATACAAGTCTATCCTCTACATTAATAAAACTAGTAATAAACAAAAGCAACTCTACCAGAAAGAACCCAAACTTCAAAATCATGGTTGTTAAGCAATCACTTTTCATTTCTTTGTCAAGCCCTGTACATATACAAACTCACAACTCTACCAAAATACTTCTCTTTCCTAATCTATAAGCATCAGCTATAGTTACATCTTCTAAATCTAACAACAAAAAAGAGAAAATGAAAAGAACACTGAGATCAAAATTGAACAACCCCAGAGCAAGATCACATAATTGGCGGCGGCGGAGTCTCCCATATATCAAACACATTTTCCTCGCTATGAAGTGCAAAAAGTCGATCTCCACCAATCGAAAAATCACAAATTGAACCTCCATAGCTCCTGTGAAGCCTTGATGTCAACACCCAATCCGGACCACAAAACACCGATATACTATCATTCATCGACGAGAACAACTGCCCTTCGTGAAAGGCTAGTTTAGGGTAACATGGCTCATCAGGCATTTTCCCTTTCATTAGCCTACTCCTGGAGCTCCACCTCACACTACTATAGTTACTCCTCAAGTCCATAAACCCTAAATCCTCAAACTCATTCACAACACATATAGCGTTATTCTCCTCCATAGCAATGGCGTCCCGAACCCGTCTCTCGTCCAATAACCGGTCGTCATCGAGTACAGGTCCCGACCACATGTCGGACCAAGACCAAACCATGCTTTTTGCCCTAAAATCCAACAAACTAATGTAACAGTTATCCTTCCTAGGAAACAAAGTTGCAACTAACAAACAGTTTGTACCACTCAACCATTGTAGCTTGTCAGCATCACCAAGTGACCAACCAGGTGGTTCATAAAAGAAATCAACTTGTTGCCCTGTGTTTTGGTCCCAAACACCTATTCCATACTCATTACTCCTACCTTTACAACTTGAAAAAATCTTATAATCCTCGCTAAAGCTCAAAGCACCAGCAGTATAACTTTTAACAGCATTTTCATGACTGACATGAAACTTGTACCTTAACTCCCCTGTTGATGAATTGAACAATCCCATGCCTCCATCGCCTCGGCCGAGCCGCTCGCACGTGCTGATCACCAAACTCCTTGAGTCGACCCAGCCGGCATCATTGACTCGTTGATAATCAAGATTCATTGTAGGGTGTTCCTCTAACATCCAGTCATAAATGTGGACCATGCTGCCATGGGCCACACAGCAGCCACCATCCGGGGAAGCCCGGATGGCCGTGCCATCACCTGGTGCTCGGCCTGTGACGGACTTTGATGCCCGGAGACGGTTTCCGTCGAATTGGCCCCATTTGGCGGACCGTACGTGGTCTAGTAGGCCATAAAACAGGGCTTCTCTGTAGAGGAGTTTTTCTGGGATGTTCGGGGGAATGTAGAGTTCCCCTGTTCTCAGGAGGTCTAATAGGACGGAAAAACAATCTGGGTTTCGGTCGATGAAGTGTTCGGTGGTTGTGGAGTTTGGTTGGAGGTTCCAGTTTTCGTCAAACATGGGTCCAAAGAGGGAGTTGCGGCCGGCGATTGCGAGTGTTGTGGTTGTTGTTTCAAAGATCTTGCCTCCAACGTTGAGCCTTATCCTGTCTTTTTGAATTCCCATGTTTGGATTTTCACCTCAATTGAGAAACCCAAATGGGTATTAGAGCAGGAAATCAATCGAAATTCAAAATTTTGGCACCAAAAACAGAGGATTTTAGGGAGAAAATGATTGAAATTCAAATTCTATTGACGATAAACTAAATCAGAGCAAGAATAATAGGCAGGAACATGAAAATTCAGAATTGAGAGAGTGAAACGAAGCTGAAAATACCAAGAAAACCAGAGATTATTGAACAGGAATGGACAACAGAGCAACCGATCTGATTGAGATATGGGTATTGATGAGAAAAGGATTTAAGAAATTGGGATATGGGTATTGACGAGAAAAGGAATTCACGAGTGGGTTTCGTAATCTTGTGTAATTTGGTGAAAAGAAGATGAAGAATTGGAGCGGTTTAATTTCAAAATAATTGACTCAGAGTTGATCTTCTTATTTTTTCTCTCTCCTCCCTCCCTGTCTCCATGTTTCTCTCTTTCTTTCTCTTTCCACGTTTGTTCCTGGCCCCTTTTGGGTCTCGCTATGGTCTGAACGCATTGTAGTTGGGCTTTTTATAAATAAACTGCCCTGTGGTAGGGTCCAGCTTGAGACGTGTGGACTTCTTTAAATCCCCACCATTGGATATATATCTCTAAGTTTTACTTTTTCTTTAATTTATTTTATAAACTGTTAAAAATACTGGAGGAGTAGTATCACTAATGACTAAAATAGAATTTATTTCTTCACATTATTTGGACTTCTTAATAGCATTATCACATTTCAAAAAAATTACTAAATAGTATCAGAAGACTTTACAATAAAACTTCAAAGAAGCAGAGAAGGGAGAAAACTATTATACTTACCACAATACTTGCTTCGAATTTATCTAAAAGTTATTTCAAACTTAATCAATAAAAGTAAATTGAAGACCAAAAGATTAGATAACAAAGAAGCTAACCGTCAAAAGATCTATCCATCTTCAAAACTTAAAGTCTTTTGTATTTTTGTAATTCAATAACTTAATTTTAGGCATACTTGATTTAGTAACTGAATTTTGAGAGGTTCGATTCTGAGTTTTTAATAGATGATGATTTGATACTTATCCTAACCTTAGGCAAACACAAGGTTTTTATGTAGTATTCGGTAGCATTTATGAGGATTGAGGGAAGGACTTACTTGCATATTTACCGAAAAAGAAGAAAAATGAAAATAATTTCTCGATTTATATGAAGTCTCTTGATTGGCAGTCAATCCAGATTAGGTTAATGCGATAATAAATTTGATTCAACGATTGATTGCGATGTAGTAGCTTTGTGATATTGCAACTAATATAATGTGCATAACGAAATATGGAATATGTACATATATAAAGTTACAAATTTTGTGGAAACCACTAAATGCGGACAAGATTGAATCAAAATATAGAAAATTAGATGTAAAAGACGAGTACATATATTTAGAAACTACTTAATGATAAACTTCATTTAAGATTAGATTTTGAGATTTCATTTTTAAAATAATTGGAGAAAAAGTGGGAGAGAATCAGAGAAATTAGTGGGGTCAAAGATAGAAAAAAAAAAAGTTAAAAATCAAAGTCCTTGGCATGGGGACTTAAAAGGCTGAATTTTTAATTTTAGATTTTTGTTTTGTAACAATTGAATAAAAAGTAAGAGAGAAATAAAGAGAAGGTGATTGGGTCAAAGTGATATGAAGTCAAAAATTAAAGTTCTTAAATCTTGTAAGGAGAAAATACCATAGATTTGAAGCCCAAAAACAGTCCCGTAAGTATTATTAAAATTAGTCATTCTTGAAAAAAAAATGTTTGGGTGTATAACGAAGATGTTCATAACAAATATAGGAGGTAAAATTGAGAGTTTATGGTTTTTGAAGACATAATAATATTTAAAAATTAATTCTTTAGATGAAATATTATAAAGTAGTTGATATTTTTCATTGACTTTGGGAGTACTGTATTAATTAAGGGTGTGTAGAGAAGTCAGGTCAATTTAAAATGGGGGAGCGTGTCTTGGGCGTTGTTGTTTCTAAATTTTCAATGTACTCCATTAATTTCGAAATGGAAGCGGCTTCCATTATTACTGTATTACACATTTCATTTTTAAATTATTATCCCGTTTGATTTTAATTGGTTAAATAAAATATTTTTTAAATATAAATTTAACATATATTATTTGGGAAAATTATCAAAATGACAAACGTATTATCATTTAGTAACCGATTTTACCCCGTACTTCCAATATCCTAAAATTGACCAGTGTACTCACTAATTGATTTCAATGTGGTCTCTCCCGTTAACGTTTCATCCATTTTTCTAACAGAGATGCTAACGTGGTTAGGTGAGCTAATTTATTAGGGATATTTTTGTTCTTTTCTTCTAAATCTTACCGCCCCAGTTATGTGGGTGTGGGACTGTGGTGAGATTGGAGGGAAATGATAAAAATACCCTTCATAAATTAGTTTCGTTAACCACGTTAGCAGTCTCGTTAGAAAATTGGATGAAAAGTTAACGGGAAGGACCACATTGTACTCAATTAGTGAGTACATTGGTCAATTTTAGGATATTGAGAATACGTTGGTTATTTTGATAATTTTCCCATATTATTTTAACTTTTTGGGTAAATTATATATAACCCCCTTAGCTATGTGTTGAGTTCAAATTACCCCTCTCAACTATCAATTGAAGCAACATACCCCCCTCAACTATAACATTTTCTTTAATCGGAGCTTCTGTCTAGGCACTGCCATTTGAATTGACGTAAAATGCCCACTTGTGAACCATGTGACCATCTTTAGGTATTTTTTCTTACCATAATGCTTTTTTAGTGTTTGAATTGACTATTTTACCCTTATTGTTCAAACACCCTCTTTGTGCATAGTAAAAAAATAACTGTTTATTTTTATTTTAAATATTATGATAAAAATAATACTTACAAATGGTCATGTGCGTTTTAGGTGGGCAAATTTCGTCAATTCAAACTGTAGTGCCTAGTTAAGGGGACAATTTAAACCTGACCCATAGTTGAGTGTGTAATTTACCATTTATTTTTTTCAAAATTATAAACACGTAATCCGTAGTAGTTTAAAAGTATTACGAATTGAGTGTTTCATGATTTTTTTTAAAAAAATTGTTAAATTTATATTTAAAAAATATTATTATTGACAAAAAATTAGGACAATAATTTAGTAACGGAGGGATGGAGTATTAAGTTGAAAAGAAGACGTGGGACTTTGGCACTAGGAAAATCGACCAACATTTGGTAGACCTTCAAATCATGTTAATTCAAACCTAACTAACCATTTGCAACTAAATTACAGAAAGAAAAGATATTTCAAGTGGGCTGGCTACTCAACCAAAAATAGCATCAATCGTATCTAACAATTTTGACAATGAATTATACTAATTCTTTTATTTATTTATTTATTTTTAATGAATCGTTGTAGAGATTTTTATAAACCAATTAATTACAGAGTCTAACAAACGTATCTCCATGACTGAGCAACTTGAGAATAAATTTCGACTTCCATCACTATCATAATAATAACCTAAAATCATGTACGTACTAGTTTACTACTATATAGTCTAAGTCAATAATGGGAATTAGCTTTGTCGTCGTATGTAAATACCATTAGCAGCTGGAACTCTTAGTCCTCAAAAAAAGGTCAAATCAGCAATAACTTGTCATGGCGAAATCCATTTATGAACACCCCCGCCCCCAAAAAAAAAAAAATCGTATTTCTTATTTGAATTCATTGGATAATCATCAAATAAAGAAACTTGTGCATGCATAATTAGTACTTCCTTACTGCAAAGAGTCTATTTTTTTTTTATTTTTATAAATTAATATGTGACTAAATCAAATTAAAATTTTATATAATTTACTTATATTTTAGGAACTAAAATTTCATTAATTAAAAACTATTTTAAGAATACTATAAATTACAACTTTCATAACTTTGTAAAAAATAACTAAAATTTATATAAATTATTAGTCAAACTTTAATTAAGTTGACCTCAAAAAATTTAAAAATTGACTCTTTGCCTGAAACGGAGGGATTAGTAATATAAAACTATTCCAACTGCCATGTTTCTTTGGGTGTTAAGGCATGCATTATGATTAAAAAGGAGAGAGTAAGTTTTACATCAATTGCATGAAACTGTTACTAACTACAACATTTCAAGTTTATTATGATCAGAATTCTACTTTAAGTGACCATGCACCATGACCCTGTGTCATGATCATTTTTCTTTCTACCCTAACCCTACTGCAACTGCAACTGCAACACACGTTTCTTCTTTTATTATTACTATTTGGTTATCTTAATTTGCACTCGTATCAAATAAGAAAAAAATTAAGTGGGAAGGGGCCGGGGCTCAAATCAATTATGAAGATTTGTATTTTTCGAGAAACTACCAACATAATGAACTGGGGGGTCAGCTATGAATTAATTATGATAACAACTACTGCATTTGCTTCTCTTTTTTACTCTTTATTTTTTAATTTAAATTTATCATTCATGAATTGTAGATTTGTAGGAATTTTTTTTCTTAAAACTTAATAAATTTAAAGGTTTATATATTGATAGATGGAATTCAGAGTATTTACGCGCGTATTTTAGTCTTGATTATATATATATATATATATATATATATATATATATAAAAGGTTTGTCTTTGTCAAGTATTCATAAGTAAATAAATATATGTATATCGAGTAAGGTAAGAAGTAGGGTAAGTGGGAAGGGAGCCCAAAACGATCAGATACTCGTATAGGTTTGTAGTATACAAGTAAACGTGACACACAGGATATATATATATGTATGGTCATATGCATAAATATCTTTTGTTTATGGTTCTTGATTTCAAAATTGTATTACTACTACAATTTTTCATAACAAAATAGGAAAAGTTGTAAAGTAACAGATTATTTATTTATTTGAAGTTAGGGCGCGAAGATAGTAAAAGAGGTGGTTATTGAAGTGCAAAATAGACAAAAGAATAAAAGAGTCCAACAAATTAATTACCTACGAATGATGAATTGTTGTTTAATACTGAGAGCTTGAAAATTGGGAACAACTCAAATGAAAGGGCTCGATATATTGACTCACTGGGTTATTTGGTCAGACGAATAATTAAACTGAAGATAACCTCTCAAGTTTGGCATGTGAAATTGTTTCGTACGTAGTTCATCATCCGCCACCCACCAAAACCAAACAATTCAATTAAATTTAAAAAGTTGATGGAAAATTGCTCGTTTTGGTTTGATTTGCAGTTTATCGTTTCAAATTGACTACCCTTGGCACAATGTCGTTTTAGTTATGATAATAATAAAAATTCAACGTCTTAAATTTTATTTTTTATTCCAAATGTTTTCTCTTTCGTGTTTTATTTTGGGTTAATGGCAAAAATAATCAATCCTACGTACTTTGCTCAAGATTCTCTTTTACTAATCCAACTTTTTAAATCATTAATAGATAAATCATGGGCTCGTCACATTGACGAGATAAGGATTCTAAACTCCATCATTTATAGGCTACTGTTTTGGGCTAAAGCCTACTCAGTCATGACCAGATATAATGATCCTTAGACAGCCAGGAGGCGCTATGGGCAGAGTTAGCTCGTAAAAACAAGCTCAAATATTAACTTGCAGCCATTAATTTAGGAATCCAATCACTGCGGCCGGTACACTTTATTAATTTTCAACTGTTTTAGTGTTTTATTTTTATTTTTAACTTCTTAAATTTATTTTAAGTGATAAATTAATTAATATTTTTAAAACTGTTCCTGTAACAACCTAAGCAATATTTTAAGCATTGTTTTTTTAATTTTTACTACAGGTTCATCTTTCTGTCTCTCTCATTTTCTTTTCATGCTCAGTTTATAATAAAAAGACAAGATAAATATAATTTTTAAATTTATTTTAATTCTTTTATGTCTTTATTTTATCAATATTTTTCATAATCGTTGGATATTAGCACAACGAAACGGGGATCTCCATGTAAAAATTCAAAAGAAAGTGACAATATTTTTATAAGTGTATTGAAGAGTTCATTTAATCTTAATTTTCCTAATATTCATAACATATTGTGCATCGAAAATAAAAGTTGTTCATCATGATGCATGAAAACATAATTTTATGCATCGCGATGCACACTTTTGATGCATCCCAAGTGTAATATTGTGCATCACGATGCATAAAAATAGTAAATTTTAGTACAATTTTGTGCATCGAGATGCATATTTTGATGCATTGCAAGTGTAATGTTGTGCATCGCGATGCACAAAAATAGTACTTTTTTAGTACAATTTTGTGCATCACGATGCACACTTTGATGAATCGCAAATGTAATATTTTGCATTAGTACAGTTTTGTTCATTACGATGCACTTTTGATGCATCGCAAGTGTAATGTATAGCGTCCATCAAGTGTAATGCACAAATAGTATTTTTTGTGCATCGCGATACATAGCGTGTCTGTTCCGTGTTTTTTAAGGATATAGACAACATTTTATAATAAAAGTGTCATTTTTCAATTTGAAACAATTATAAGAGTCTAAAGTGGATGAAAATTTATTAAAAAGTACCGGCCCGAATTTTACCCAATTAACAACTTATCAACCACAAAAAAAAAAAACTGATTTAGTCGAATTACGAACCAGTCTAATCCATGAAAAAATTGTGTAGACTTTTCTAAAGATTAGTGTTGAATCTACAATACCGATCACAAAATTCATTTACTATATGCATGAAAGGTACAATAATCAACGGTTTGGAATTGGCACCAAATCGAATTTATGTATGTCTACCTAAGAGTAAATAAAAAAGGAAACTTATTCTTTGAAATGGAAGATTCAAAACTGAATAGTAATGTAACGCAAAAAGACAGTCCATCCTTCCTCCAGTTTTTGGTCAAGGACTCCATCAACTGTCTTGTTTGTATGTCTATCTATCTCACTGTCTTATAAGTATCTATGTCCCATTATTCAAGCGTTTAGGCTTCGGGCGCTACATCCCTATTTTACTAACTGAATGAAAGCAAGGATGAATGCGTATTAATTTTCAACTGATTTAACTTGCATTCTTTAGAAAATTTTTGGAAGAAAAATATCAAAGAAGACAATTATATAATTGAAACAGAGTATGAGCAATTATGGATAGTTTAGATTGCACGAATTGGCCGAAAACACTGTTTTGTAAATGGTTGACTCCAATTTATGAAACACTTAATATATAGATATACTTTATATAATTTCCTTTTTTGAAAATTATTTTTACCATTTTATTATTGATTTGATTACAACTTACTTAATCATTCGCGGTCTAAAATGTACATCTTAGAAATATACACATTGTACAAATATGTATAGCGAATTTGTAACATAAATATTAGTATAAGTTAGATATTTTTCTATAAGATTAGTGTTGAAACTACAATTCCGATCAACAAAATTCATTAACTATATGCATGAAAGGTACAACACCATAAAGCTTGAGAGTGGTAAATTCTGTTGTTTAGTATTGTAGATATATCATTTTCTTTGCATCAATATGCATATATATCATTTTCGATTACTAAACGTTCTTTAATTTTTAAAAATGACTGTAAATAGTAAGAAAACCCCGATTGCACCTAAGAGCCCGTTTGGTGTAACGTTTTGAAAACGCAGCGTTTCTAAAACGCAGATTATTTAAAACGCGATTTTTTTCTTTATAAATGTGTTTGGAATTTTATGTCAAAACGCAATTTTTTATTCCCTACTGCGTTTTAAAATCTACGTTTTGGGAACAAGCTAGGAATTTCAGCGTTTTAAAACGCAACTGCGTTTTGAAAACTCAGCTTTTTCTACCGTAGAATTAAAACACTACGTTAAGGAATAAGCTGTGTTTTAACCCTGCGTTTTGGCTAAAATGTACGAACAAACGGGCTTTAAGCAATGCTTTAATCTCTTTATCCCAACAAGACTTGGACATAGGCCTCTTTAATTGTGACCTCGGGTTTAGGCATAAAATTTTATAATAGAAATGGTGATAAATATTCCAACAATGTGCTTAAATTTTAAAAAAACAATGGTTCTTTCCATGTAATGAAATTTTAAAGCAAATAAATAGATATTGCAAGAAAACAAGCAAATAGGATCATCTTTAATTATACAAGATTACAAAATAAATTTAATTCATTTTGATGCATAAGCGAATTTAGGAGCATCAAATTTTAGTTTTAATGTATGTGACACTTGTGCACCATAAGTTATACCAGTAACTAAGGCCTTCTTTTAATCTAATTAAAAGTTTAATTAGGAAATTTTTAAGTAAGTTTAGAAATAAAATTATTTCATAATGCAATATTACATCACTTAATAAGAGTCCGTTTAGTGTAGCGTTTTTAAAACGCAGCGTTTTTAAAACGCAGATTATTTAAAGTGCACCTTTTTTCTTTATAAATGCATTTGAGATATTATGTTAAAACACAGTTTTTTATTTCCTACTGCATTTTAAAATTTGCGTTTTGGGAAAAAGCTATAAATTTTAGTGTTTTAAAACGCAGCTGCGTTTTCAAAACGCTGTTTTTTCTACCGCAGCATTGAAACGCTAAGTTAAGAAATAAGCTGCGTTTTAACTCTGCATTTTAGCCAAAATGCACGAGCAAACGGGCTCTAAATTAAGTATTTCTTAAAAATTGCTAAATTTTTAAATCAAAAAGTGATAGCTTAATGTATTCAGCTCCATTTTTTTAGATAAGAGCTTAATTTTTAGTTTATTAAACCTAAGTAACAAACTTTCTATGTAGCGAAACACCCTACTAGTTAAACAAATCTTAATGCCTACCCCTTCGCTAACCAAATTCATCTTACTGTCACCATTTTTCGTTAGGTTTCATTAAGAAAATGTCCTTTGTCACCAAACTTTGACAGAGTTACATGACTATTATACATCTCGTACTATCAAACAAAGTTTTCAATCAACAACTAAAGGGCAAGATGGGCGAGACAAGGTTGAGGAGAGGGCCTAAAATGAGATACAAAATGAAGCAAATATATAAATTATAACAGTGGGAAGAACCAGACGACATCGACCCCCCTTCTTGTAACCTTATCATCTCTAGAACCTCAACTTCAACATCGAAATTACTTTTGTGGGAAAATCATGTCCAAGGAGCAAACTCACTTTAGCTAAAGACTGTCGTATACGATACTGAAGACGGCCCCGAGGGGATAAATATGGGGGACATTAGATGTGGTTAGAAGGAGGCATCAATGGATCATGTATTATAGTCGAGTCTAATGACTCAATCCCCACACTCGGCCTAATTAGTAAAATTGAATTTGCTAAAGTACCCTCAATATAACAACCAAACTTAACATAGCTTGACTGGGGGGTGGCAATAGAGGCCTTCTAAGTTGTAAGTTGGGCACTGACATTGACCCAAACTATAGGGGCTGAACCTGAAAGGTACGATATAAAACTATAAATCTACCTTTTAGGGTTTAATGAGAGTTCTCCTTCGTCACTCCCGCACAAGCGGAAACGGTGGAACCAGTCCTCTCCATTCAGAGAGAAATTGGGGCTACATGTGTAGAGAGAGAAGGAGCGAGTGAGCCAGGAGATTGAGATATCACTCTCAAAAATCCGTCTTAATAATCCATAATCATGGCGACTGTTTTGATCTGCAATTCCAACCAGGAATCCAATAATCCCGACCACCAATCAGGTGACGGATTAATGGACCCGGCGGCAGTGGCTCCGGTGCTATCGGACAAATCTCCGTTCCGGAAAATCGAGTTCCACCTAGCGAAGAAACCGTTTACTGGCTTCGCCAATGGTGGCGGCGGTGGAGGGTTTCGGTTGGAGACTTTGAACCCGACAAGCTCAAATTATCAACAGAAGCAGCCCGGGTCGAACCAAGTAAATGGTCCCTTGCCTCTACCTGGGAAGAAGCGAGATGGGTTGGATCCGGAGGTCACATTTCGCAACACTATCAGGAGAATTGTGAGTTCTTAAATGGACATATTGCAATTTCTATTATTTTCTTAGGCAATGAGATATATTCATGAGCTAACTAGGCATTTATAGATGCAAAGATTCAAACTTGACCTGTAGTAAATTTGGGTTTAGCGAATTTGCACAAGTTTGAAATGTTTTATTCAGATTTTTTGTTTTCGTGCATTTTTGTTCTCTTTGTGAACTTTAAGTTATTTGATGGTTTATAGCGCCGAGTTACCTCTTCTAAGCAGTGGTTTCGTAAGTTCCGTGTTCTTTGTGTTTCTCCTGATTTATACCACAATATCTGATTTTTGTTATGTGCACTGATCATTCTATGCTGCTCTTTTGGAATAGTTCTTGTTTTGGTGATTTATGCTCTGTTTTCTCTGTGGTATTTTTGATTTTCAGTTTCTTCCCTGCGTTTTTGAAACCCACTGAACTCAAGTCGTGCCATTTCAGTTGCCATTTGGTGATTGTTCTTTTCCATTCAATGAGTTATTTTCAACGATCTTTTTATTGTTTTGATTGTTCCTTAACACCCTTCATGGTTTTACTATTTCTTTGCATATCTAGTTTTGGTTTTTCTTTGAATTATTGTCATCTTCCTATGTTCTTTTGGTCATTGTCTCTTTTATGAACACTAGTGTTCAGTGTTCAGATTCATGTGCTCTTAGCGGGTTTGATCGTGCTTAAATTTCCTTTGTTAGTTAGTTGTAACAGGCGAGTCTAATTTAGGGGGATTGTTTCTTCGGTGTTCGCTTTGATATGTTTATAAGTTTGTTCTATTTGTGCATAGTTTGATGAAACTTTAGAGGCTTCTTAGAGAGAATTCCCTTTTCTTACTAAAAGTGTGTCATAGACCTATTAGCGTGCTTGTGGTTCAGTTTAAAATTTTGTTGGTTTGTATTTTGTACCGTGGAGATGTTTGGTGTGGTGCACAAGGAAGCTAGATAGCATTGGACAAGGCATCCATAAAATAATAAATTTCAAAGATATTTCTTCTACATGTCAATTGTTTAGAACAAACCTTGCAAATGTTGAATGTTTATCAGTGAAGCTAACTCTGCAGATGATATCATAATTTACAGGGTGCTGGTTTGGAGAATCTTGGAAATACTTGTTTTCTCAATTCAGTATTGCAATGTTTGACATACACTGAGCCTTTAGCTGCATATTTACAGAGTGGAAGACATCAACTCTCTTGTAAGACATTCTCCTTTCTCTTCATCAATCATTAGATACGCATGAGCATGCATGTGCACTAACCCTGCCAACATGCTACCAATTTCCAGAATTTTTAGTCATATGAGCAATGTCCCTCATTTATAGAATTTTAATTTTTGCTTTGCAAACTTTTTTATGATAGGCTGAACAGAACTTTATGGGTGGAGTGATGCTAGACTACTATTAAGATTTTAGAAACTATCATATTAGTTGACTTTCTGTCTTTTAGTTCCATATTTGTGTTGTTTTTATCCCATGTCGATACTCTTCAGTTATATTATTTTTCTCTAATTGATTTTTGTAGGTCGGTGTGCTGGATTTTGCGCTTTATGTGCCATGCAGAAACATGTTAGTCGGGCATTACAGTTAACAGGGAGAATCTTGGCTCCCAGGGATCTGGTCTCAAACTTGCGCTGTATCCTATGATTGACTTGTGACCAGTTTCTTGCGTTAATCTTAAAGATTCCATGTGTTTCTTCCCTCACTGCCACCTTTATATTGTAAATAGTTATCTTTTTCTAAAGTTGCCAATAAGGTTTATCTATGTTGCTGGGTGTTGACTTCTGAAAATTTGTCCAAAAAAAACATCCTTGTTTTGATCTTTGTTCTAATAATGCTTTTATGAATACTTCTACGCTCCGCACACCAACTTCCAGATGTTGCGAAATGCATAAATCATGTCCTGCTAAATATCTTGGAACCGAGCATTCTACATGTTCCTGCAATAAAACAGTTTACCTAGTCATCTGCCTCTCTCAGTGAGGCTGCACCTGTTACAGATTCTGCTTCTTTTTATTTATTTTTTTCCAGCCCTTCCTATAAGCTTTCCTTCCCTCGTTTCATTTCAGTTTACTTTGATTTTCCAAGTCATCAGATCAGGCCTTTTATTTTGGCCTCGTTTCAGTCGTTACATGGACCCCATACTTGATACGGACATACAGAGTGGCTGCGTTTTTTCCTTGCTTGCTTCATTGTGTTTTTGCTTTCTGCTTCTTATTCTTAGCCAACCGCTTTAATTAAGAGTTTAGATCCTACTAGTGGTCCTGCCGGATGGTTTCACAGGATTCTTCATGTATTCACATAATGCTTATATATCCCATCCTATGTTCGCTTGGGATTTATTTACGCCCATCTAACTTGTTGCTACTAGGACCTTTCATGATATCCAAAATTCCCTTCTAGAATATCCACCCAAAAGCTTAAACGCTTAAACAATAACCTCCCCCTCCCACACTTTATTGCACCACTTTAAAAGGTAACCTCTAATAATTAACAGTATTATAAATTTTTAACTTCTCAAAAATAAAATCTACAAGTTACAAAATGAATATACACGCAAATTTACTTTTCTCGAATATTGGAGATCCTTGACCTCATATAATTAGGCATATCACGGAACTTCCGAAATTCCAGGCAGGAGGATGCCCATGAGTACATGGTAAATTTGCTAGAATCAATGCATAAATGCTGCTTACCTTCAGGAGTCCCGAGCGAATCTCCTAGTGCTTATGAGAAAAGCTTGGTCCATAAGATCTTTGGTGGCCGGCTTCGTAGTCAGGTAACTTTTTTTTTTTTGTTCTCGTATAGGCATTGAGAATGTAGGGCTGATGAGTATTTGAAAATTTTGAGCTGAAGAAGGATTTGTTAAGTTTTGGATTTCATGAAGTTTCATTTGTTTCTTCCAGGTGAAGTGCATGCAGTGCTCCTTCTGCTCTGACAAGTTTGATCCATTTTTGGATTTAAGTCTTGAAATTGTCAGGGCTGACAATGTGAGTAAGGCACTTGCAAATTTCACTGCCAAAGAACAACTAGATGGAGGGGAGAGGCAATACCAGTGCCAGCATTGCAAGCAAAAAGTGAAGGCTCTTAAACAGCTGACAATTCACAAGGCCCCATATATCCTAACCATTCACCTCAAGCGGTTCGGTTCCCATATCTCTGGACAAAAGATTGACAAAAAAATCCATTTTGCCCCAACACTGGACTTGAAACCTTTTGTGACGGGCCCATATGTAAGTAGACTTGTTATATGGGCTTTATTTATCGTAAAAACTACCCTCAGATTCAACCAACATGTTTTGTGCATGCAATTTCTCCTTCACGTAGAATATTATCCGCTAATTTGTGTATAATTACATGTCCCTGTTCAAATTTATCGTGACTTGTTCCTTTTTACATGTAAAGAATTGGCACTGAATTAACTCAGTTGTTGCGAGCAAAAACAATTTTGAAAATGATAAGTTTTTTATCTGTTCTATTCACATGCATTGCAGGATGAAGATTTGAAGTACACTCTTTATGGTGTTTTGGTTCATGCTGGTTGGAGTACTCATTCTGGCCACTATTACTGCTTTGTCCGTGCATCAAGTGGTTTGTGGTATTCACTTGATGACAATAAGGTACTGAAGATAACCTCTATTTCCTCGAGACTTCTCTTTCACTAGTATTGTAACAATGGTGTCAGTTTTTTATTTTGATATGTGGTCACTCTCAAGGTCTAAAATATCGTTAAAAGAGTTGCATTGCTATCACAAATTGTTAGACATATCGATGATGGTTACATTAGAACTTCATTTCAGTGTTACTAAACCAATAGAAGATCAAATTAAACTTTGGATTAATTTTAATGAAATTCTATTAGACATTGAAACGATTTATTAGAGTTTGAAAGATTATAAAGAACATGTTTAGTACGATGAGGTGTATCTAGAAAAGCATATTGATGGACACTGTCAAGAAAGAAAAATCTGACCAATTACCTTCGTGGTCAGATATCTAACATACATTTTAAATTACATTTAAAACTAAGATCCTGTTAACAAGTGCCCCTTTGGCACTTGTTAAGAATCTACATTAAGGAATATTTGGTAGTGTGGAAAGTAAGGAGTTCTGATGTCACCCATGATTTTCATATCGATCCTCGGGTAATAATGAAATATTGTGCTAGATATTGCAATTTTAGACAGTACTTTAGACTTTTGGTAACCTTTGATTCTTTTCAACTTAGCTGCTTACACCAGGAGGGGGGGGGTATCTTTGTTTGTTTTTGTTCTGTTAGATTTTTATTTCTACTCCCAGTCTTTTCAGGGTTTATTTTGTTTGGAATATGGAACTTATAAGGTTTATCTTCTCTATCTGATTCTGAAATGGTTGTCATTGTACAACTACAAACTCACCTGTAGGCTTATTGTGACCTACTTGAAACATTCGTATTGTTATTGAATGTGGTTGTTGTGGTATGCTCCCTACTTTGGAGTATGACCGTTTATTTTAAATGTCGAGTAAATATTCTACTTGTGCATTTAGTTTAAGTCCATGACATGTTTGTTAGAGAGGGGTGTATTGACGCTCGATTATTATAAGAGTAGGGGCTACGTAATAGTCGAAGGCCAATACATTGGGTTCTCGCCCCCTACCGTTGGCCGCGGTAGGGGAATAGCGCCAAGTGTTTGTAGGCAAAAAACCGCAACGTTGGTAAGCTATTGTGCCGGGGTGACCTTTCCGGGTTGTAGGGACCGGTGGCACCGGTTTATTGTGAATTTCAAATAAAATGGTTCACAGATTCTTTGTTATGAGATCTTGGTTTTGTTATGGTTCGAGCACGTCAACAACGGCTTCGAATTCTTGAATTGGTTTATTCATCGGGCACGTCAATAACGTAAGGATAACGTTAGATCTTTGGCTAGTTCCGGAAAATCGTCATAATAGAAGTATCATTAGATAATATGACTAATGTTCCACTTAGTGCCTGCTGGTCTATTGTTGAGCGGAAAACAGAATTGGCTTTACGTAACTCGTTTGCACGAAAAGTTTCACATGCATTTGGCTTCTATGCAGAAAAGTTTTTACTGCTCCTAAATCTTTGCGTAATCTCAGCCATGTTTTGTTCCTTTGAGGGACGACTTATTTGATGAGTATTTCTATATGATATTGATCAGGTTGTTCAAGTAAGTGAGAGGAAGGTTTTTGAGCAGAAGGCCTACATGTTATTTTATTCTCGAGATAGAAAAAGTTGTGTCTCGAAGAAACCCGTCGATGCTGTACAAAATGAGATGATTATAAATGGTATTGCGAGGAACAGTAACTTCTCAAAATTAAATGGAGCAAGAGACGTCGTTCTAAGCAGTGCGACTGCAAGAGCTTCAAATGGTTCCAACTCTTCAGCTGCTGTTGCTCAGAGTGATGCATCAACTGTAACTGCTGTTGCATCAAAGGAGATCCTAATGAAAGAAGCAACTGTCAAAGAAATCGGCTGCTCGACATTGTGCTCAGAACCTACTAAGGAGCCTCATTTAGAAAGTTCTTCAAAAGTGCCACCACCGGATGGCTTGGCGAAAGGTCTGTCTGTTTTGCACCAGAATGTGGGACCAGCTTTGTCTCTATCAGATTCTTCTGTCAGGAGAACCACCCATAGTCTTAAACCTACTGATGCCAAGAACGTGCTACCGGATGCGAAAATCATAAATTGCAGTGGGGAGAGTAGAATTGAGAAAGATTCAAGCAATTCCATTGCCATACTATCCAGTTGCAACTACTCGGAAACCGCTATAACCGCGACAGATAAAACGGACAAAGTCTCCATGCCACTCTGCCGTAACGGGAATAGTAGCACCAATAAAGATCATAGTGAGTCTGCTGCAGGAGCAAGCGATGGCAGCGTTTCCCTAGCATGTGTATTGCAGAGAAGACTTGCTCTGTAAAGGTAATTGAATACTTAGTTTACAAGTCCGTTTTTCCCTTCTCTTTCAGTTTTTGGAAGGGTAATATTGCTGCTTCACTGGGTCTTAGACTCTTAGTGGGAGGGCATTTGAGAAAATTGGCCCTGAAAATGTCCCTATTAGGGATCCTATGGTGAGCATTTTCCTCAGTGTCTAGGGCTGTTAACAAATGGAGCTTAGCTGAGCCTAGAAATTTCAACCTCAGCTCACTAAATTTTAAAACGAGTTTGAGCCGCACTCGAACTTGACTTGATCCAAGCAACCTAAGCTCAGGCATTACTCATTTACATCAGGAGTCGTGCTGAACTCAAGCCTGTTATTGAGAGATGTAAAATATCGCAGTTAGAGCTGATAATATGCATAAACTTTTGGTAATACTTTAATCATGCTTATTCGAGTCTGGTTGAGTGGGCACAGTCGAGCTTGAAACTGTATTCAAGTTCAGCTCATTTATCCGGAGCATGAACAAGCTGAGTTGCTCAAGTTGATATCAAGCTAGGTTGCCTTGTTAAACAGCCATATAGTACCTCTTAAACTTTGTTTAAGAACTTACGTTCTTTTCTACAGGTAGAAGATTTTGCACCCAAACTTGCTGGTCTAAGGACCAGTGATGATGGTCAGAAGAAAACAGTTGATGCTGTATCGGTGGAGTTTTCAATCTTACCCAAAACTAAGAGTCTCTCTTCACAAGAAAAAGGTCGTGATCCTAAGCCTAACAGAAAATTAAGGAAAAAGTTTCTGAAGTGCCAGGTTACAAGCATTCATCTCAGTTCGAATATCCTTATTGGGGCATCCTTAAGCGTTTGGAAGAAGAAGAAGAAACACAAACGAAGCAAAAAATGCATCAAGAATCTCAGTCAGGAGCACCTCATGGATCTAGGGCCATCTGCATCTGTAAAAGTCAAAACAGGGGCCCTTGGTGGTTTGACTCACTCCTGTGAAAAGGGCTTGAAACCTTGTTCACTGAAGGGAGACAAAACTGAAATTGGAAACAGTTCCACGAGAATCTCGAGTGATGATATGTCGGCAAATTCTGCTGACAAAGAATTTTCAGAAAGAATTGATAAAGATGGTGCTGTCCTTGCGACTGTTGGCGGATTTGAAAAGAGTTCTAGCAGTGGTGCTTTACGGGGAAGCCTATCTACTGATTGTAAAGTAGAAAATATTTCAAAAGACAGTAAAAGAGGTCAAACCCAAAATGGGTTCATGAATATGCTGACCAGAGGTCTAGAAGAAACAACTGGTGAGTAGTTTTCTAAAAGTGTCTGCTATTGTGAATAGTGTGTAATAAGATGGATATTGATTATTTGTTTGGCCTTGCAGTTGCACGATGGGATGAGTTGGGGTCCGTTCCAACTCGGATTATGGAGTCAAGTGGAAAGAGTGTTAGCATTGGCTATGTTGGTGATGAATGGTGAGTTGAAATCACATTATGTTAACTTTTCATGTCGTTTGAACTCAATTAGTCTGTTAGACATTTCCTTATTTTGGTTTTTATGCTTGTAATGTAATCAAATTTATAAAACTTGAAACAGGGATGAAGAATATGACCGAGGAAAGAGGAAGAAAGTACGGGACCCCCTGAATAAATTTGATGGCCAGAATCCATTCCAAGAGATTGCTACAAAGAAAGCAAAGTTAAACCATGCAAAATTGGATCGATCCAACTCTGCAAACAGACCATACAGGATATAATAGAAGAACGCCATTTTTGATCTTTCTTCTCTTTTACCGTGGTTGACGATTCAAGGTTTTGTATTGGGAGTAGCTGTCCAATAATCTGGTTTCAGAACAGAGAGTTTTAATTCCTTCTGCCATTTTGTTTAGAAAGGGGGGATGGAACTTGGTTTGATGTATTTGCATTCGCAAGCTGTAGGAATTGATGAATATGTAAGTTTTTTGGAAGTGGCAACGGTGGAATTTAATTAGTTCCTACTTCAAATACATGAGAGAAGAGCTTGAGCTTATTTTATTTTATTGCTAGTAGTAGTAGTAGTGCTTTTATTATCATGATGCCAACGGCAAAAGCATATCAAAAAATCTTAATAGACAATTCAAACATTGTTTCAGTTGTTCGTGCACTGCACGGGCTTGGTACCAGAGAACACATACATACTTCACTCATGTTTCAGCTGTTTGTTGTTCATCAACGGGTGGGTTTTAAACGACTTCGATTTATTTTGGATAAAATGCATCAAACGATCATTGTACTATGCTTTAATTGTAATTTTTGTTCCTCTATTTAGGCTTTTTTTTGTTTCAAGAAAAATAACTTCCGGAAAATGATTTTTGAAAAATAGCTTCTGGAAAATGAAAATGTTCAATTTTCAAGTGTTTGGTAAATCTTTTGAAAAGAAAATATTTTTCGGTGTTTGGCAAACACATAAAATTTTTACGGAAAACATATTATGAATACATATAAAAGGTTATATTCCCTTCGCCCTAAAACTAGTGTCCCTTATTGAATATACACTTATTTTTAAAAAGTTTTTTACTTTAAATAATTTCCTTAGTAACCCCCAATTATCACTAGTGGTATTAAATTAATGGGGGTTCATCTACTTTTCATTCTTACAAATAACAATAAGTCAATAACATAATTTACAATTCACTTGAAAACTTATTTCAAAAACAAAAGAAAAAGAAAAGAAAGAGATAATTGTTGTAGGACGTTTCGAAATAAAATAATAGACACTTATTTAGGACGAAGAGAGTATTTATTAAAATTGAGTAGTGCAAAGGTGATATTAGGCGCTCCAATTCCAGCCCCAAATTAAAAATTCTATGATCTTAAAGATTATATCAAAAGCTTCATGTACTTTTTAACTAAATATTTTATTCAGTGTAATACTATCTTTAAAAATTAAAGTATTAAATTAAATTTTTTTAAATCAACGCACTAAAAAATTTCAAACAGAATATATATATATATATATATATATATATAACATGTTCACTCTATCTTAGTATTTCTAATTGAAATATCAAGTTAAAATATTTTTAGAATTCAACTAATTGAATCTTTAATATTATTGTTATTTTCTCGTCTCAAAATGAATATTTACTTTTATTTGTGATCGCAAATAAAAGTAAACATTTATTTTGGGACGAACATGAATATATTTTTCAATGTTATAAAAGTTTCCATAAATCTTGACAATATAAAAAAAAAGGTATATAAATAAAACTGTGTTCATAGAATCACTTCAAAATATTACTGTAAAATATTACAATTATTTTTCTTGAACGAAAAGTTAGAAATGAATATAGCACATACAAATGTGCAAAGGTGATATTAGGAGAAAATTGGAATGAACCAGTTTTGGAAAATGACTTACGGAAATTGAATCCGTAAGTCATTTTCCTGAAAAGAAGGCTTCATTTTCCATTGACTTGTAAGAGATCTTACATTGACTACATTTTTTAAATGTTATCAAACACTGAAAAATGAAGAAAATATTTTTCGGAAATCATTTTTCGTGAAACAAATGGAGCCTTATATAGTTAGTGTATTTTTTTTTTTGTCCCTGTATAATTTTGAATGCCCTCGTCTATAACATGTGCAGCATTATCATGTGACAAAATTTGAAGGGTATTGTTGTCCTCCGTGCAATATTTCCCAGTTAAGGGGCATCATCATATTGATATATTTTCAAACAAAGATAATCGTTTTTTCTTTTCTTTTTTCAACAGTAATGTGGTAACTGGAACTAACTAATTTGCTCGATCGAATCTCATCGAATTCTTCATCTCTCCAAATTGAATAATGCTGATCCATATTGCCGCCTAACTCTAAAAGTAAAGAATTGTTTTTGCTTCAACACTAATCAACATATATATATATATATATATATATATATATATATATATACATATCCACATCATGATTGTAACATACTACTACTACTACGTATATACATACCTACCAACCTCTCATGCATGCAACATCATGATGATGATGAATATGATCAAGTACCTTAAAAATAATGATAACCAACACCATGCCAGAGAGAGAACCCCTCCCTCGAAATTTGTAGTGCATGGATATATAATTGGTGGTATCGATCATCTTCCTGCCATGGCTTTTAATCATCATTCATTTTTGTCACTCTTAAGCTTCCATGAACATGCATGAAAAATGATTACTATGGGACTGAGCAATGCAATGCATGGCCAAACTAAGCTAGCTAGGATCGAAGGAATGTCATTTTTGTATTTTTCATTTTTTTTAATTCTTTCCATAATGTTAAATATATATAGAAAAGTAAACTTTAATTAATGTGAGAAAGATCAGTTAATGTGCTTTTCTGACTTATTATAATACTTAAAAACTATTTTTAATTTTTGAAAAATTACTCATTAATTATGATCCACCTTCTTATTATATATATATATATATATATATTGTATTTTGGATTGTATTTTTTTTTCTTCTTTATTTTGTACGCGGGATGATTATAATTAAGCTTTATATATGATTCCGACTATTATATCTCACATCGGGTAGATGTGGGACTTGTGTGTGCTTTATAAGTGACCACCCACTACCACTGGACACCAACCTATCCATGGACTTTTGGGTGGCTTGTGGTGGGCCAGTTGACCCAAGTGCTTAGTGGGCCAGTGCGTGGGCTATGCGTGACGGACCGGGTTTCGGGCTCGGGTCGTTACAAATGGTATCTTCGGAGATTAAGATACTCGATTAATATTTTCTAACCCTCTGTATTTAATTAGCACTCTAAAGTGGAAATTAAAGGTTTTATTTATAACGAGGTATAATCCATGGCCTAACCTATCATCATTAAAATTAGAACTCATGCATGTTAAGTGTTTCTTTTTATCTTTTTTTTAAAAAAATATATATATTTTAGACTATTTCAATAATTAATACATATAGATAAGTGTCTTTAGAGTTTACACGTACTATAGTTTAGTAGGTACACATTAGACATGATATATAGTAAACGTAAATTTAGTTATTGCATTAAAAAAAGAAGACACTGAGAAACAAAAAAAATAGTGCTACTAATAAATTAGAACCAACGACAAAATATTAATTTGTATCAAAAAATATGATGCTATATATATATAGTTTCAATACATAAGTGATGGAATTGTATAACCATCTACAGTAAAACATTTGAAATGAAAGTTATTCTCAAGAGAGAGAGGCATGCATTGATCCCTCCCCGGTGGTATCGTATCGTATCACATCGTGTTTAATTTTTAACAGTTGTGTATGTTAAGAATTAGAAACAAACGTATTCTTATTTATTTTGTACTAACTGTATTTTCATGCTAAATTTACGTAGACTTAATCTCTCTCTCTCTCTCTCTATATATATAGTGCACGTAAGACAAACATATATGCTATACCCAATTTTGATCCCAAAAAGATTATGAAGTGTTGTGAATGGTAACCTGGCCCAAGCTAAATGCCAGCCTGGCCCAAGCTTTGCCGTTCACCTTTGCCCTGGCCCAATCCCTTTGTTAGCCCTTGTCCCTTGGCGGCCCACCCATTTCATTGCGCCAAACCGGAAGCTTTTATTCTGGATGCTTCCTGATGCATCCCCCGCTCCTCGCCACGCGTCCACGCCTCGAGCCGTGCGCTTCCTCCTCGCTGTGCTCCTCGCCTGTTGTGCTCCTCATTTATGTGCCCTCGTTCCACGATTTGCACTGTAGCGTAAAAAACAAAGAGAGACCTTTTGTAGAGAGAGAGAGTGAGAACGACTTAGAGAGAGAGAGGAAAACAAATCAGTGTATAGATTTGTTAGGGCTCTCACCCGTCACCATTGTTGGCCTACCCTAACTTCTTCTTTGTCCCTTTGTGTGTGTGAGGAGTTAGTTGGTAGTGTGTGAGTGGTGGGGGTCGTTCTGGGGGTTTAGACGAGGGTTTGCTTGTCCGCCTTCTTCATCTTCTTCTTCATTGGTCACTGGTTCGAGGGTTACTGTGGGGATCTTGAGTGTCACGAGGCGAAGGTGTCTTTGCCGGAATAGTGATAGGAGTGTTAGGGGCTGTGTGGACTCATTTGGTGGACTTGGTTTAGAGAAAGGGTGACCGAGCCTAAGATATGAGCCCGAGCCGAGGTTTAATCACCTGTGACGGCGAGTCGGTGGCTTCACACCGGCGTAGTGGCCATCGTCTTACTCTGTTTCTTATAACTCCATTTTTACCTTATGATTGTTCTGTTCTAACCCTCTCTTGTCTCATTGCAGGTTATTGAGCGTTTTCTGTCCATCTTCGTGATAGTGGTTATTTGCAGTTGTTCCTTAGGATAGATTGCATGTTACCCCCTCCCCTTTGATCTGTATCCCGTTTTTTGAGTGCCCCTGTGAGGATCCCTTAGATTCATGTACCTAGGGTTTCCTGTTGTGTAATATTTATTTGGCGTATGTACGCACTTGTATACAACCACAACATGAAGAACAAAATATATAGCGTGTCATGGACCTTGTAACCCTGCCTGCCTGTAGTACTTTGTACTTGAAAAATCTTGTTATAAAATACTAATTATATAATCTTATTTCATTGTTTAAAAAATTTAATTAATTAATTAATTGTGATGTGATGTGATGTGATCTTTATAGGCCATTTTTGATAATCAAATGGATGGAAGTGGGACAAAACTTCCCATGAAAAATGGAATTAATAATTTCAAAAGAAAAGTGACATCAATCAACGTACGTAATTGCAACCATTAGCAGCTAATAAGGTGTTTTAGTAAGAGAGTGTGTGTGTCAAGTTCATCATTTTGGAAGAAAGATTCGATTTGGTCGAGACATGCAGACAGCACTCGTCAAACTAATGACAGCTTATAGTTAGTTAGTTCAACATGATATATCTATCTGTCCACTCCTAATTTTCTTACTTAATAATATATATACTTGTATTTCGTTCCAATCATCTTTAAAATATTCTCAAATTTTTTAATTAATTTATTTAAAAATTAGATAAATTACTCAAGTTACCTAGCTACAATTCTTACAACTAACTAAATCATCATCATCATCATCATCATGATGTTAATGTTATACAATAAGGGTAGTCTTTCTCTAGTTTATATTTTGACTTCCTCCACAAGTCTCTCGTACTTGCAATCATAGGTAAGTTGGCTTAGCAAAATTCACCTCGGGAATTAACAAGTAAAGTTAGACTTATCAAATGAGTACCCAATATTATATATGTGGCTCTCCTATTTCAAAATAAGAGTCATCTATTTTATTTTTAGAACATTTTCAAAATAAGTATCATCTTTAGAATATTTCAAAATAAATGTTTTCTTTTCAATTTATAGAAAGATTCTTTAAGCTAAAAAAGAAGTGATTCATTGATTGTGTACTAAATCCTTCCTTAAAACCCCGTTTAAACTCATAAATTCTTTTTTTTATATAAAGGATCTTATGGGCTCTACTGTAAATTAAAAAATGAAGCCACTAAGATGACACATCAATGTTATTCTACTATTTTACGCACAAAATTTAGAGCATCTCCAATACTAATGTGAATGTGAAAAAAATTAGGTGCCACATAGGATTGATATTTTCTTTGGAAAAAAAAATCTTTCCAATACAGCTGTGAAGGAGACTTGTGAATATGACGTGGCGACTAATTTTTTTCACATTGTGGATGAGAATGTGAATTTTTCACATTCTAGTTAAGGGTGTAGAGACATCTTAGTCAGTATTTTTTAAATTAAAAAATAACCAAATCTCATCTCACTCTTTACTTTAGTTGTGGGACCCATGCTACACAGTGGCGGTTCTAAAATTTTTTTTCAGTGGGGTCACAAATTTTAACTTTTACATAAAAAACTTAGAAATCACAATTGTCCTATACGCGTTTTCATACTATAAAAACGTTTAATTACATCATCATTTGTAATGCTCCTAAACAACTCTGACTCTCAATAAAACATACAAGAGAGTCATTTAAAATTGATCACATATTCAATTTCGTAAATCCGTCTTAACAATATTCATTGCAGAAAAGCATCTTTCCACATTTGCTGTTGCTACCGACAAAATCAACGCTAACTTCAAAAGTCGATACACCAACGGGTATGACAAGTATTTTTTTGTTTCCACTAGCAATTTAGATAGATCACCAAGCCCCTTCAATTGTCAGAATCTGTCATTTGCTTGCACATCCATAATATATGTTTCTAGTTGATTTTTAAGAGTCATACATTCAAATATAGAGAAGTCATGAGGATAAAATTGAGTCATTCATATCAACGTCGCTGCATTAAAATCACCAAAACCATTACTTGGATTTAAACTAGCAACACAAAGAAGAAACTCATAATTAACCTCATTGAACCGATCATTAATCTCGAAAAGCTGCTTATCCACAATGGCATAAAAATATTCCACACGATAATGAAATTCATTAGTAATGTTTCTTTTACGCCGAGGATTGCAAGGATCAACATATTCACTATTTATATCCAGACAATCAATCTTATTCTTATTGCAAAATGCAGCAATCTCTTCTAGAAGAGATTCTCATCCATTATCTCTTATCGTTTGCAATCGCATCCTAGTTACTTCAACAAGTGTCATAGCATTCAAAATATCTTGATCTTTCCTTTGCAAAGCTAATGACAGCTCATGTGTGAACCCCAATATAAGCAGCATCAATTGTAAATTAAAGACAAAATCAAATGATTGTAAATATCTTAATGAACCATGTGTTTGAGCTTTTTTCAATGAATCAGTACCATCACATGAAACAATTTCAAGAACTTCACGAACAGAAGAAAACAAAGCAACCAAGTTCAACAATGATTTATGATGAGACCCCCAACGTGTATCCGCAGCCCTCTGAAGACTTAACTCTTGATTTAATCCATTCACTGTCTCAATTAAACCACTCTTGATTCCTTCTACCACATTTTCTAATTATTTTTGTTGAATTATATCTTTACGCTTACAAAAGGCTCCAACAACATTCATTAAGGTGGAAATCATACTAAAAAATTATGCAATATCTACATATTTTCTAGTCATTGCAACAAGAGCTAATTGAAGTTGATGGGCAAAATAATGAACATAATATACGGACAGATTTTCATTCATAATCAAAGTCTTCAACCCACTAAATTCGCCATTCATATTACTTGACCCACCATAGTCTTGAACCCGGATTTTCATCAAACTCAAACCATTATCAGCAAACAGATTATCAATAGCAGCCTTTAAAGACAAAGCAGAAGTCTCCATCACATGGACAACATAAATAAACATCTCTTTCACATTCCCACGGAAGTCAACAAATTGGAAAACCACACCCATTTGTTCTTTGCCGATACATCACTAGACTCATCCACCATTAATTAAAAAAAATCATCGTTCAGCTCTTCAATAATCTTTTGTATTATCTCTACTGCAGAACAATTAACAATATCCTTTTGAATGCAAGGAGCAACTATTAGACAAAATTTTTTTGGAGCATTTTTATAAGCAAGACCGTGAACATTCTCTTCATGCTTAATCAATTCAAGAAAGTTCCTTCTATTTAAAGAACCTTCAGACTCATCATGACCACAAAAAGGCAACCCTTGGTACAACAAATATCTACAAAACTCAATTGAAACACATAATCGAATCTGATATTCATTTTTCCCTATGTTTGATTTTCTATGAAGAGCAACTGCAATAGATTGTTCTTGTCTCATTAGATCCTTGCACTTCTTTAATGACAAATTACGAGCACTATTAACCGCACCAACATGGGAATCCAACCTATCACTTTTATTCCAAGCAGAAAAACCTTCATTTATAAATGCCGCACCACCACCTTGATTGTTGACTTGATCTTTAAACAAATACTCCTTTCGTCCCGGATAAATGTTCCTACTTTCTATTTTGGAATGTCCCAACTAATGTTCCTAAAAACTTTTGATCTACCTATTCTCTACCATTCTTCCTAATATACCCTTAAAGATTCATTTAATATAACACATTCCAAACAAACTCAATTATTTAAAGTAGTTGAACTTAATTAATGTTCATAGGTATTATGGTCAGAACATATTTTACAGCATATCATTAATTATATTTCTTAATTCTTGTGTTTTATCTACTAGGAACATTTATGCGGGACGGAAGGAGTAACAACATAAGAAATATGCTTTATCTTCTTTCATGCTATACTTTAACCAATTAGCATACCAATCAAACCAATCCGAATTAAAATGACACATTTTAGTTCCCATCATTTTTTGAGGAAAATCATGGCCACGGGGTTGACAAGGCCCTTTAACAGATAAACTCTTCTAATTTCATCAACTTGATTTGGGTGAAATTCAGATATCTTTTTCCTTTCTGCACGATCTGAAGGAAGGCTATTCAAATCAATAAAATCTTTTCTAACTGAAGTTATGGAAACAGACTGTTGGGTACTAGCAGATGCACCACTAGAAGCACTCCCCCAAACCAATTCCAGCTCAATTTTCATTTAAAAAATCTCTCCATGTTCCCCCAAAATTCAAAACATATAACCCTGTTGAAGGGACCAAAAGCCTTAAATTAACATTAAATTACCAAATTAGTTTGTTCTTACAAAAATCACACACAGTGACACAACTACACAAGTAATGTAACAGTAGCTCAATGCTCAAGCTAAATAAATCCACCAGTTCATCTTCAATTTTCAAACACAAATCAGTAACAAAATAGCAAACTCTAATAGATCATCTAAATGTCACACCAAATAAAAATCCTTAATTTTAACCCTAAATAAAAAACCCTAATTTTAACCCCAAATAAAATGCCCTAATTTCGGATAAAATAAAGAGGGAAAAGATTTAAGAGAATGAGTGTTACTTACCGAAATTGACGAAAATTAGGAGATTTTTGAGAAGAACTGAAGAAGTAGCCTTGTCGACATGTCGTCGTTCACAGTTCATTCGTCGTCGGTCGTTGGAGGCTCCAGCTCCTTCAATCCTTCGGCCTTCGATGTTGACTCGTCGAAGAGACTCAGTCCGTCAGTCGTCTCATCCTTTGCACGCAAAATCGCAGCTTATTGAACTACGACGATTAGGCGCCGCCTTCGCTCCTTGGTCCTTGCTGCCGTAAGTTCTTTTTTTTTCTTGTTGCTTTTCTCCCTCTCCCTTACAGCGGGGTCACAATGTAAAATTCAGTGGGGTCACAATGTAAATCGATGTCATTTTACAAGGTAAAAAAAAAAATTCATTTCAGTGGGGTCACTTGCCCCCCACCCTATAGCCTGTATTCGCCCCTGATGCTACACGGGATCAAATTCACAATTGCATTGGAGATGTCTTTTTTAATTAAATGTGAAAGAAAAGATAAAATTATAATATGTGATTGAGGGTGTTAATTACCAACTATGTAAAATTAAATTTACGATTGCATTGGTGATGCTCTTGATACCCATTTTAATAAATTTAGGGATAATGACATTACAAGTCCCTCGACTATGGACGATTCCACCATTAGTACCTTAATAAATTTTTTTCATATTTTTGTCCCTTGACTATGAAAATTAGACACGGTTGGTCCTTTTGGTGGATGCCGTTAGTATTTTCCCGTTAAGTCTGTCATATGCCTCTCAAATGACTTTGGTTAAGGGCATTGTTGGAATTTTAACTTCATCTTCAAACACACTCATACACACTCTATTTCTCTATCTCTCTCTCTTTCACAGACACACACACGCACACACACATACATCCAAAGACACCACACACACCCACACATATACATTCTCTCTCCTTCACCCTTTTTCTTCCACCACGGCGGCGCCTCTCACTCTCACCCTCAAGTCGGGCGTCAACCTCTACGACAGAACTTTCATGGCGCTTTCTGTCACTACTCCCACATTTCTACTCAAATAAACTCTAAAAAGATACTCCTCTTCTCTCTGTAATGCAATAATCTTTTTGATCTTGATTCCAGCTGTTTGTTTGAATTCGGTGTTTTTCAACTAGTTTTGTGGGTCCACCCACCCCATGAGGTTTATCTCTCTGTAAAATGATCGCCTAATTATGTACTGAAATAGTGTTTGTGCTTCCACTAAAGCTCTCAAGGCCCTTCATACTCGACTTTCATGGCGGCATTGTTTTGAGACTGAGTTTAATCTCTTTCTCTCTATTCGTTTCCCCTCTCTTTGACCACTTCCTTCTCCAACTGAGGTAAGGGTTCGACTGAATTAATCCCTTCATCTTTTGTCTTTTTTCTGTTAACTTTCCAATTTCCATTCCAACAACCCTAGTCTATCTAAGTATCTAACGTTATTGTCGTAGAAACTGTCTTTTTGGAACATTGCTACTAGATAGATCTGGGTATCTACGCATATGAGTTTCTTGAATCTGCAAATGCAGCAACAATTGATGCATTTGAAGTGGGAGAGAGAGAGAGAGAGTTTAGATTGAAGGTGAGGGAGAGGAGAGAGAGAGAGAGAAAAATTTTTTTTGTTAAAGTATTAAAAAATATCTTTGCATGTGAAATTCCTTAAATGCCCTTAACCAAAGTCATGTGAGAGACACATGAAAAACTTAACGGAAAAATACTAACGGCATCCACCAAAAGGACCAACCGTGTCTAATTTTCATAGTCAAGGGACAAAAATATAAAAAAAATTTGTTGAGGGACTAATGGTAGAATCAGCCATAGTCGAGGGACTAGTAATGTCATTATTCCATAGATTTATGGCTTTAGAATTACTATTAAAAGTGCTAGTAGGATTAATTATTAAGTGAATTAAATACTACTCATAGGACCGTTTGGGAGAAGAATAAAGTGATGCTGGCATGAACATGATGATGATGGTTGAGGGAAGGACGGTGGAATTAGTGTTTTTTTTTTTTTTTTTTCCAGTGGGACGATAGAGTTAATGAATAAATTAAATGAAAAAATAGTTTGATTTCTGCTTACTCCTCCTCTGCCATCAATCAATGCAAATCATTTAAACACCAGCCCACTTCCATCTCTTGTCGGTCTTGGCGTGCTTAACTCTCTCTCTCTCTCAGCACACACACACACACACCGTTTGGTCATTTTTCAATCCAATAAATATGCCTTTTTAGGGTTCATCTAATATATGCTTAAATAAGGATACATTATATTTCATTCTTCTAATTTTTGTTGGTTTATTGTCTTGAACTTTTTGACCAAATAAAATTTCAATGTTTATTTATTAACTAGTTTCTCAATATATTCCTAACTAAATTAAGTATTTACTTAATTTCCTTGCTTCTAGTCGATTCTAATACCATTAAATAAAAGGTCCAACTATATTAGAAAAATGGTTGTTAAGACATTTATTAGAAGTTCTTAAATAAAGAGCTTTTGCCTAGTAGCCAAAATAAACGAGACGAAGAGAGTTACTTCCTCCGTTCTACCCAAAAAGTCTATGTTTGAAAAGTCGAAATATTAATGGATGTATTAGTATCATTGTATTTGATTATAATTATAAAAATACTTAAGCACAACCAAGATGATTACAACACAAGTAGAGGGTAAAGATGAAAGATTATTAAAATTGTAAGGATAATTTTTTGAAAGTGGATCGAAATATCTCAAAATAGTATAGTAGACTCTTTGCCTGGAACGGATGGAGTATAATTTAAATATTCTCTCCGTCCCGGATAAATGTTCCTATTTTCTATTTTGGGATGTCCAAACTAATGTTCCTAAAGACTTTTGATCTACTTATTGAGATTCCATTCTTCCTAATATACCCTTAAAATTTTATTTAATATAACATATCCTAAAGAAACTCAATTATTTAGAATAGTTGAACTCAATTAATGTTCATGTGTATTATCGTCAGAACATATTTTATAACACATCATTAATTATGTTTCTTAATTTCTGTGATTTATCAATTAGGAACATTTATCTGAAACGGAGAGAGTATGAGTTTTGTTAACATGTGCTCTTAGAACACATGTCAGTGTTTACTTTCACATTAATCACCTTAATTTTACATTAACTATCCCAATTTCACACTAACCAGTAACCGCCCTACTCACTACCTTAACTAGTGTTTATTTCACAAATTTCCATCGACAACTACCTTAATTAATGTTCCTTAACATATGCCCTTAGGGTACAAGTTAACAAGATTTTTAAATATTATATGTTATACCTTGATGATCACATCTACCCAAGTTCTAATGCCACCAAAATATTTTTAACAAAATATTTTTAAATATACTACAAATCGATGTTTAACATGTAATCTAAAAACACATGTTAAATTTTGGCTTCTTTTTACGGGGTCGTTTATAAATGCTTTAAAAACACAATTTTAGAAGTGTTTTTTATTGAAAATTTTCGTTAAGGACGTGTTCTCAATGCCTTCTTGAAGATATTCTCAATGCAAAATCATTCAAAAATTGTAGTATTCAATAAATATCCTCCGGGCACTTATGAAGCATTTTCTTTCTTTTATTGCCTCTCACTGATTGGTGTCTATATGCTATTTATTCAAAATTTGTATTTATAAATATTTTATATTGAAAAATGACCACCAATATAATGGGAATTTATATGAAAGGAATTAGTTATATGCACCAAGTGGCTTTTTCATGGTATTTTTGAAAGACTGCACATTAATTACTATTTATTACTTTCAAGTGAACCTAGTAAATTGCATCAAATATGGATGCCAATTCATAATGGTTTTGCAATTTTTTTTTTTGTCTTTCATGAGGTATCTCTCTGTCTCATTAGGTCCGAGACTAATTCTGAGACGCAGTTCTGAGCCTGCCATTGACTTACAAATTTTTGTACTTGGTAAAAGTCGTACATAAGATTTTTCACTAAATAAATCTCTTCACATAAGGATTCAACACAACAGTGATCAAGCAACCGAACCAACTATTTAAGTTAATGTTTTTGCATCGAACACATTTAAGGAGAGATTTGTGGAAAGGGGGGACTTAGTGGGTCCGAAACAACACAAAAATCAACAATCTTACCAAACAATTTGCCTAAATTCAAATAACCATATATATTAGTGTGAAGATATGATATAATGATAGTATAATATATATAGAGTACGTCAATAGTGTAGCGGAAAAACTTCAACTGGGTTAAGATAAGAAAACCCTTTTATGGGAGTTGAGTTGGTCCACAATATAAATGAGTTGTAAGTAATATTGATGGCCACATGCAACTTGTTAGTATAAGGTTCTTCATATCAATATTATAAGGAGTAACCAAGATGGGTTAGTAGAGTAGAGAAAGGTAGTTATGTACTAATATTTCTTCATTCACACTCAACCTTTTTTGCTCGCATAATTGACTTAGAAATTTTCCATGGGTTAAAAACTAACCAACGTGTTGCATCTACACTAATAGTTAATCTAACCTAGCTCATTTGATATCTCCATTAATTACGATACTTATAAATGATAGCTTATGATTAGTAGCACTTTAAAGATATTATTACTGCAATTAACCATTCGAAATTCGGTCGAGTTTGAGTTAAATCAAACTTAAGTTAAATATTTACACACATTACGCTGAAATATTCTAAGTGATTCACTAATACAAAGGTTAAGTTTTTCTTACAGCCGCTAATTTCTACAACAATAAATCTTGACAACTCAATTTGATCTGAATTATATAATGGGGGCACACTTTGTACTATCTTAAAAAATAAAATAAATGTTTTACCTAGAGTACTTTTTATTGAGAATTGCATCCTTTCTCATGAAAAATATATAAATGATGAAAATGTTCTTTTTAATTGATTTAAGGAGTAATAAATATTTTTGATTCGGATCAAATTGATCCATTAAGCACTTACTCTTTGTACAATTTTACATTTCCAATAAAATCGATGACAGGCTACTCAATTTAGGGTAGTCTTTCTCTTTTCTAAATGCACCAAGTAACCCCGGCCTCAACTATAAATATGTTTTTTTTTTTACATTATTGACTTTTTAATTTGTCAAATAAGGTGTCATGTTGAGACTAAAAGACTTAACAAGACCAAAAATAGAGAATACATTTTCTTTTCTCTTATTTTAATAAAACTCGTCTGCATTGAAGCCAGGTAACAGCTTAATTCAAATAAATAATTCATGTTCTTGGATGCAATCCAACAATATAATATCAAAGATTCTTTTCCATTTTCCATATCACCTTGATCTAGTTACTCACATATGATACGGGGGTACTCAATTCCAAAAAGGAAAAAGAAAATCAAATCAACATCAGTATTGAAAGTGATGCTATCTATTATTATCACTTTAATTTTTAGTCAAGCTACTCTAATTATTGTCGTATCTTATTACTTGTACATTATTATTCTTTCTAATCGTAGATTACGAAAGCTTTTTAGTTAAAAATTAAAGTGCTAAGAAAAAAAAAAAAAAAAAGTTCGATTGAAATTCTTTTAAACTCAAAAGAAGAAAGAATATCATGGACTTTTTGTATATGCCATCACAATGAATAAACTTGGAGTAAAAAATGGAGTAATGCTTTATTTTAACCCTTTATTCAAACTTTCCATGGAAAAACATTTCTCAGTTGGAAGGGAAACAAAAAAGAAAGATGAACAGTCAACACAGACTTAAACTAAAACAAAAATCATTGAATTCCATCCAACAGTCCTGCTGATAATTTTCACCAACCAGAAAGACATTTATTCATTTACGAGCAGCTCCCACTTCTGACTACTCTATTAGACTATTACTGTCCAATTTCTATATTCCCAATATTACCCTCACCTCCTCCCCCCTCCCTCCTGTAAACCCTCCTTATTTTCATTTTAAAAAGTGTATTAAAATTAGAGCTTCTCCTCATGCTGCTCAACACACAGACAAAAAAATTATCAGTCTGGTTGTTTTCTTTGTTGGCTTATTACATGGTCCTGCAAGACCAGAGAAGGTAATCTCTCTTCTTCGTTCTCTCCCTCTGGGTTTTATACAGTCAGTCTCTAACGAGACAAAATGAACCATGGTAGTTTAGTTGAGCTCCGGTTCGACGCCACCCACAAACCCATTTGGATTTAATGTTGTTGCAGAAGCAAGAAAAAGTGGTCTGCAACGTAAAGCAATTGCCATTTATGAGATAAAGAAAGGGGCTTTTGAAAGTGGTTGGAGGTTTTGGTACATTCACTCTCTCTTCTGTTATTGTTCTTGAGCTTTAATCCTCATTGCCAAAATGGGTTTTGGTTTCTTAGGTTCAATTTTTGTTCTAACACTGTTCTTTAGGTCTTTGACTTGTCAACAACCTAATACAGATGGGTTCTTTGTGTCAGATTTCCTTCAAAAAATGGGTTTAACTTCATCTCATGTTTACAATTTCTCTTCCGCTGTTTGTTCATGGCAAGGAGTGTTTTGTGATGCCAAACAAGAGAATGTCATTGGGCTCGTTGCTCCTAATTTGGGCCTATCTGGGTCAATTCCTGATACCACCATTGGCAAACTTAGAAAGCTCCAATCTTTGGATTTGAGCAATAACTTTATCACTGCCTTGCCTTCTGATTTCTGGAGTTTGGGTACACTCAAAACCCTTAATCTCTCAAATAACAAGATATCTATGAATCTCCCTAGCAATTTAGGCAATTTTGGTCTTCTTGAAACCTTGGACCTTTCTTCCAACAATTTCACTGGTTATATTCCTGAAGCCATTAGCTCCCTTGTCAGTCTACAAGTTCTTAATCTCAATCAAAATGGGTTTACTGACATTCCTTTGGGGGTTCTGAATTGCCATTCCTTGGTTTCTATAGATTTTTCAGGGAATAGTTTGAATGGGACTCTTCCTAATGGTTTTGGCTTGGCTTTTCCTAAGCTCAAATCATTGAATCTTGCTGGAAATGAAATCCATGGAAGGGATTCAGGTTTGTCCGGGATGATGTCATTAACTTATCTTAACATTTCAGGGAATCTTTTTCAGGGTTCTGTAGTTGAAATCTTTCAGGGGCCATTGGAGGTTGTTGATTTAAGCCATAACCATTTTGAAGGTCATATTTCCCAGGTAAACTTCAGTTCCAGCTTCAATTGGTCTCATTTGGTTTACCTAGACATGTCTGATAATCAGCTTAGTGGAGAGTTTTTCGATAATTTGAATCAAGCCCAGAATCTAAAACACCTTAATCTTGCCAAGAACAGATTTTCCAAGCATGATTTCTTGAAAATCGATACACTTCTTGGTTTAGAGTACCTGAACTTGTCTGAAACTAATTTAATTGGTCCAATCCCAAGCGAAATCTCACTATTGACCAGTTTGAGAATTCTTGACCTATCCCATAATCGTCTCAGCAGTAGAATTCCCCTTTTGAGTATCAAAAACCTCGAAAATCTAGATCTTTCATTCAACAATCTAAGTGGAGACATCCCATTGTCTATCTTGGAAAAGCTCCCATGGATGGAGAGGTTCAATTTCTCTTTCAACAACTTAACCCTTTGTGATTCAGAGTTTTCCCCCAAAACCCTCCAGTCAGCTTTCATCGGGTCCTCGAACAGTTGTCCAATCGCTGCAAACCCTAGTCTCTTCAAGAAAACAGCTCATAAGCATCGAGGCCTCAAGCTTGCTTTAGCTTTAACCCTCTCATTGGTCTGTTTGCTTGTCGGTTTGCTGTTTCTAGCCTTTGGTTGCCGGAGAAAAACCCAAATGTGGGCTGTGAAACAGAATTCGTACAAAGAAGAGCAAAATATTTCGGGCCCCTTTTCGTTCCAGACGGATTCAACCACTTGGGTAGCTGATGTTAAGCAAGCAACCTCTGTTCCCGTTGTAATCTTTGAGAAGCCGTTGTTGAATTTCACGTTCGCGGATCTTTTGTCAGCCACATCAAATTTTGATAGGGGAACCCTTTTGGCAGAAGGGCGATTTGGTCCAGTTTATAGAGGGTTCTTACCAGGTGGGATTCATGTAGCTGTGAAAGTTTTGGTCCATGGCTCCACCATGACTGACCAAGAAGCTGCCAGAGAGCTCGAGTACCTTGGCCGAATCAAACACCCGAATCTTGTTCCATTGACTGGGTATTGTTTGGCCGGTGTACAAAGGATTGCCATTTATGATTATATGGAGAATGGAAATTTGCAGAACTTGCTTTACGATCTTCCTCTAGGGGTTCAAACTACAGAAGATTGGAGCACGGACACGTGGGAAGAAGATGGTGAAAGCAATAACGGGATTCAAAATGTGGGGTCTGAAGGGATGTTTACGACGTGGAGATTTAGGCACAAAGTTGCACTTGGCACTGCTCGTGCCTTGGCATTTCTCCACCATGGGTGCTCGCCTCCTATAATTCATCGAGATGTCAAAGCCAGTAGTGTTTATCTTGATTTCAGTTTGGAGCCAAGATTGTCTGATTTCGGACTTGCAAAGATTTTTGGAAATGGCCTTGAGGACGAGATTGCTCGTGGGTCACCCGGCTACGTGCCACCAGAGTTTCTTCAGCAAGACACTGGCTCCCCAAAGGCCATAACTCCGAAATCTGATGTTTATGGATTTGGGGTCGTTCTTCTTGAGCTGATTACCGGGAAAAAACCCATTGAAGATGATTATTTTGATGAGAATTCGAAAGATTCAAAAGAAGCAACTTTGGTGAGTTGGGTGAGAGGGTTAGTAAGGCAGAATCAGTCGTCAAGAGCTATTGATCCGAAAATTCGTGGAACAGGACTCGATAGTCAAATGGAGGAGGCCTTAAAGATTGGATATCTATGCACAGCCGAGAATCCTTCAAAACGACCAAGTATGCAACAGATAGTTGGGATTTTAAAGGATATTGAACCAGTTGTGAACCAGTAAAAAAAAAAAAAATTAAAGTTTGGTTCTTTCATCTTTGCTTCTCTTATCTTGTTCCTTTTGTACGTTTGAGTTCTTGTCATGAGTTATGTCAACGCTACCATGAGGGTAATGTACAGTGGTTCACAGATCTTTGGAGTCCACCAGCTATCTATTCTACATTAGATACGTTGGTGGCATAAAGTCTTAAATTTTATACACTGGGTTTTGGTCCTTGTTATACTTGTTCTCATCGAATAAGCAAGAAAGTTTTGCTGGTTCCTTGAAATATTTCACGTTTCTCTAGTCCTTTGACTATTATTTGAACAATTCCCGCAACTCTAATGCTTGTGAGAATATGAAACTTGGGTATTGATTCCCTGTAACCCTAACTGTTCATTCTTTATGCAGGATTTAGGGTTTTCCGGTCATGTTACACAATTTCTCAGTTTCTTTCGACTATTATGGCCTAGTTTTGGGTGTTTTAGTTGCTATTTTCATAGTTCGATGGCACAAAACGAAACGAAACAAAACAAAATTGGTTGCTCTCGGGTAAAAAGATAAAGGGTTGCTCATAAAAAGAGAGAATAATTTGTTCATGCATTAAGACATTGTTGCTTGAGGAAATTGGATTTTCTTAACAGAAGGGCGCCCACATGTTTTTTGTTAAGTGTATGCATCCTTTCTTGTGACTGACTATACACAACAATTACTGCTACTAGATATTTTGGTGGACCTTGAGGTAGTTGTGGATGACATGATCATTCTCACTGTGAGCCATGCCACACTGTTTGACTGATGGACCACTTATCAAATGAAATGAAGGGTGTGCTTGTGGTTAAAAAAAAAAAAATTTATGGGATAAAAGTTAGGCACAACACAACTAATGTCTTCACATGTAATTTCAAGACATTTTTGGAAGATGTAGCTCAATAATATAAACCCAAAATTGTTTGCTTCCAAGTTCTTGTCTTCACCATTAAAATTGGCATTGATTATTCTTCTTCTTGTTGCACACAAACTCACTCAAATATACATGCAATACACTACCCACTTACAAATTAAGCCTGGTGTTCTTGAAACAATAGGAAATCATAAAACTGCTGCTGAAGTGGACACTTTTTTTAAAAGGTTAAAAAAAAAAAAAACTAGAGTTCAATATGTGAAAAAGTGTGAATACTAGTAGTTTTATAATCTCTCATTAGTTGTGGAACACCATATCAACTGATAACGAGATACTCAAAGACTAGTTAATATTTTTTCTAAATGACTTTTTCGACCCAACAATTAAGAGAGACTTGTAAACTTGGACTCTTCTGTAAGTTGAGAGGGATTCTTGCTAAGCTAGCAAGATGCTAGGACTAGGAAGATGTTTGCTTAACTCATCATTATGTAAAGGGAACTTCGAAGTCAAGATTTGCTTTCGTAATCAGTAGTAAGCATGAATTGAAGGTCATGTTGATGGCAATTTTTCAAAGGGGTGGGAGGGAGAGTTGACAACCACACTAGATGCACATATGACCTCACAAGTCACTTGGAATATAATCCAGATTTGTATGATAGGCTTGTTAGCAGTGGAATGGTCATGCACACACACACACACACACTCATTCATATGCACGCACTACACTACACGCAAACACACTCAATCGTACACACACAAACCCACCTACAGAGCGCGGTGCTCTAGAAACAATAGAAAATCATAATGCGTGGACAAATTTTTTTTTAAGGTTACAAATTTTTTAGAGTTCAATAGATGAAAAAGTGTGAATATGATATAAATGCAAGATCGAATCCAAAGAGAGACCAACCACGAAGAACAATGACATTGAAACATAAAACAACGAATTGAAGAAAAGATAGGGAGTTTCTCTCAACTCTAGGGCGGATTTAATCCCTAAAACCTTGGGGTGCAACCTCGACCCGCTAATTGCAATTGATTAGGAACCAAGATCACGGAACATCACAAGCTTGCAACTCAACAAACTTTATAAGTTCGAAGGGTTGACAATTCTAGTCCAAGAAATCTCTCCAAAACTCACAATATTATGAAAACTCGAATCAATTCAATAGCATATCAAAGGTGTCCCAAAACAAGGTTCTTAAGGTCTTTATATAGGCTTACAATACTGAAAATAAACCTAAATCACGTTGGAAACCGAAAACCCTAAAGGAAAATACCAAAAATAAGACTCAAAAACGAAACAGGAAATTAAAGTATTGCATCGAGGCGGTTGTGCCACCCTTCACGGCACGAGTGCGCCTATTATTGCTGAACCCAGTTGTTTGCACGAACTTGTGAATGCGATCGATTCAGATTTGCAAACTTCTCTGCGGTCGCGTGACCTATCATGGCGCGGGCGCGTTGTCTTCCAATCCTCAAGTTCGCAGTTTGTCCTCTTGTCTTGTTCTTCAACGTCGATAAGTGTCCGTTTGGGTCCAAAGACTCTAAGAATGCACACGAACTCTTTCTTGGATTGTCCTCGAATGAATGGGCACCCATCTATCATCAATGAGTTGCTTGAATTTGGCTTCGATCCTTGGTGTGATTCGTGGTTCTCATCAGAATACTAGCAGTTTTATGATCTCTCATTAGTTGTGAAATACCACATCAGCTGATAACGTGATACTAAAGGACCGACAAATATGTTCCTCAAGACTGTATACTCATTTTTTTTCGACCCAACAATGATGAGACTCGTAAACTTGGATTGCTGCTAATTAAGCTAGCAAGATGCGTGCTTAACTCATCATTATGTAATCTCATTTAATTAATAAGTAGTCAACATGTATTAAAGGTCATGTTGATGGCAATTTTTCAAAGGGGTGGGAGGGAGAGTTGCCCACCACACTAGATGCACATATGACCTCACTAGTCACTTGGAATATAATCCAGATTTGTATGATAGGCTTGTTGGCTGTGGAATGGTCATGTAATTAGGGATAGTTTTATAATAATGTTGGATTCTTTTGACTCTTCACGATAAGAGAGTGAATGGATGGAGAAAAATTGTTCTCACTCCAAACATGATCGAATTTTCTATGAGATTTCCTTCCTTTTACAAGACTTTAAGCCACTTACACTTGGAAAAAAAAGAACTATATCAAGAAACTGTGTTCAAAATAAGTGTCTGTTTTTATTCAAATTAAAATGAGCATTAATATTTATTCAGAACTGGGCCCTAAAATGATGCATGTATGAGTTGGTCGAAATGTTTAACCAGTTTAGGCAGAACTGGGCTTGTGCGCCATCCCTCTTCATAAGAATCCAAAAGAAGTCCATTTCTCTCCCTTGGGCTTTATCTCAACCTGATGTGGGCCCGGTTAAAACCAATGAGTATGTCACTATGGAGCCTTATTAGTTTCTTTGGTATTCCATTTCCACATGTTCTTCAAAGTTCTAATCAAATCTCTTATTGATTTGGTTTATAAAAATAGATACATAAAAAAAAAGAAAAAGAAAAAGAGAGAATAATGGGATATGAAGAAAATGTATAATTTTTAATGAAGACTTAAGCATTTCTTTTCTTTTTCTGAACAAAAAAAGGGTAGAGATCCATATAAAGGAAAGGAGGTGTAAGGAATTATATATTTGTATTCCTCCAATTGGCATCTTATACTAATATGTTCATGCCACTAGGTAGGATATTGGCCAGGGCATCTGGTTCCATTATTGAGTGGCTTTAAATTAAATTCTATATATAGAATTTGGTACTGGTACCAGAATAGGACTTTTCACCTGTACAAAATTAAAGAGAATCACGCCACATACACACACATACTAATCTCATAAACTATTCACCATAGTTATACCTTAAATAGCAACATTTTAAAAGTTGTAATACTATTTATTAGGTGGTGATGGGTTGGGTTGGGTTGGGTGATGATATTGATACCCAAATTCTTCCAATTTATTTGTACGGGTGGGTGGGTATGAGAGAATCCGTTGTTACTTCTAAGATTTTTCATCATTTGACTAATTGATCGTGTGCCTCTCCTCTCCCCCCATTGCTGCGATAAAAAAAAAAAAAACAGTCAAGAATTTTCAAAATTTTTTTTTTAAAGAATTTATAAAACGTGTTTTTGATTTTCTTAAAATGTCATAATTGTGTCAATAAAAAGATATGCTAAATTAACTTTTTCGGGAATAGAATAATGATTGGAATTCTAATGGTAACCAAGTTGTTGTTGTTGCAATCACATTGGAAAATTGAAACATATATATATGTACAAAGTATATCAACATAAATAAATTCTCATTTTTTTGTTGCAAAGATGATGATATCAAAATAGATAAAAATTTATTTTATGTACTTTTAAAATATTAAATAAGTGCATTGATATTTTTTGCTTTTGTTTTAGTTTTTGACCAATCAAATTAGTCAAAATAAAAACTCAAGCAATTGAGTATTAAAATTCAAAATTTTCGTTTACAAACTTTATAATATATATATAAGATCTGATAAAAAAAAAAAACACTGTACAAAATTTTTCCAATTGTGTGATATCCATTATCCAATCAAACAAAAATTTATAAAAAAATAAAAAGAAAAACAAATTGTACCGAGAGTTTATTAAAACTTACCCTTATGGCTTATATTATTCAAATAAACGTATATTATACGATTATTATTTACTGTGCATCGAATGAATAATTATGAAAAACAAACGGCTAGGATTGCATCAAGGGAATAACAATATAGAAACCCTAAACAGGGAGGAGAATGTAACAAGAGTTTGTGAAGGACTGAATAATTCTTCCCCGAATAAACTGCTTTTTCAATCCTCTCTCATATCACCTCTTCCATCATCTTTTTTAGAGATTGATGATATAGGGAGATATAGCCAGAGAAAAAAAAAGAAGAAGAGTCTTTTAGAGATTGAAAGAGAAGGAGAGAGAAGCTAAAAAGATGTCGGACGAGGAGCACCACTTTGAGTCCAAGGCCGACGCCGGCGCCTCCAAGACCTTCCCTCAGCAAGCTGGTACCATTCGTAAGAATGGCTACATAGTCATCAAGAACAGACCTTGCAAGGTTCACTCCTCCCCACTCCAATTATTTGAATTTTTTAATTTCTGTTTTATTTTTCTCTCTTGATCGATCTTTGTTGTGCTGTACCTATTAATTTGAGCTAGGTTTGTTTTTATTTGTCCAGATCTTGCTAGATAGGGGTTTTCCGCTCAATTATAGATAGTTTATGTTTGAGTTTCTGTGATCTCACTTTGATATTTAATCTGTAGTTTTTGTTAGTATCAAACCTGGGTATAAGTTGTTTTCATCATATGTCATAAACATTGATTGATTGGAGATCCAGTGATTGGCTTAAATGTTAATCAATTTTAATAGGTAGAGTCAGATATGCGATATCAATGGATGGTACGGATTCTCGGGATTTTGTTTTAATTGTGTTTTATATGGGTCATCAACGTTACGACATTAGTCTTATCCTTACCGTTTATGGCTTTTTGTGTATATAGATAGTGATATAGCCCGTTAAGGGTAAGCTAGATTTACACGAACCATTTTTGGGGTTTGATCTTCTGAAAAGAGCACAGCTTTGAAATTAAGTGATCAATCCTTCTGTACCTCTTCAGTGCATCTTGTGTGTGTGTGTGTCTGTTCGTTCAGTCCTTTTTTTATAATTTTCTCTGTAGGTTTTTTTCCATCTGATACTGAATCCAGTCAATTACAAGTGATTTTAATCTAGCTGCATCTGTACCCCTAACTGTGGTTCATTCTCACTTGTGCTACTTTTATTACCCAAACATGTACTGTCAGCATTACAAAGGTGCAATCTTTTTCCTACTTATTTTGTTCTGATTTCTTGATTATGTAAGTTGTTTTGGTAAAGGCAAGATTAAAATCGTTTAAAACCCGCACGGTATGTTTGTAATGAAGTTGTATACAACACTTGCATAATATCTCAAAATATTGCTTCTTTATCATTTGTGGTTTTCTGAGATTTTTGAATTTTTTTGGAATACTATGTTCAATGTAATAAAAGTACTTTAAAGTTTAGATACGACTGGTTCTCCAAACTTTAAATGTTCTAGTTTACATCTTTATGTTCTTCCGAAGACCTTGACTTAATCCCTTTTTTAGAGTACATCCTTCATACAATTTCTTTCAGCATAAGAATTCATCTGGAATTCAATTATAAGTTTTGGTTTTTGTAGATTTCGTCTTGTATAGTCCCAGTTAGGTAGGTTGTGTCCAAGGCGCTTTGTTTCAATTGAATTCTCTTTACAACATTAATCAAATTAATCACTTTAAATTCAACAAAAAGTTCTACGTCAACCTGTTAATATCTATGCAGAATATTGTGATCTTTTCTTATACTTAACTTTAGTTCTTCAGAGTTCCAATTTCCTAACAGTTTAGAAGCTGCATCTTATGATACATGCTTTTGATTGCAATAGATCTTCATGTTTCCTTCATACGTCTTCGTTCAGTTTAGGAATTTAGTAGAAGTGTTTTATCTTCTCTTATGCTTTTCTGTTCTGGATTTCCTTTTTCATTTTATGCCAAAAAAACAAAAGCAGTATAGTGTGTGTTTGCCTCCCCTTGCACATCAAGAATGTCTTCATGAACCATTTTCTCCTTTTGGTGTGAATCTAGTCCAACATGAAGTATAACTGTAGCAATTGCATGAGAAATTTAGGACCCCTGACTGATCTCTGGAAGCTTCTAAGAAGTATTCAAGGACAATTGCAATGTCAATGTGAGTTGTGAAATAACAATAGAAACAAAAACTGGAAATAATGTACAATTGTAATAATATTGCATGTTGACTGAACAGAATAATTAGTCCTGTCATGCTATTGGTGGTGGTGGTGGTGCACGCCTTCTAGCAGCGTGTTATTTTTATTTTTTGTGACATTTTGCTGTAGTGTTATTGTAGTGCAATATATATCTTCTTGTATATAATTGGTCCATGGGCAAGCTCTTTCGTCCTTGCATTCTTAACATGCTCTGTGTGGGTATTGTTTTGAGCAGGTTGTTGAGGTGTCCACCTCTAAAACTGGCAAGCATGGACACGCAAAGTGTCACTTTGTGGGAATTGATATATTTACTGGCAAGAAGCTCGAAGATATTGTTCCTTCATCCCACAATTGTGATGTAAGTGTTATATATTTACCTTAACCTAATTTCTGCGTTCTTGTGCTCATATGATCTTTAGTTATTTCATTTAAACTCTCTTTCCTCTTTAGTCTTTCTAGGTTTATCCATCACATTTAACATTACCTCATTTTCTGTGTTTTTGCAAACGATTCAAGTATTTTGCTTACATTTTGTCACTCATTTGTACTTTTTCCAGGTGCCTCATGTCAATCGTACCGATTATCAGCTGATTGATATTTCTGAAGATGGTTTCGTAAGTTTATTTGCAACATAATTCCAGGGAATATCTTGACATGGTTTTGCAGTAAAGTAAAAGACATTGGAGAGGGAACTATAATAGGAAATGTTCAAGAAAGAAATTTAAAATCATTACGTAAAGTTGTAAGGATCATGGGACCATGTATGATGGGCTAACTGGGGTTTTTAATATCTTGTAGGTGAGTCTTCTGACTGAAAATGGAAACACCAAGGATGACCTCAGGCTCCCCACCGATGAAAGTCTGCTCAGCCAGGTACCACAGTCAATTATAACTATATTTTGGCCTAATTTTGGGATTTATCATCCCCTAGTCAGATTTGCCTTTCATTTCTATTTTCTTTCTTTCTTTCTTTCACCTTTGTTAGAATATCTGATCATTGTTTTTTCCATGTGTAATGTAGATTAAAGATGGGTTTGCCGAGGGAAAGGACCTTGTCGTGAGTGTCATGTCTGCTATGGGAGAAGAGCAGATCAACGCCCTCAAAGACATTGGAAAGAATTAAATATTTGGCTGGCTGTTGCAATAACAAAACGTCATCTATGTCCTAACCGTGGAATTTTATTCACTTCTATTTGGGTGTCAAGAAATTTCGATTAAGTTGGTTGGTCCTTTAGCCGTCGTTGTAATTTCAACTTATTTTCAGCCTTATTTATATAAAATGGAGGATACACATACAAGTGCTGCTGAACCCTTTTGGGTGGGGGCCTTGCATTTACAAGGGCATGGAATTTAATACAATTCTAGATTATAGTAAATAAAGTACAAGTATATATTTCCACGTTTGGAGTTTCTACTGGTATTCCAAGATTTGAATAGTACCAGTGTACAGGCATGCCTATTATTCCATGAATCCTGTGTGTGTATGTAGAATGAGTTGTGCTGCTTCTCTCTCTTTGCGAAATTACCAACTTGGCCTTGATTTTTTTTTTTCAGTTATTATTGTGTTAGAATGTATATTTTTGCAAAAAAAAATAATAATAAAAAAAAATTCCAACATGCATGCGCATGTTCAGGTGGATATGTGCCTGACCCAAAATAAATAGCAAAACGTGAGCTAGTCTAAGGGGCTTTATTTGATTCGATATTTGCGTCCACAAGTCGTGTTTGCACACGAGTTCAGACTTTGAATCGAACTGAGATTTGCACCCACCGCCTATGTGAGCGTGCATTTGAGAGACCTTACAAGAAAGGAGCTTGTATATAAACTAGCCTTGTCTTTGCTTTCTTTCTAATGTGGGATAAATTCACTTATCCAATTTCAACCTACTTACTTTAGACCTTAATATCTTCATTATCCAAACATCATTTTGAACGAATAAATATACGATTTCGATGTTTTCACGGAGTAGAGCACATTTTCACAATTATCTTTGTCATTCGACAAACGAATCATTAAGAGCAAAAAAATTAAATTTAACACAAAATAAGTTGAAAACATACACATTCGAAGCAAATGAAAGTGAGAGTTTTAAGTTGAATATTTTCTATTTATAAAAGATGAGGCAAGTTAGTACTTTCCTCAGGGGAGGGGTTGCGTTTAGTGCCTATGTTCTTTTAACTAATGAAAAATATGTAGAAATTAGCCAATTTGGGATGTGAATGAAAAAAATGTCGTGGAGCCTTGTATGACCATGGGCCCAGGCCTAACGAGATTGCGAGCAACAGGGGATTGGTAAAGAGCTTAGCGCGGGCAAGAGAGTAGCAGGCAGGACCCAGGCATAACGAGCAAGACTCGCCTATGGGACCAAGGCATAGCGAGCAGGACTCGCCGATATTGCCCACACCGCACATATCCAGGAGACGTGGCCACGCGGCTAGACTTCATTGGCTAGGCGTGTCCGATAGTTACGCCCACTACCCGGCAGTTATGCTCACTACCCGGCAGTTATGCCCCCCTTCAATCCCATTATGGCTGGTAGTTAATGCAGACCCTATATAAACCTTGGGGGAACCCCAGGCCAATCTACGCACAATTCATATTGTAAGTACACTCTGCTAGATTGAGTTAAGATCATAATACTTACTCTCACACTGGAGTGTTATTGTAGGATAGGCCCTTGCATTCACCCTAGTGTTTTCACTTGTCTTGACAGGTCATCAAAGTCTAGATATCCATATATTTGCTCCCAGAGCAACCCACTATAATTTGTGTAGCATCAGTACAACATGATCGCAATTAGAATGACTGGAAATGGACAGGACGTCGTGGTTGAAGACCCAGTCTTGGTGGTTGATGGTGGTCAGGGCAACCCACCTCTGGCAGGGGGCCCAAAGATCTTTGGCTAACAGCTCGGCATTTTTCTCCTCAATGATCTCTCGGGCAGTTTTGAGATCCTCGTTTAAAAGCGCAGAGGCCTTAGTGTCGTCACTTGCTCGGGTTCCCATTGGTTACGAGCTACACAAATCAGAGGAACGCTGGAAAGGATGTACAAAACAGGAAGGGGACAGAGAAAGTCTTACCTCGCAGATTGCCATGCCGGAATCCCGGAGCACGACACTTGTTGCATCCTTACAATCCCGATACAGACCAGCGTGCATAATCCTTTATAGGATGCCCTGCCCGATCATGGCCGTCGGGTGCCCCAGCCCGAAGGTTAATACTATCAATTCGGGGCATCTCGGCCAGCTCATTCATCAAAGCCTCACAGGCAGCATGGTCCTCAGGTATTGTAAAGCCTTCACGCCACTAAGAAGAGCGGCGGGGAGTAGAAGCTGACTAGCCAACTCGGGTAAGACTGTTATCTCTCTCGCTGTCCACACCACGTGGACACACCACTCTGTCAACCTGAGGTGCAGGTTCATCCGCGGACCGTTTGTGGCTCGGAGGTGTCGCAGTATCACTAGGGGAAAGGACCCTTTCAGAACGGGTTTCCTTTCCAGATAGCTTGGTCTTTTCTGCCTGAAAGGAAGATCCAACCTTAAAAGTTATTGGGGCAGAAGACTTGCCTTTTTAACGGGAGCGGTTGTGCTCCTTCCATTCTGCTCAAAGGCAGCGACCTTTGGGACGAATGCCGGGGTAAGTTTACTGAGCTCACACTAGCGTGATTGCACGCTAGCCTTGCGAACAAAACGGATGTTGTCATTGGCATCAATGTTTAGCAGTTCTGCAGGTAAACAGGAAAAGGAGGTGAGAATAAGCTGGGTAAAACACGTGGAGGACAAAACGGAAACAAAGGAGGAAAGGCAACCCTTGGCGTCTCAACGCAATTCGATCCCTTCTCCCTACAAGCTTCACATTCGCTGTGAAAACAGCCATTCTGAAGAGTCCCCCAAGCAGGGTGAACCCTCTCCAAAGTAATATTCACGCGAGGAAGAATTAATTCCCTCCACATCCGTGTGTTGAATCCCGGTTAGCTGTAGGAGGGTCTCGTCGCTCACCAAAGGCTTTCAGTCAATGTACTATGCTTGGCCGCCGTCGCCAAGCCCCAAAGCCTTCTTCAGTGAGGAAATCATGCGATGCTCGCCTACCGTGAAAACGTCCCTGTTACAAGTTGGGACCTTAACTTCTCTCGCAGGAGGGGGAAACAACCAACCTACTCTAGACTCAACGAGAAGGGGCTTGCAGTCCCATTTATCAAGTTTGTTAGGGAACTGGCTAAACAGCTTGAGCGTTCCAGGCTTCACGCGGCCACTAATTCGACAGAAATTCTTATCTAATGAAAATTGGAATAATTTCCTGAGCAAGAAGAGACAAGGCTCGTGCCTAAGGAGCCTGCAAACAACTGTGAAGACGACCAGGATCCTCATCGTATTCAGTATCATATTACAAGGTATGGCCTGGGCGAACGTCAGAAACTCAGCGATAAAGAGGTCGACGGGCAACCGCAGGCCCACCTTGAAGTAATCATAAAAGAAAACCATCTTCTCCCCCTGCTCGCGGTACTCAGCATAGTCAATTTCCGGATCCATGACAGATACACGATAATTAGTGGAGTCGATACCCAGTTGCATAAACCACTCTTGAGCCTTTTGATTATTTACTGCTCTCTTTGATAGCAGTTAAGGTCCGGAAAGGCTTCACGCCTAGGGGGCCTGTTTGGGACACTCCGACTAGAGCCGGCAAAATTAGCCCAGCCCAATGGGCCGGCCCAACCAACCAGATATTATGGGGGGCTTGGGCTTCAATTTATAAGGCCCGAAAAAATTTGGGCATTTTTGGCCCGGTCCAATAGGCCCGTGGGCTAATTGGGCTCGGGCCAAAAAACCTGATTTTTTGGGGCCAGCCCAGCCCGATACACTTTTATTAAGTTTTCAATCAAACAATTTTCGCTGCTTTAAGTGAGCTTTTAGTGTTGTACATGCTGTGTACAAAACAAGTTTATGTGCAATGCTTTTAAAAATAAAGGGAACGGACATGAGTGTAAATAAAGGGAACGGACAGGAGTGTAAATTATTTGGAACGGACAGGAGTGTATCTTCGAAGTCCAAGACTTGGTTATTTGAAGTCATGAAGTTTATGTTCAATGTTTCCAAGATTAATAAAGGGAACGGACATGAGTGTAAATTATTTTTTTTAATTAATATGAAAATATCTCGTGCAATGCTTTTAAAAATAATTAGAAAAATGTTTGATTGAGGTTAATGCAAATTTTCAGTCAATTGTTTCTTATGTTTTTAATGTATTTTACACTCCTCCTGTCTACAAATAATTTATATAGTTGTATTTTAATCATCAAGATACGACTTATTATTTATAGATTTTATTTGATAAATTGTAGACTTGTAATGAGTTGTGAGAATTTTTTTTATGTGATAACTTGTAAATTTTGTAAAAAATATGTTTTGGTAGAAATTTGGGCCGATTTGGCCCGAAAGCCCGATGACTTATAACTGGGTTGGGCTGGGCTAGAGGTTTGAGGCCCGATGTAGTTTTTGGACTGGACTGGCCCGGCCCGATTTTATGTGTTGGCCCGATGGCCCAACCCAACCCATTGCCAGCTCTAACTCCGACTGCTGGACGCGGGTCTTACACGGCCAGTAGACCTGTTCCTAGTCGTCGCAGGAAAGCTGGTATTGGTCTCGACTAGAGCTGGCAAAATTGGCCCAACGCAATGGGCTGGCCCAACCAACCCGACTTTAGGACGGACTGGGCTTTAGTTTTGGAGGCCCGATGTAAATTTGGGCTGGGCTGGCCCTGCCCGATGGGCTTACGTGCTAGTTGAAACAAATGTCAAAATTAGTGCAAATTAGCCCGAAACAATGCGTCGGCCCGTGGGCTGGCTTGCCCAGCCTGATATTAAGAGAGGTTGGGCTTTAGTTTTAACGGCTCGATATAAATTTGGGCTGGCCCAGCCTGATGGGTTGGGGTTGGGCTAGCCGGCATAGCCCATTGCCAGCTCTAGTCTCAGTAGAAGCATTAAGGGCTTGATTGGGGGTTACCACGTGGGTGATAACAAGGTCATCGGAAGACGAGCTTGAGAGACTTTGCTCCTCGGGGCTGGTCCCCTCACTTGCGGCTTGGCCGCGATCATACTCATAGGCCTCAACATGATCAGTCGCCTCAAAATCGGTGGGCTCATCGCGCAACCTTAAAGGGGAGGATGAACCTACAAGGATAGAGGAAGCAAATGGGTTACTACTTTTGGCACATTTTGGGCCGAAGCAAAAGGGGCAGCAAAAACCCTAGGTCTAAGCTCATCAAAATGGGTAGGGTTTATCCGACCAGGATAATCCATAAATTTCTCGACCCCAATTAAGGATAAAAGTCTCTCTCTACTCAAACGACAAATAGAAAATAAAAACAAAAAGGAAAAATCAGAGGATAAGGTATAATACTTACTGCGAGACATGACTTCGTGGTAAAGAAGAGGAAATTGCTGGCAAGCAAGACTTGGGGACGATTGATCAACTCAGGAACCACCAGGTAGCAATAAGGAAACACCGAAAAATGTTGGCCAGAGGAGCAGTTAATGGCAACGGCTATGGAGAGACAGAAGAAAGTGACTAAGAGGGTTTTGAAGGCTTAAAACTTGTAAAAGGTAAAAGGGGAAGCCATGGGGTATTTATAGGGGTGGGGTGCTCCCAGCCAACCGGTGCAGGAGCCCAAGTGTCCCACACGTGGGTCACAGGTGTTGTATTTTACATAGATTTGCTTGTATCCATAACCTAAGTCTAAGCCAAGGTGACTAATGGGCTGCGTGTTTATTAAAGTGGCAAATTGTACTTAGACATCGCTTGAATAGCTTACGATTATTTATTGTAATTAGCTCAGTCTTCAGAAGATAGCCTGTTGTATATCAGCCATATTTAGATCAGCTATCTTCAAGTCATCAGCCAAGTTCGTCTCAGCAAAGTCCATCAAGTCATCGGACAAGTTTGTTTCAGTCAAACTTTATCAGCAAAGTTGAAGACCTAAGGATCGTCCGATCTAGACTTATCTGAAGATATGCCTTTATTTTTGGCAAAATGACAGAATTCAGACTGAACCTGGTAGAACTACCTATCAAATCTCAACAGCAAGATTGGAGCATTTAATGCATTTAAATTTAAATTCTCCAAGGCTGAAGATCTCTAATGGCTACAAGGGCCTCCCTGAGTTTAAATAAAAGACTCTATTGAAGCATTGAAGAACTCTCTCTGGATCAGTAGCTCTGAATTCACATCTTCGAAATCTTCATCTTCAACAAGCTAGTTCATTAAAAGCTTCAAAGTCAAATCTGTAAAAACATTCTTTGAAGAGCTCCAAACTGAGACGATTAGTCTTTATAGCTCTTTGTTGATTGCAATCTTTAGCATTCAAAACACACGAGGATTATATCTTTGTAGATATTAATTCTCCCGCAAACACTTGGTCAACTAATTTTTGTACACGATCCATTAGTGATCTATCTTGTAAAGATTCTAGTGGAAAACATAGTACACGATTTTTAAATCCAAAGTTGACCATTTTGGTTGTGGACGTAGCACTTACTTATAAGTGTGAACCATATTAAATTTCTTATCTATCTATTTTCTGTGCTTGTAATTTGCTATTACTTACTAATTTCCAGAATTACAACAGCTTTCAAAATAGCTGATCTTGTCCTATCAAGATCAGCCATTTTGAACTTGTCCTATACTTCACTCAATTCCGCTGCAAAATTCTTTCTAACCTTAAGTGAAGTAACTTTGTAAAATAATTTTTAAAATTGGACATAGGCTATTCAGCCCCCCCCTTCTAGCTTATTTGAGCACCTTAAGACCTAACAACAGGCCTACGCCCTAGCCTACCCCTTTTGCACATCATTGCGCCTCGAAAAGGCACAACCTCTCCAAAGGGGCACAACACCCAGGCGAAGGCAAAGCAGACACCTGTTCTCTCCTCCACCATCTTAAGACCAAACTTGCACAAGGCAAAACACACCAAGCTACGTGGTCGATAAGACTAAACCACGACCAAAAGGTAATCACGAGCATGCTTCCCACCGCGAGCATAAATTCTTTATGACCAGGAAGCATGGGGCCACTGATAAGCCAGACCTAGAGACACGACCATGGGCCCAAGCCCAACCCACGGTATGGGTCAAAGCCCATGAGATCGCGAGCAACAGCGGATTGGCAAAGAGCTTAGCGCCCTGGTAAGAGAGTAGCGGGCAGGACTCGACATAGCGAGCAGGACTAGCTGTGGGACCAAGGCACAGCGACCAGGACTTGCCGATACCGCCCACACCACACAAGTCCAGGGGACGTGGCCACACGACTAGACCTCATTGGCTAGACGTGCTTGGCAATTATGCCCACTACCCGACGGTTACGCCTACTCCGCGGTATTTATGCCCGTCTTCAATCCCATTATAGCTGACAGTTAATGCAAACCTTATATAAACCTTTGGGGAACCCCAGGCCAAGGTACGCACAATTCATATTACAAGTAATCTCTGCCAAGATTGAGTTGAGATCATAATACTAACTCTCACATCGGAGTGTTATCGCAGGCAGACCCCTACATTCACCCTATTGTTTTCACTTGTCTTGGCAGGTCTATCAAAGTCCAAATATCCATATACTTACTCCTGGAGCAACCCGTGATAATCTATGTAGCATCGATGAGTTCTTCCATTTTATGGATTCTCACTTGCTTAGATGTCAGATAAATGGCTTTTGTTGCTCTGTGAATAATTTTATTTGCGTTTGATGCATGGGCAATCCTGGTATAGGCGGGGAGACCATCAAACCAGCAGTACTGGTACAAGCTGGGAGAACTTCCCGAGTGTTCAGGAAAAGTGGCCGAAAGTTGGTAAGAGTCAAACGTAGAGCCTCAGTACGCGTATTCTTTTATTCCAGAAGTCGGGGAAGAAAGGACCAAGGAGTTTTCAGAATGTTTTGGAAAGGTCTTAACAGAAGGGAAAGGGTAACCCAGTGCTGAACGTAAATTTGTAAGAGTTAAACCTAGAGGCTTGCACCTATTCTTTTCTCCGAAAGGGTGGAGAAGGAAGTGGGAGGCTTGTAGTTTCTCGGGTGTGGGGGGTTTGGGGCGGGGGTTTAGCTCTCTTCATGTAGCTTCAAACTCTTTGTTCACAAATTCCAAATTTTTAAACAAATTGTCATACTGTAGGTAGTAATCACTTGGCTTCAGATATTTTAGACTTAAATGATCTTTCATAATAGTAAAGTGCAAGAAAGAAACTAAAAGAACAATGAAAATAAGTTATCATATTTATAATATCGTACCGTGTATTGAGTACCGAGAAAATTATTCAGCATGATTGTTACATCATAATCATGTTGCTAATATGGTTTGACATACCACTCATATTACTACGTATGGAAGAGACCGCCAATCAAACCAAAATAGTTGTGAAATACCTTACAATCACTAACCTTAATGTTGGTATATGGTTGCATCGTACCACGTTACCCTAATATATGAGTATGAGGTGAATGTCCCACGCAATAACTTCTAGTATCTAAGGGAAGGGAACACAATTGAGAGATAGTAATGAATCATTTTCATATACTACTAGTTGAAGTCAGTGGTCCGGCACTTTGGATTATTATATAAACTAATTTGGATGAGATCCATCAAATTCAAGGCACTGCAGACAGGGCAAATAGATAATGAATTGACATGAATGTTGTGGTTGTAATGAAAGCGCTTGTTGAGGTAACCTATCACAACTTGGGAAATGCAGGGGTCTGAATGTGTTGCACTAAGCATGCCGGACACTATGACAGGGACCAAAAATATGGCAGTAATCATGCAAGACATTCTGACAAGGTCCCAACAGAGCGGTGCCAAGCAAGCAAGCAAGATATTTGAAAAGGTCAGCAACAGAGGTTTGCAATCGCAGGCTACTAACAAAAGGCAACAACTACACGAACCGAGCAATCAACAATAGACAAACCTATTATGACATATGGGATACATCATACTCATCAGTACTGGGTAAGCAAAATATTTCATCTACGATATGATGCGTACAAAACCAACACTATGCATACAAATGTGGCAGTCAGAAATTTGCTAAAAACGACATGCATTAAGTGGTGGCACTCCCTCGGTGATGATGTTAATACATTTGAGATAGTTACCATTTGAATATCAAAGAGATTAGAGAAATTTTAATTGCTAGCATGTTCAACCATTTCTTGTAAGCCTTATATATAAATTGAACAATTCAAATAGCTCATTGAACATTATTTACACAAGTTTCTGCACAAAATTTCCTGCAAGCATGCAGCAAGATAGTGCAATACAGGATAGTAATACAAGGGGCTAATCAACTGCATTTTCTGCCCATATTTACTGTTTGTGTAAATAGGACAATTATATGAGTAATAGACTAGATACATCAATAATCGGACAACCTTAACTTATATCTAAATGGTAAGACTAGATACATCAACTGCATTTTCTGCCCATATTTACTGTTTCTGCTCACGAAGAATCTTTACGTACAGGGTAATTGCCATATATATAACAACCAAATCCCCAGAAGGTAACAATCAGGGATAGTATCTTGAAACCGCTCATAGGATCATGTAATATTATAACAGCTGCAATGCTTGTGAGAGGTACCCGTATTGCGTTGAGCACACCTGCCAGCACAGTGGAAGACAGATATACCACAGCAGTGGCTCCCAAAATTCCCAACTGAAATGTAATGACACTCCATATCAGAACCATCAAATAAGCTGTTTTGCCACCCTTGAAAGTTCTTGCCTCACTGCTCATCCCTCGGAAATCCCCACTTGCAACGAGGCCAATGGTGGTAAATACAAAGCCGAAGAAGGAAACCATGACTTGTTGCTCTAAGACGACATGAAAGGATCTTCCACCAAGTAATTTCACAAAAACGAGCTCAGAAAGAGCAAATATGAGCCCGTGGAGAGCAGATGCTACAATATCCCATACAAAACCAGCAATGTATTGGGATTCAGTAATACTTCCATATCTATCCGAACTTGAATCTAAGGCAATGATGGCCATTGCAGCGGTAATAATAACAATAGCATTAATAATTGAAGTGTTAATTTTATTTTTCACGATAAGATATCCAAATAGAGCAGAGAAGACCAGAGATGTTGATGCCAAAAGAGAAGCAGTTGACGCCGGGAGGTAGGCATAGGCGTATGCATACATGAGGTTGTCAGCAGCACTTAGGAAACCCAACAGGACATAAGATATCGTGAGCTTGACATTCAAGGGGGTGGGAGAGGTTTTGCAAAATAAGTATGTAGGAATTAAGATTACAAGAGGCATTGGCCAGCCTGCAACTGCTACCCACGAAATGAGCCATTTGCTCTTCCCACCATCCGCAAAATAGATACGAGACAGAAGGCTCGATGCAGGGAATGCCACAAGCATTGCTCCACCGCTTAAAAGTAGAAGAACCCAAAATGATAATGGCTTGCTTCTATATGCTTCCCAAGCCATGGTCCTGTAGGCCAAAATTCTGTCACACAAAGGCTGTGATGGTATGGCTGGTGCCCCTTCTTCCATTCTTTCCCCTAAAATGAATCAACAGTCGACAAATGCCAGTCAAAACCAACAGAATCACAAGATGCATATCAGCGAAGCCAGAAGCTGCTTCATGTAAAGGCATATGAGGCTAATATAGAACAACATAAGATGCCTAGAGAGCGAATGATCAAGTAACAAATAGCAATTCCCATTCAACAGGAGGCTTACTTACTCTTTAGAGTTTAGTCAATCAGTCAGAACAGTAGATTAACCCCAATACAGCCTTGTACAGCTGTAGGGCTTTAAAGTACAAATTTATGCAAAGTTAAAAGGTGTCAACTACTTCTTATTCCCCAGATGTGCAAAAGGTCTCACTATCAGTTTCCATGATGTCCAAAATAGCATGCCTTAATGGATAATCATGCGGAATATATTGTAAATAAAGGGAGTCAAGAAACATAAGGTTTCATTAAATCTTTGAATTTCATGTAAGACTCTTTTATGGATCAACTTAGAATAGCAAGGAAAAGCTCACAATCAAAGTATCAAAGCTGCATTGACTGCTTAATTGCTAAAACTCAAGTTAGGTGCAAATGTTGAGTTAAAATCTTCCTAGAAAACTTCTTTAGTCCTTGAATCCTGGTCCAGCCATTAGGCCAGTAACTTGCTTACAAAAATGGCAGGATATAGCAACGACTACCACTCCCTTCCGCCTCTCCATTTAAAAATAAAATAAAATAAGGCCAGATTTCGGCCCGTGATGAATGTAACAGTAGTGATTTTATACTTTTAACTGCACATTTGACAAGATTAAAGCAAGCAAACAAGGCTCATACCAGAAACCCCCTTAAGTTCATTCAAAAATAAGTAACTTTTCAGATCATAAATTGAAACATAACATACTAACATACTCTTCCTTTCCACAAATTTATAGTCAATAAAGAAACTGGTTGACCACATTTATAATCTTGCCCCATCTCTACAACTGGGAAGACCAGGAATTTCAATAATTGAAGCAGCAAAATACCATTTTTCACTACATCTTTTCTTTTTTTAGGATAATTATACCTTATAAACTTCTTAAATCCTAAAAAAAACTTATAGGATTTAAGAAGAATTACACCTTATAAGCTTCTTAAATCCAAAAAAAAACTTGCACATCCCAATTAGCCCGTTTTGTAGCTCCTTTATCATTCAATAAAGAGGAATGCATACATCACCATCGGTGTACACATTCTCGGTCTTCCCTTTCATTTTTAAAATTCCCCTATTTCATATAAATTCAGGTACACACGCACACATATAAGGAATCAAATAGAAAATTCACTAGGGTTTTGAGTGTAGGAGTGGTCACAATTCAGAAAGAACCTAAATACAAGTATGAATGAGAATTACTTAACAGAACTGGAAAGAAATATTGAAAATTAAGCTACTAGGATAGAATAATCGGAGAAGTAATAAATGTATGAGTTTGAGTTGAGCTAGCAGACCTAGTTGAATAAACGGTTGCTGCATGTGGACGACGACCGGGAGAGCTCAGATTGAATTGCCGGCGACGCAGTTCGGTTTGTTTCTGTTACACCAAAATTCTGTGTGGAGGAAAAGAGAAAAGGCATTTAAAGGTCGTGGTTTAAAAGCACAAATTAACGTGGCATATTATGTGTCATTAAAACATTAGAGTCTAACTGGGTTTCAAAATTTAGGGCCGTTGACTAGTGTATAAGGTTCGTTTTGTGTTTTATGTAATTTTTTTTACTTAGTTTTCCCTTATCTATTTAACTCATTGATTATACCATTTATATATCTCTCTCTCTCACCTTCTATTTTCCCTCCTTTTTAAATATAATTAGTTCATTTTATTGTTTATAGTATTTTAATAATGATTGAATAAAAATTAAGAAAGACATAGAGAAATAAATATATTGAATGTAAGCAAAATAACAATGATGTAGTATTATCAACTAATGAAATACATAAAATCAATAATCTTACTTTTTACATTAATAAAGTTACTGTTTTGATATATTATAATGAAAGAGTCTATTTATAATATATTAATTACTACTTATCTACTAGTACATCTATCTAAAGATGAGCTTATATAAACGAAAATACCCCCCCCCCTCTCTCTTTAACTATCATATATTCCCTCTATTTTTAAATTATTGTCTTGTTTAATCGATACACTGATTAAGAAAAAATATTTGACTTAATTATTAATATTGGTACAGTATACTGTTTATTTTAATGTCCATGTGAATATTGGTATAGTGTGTAAACAAAGTGATGTCCTAAAAAGAAAAGTTTCAAACAAGACAATTATTTATGAACGGACAAAAAGAAAGGACAATAATTTAGGGACGGAGCGAGTAGTTATTATTGATATCACTAATATAAGATTTAACCAAAATAGGAATATTAGTTATAATGTTGACATCCATATTTAATTTCACTTTTTACTTTATTACTAATAAAATTTCATGGTTATAAAATATTTTTTTCACATCTTGTAGAAAATGTAATTTTAATTTTTTTAGCGCATAAATAATTATATATGGCTATTCAAGAAAGTCAGAAAGGAAAATAAAGATACACTTTTCATTAAACATTCTGAAAAAGAAAAATTAAAAGATAGTGCTGAAAGGTAACTTGATAAAGTCAAATAACATTCAAGTGCAAGAAAAATAACTTTATTAGAAAATAATTGTAACTACGTACTCGCATAATTACTACTCCCTCCATTCCTTAATTATTGTTTTGTTTGACCCGGTACATGGATTAAAAAAATAATTGACTTGATTATTAATATTAGTATAATGTATAATTTTTTTTAATGCCCATGTGTATGTGGTCCATAATTAAAGTAAGGGTAAAAATGGTAAAAGTGATGTCATAATTTTTTTTCAAACGAGACAATTATTTTGGGACGGATAAAAAATAAAAGAAAGACAATAATTTAGGGACGGAGGGAGTATATAACAAAAATTATTCTAAAAAATACTAAGTGTGATTTTACATAGAAATATGAAAATGAAATAATAACTCCCATTTAATTAAAAGAAAAGTGAAGTAAAAGTAAATTTAAGAATATATTGTATTATTAAAGTGAGTGACTATTTAACGATATTTTTGTCCTAACATGCACTAAATTAAAATAATTATTAACAATTATAGTGGATAAGTAATTCTTGTAGAAAAAATAGCATCTCTTTAATTTTTATTTTCATGATATCGACTATAAAATATATGCCTTTTAAATAAGGGGGCATTTTTATCCATCTAAACTCAACATTAAATAAAAATAAATGTAGTAGATAAGTAATTAATGTAGTGAGAATAGACACTCCCTATTTAGTAATATACTACATTATTAGTATCAATATTATACTACATTATTAGTATCAATATTACACTAATCAATATCTACTCGTATTTTACTTAGGGCATGAAGCTCAAACCACTAAATTAGGAACAAATAATTATCTTATCATTTGATATGTGATGTGTGCTCAGAAGAAAAAGTATATATATATATATATATATATATATATATATATATATAATAAAAAACTGAAAGAGCTTGATATTGCTTTGATAATTTTTTTTTTTCTTCAAGAAGTACAATAAGATTTGAAGAATTAGTTGAAAAGATTAGAAGTTTATTTTAGAGAGTTTGACTCCTATATTTTATGAAGAGAGAGATGAAAGAAAAGGTGGTGCTGGGTGTGTTTGTACGTGTGTGGGGGGGGGGGCTTGAGTCGCGGTGGTGGTGGCGGTGAGCCCTAATACGGAGAGAGGTAGAAGAGAAAAGGGATAATGAGCCTTGACTGAAAATTTCCTATTTGTCATTGGGTAAAGTATCGTGTGGATTACACATGGTTAATTAACGACAAGGAGATAATGACATCCAACATAGGAATTACCGGTATTCAAAACATGCATTTTTAGTCAGTGATATGTATTTTCTTTGTATAAGGACCGCTGGTTGTACAAGAACTAATGATTCATTCTACCTTTTAAAAAAGGTAGTATTGATTTTGCTATAAAAATATCAAATTTGCAATAAAACTACAAAGCTTAAATTCTTGATAAAAATTAAATCTATTACTCTAGCATCACTCAATTTTGAATTTTCGACACGTTTCATAGCCGAAATGTATCCAACATAATAAATAAATTAAAGAGCATTGTTATTTACACCGCTATAAGTGTACTCGGCATTTTTTTTGAGTGTAAATAACAATGCTCTAAATTAAATTGAAGTATGAGCCGATTAAAATGAACCACACGACCAAATGAAACACGCCGCAAAAGTAATGTTCAGTATCTTTACCAAACATTGCTATAGGTGTACTTAATATTTTTTCGAATATAAATAGCAATGCTCTAAATTAAATTAAAGTATGAGCCGGTTAAAACGAACCGCGCGACCAAACGAAACACCCCTAAAATATTCTAACCATGGAATCCAAAGCTCCGAGCAAAGTTCAACAACCCGAGTCGACACGAGTCAACGACACCAGCAGCAGCCGTCCCTCTCTCTCTCTCTTCCACCCTGGTACGAAAAATCAAAAACCCCAAACGAATGTCCCATTTCTCGATAACGTATCCGACACAATTTAAATTAAAAAAGAAATACATACATACGAGTAAGCATTACGCTTTACAGTTCGTAATCGTGAACCTCTTTACCTTCTCTCTCTAGCTCCGCGCACTCTGTCCGGAACTGCCATGGAAGACGATAATCAGAGCTCAGAAGCTCTCCAAGTTAAAAATTCGACAACAGATGATGAAGAAATGGAAGAGGATGACACTGAAGAAGAATTTGACGACGACGATGATGATGATGGTGACGAGCGGAAACAACCTAGTGATTTAGAGAGTACGCCGGCGGCAATTGGGAAAGAGTTGAGAACTTCTCAACAAATTGAAACCCTAGCTGTACCTTCCTGTTACCTACACGCTGGTGAGTTAGGGTTTTTCGCTTTAATTTTTTTAGTTTGTTTATTAATCACGATTATGTGGTTTGAATAATTCTTCCGAGTTTGATTGAACAGAGGTGCCGGAGGAATATACACTGCGACGGCATGAGTCGGCGGAGCTGAAGGTTGGCTGTTGTCTCTGTTTACTCGTTTTGAGTTTCTGAATTGGGGAATTTATATTGCCGAACAGTATGTGTTGTTACTAGGGAAACTGCAGTTTTGTGGGCACATAAGAACTAAAATTTTATGCAGTAGTGCTACTCTTATGATATGGTTTATACTGCACAGATGGTACTACTTGCATCTATCACATAAGTTAGTGAACCGAACTAAATTTTGGAAATGAAGTGGTTGTCTCGTTTGTTCTCCTTATATAGTTATGAGCTCTTACTACTTGTTTGTGACTTAGGAGTGATGAACAAGATTTAGATCATATTTACTTTCTTTTTCAAAACTGAAGGGGGGGGGGGTTGCTCCCTAATTCTAGGTTTCAGTGTTATTGAGCTGGATAAGGATGCTGCCAGAGTTGTTGGAGGATAATTCTTTCAAAATATAGCCATAATTATTGCATAAACATTTAGCTGGTAATTTAACTGCAGAGTTAGGATGGTGGTGATTATTGAGGGTTGCATCACCACCTGTTTTGGTGCCTTTTATTCTTAATTTTAATTTCTTAATATGTAGATACTCATATATATATATATAAGAGAAGTACCTAATTCAGGGAGTGACAATACTATAATCATATTTGAAATTATTCAAACAAAATAATGGAATATGATTGCATATTCATTGAGATTTCTAAACAACTTTGAGGCTTGATATCTCACCTACGCCTTCATACTTAATAATTAACTTTGGGAAAGTTTATTGAGTTGTTTCTTTATACTTTTTCTTAAAAGAAAAAATACCCCATAGGTCAAAGCATCCTCTACTTTGTGAGCTATGCTATCACCCAAGAGCTTAATGATCTATGCTATCACCCAAGAGCTTAATTCCTGTCAATATATTTTCATTATTAGCACTTGCCACTTTCCGGAGACAGTGCTGTCAAAGGAACCATAAAAATACAAAATTGCAGTTAAATGCTTAAAGTCAATATTCTGCTCTCTGTAAAGAGAATTCATTTCGCAGAAGCGATTAAGGACTTGCCAAATCAAGTAGCACGTGTAAGATAGAACAACACATTGCAACGTGTTGTTTTGTTGAACAAATTTGTAGTTGGAAATACAAAGACCTACATCTAAAATGTGTGCAAGGATCACCTTTGGACAGCTTAGTGTTTGTTCAGTCATTCAGGCAGATTCAAACTTCTACATGTCTTCATGCGATAGGATGGTACTACAAGCTGGGTGCCAATAATGAAGTTAACCTTGTGTCCATGTGCTGACCATTGGTTGAGTTGAATCATGTATCAAACATATATATGCTGCTGAAGAAAAGCAAATGAATTATTGGAATAGTAACCTTGCTATTTTTGGTCGTAAGTTTAAATTGATAATCAGGAACTTTTGGCAGTGATACACTTTACATGAAGCTGTTAATAAGTAGTTCATTAATTCTACATATCTCTAGTTTGATTATAGCCACAATTGACACAATCATGTGTTTATGTGATGTCTGCTCTGGAAAAACTGCGATCGAGTTCACATCAACAACATAGCTTTGTTTACATGAATAGCCATATGCTTACTGTCTTAAAAAGAAAAAGTAGGCCACAATTAGTAAATCATATGGAATTCAAGTAGTCATAATCTTCTTAACGTGCATTCTTTCTCCAGGGTCGCGATCACGTGCACTGATACTTACTGGATAAAGAAAATAAAAACAGACTGATATATACAAAACCTATAAATTATTTACATAAAAGTAACCCTGCTGCCCCAAAGACCTCTACCACACTTCTGAAAGGAAAACAAAAGTATCAAAAGAAATGATGGCTGTGTTCAGACTCGCCATGTTGGAATGATTTTGGGCCTGCTTTTACAATTTTTCGAAGTGTTAAAACAGGTGGTGTTTGGACATTATACTTTCCACCCATTTTGCATTTTCATTCTAATTTTATACTTTCATCATTCCTTGGTCCCACCATCTTTTTCTCTATCTCTATATTACCTTTTCTTCTAACTATCACAAAATACAAAATGAAAGTATCATGTCAAAATACAAATCCCTACTTTTGAAAGTTGAAAATAACACCAAAATACTAAGTATGAAATGAAAGTGAAAGAATCACGTCCAAACGGGGCCAAAGTTTCCTCGACCCTGTACAAGGTGGACCGAGAATGTTACTTTCAGCTGCAAAGTTGAATGCTTTGACTAGATCCAGCATAATGAAGTACTTCAGACTTAGAGAAGGCACTACCGTCTGATTGCACCATTCATGCCTTCACTCTGTTCAACATCAAATTATGCCAATAGAGGCACCAGCCAGCCAATCCTATAGGCTATAGAATGTGCACGGGAGAAACAAAAGCTAGTGTGCAGTTGAGCAATGTAGTTAACTGATTGATCTTTACTCCCTTTCTCAATATGTTTCAAAAAGTTTTTGAAAATTCCCCACCCCATGAAGGTTTTCAGTAGTTGTACCCTTTTCAGAGCCAGCGACTTCTTCCTAAAACAAAAAGGAACAAATTCGAAGGCATTCTAGATTTTAGATGGCTTTCTGTAGAAGACGGAACCCATAATTGACTTCAAGACTTGACCATCTTTGAGCTTTACATTATCTAGTTGAACCCCAACAACGCATGAACTGAACTAGATTTATATTAAGATACTATATAATTTACTGAAATGCTTGCATAAGCTACCATAACAGCTTACTTAGGGGCCCTAATTAGTCCATAACTTCAGGCTCTGGAAACCTCTTCTCTGACTGAAAAGCACACGTACCATTTTAGAGAGCACCATTCTGTAGGTAACCTCATCAGGCAGCCATTTACCCTTTTTGGCTCAACTGTAAGCCATCTATCAGTTTTCTTTGTGAAGTTTTCTATTCCAACGCACCAGTTCCCGACAATTTAGAATTTCAACTTTGGCCCATCTCACCCTCAAGCTAAGACTAATTATTTTACTTAACTTGGATAAATGTTGAGCATCTGTACAATAAACTGTAATGAAACTTGACAAACCTCTCCCCAGAAGTATGGAGCAGGCAAGTGAACGTCACAAGTTGGGACAGTTAGCTAGCTTTTGAGACTTGCCCACGTCGTTAAATACAATTCATTATAGCCTAGTCACGTCCTTTTATTATCTTCACCTCTGAAAAGTTCTGAATTACTATAGTTGGATGCTTAGCTGCCTCTTAAGGAAATGGATCTATCATGATTAGAAGGCAAATTAGGCAAACCACAAAACCTATGGATCATGCGCTCCTGTGGCATTGTGGATATCATTCTTCATAAGCCTCCAACAATTGAGAGATTAATGATGGGGAAGACTTGCGTCAGACTGTTAGAAGTCCCAGAAGAACCTTATGGGGTAAAATTATGTATATCGACAGTCTGGTGGAAAGGTATTACTGTATCTGCATTCTTCGTCTTGGAGATTTTCAGTGCTGGTAATCTCATGCCTACTTAAATGTGGTTATAAATTTCCTGAATCAAGTGTTTTAAGCTAAAACCGCATCTGGTGTATGTTTTATCTGGCAGTAGCAGCCTCTTAACCTGAGCCACTGTCATTCTGTGAGCTTATAGACACTCAAGTCAACTTAACAACTCAACTCAGCCTTTGTCCCCATCACTTGGGTTGACTACATGAGTCCTTTTCCGCCATTCAATTGAGTCCAAAGTAAGGTCATCATGCACATCGTAGTCATTCATATCTTTCTTAATTACGGCTGTTCATGTTACTTTTGGTGTTCCGCTTCCGTTCCAGGTTGATGTTGATACACATTACGCTCGCACTTCCTAGCAAGTGCACTAAGCGGTCTACTTCTTATGCATCCAAACCATTTTAAGAGATTCTCTCTCATTTTATCTGCCATTGGGGCGACTTTTGGTATCTCACTAATTTCTTCATTATGAATTCTTTCTTTCCTAGTTTTACCACATATCCATCTTAACATTCACATTTTAGCTTTTAGACACTACTAAAGGAATTTGCTTTTACCCAATTGATTGGCCAAAGGAAGACAACCAACACCGTCCATCCACCACATTTCAAAAGTAGTATTTTCTCCTTCCTCCATCTTTTCTCGAGGGTAGGTAAGCAAGCAAGACACTAATATGTATTATCCTCCTTGGCTAACTATGTCCCTTAGTTTATGATCCTGCCATACACATACATTTGGAGAGAGGGAGAGAGAGGGGAGGGAAGGAGGGGGTTTACATGTAACCTGCCACTTCATAATGTGAGAGAGAGAGAGAGAGAGAGAGGGAGGGAGTATTGATGTTCAGGCGACTTTCTAGAGAGAGAAAGGAAGTGGGGAGGATGCATGTCAATTATTATTGATGTTCGCGCCACTCTATAAAGAGAGGGGGAGGGGGAAGGGGAAGGGTACATGTCATTTCTTGATGTTCTGGTGACTTTTAGAGAGAAAAAGGGTGGGAAAGGTGCATGTTGATTATTATTGATTTTTGGTCCACTTTATCGGTGGGGGGGGGGAGGGGGGGAGGGTACATGTCAATTCTTGATGTTCAGGCCACTTTAATTGTTATTGTACACATGCAATGATGTCCACTTGGTTGTAGGAAGGCCTGCTCCTCTTATCATAGCCTAGCCGAAATATCACCTGGATTTCTGCAGAATTCTCTACTAAGATCTGGGGTACAGGCTTCTTACCTTGCTTATGATTCAATGGTATGTTAAGAAGCGTCTCAGTGCTCAAGGCACACAGTTCCCTTCCCTGTGCATGGTGTTGGGCACAATACATATATGTGTCAGTATAATACCAGCCACTTTGCTTTGAGTACCTTTGTGCTTGTCGCCTCAATTTCAAGCTTTTAGCCTTGAGGCTTCTCTTCTTGAACATAAGAACGGGCGCATGGTGGTGGAAGGCATTGTTTCTGGCACAGAAATAGCTTTCTTGGTTGATTTTGCTGGAAGATGATATTTTCATAGCCAATTTACTAGACTATTAATAAATGATGCCATTTGAGACTCTTGTCCTGTGCATTCTCCGACTCTTCGTACTTCCAAGGACCAGTGTACCAAAAGCCTTTCGTATTCTTTAAGTTTTAGCTTCTTATCTTCAAAGATGGACAGTATTTTATTTGCTTAACCAAATAGACATAACCTTGAGACCACTACGCCATCTGATGGCTTTGGAAATAATGTTGGAGTTAGAGAGTTTTTATTGGTAATTGGAAACAATATGCTCTAATATCAAGGGGCCTATTTTATTTTAACAAATCATTTCCATAGACCTTTATAAATGGGACTTCCGTTGTTGGCTTGAGTTGCATGGAAGTCTAGTACAATAGAGTACAATAGAACACTTTTGGAGTAAAACTTCCTTAATTTGGTACGAGTTAGACTTCTTGCATTTATGCTTTCTAGTAGTCTTAGATCCAAAGTTGATGCATAAGATTTTCTTTTAGTTTGTTTTGTAATTAGAATTAAACGGTTGACTGCTTGTACTGTCATGCTGTTTGGTCTTCAAGATGCGCTTTAATCTTTGAAGTAAATTAGGGGGAGAAGTTAATCAATCCTAATGCATTTTCTGATGGTTTGGTTTCATCTTCTTCTATGCTCTTTTAAACCTTTTTCCACGTTCCTACGAATAAAAGTTTTCAATATTTTAGTTATCTGATTCTCCCATTAGAGTTATAATGGATCTCTTCATTTTTCAGAATTTCTCATTGTAACTTGTTAGTGTAATATGATTTCTCATGCGACTTTACCAATAATTATGATGTTGATGGATTACCAGCAAACTACATGCTTAATGGTGGTTGTGATTGGGTCTTCAGGGTTCCAATGTTTTGCCTCCGTCCTTTTCCATTATCGAATAATTTGCACTAGCCTTACATTCAGCTATTTTTGCATGTATTCTCAACTTTTACATTTTGAAGAGTTGTCCATGTATTTCAACTTTTACAATTTTTTTTTTCACTTAGAGTAAAGTTCGAGGGAGTCATCAGGAAGCTTTGGCGAGTGTTATAGCTCAGGCTGCTCAAGCTCAGGCGCAGAATCAGCTCCAATCACCTGCATGTCCACCATCTTCTTCATCAGAATTGACACTAAGTTCTGTTACACAGCCTATTTCATCTGCTGTGAGTCCAACTACACAAGAACAGAGATTGGCACCTGTAGTAAACAGTAATAGCTTGTGTGTGGCAGTTGTGGACCAGCAGAATGCTTCTGATCCCAAAACTGTGTCCACTTCACTTATTGTCAGGACACATGCCACTGATGGGTACAACTGGCGGAAGTACGGCCAGAAGCAGGTGAAGAGTCCTCAAGGTTCTCGAAGCTATTACAAATGCACATGCACCCAATGTTATGCTAAAAAGATCGAGTGTTGTGATCACTCTAATTGTGTCACGGAGATAATTTATAAAGGTGAGCACAATCATGATCCACCTAAGAAAGTAAATCGTGCCAGGGAAAATAAGCTTGCATTATCTGTTGCGCCTATTTCCATGATTAGTAGTACGAGTCAACCTATCCAAGCACGTATGGATACAGATCCACCAACTTGTTCAAACGTAGTTATACAAGATATGCCATCAATACCTGAAATGACAAGACAGAACTCAATTGATTCTGATGGAGATGCTCATTTTAAAGTTAAGGAGGAGCATACTGATGATCCAGAACCAAAACAAAGGCAAGTTGTCAGGTTAGGATCATATCTTTGTTTTCTTTTTTGACAAAGTAGAGTTTTAATCACATTGTTTTAACTTCACCCGCCTGCTTGCATAAGCAGAGCAAAGAAAACCGGCTCAGCATATTCGGGCTCTCTCCCGAAAACTGGCAAAAAACCTAAGTTAGTGGTACATGCGGCTGGTGACATGGGGATTTCAGGAGATGGCTACAGATGGAGAAAATATGGACAAAAGATGGTCAAGGGAAATCCTCATCCCAGGTGTGTGACTATATTACACTTCCCGTTAGACATGGTTAATCTGAATCATTGTGGGCCTATCTGACCGTTATTAGTTTGTATCCAAATTGTAACTTCCAAGCATTGGAAGGTAGTTATTGTTATATAATGCCTTACTGAAGTCATAACATTGGTGCTCCATGCAGTTGTGTGGTACTGGTATGCCTTTGTTCATGGTTTCTCCTGCAATATAGTTTCTTAACTAGAAGAAACTTTGTCTTGTCACACTGAATAAATGGAAATAGCTTAAATATATATTTTCGATACCTGGCAATCTAGGTCTCATTCTTTAGTTATATGCAAATATAAATATAGAGGCAATACAGAAGCACAGAAAATATCATCTATTCAGGGAAAGGGCACTCACTTGCAAAGTTGTTGCAATATGGAAGTTCTTTTGATTACAATTAACTTGTTAAATGAATGAAAGATAGGATGTAAACTTGAATCCCCCTTAATCTGGGGCTTACTGACTCATTGAAAGCAAGAAAATCAAGGTGGTTGTGAAATTTTTGATACTGGACAATTGGTGCAATAACAGCAGTTGTTGCTCTTTCTTCTTCTTCCCTTTGTTTCTTTGTGTGTGTGTGTGTTTTGTGGTGGGTCTAGATAACGGTTGTTGACTTGTTAAGGTGTCAATATTGTCCGCATTCATTTTATGGGTGAAGCTTTGTGAAAGCTTGAATCCATTCTGTGAACACAAAAGGTTCAAATCTTGGTCAAGCAATCTGTCCTTAAAGCCAGTTTGGGACATTTGTTATTCTTTGGTTTTTTTTTTTTTTTTTGGAGGGGGCGGGGGGCGGTAAATTGGTAGTTTTATCTAACAAGCAATATATCTAGGGCATCCCCTTGCTTTTACAAACAACAACAGAATAATTTATAAATAAAATAAAAGTAAAAAAAGAGAAGAAACTCAGAGCTGTTAGATGAACTTGTTTGAATGAAGCCCCAGTGTACACTAAGCTTACAGTTACACAAGTCCCTGATAACTTCCACCACACCACCTCTTCGTTGCATCATCTATGTACAGTACTTTTCATACCTTCGGGCCTCCTCTGGGATTGAAAAGGTCTGCTGTTCTTTTTCCTTCCACAGATGGTATACTATGCTTGCCAAGCAAGTTTCTTGTAACAGAACTAATTTTTTTTACTTAGTGCAGTATCTCTTTAACCATTCTAAATTTTCAATTCAGTCAATCTAAATGGGAACTACTTGTTTTTTCTGATGTTCAGAACTGTATATTTGGTGAGTTTTCAGGAACTACTACCGATGCACTTCTGCAGGATGTCCAGTTAGAAAACACATTGAGAGGGCTGTTGATAGTTCAACAGGTATCATAATAACGTACAAGGGTGTGCATGATCATGACATGCCCGTGCCAAAGAAACGTCATGGCACACCAAGTGGGCTTCCTGTTTCTGCTGCTGCTGCTTCTGCTTCTATGAACAAATTGCAATCTACGAAAGCGGAACCTTTGTCCAACCAAGAATCTACGACCCAGTGGTCAGTGAACACTGAAGGTGGATTGACAGGGGAGGCATTGAAAGTTAAGGGAGAGAAGGCAGTGGACTCTGCTCGAACTCTTTTGAGCGTTGGCTTCGAAATAAAGCCTTGCTGATGTCCCCATTCCAGATCATAAGAGAAAGGGTTTCTTGAGGTAATGTGGAGTGCACATTTACAAGACATATATGCTTATCATATTTCATATAAATTATTCCATCTACTGGTTTACATTCTTGCTTTATTTTGTTTTTCCCCCCATCTGTCTCCTTGAGTTGTGTTTAGTTCTGCTTTATTTTACTAGGAAGAGTTGTATATAATTAATTGTGACATTAGTTTCCGACTAGGTTTGACAAGTTTACCGGAGGGTTATGTCCTGGTAAAACATGCAGTAACGTGGTTGTTCAGTGATTGTGTTATCTTAGCCAATGTGTTACGAGTTCTTTTTTAATTTTTCAAATTTTCAGACGAGGCTTGCATGGTAGCAACAAACGGCAGGCAGGCAGGCTCGTGTATCGGTTAATGATTCGTTAACAAACTTGGTGATTTGCAAACAAATTTTTTGGTTAAAAAAGGACAAACGGTCTTGGACTATTATTTCTATTTCTCAGTGTAAATTTAATTTTGATTAATTTTGCTGTGTTTCTAGAATGGTTATACTTGCTCCTTCCCATATGATCATGAACAAAGATGGGCACCCGAATGAACAAAAAAGAACACTAATTGTAGTTCAAAGGCACAATTAAACTTTTTTACAACGGAGACAATTTTTGTATTATGCTTTCTTTCTGGTTTTTTTTTTTTTTTTTTGAGTCTTCACCATTTTGTCGTGGAAAGTGTTTGAGCTAATTGATTCATCCCACTCATTTAGGGAGTGAGACGGTGATGATGATCATTAGTTATCATTTCTCCAACAAGAGCTGTCTGTCTATCAGCTGGCTTCCATTGGCAACAAATGGGTAGTAATTGATTGAGCTTTAATTAATAAGAAACCTGCACATTTTCTGTAGACAGCTTGAAGCTTTTGGAGTTGGAGCAGAAATGGTAATATCACAATTAAAAGGTTCAAAGTCTGGTCAATGGATGGATAAAGACTTGGGAACCAAAGCAGCCACCCTCTTGGCCCACCCCCAACACACACAAAGTCTAGCGTAATTTGTTTTTTTTTTTTTTTTTAACCGAACGAAAACATTAGCATAGCAGGCCACATTAAGACCACTTATGGGATTAAAATCACAAGGAAATCCTCCGTTTCACTAATGGACGAACGATCACATTTGAATTACACCTACGAGACTAACCAACCACTATGGAAACTCGCCAAACCAACTGTGTCTCATCCAACAGTTTTTGATAGCCAACTTTAGTCCATTAGGTCAATATGGTGAAATACCAACTTCATATAAATAAATGTCTCAACTACTATCTAAGATCCAATAGTGTCGCTGTGAACAGTGGAAACAAATGAAGTCCTTGAAATCTTTCCTTGTCCCCCAACCAAAGCTGTCAACTACTTCCCTCCTGTTCCCTAAATAAAAGCTAGAGCTAACTGGGCAGTTTAAGTGTTAATATGAGAACCGCAATAAAAACTCTCGTGTTTTGTTGTTCATTTCAGAAAGATAGATAATTTTAATTACTAATAATCTATCCAATTGTACAAAAACTGAATAAGTGTTCAACAAGTTCCCCATAATTAACATGGTCACTGTCTCACAGAACTGGTTCTAATAATCTACAATCTAGGAATTCTATAATTAGGCATGGATGAAATATTAAACACCACTGACACTGACGACAATCTCTGCTGCTATAGAATGTAGATGTAGCAGAATTACCGGGTAATATATAGTAGTATCATTCAGAAGAGAAGTTCAATTCATCAAGGGCTCTGCTTACTTCTGATGCCATTACTTCATCACTTCTCTTTTCGTCGGCTTTGTCTTTAAGTGATTGCTTCTCTTCCTCTGCTTCTGCAGCAGATATACAGTCTTGGAATCTGAAGCAACCAATAAGATGATCATTTGTGATACCAGCAACCTGCATGAATGAATATATGACTGTAGGCCCCACGCTCCGGAAACCTCTCCTAACAAGATCTTTGCTTATCATATCTGCTTTAGGGGTCTTCACGGGAACCTGACGAGGGTACCGAAATCTGCTAACTATGGGCTTATAATTCACAAAGCTCCAAATATACTTGTCAAACGACCCGAATTCATTTATTACCTGGCATCAGTAAAACCTGCAAAAAGTTAGACCCTGTTTGGATTGAAGTTACATGGTCTAACATGTCATCCTGTTTTTTGACAGGTGCCTTAATCACTTGACAATACTATGGAGTACACAATTATGGAAATTCAATTTTCAGCAACTCCAACTTCACAAGCTGGCATTTTTATTGAGAATAATAATTAGGTTGCAAGAGTGACTCGTTAAAACAGAAAAAATACATTGCGGGACAAGAAAATGTTGAAAAAAATACATAGCGGGCAAGAAAATGTTGAATGTGAACTTGACATTTGTCCTATTCCATAAAATAGAAATTGCATAATCAGGACCACCATGACATTACTTTCCAACTACTCTACCTGATCAGGTTATTCAATACAATCCCCAGCGTTATAAACTAATTTAAACGACTGAAGGTGGTCCATCACAGAAAATCTTGTATGTTTGGCACAAAAATCATTCTACTATGCAAGCAAGATGACAAATAATTCAATCTTTTGTGAAATATCATTTTGCACTTAAATGCGAAAACTTCTGAAAAAGGGTAGAAAGCGGCTATTGAGATCAGGGTTGATTCTAATAATTTTGAATTTATGGGCTCAGATCTAAACACCGTCAAAGACCAAAATGTCAATTCCTTTTTGGTATTTTATGGAAGCTTCCATTAAAAATCAAATTACAGAAATACAGCAAATATGTGCACCTTCTCCTAATCGATGATACAGTCTCAATTGGCTGCTTACTTATTGGAAGAGTTTGGGGGGCGGGGGAGGGGGGAATCAGAAATTGGCGAATCTACCTTGGACATTTGGCGAGCGTTTTCAACAATGGAACGGAGTTTAAGCTCTGATAACAGAGAGCTCGCACTGCTCCCTGGTAGCTTCTTCTCATTCAATTTTGAAACAGCCATCGGGTCAAAATCTGCAAAAGCTTCCCTGCATAAGGAAACATGTCAAAAGAGAAAAAACAGTATTGGGAGTTGTCCCTATTTTGATAATGTAAGATATTTTTTTATCGAAAAATAATTGAAGGACCTGAAAATGTGCCTTTTGCTAAGAATGGCTGGCCATGTAAGTTCAGCCAAAGCTCCTGAAAGCACAAGAAGCTCAAACAATTTCCTACACAGTTATAAATGTCCAGAAACATCAAGATACTGTCAGATAATGCTCTATTTGGGAGGGCATAGACCTTTGAATGGAACACGTAAATGATTACACTGTTGATTTTCAAGTACCTGTCATCGTGCACCGGAACTCCCCATTCTTCATCATGGAAAGTGACATAAGACGGGTCTGGTTCGAGCATATGAAAATAAGTCAGCAGATAGATCTTGAAATGGCAACAAGATCAGCTTATATCAGAAAAACCTAGGTCTTATTGCCAACGAGAAGATGCAAGGTGTTGATTGTCCATTGCAACAAAACACACCACAATATCTTGTGCATTCATCAACTGTGTTACACGCAATTTTGTCCTTATATTTCTCTCTTTAATTTCATATAATATTAATAGAGCTCCAGGACACCAACAAAATAGACAAGTAAACCCTATTTTCCCAAATTGTGATTTGTCAATTCTTTCAGTTAAACTCCAATGTTTGGGCCATCAAACAGACATTCGTTTGGAACTACATCATAACAAAAATCAAAATTTCTCTTTCTTTAGATATCTATAGTAACATGTCACCAGTTAGCACCCAATCCAGTAGAACTAACAGTTGGTAGTCTCAAGGCGCAATGGAGTCAGTTTTAGTACTCAAAGAAGCCTTTAGCCAAAATATGATTAAATGAATGTTACATGATAAATGCATATACATATATTTGCCCACAGAGCGACTCTATGAGGAATTGAATAAGCATGCCCGTCGGCTCAATGGTGCAGTGACTGCAAGCTTTTACCTTTTCCATATAACGAGAAGTACAGGGTTTTTAAAACGCATAGGGTTGAGTTATATGAAACTTACAAGGTGCTTGGATGGCTTTATTGAATTATCCAATATAGTGGCAAAGAACAAGCAGCTCCAAGTTTAGAATGGTTTTGATACTGATACAATTACCTTCACTACTGCACACTTTACACGATATGGCTGTAATGAACTACTTTAACTAACAATTGAAATGAACATCCCATCTGTGTAGTTAATGTGTAAAATGATATCTTTTCTTGTTCGGCGTTGGGGAGGTTGGGGACCATGATCATTAAGAATCATAGTCAATGGGAACATTGTGCTATTACAATGGTTGTTTCTTTGTAGTTTTACTATGTATTTAGTTACCAATTCATCTAAAAGCCTAAACTGTTAAAGAGAGGCTAAACAATACATATCAAGCTTAACACTCCCCCTCACGTGTGACCCGTAACAAACATGCCTCACCAGGGGCATCACTTACCAAACACATCAGATACCAAACACGGCGCCAACATGTGCACTCACAATACTACGGGTAACAAATGCAAGCGGGATGGCTCGAACCCGAGACGTTGCCAAACCAAAACTCTGATAACCATGTTAAGTTGTCATCTAAAGCTTAGGCTGTTAGAGAGGGGCTCATCAATATATATCATGCTTAACAGAATGCTTTACTTTCCGAGCATAAAGAGCAACAAGCCAGCCTAAATGAAGAATGCCACAGGGTAGAATTTTCAAGAAGAAATTATGTTGAACAAATTGATCAGGCTAAATCAACTTATGGTAATCTTTAAAGATGAAATGACAATATTATATAGAAACCACATATATTAGGCTCAAAACAGACAGATAGAATCATATTGATTACTTAAAAAATAAAATATTAGCAACGCACCCGTGCTTGATGTCACCCAAGAACACCTTTTCTTGGTGTGTAAGCCATCAGGTAACGATTCTGAAACACTGGCAGCAACAACACTTCTAGGTTTTGAAATTGATTGCCTCCTCGCTCTGGCGGTACTGCATTTATAAATTCTACCAGTTGAAGCCCGACTTTGAAATGAATCCGTGGATGCATCAGAAGAACATGAAGCACTCAGAGATAAGTTGGAATGTAGTAATGATTCATGCCTCCGAAGTATTGAAGGAACACTGGCAGAATGTAAAGGGCCCGATGAAGTGGCAGTGGCAGTAGATGATGGGAGAGCTCTCTTCTCTTCCTCGGAGGAAACCTCCTCTGGTAATAACTCAATCCTTCTCATGTACTTGGAGATGGGGTTCCGTGCACCCACTAACCTCTGTGCCTTGTTTCCGGCAGGTCCGAGGACCGGTCTTGCTTCTGTATCAGCCACATTCATTGACCTCACTCTAGGTGCCCCTGACATCCAACAAAATTTTGATTTTTGCCTACAAAGGGATTTTCCCAAAATTTTCAATAATGTCAGACCTGAAATTCACTGTAATGCTAAAAGGTCACCGGATTAAACCCCCAAAATGATACCCTTTACTTAATCCTTCTAGACAAGCCCCTCATTCTTTTGACAACCTATCCCGACTCCTTGACTCAGATTTTAGTTTCGAACTTTCAAATCTGGTCAAATCACATGAGGGTCTTAGCCAATTCCTCCCTATCCCTCAAACAAAGATTCAAAACCCTTCCAAAACCACAAAGAACACAATTAATCATCAACTTCATTCTTTGGAGCTCCAGGCACTTTACTCGGCACCAAAATGTACTCCTTTAAAACCACAAAAAAGGGCTCATTCAACACCAAGAAACCTTGCAGACAAAAACCCACCCCAAATTCACCACCCACATAAAAGCTTAAAACCGCCACTTTAATCCTCTAGAATTTGAACTTTCAAAACCCCCCTAGAAAACACCAAAAAAGAGATAAAATCTGATCAGCTTTTGATTAAACCCAGGTTTCATATCGCAATATTATATACAACAACACATCCACAAGACAGACAAACCTACATCCGACAATGTATAATAAATAACTATAGACAGCTGTAATGGGAGGCTGCCATGGAAATAGCTAGAATAATAATAATAATACTATAGGACTTGGAAACAGAGAGAGATTCCGTGATGCAACTTCACAGTGAGGGAGGGAACGAACCACGACTTTGTCTTTTCAGACCCCATTTTTTCTTTATATATATATTTTGCATACCCACCATAAAACGGATAGAGAAAGCTGACATTTTGTCTTTTTTCCTTCTTTCTTTTTCTTCCCCTTTTCTCTAAAATGCCAATTCTTGGTCTGCTTATTTGAATGGAATGGAGAGAGAGAGAGAGAGAGTTGGATCAAAAGAGAAGGTACCTGTGGGTTTGCTCTCTGTGGTCTGTTGGGAATGTGATTCTCTATCTACTGTACAGTTTGAGAGAGAGAGAGAGAGAGAGAGAGAGAGAGAGAGTGCTGATGAGTGAGGGACAGAGTGAAGGAAGATTAGGAGAGTGGGTATGTATCATTACGGCCTACTACGGGTCGCAACTGGACTGGAGTGAGTAGTAGTAGTTATAAGTATTTGATTGATTTCCGTTCCCCCCAAGTGTCCCTACTCTCTCTACTTCCTCCTACCAACTTTCTTTAGATCTCAAAATTTTTATTTTTATTTTTAACTCAAACTATTATTAAAAAAAACTCAAAATTCCCAAATAAAACTGTTAAATTATAAAGTTAAATACTTATTTAAAAACTTAAACTCAAAACACGCGGTAGTCCAATTTAACTCCACTCAACTAAACTAATTTACGACCATACAAGAAAGTATTGCTTTTTTTTTTGATGTATCACTTTCATTTCTAGTACATTGTTACTCCCTCTTTAAGTAATTATTTTAAGTAACCCTAGGTTATTAAGGTGATTTATCATCTAAATATTACTTTAGCGGGTAGTCTTGAGATATTTTATAATCATCTTAAAAAGATGTTTCACTTAATTGAAAGACACTTTTACATATCTAATCAGAAGTCACTTCCACCTATCTATATAAGTTGAATGTTACACTTTCGCCAATTGAAAACGATGATTTGGTGTAATAGTTATACTAGTGAAGTTCTCCCTCTATCCCAACAAAAGTATATATTTTTTATTTTGATTTATCTAAAAAAAAAAATACCCCTTTCGCTCTAATTAAAGAGGTTACTTTAAATTTGAAAAGTTAATATTGCTCTAATTAAAAATTTGTTTTAGGAAAAAAAAATTCAACGATTACCCACTCACAAGTTTCAATTTAACTAAGGTAATTTTCAAGATAAAACATATTGTAACAAAGTGCTTAAATACACATGTTAACTTTTGTTCTTTCTAAAGTACACTATTTTGTGGTTACAATTTCAGGTTGTTTTAGTTGATATGAAATAATTATTTTCAATAACACTTAAAGAGTATTTAAGATATTATGTTAAAGAATAGTTTCCCAAAAGAAAATGTATTTTTTCAATTAAGACAAACTAAAAGGGTAAGAGTGCTTCAATTAAGACAAACCAAAAAAAAAAAAGTGTGCGTTTTCAATTGAGATGGAGGGAGTGCTTTTTCGGATAGCTTTTCTTACTTATTTTCTAGTCAATTTTAAATTTTGTATTTTATTTTGCAAAATTTCAATTAGGTAATGCTAACTCTTTTTAATGTCCAAAATTTCTCAAAACTCCCAATCATAGGAAGATGAATTTATTAATTTGGGACTCTAACAAAAAGGAGATTAGATGCTTAAAATTTATATCAGTCTTTTGTAAAAAGCAAAAATTCAAAAGTCTAAAAAGAAATCAGAGCAAAATTTGAAATTATTTACATCTTTGAAAAATATAAAGAGTTTTGTAAGTCTTTTAGCTTTTAAAAAATTCAGATTTCGAACATCAAAAGGTGAAAAAAATTAAAAAGTAAAATAGAAAAAGAAGAAAAAGCTTTAATTTGATTTTTCAACAAAGAAGAAAACGCATTGGACCGAAGAAAAAGCAGTGGAAGCCCGACCCGATGTGCTAGCGCTTGGGCGCCCAGTGTTTTTTCATATACTTATAAAATTTATGGTAAAATTTATATTTGAGGCACCCAAGTATCCACAAAATTATAATTAGGTCACCACAATTTTAAGAATATTATTTGGGTCACTAAACTATTGTTTTCTTGCAAACGAGCTCATTTTTTGGATGAACGTTAGTTCAGCCGTTAAATATATATGAAATACCTATTTTACCCCTGACTTCTTCTTCTTCATCTTCCCTAATTAAGAAAAAATAAACCCTAACCCTAACACAAATATACCCCCGCTGGTTTGTACCAATTTATGAACTCCAAATTGAAACCCTAATTTTCTCTCTCTCCCAAACACACACGCCCCCCTCAACCCAGCAAACTGCCGCAGCAGCCTCCAACCCTTACAATTCTTTCTCTCTCTCTCTCTCTCTCTCTCTCTCACACACACACACACAACAACGGCAGACTCATCTCTATTCATCGTCTCCAGTGTCGACGAATCCCTCCACAGCAATAACCCCATCATCAGTCGCCATCATCCCCAAACAGCTTCTAAACAAGTGCGTCATCACCGAGCACTGCCATCAGCGCCGGCATCTCCCTATAACAGCCGACAGCGACCTCACAGTAGAAGTAATCACAGCAGCGGACCCTTACAATCCCCATCGCTCTCAATTCTGGCCAGCATCTCAACCTTCAAATTCCATATTTCTCCCTCCGTGAACGATAAATCTGACCTAGTTTGAAGTTTGGGGCGAATTGAAGCTTATGGCTTGGGATTCCGGCCGGCATCTCGATTTTTGTTGGATTGTTTACTGAGATTTGAGAAAATTATTACTTAGAAGTCTGTTTCAATTTGGGGTTTCTCCGCCTAATAACCTTCACCTAGCTCCGGCCAGCGCCACCTGCACTATCGCCTCATACTGGCTTGTACCAATTTATGAACTCAATGTCTCAATAATCCCTCCCCTCCGCTCAACAATTCATTCTCAAATTTCTTAAGCAGTATTTGTCAGAATGAAAGAGAGATACGACTATGGTGAAGATGAAGAAACACACACATACACACTCACACACCCAACACATAATTAAGCAGTAAGTTATAGTCAAGAAAGATAATTATGGTTGATCATGTTCTATCTAGACTTAGTTTTCCTTGTTGATTTGAGAGTTGGATTGTATTTTGCTCAATTTTTCTGGATAATGAGTTGGTGGGTTAGAGTTTTCTCTCTCTTCAATTTAGGGATAGGGAAGATGAAGAAGACATAGGTAAAATGGTATTTCATGTAAATTTAACGTTTGAACTAACGCCCATCAAAAAAATAGGCTCGCTTGCAAGAAAACGATAGTTTAATGACCCAAATAATATTTTTGAAGTTGTGGTGGCCGAATTATAACATTGTGGATAATTGGGTGGCCAAAATATGAGTTTTGCCAAAATTCATTGAAACAAAGTTTGCTATTGCAAGAGGTTTCACTTTTCAGCACCAGCTAGAAAGGATCCAGGTGCTCTTTGAAATTTCCAAAAACCCCCAAAAGGGTTACCTGAACTTCAGCTAGGTCCTAACTTCGTCAAAACTTGCTACAAATTATGGAAAAGCCTCGGAATAATGCAAAAAACTTTTGATTGGCCCGAATTTCATCAATGAAGATTATTTTAACACCAATAGCTTCTTTAAGAAGCTCCCGGTACCTGGGGGCAAGAAGGCGTAACAACACACTATTAAAGGCTGAAAACAAGAAAGCCGGTGTTCAAGAATTTAAGTTTATACACCTTAAAAACAATGAAAACACCAATAATTGGAGGTGGTACACTTAGAAAACCAATTAATGCAGCAAGCATGTCAATATTTGAAGGTAGTCTGCCTTAGAGAGCAATCAAAACACGAAGAGTGTTGAGGCAAATACAAAATCAAAGAAGCTTCAAAAAAATTCCTTGCCTATAGCAACTGAAAGCAACCCTACCTCATAAGTTCAGGAATCTTCCAAACCAAAAAAGCACCCAAAAAAGGCTAGGCACATGGCCTAAACCAAAAAAAAAAAATTTATCAACCGAGTACTTGTATAATTGTCACACATAATCAAATAAAGCACACACCAACAAAGGCCATGAAGAAGTCTTGATCCGAGCATGCGTTACGATTGGAGCACTCTGGCTTGGGTCATGACATTTCCTATGTCAGAGTACTGGCAATAAGGCATCACTTTCAACGATCTCCGATCAAAAAGCAGTAGTAAGCAGCTTAAGAGCATGTACAATGTCTTGATTTAATCAAACCAAAAATTAAACACAACTCATTAAAAATTAATAAAGTAATCCATTTGATTCAAAATTAAAAAACTACTCCAATGGTGGCACAAACTCCAACATTTTTACATACCCCACCATCTTTATCTCCAACTAATTTACATATTCCACCATCTTTATCTCCATTAATTTAATATCTTCTTTCAACTTAAATTTACAAATAAATTTGATATTGCATAAATTATTAAATTTGAAATTATATAAATAGTCATTATTAAATATTATTTATTAATTATATTTGAATAATATTTATTATAATTTGATATTATTTATTTATAATATTATTAAATTTTAAATAACTACAATAATTCGATATTATTTATAATATAAATTATTAATATTCAATTTATAATATTAAAATATTATCAATTTATGTATTATAATTCGAATAATATTTATAATAATATTCATTAATAACTTAAAAATAACTACAAAAATTCAAACATTAAATAGAAATACAACAATTCTAACGGAAAATCCGACAATATCCGACAATAATACAACAAATATAATGAAAATACAATAATAATAAAAGAGAGGATTATTCAAACACCAACTTTTACTAATTACCAAAAAGTCTCCAAATATTTTCAATTAAATCATGCAGTTATAATATTACTTAATGATAATATTAACAATAATAATAACAACTAATAACAATAATAATACGAAATTTAACAATAATAATGGTAATAATAAACAATTAACAATAATGACAACTATATTTAATAATCTGCAATATTAATAATTAAAATATTTAAGTAGTAAATAATAATATTAGTAATACATTTAGCTAAATAAATAACTTAATTAAAAATATGAAATTTGGAGAGAGAGAAGAGAGAGAAATTATCCAAAATATCAATAATTTGCAAAAAATTCGTTTGGTGTCCAAATGATGCAAACCAAGTCTCTATTTATAGATAAAAATGTGTACTATTTTTTTATATTTTTTAAAATATATATATTTTTTGAGTCCCAAAACTGCCCTCAACCGGAGATAATTAAGAAAATTGTCCAATTACCCAGGCGCTGACACGTGTAAAGCGATGTCAGGCTTTGTCAGCCTTTTTTTTTTTTATTTTGCCCCTCAAAACGACGTCGTTTTGAGGGTTTAAAGGCTTAAACTTCGCTGTTTTGTCTCCTTCTCTTTTGTCCAGTTTGTTTGATTTTTATTTTTGTTGGGTCTCATCTGTTGCGATTTTTTCTCCACAAAACTTTTGATGATTTACTTTTGATCCCTTTTGATACTCCATTGTACACTTTGATTCAATCAAATCCAACGGAAGAACTTCCGTTGGACCTGCTCTAAAAAGTCTAACACACAATATGAGTCACGCACAAAGTAATGGTACTTCCTCGGTCCCAAAATTATTATTTTATTTGCTTTTTTTGTTCGTCCAAAATAAATGTATTGTTTAAAAATCTCCTTTTTTAGGATAACAATTTTATTATATTATCCTTACTTTTTCATCCTACTTTAATTATGGGTAACATGCATATGTACATTAAAGAAACTACACACTATACAAATACTAATAATCAAGTCAATTATTTTTTCTTAATCCATGTATCGAATTAAACAAGATAATAATTTTGAGACAGAGGGAGTAATTAAAAATGGAGTTTGTCCATTTTACTCAAAGAAAGCACCCAACTAAAGACTATGAACAAACAAAGCGTGCTAGCAGCTGCTATAGAAATTAGCTTCAACAAAGCGTGCTAGCAGCTGCTATACAAATTAGCAACAACCAATACCTTGCACTTAGCTCCACGATAACTATTTTCTTGACCCAAAAGGACAAGGACTCAAGAAATAATAAGCCAATACAATTTGACACTTCACAAAATAATAAGCCAATACAATTACATAGGTTCTAGACAAAGACTTTACGTGGTAAACCCTTATCTATAAATAAGGCCTTTTGGGTCAAGGTGGTAAATCCTTACCTATAAATAAGACCTTTCGGGTCAAGGTAAAGGGATCCCGACTTCTATTCTCTCTCAATAATGTTCTTCTTTTCAAATAAATGTTAGACTTGGGCATCAGAGAGCCTTCCTGGAGTCCAACTCCGGAGACCTTTCACTAATGTTTGTTTTGTAGGTGCTCGATGTCTCAACTATGTTGACCAAATCCTCATCGTTTGAGTTTTTGCCTTTTGGCTACAACACAAACTAAATTGTACTTTTTTTTGCTCAAAACTCGGCCTTGAATTTAAATCGGGCTTGTCCATATAACTTGAAAAATTATTATTAAAAAGCAAATTTCAACATAATTTGCTTAAAAAAAGAGCAATATTTTCTACAATTATTATTTCATATTATTCTACAATAATAATATAATTAATATAAGCTCTTATTATCAAGAAGTAATACAAATCCAAACCTAATATTCAATTACAAGTTTAAGTGCATATTTTAAATACTTAAATATTTGTACACAGTATTACATAGTAAATTTAACACTAACAAATTTAAAATTAACTCATTAAAGTAAAGTCGGTTAGCTCTCCAATCCCCCTTCCTCCTACATTTCATCTCCCTCCCCATGCACCTGCACCCGCAGTGTCGTCCGTCCTACAATGGGTAGGGTATGATCTATTTTGAAGAGCCTAACATTCCACTTACAATTAAAAAAATAAAAACTCAATAGACTCCATTGACAATGTGAAATTCTCCCAATATATGTAAACAGAACTAAGAGAAGTATCGAGCATCAACTACATCAACTTTCATGTTTAAGAAGACTTATGTATCATTCAAATACAAAACAAGTGCCTAAAATAACCTCAATGGATGTCAACGTATCCCCCTCATAAGATTCGGAAATGGCATCTGCAATTATCCAACACAAGTTACACAACCCAGTTAGTTGCAAACCTTGACTCGTATGCGGAAAATTGAGACTAGTAGCTAGAGTAGAGGTGGACGAATGACAACATAACAACAAATTCTAAGCATGTCCAAGGGCATAATAAAGTACAGTGCCACTCTTTTTTTTTTTTTTAATTGATGAAAAAAATCATGTCATTTGGATGTACAACATTAAAATGTTTTACGTGTAATAAGAAGTATACTGCTAATGATGATATGAAATGACCATAACTATTGACTTCAAGATGTCGAAGTCCAACTCAGAATTCCCCACAACAATGACAATCTTGATGCTCAAAACATTTCAAGTGACACATTTCCCCTATTGAACTACCCCCTCCTTTCCCAACAAAGAGTTTATGTTTAAAAAGTCCAATAATAATTAAGAAATATATCAATATACTTAGAGTTGGTTATAATTACAAAATGTTGGAGCCTACACAAGATGCTTGTATCACATGTAGGGGGTAAAATTGAAAGGTTATGGAGATTGAAGGCAAAATTGTTGAAAGTGGACTCTTTAAGTGGAACATCTCAAAATAGAATAGTGGACTCTTTACATGAAATGGAGGGAGTACTATCTCAGGAAAATTCACAAACCTTGGACTTCATGAACACAGACCTTAGTTTGAACTCTCATTTTGAAAAATCTCAAAGAGGAAAGAGGGACTATTAAGATTTAAAGAAAGGGTGAATCTTTGTACAATTTGTGGTTAAGTATATCAACAAAAGCATTGGAGAAAAAGTAACATCAATAAAACTCGAATGAAAAGGAAATAAGCATAAACCACAATTGCCAACATACCCCAGCAGGCCACGACCTTGCCATGCTCTAGGTGTCACTGTCAAGTTGATCTGCGTTCCTCCCCTCATAAGTACCACGGGTACAGGACGGCCTTGATTTGCCTGACCTTCATTGGCAAGCCTCGGTAGCACATTATCACCAGATTCAACATTTCCAAATTTAACAATCAGATCTCCAAGTTGTAAACCATCTTCTGCTGCTGGAGATTCCTCAGTTATTTCATCCACCATTGCAAAGGGTCTGCTAACAGTGACATCCACTTCCATTGCACTGACAGTACTATCTGAATTAAAATGACTGGAAAATGCAGAAGTGCCAAGATTGATGTCAACCATGCCTTGACTATTTGAGTTACCTTCCACAGATAATAAAAAAGCAATCAGTTTGTTGCAGGAAATGTCTTCGCTTGAAGTTCTTAGAATTGGTAAGCATCTGTTTTTAAAAGGCTGGTCTGATGGAATAACAGAAATGCTCATAATTCTGAAAAAACACAGCAGCTTATTCCAAATATCAACAATACATACTTTAAGCTCGAGCAACAATAACTGTAGGCGAATAAACTTCAAAGTTCAGATAGATCAAGCATTTGCTAAAGTAACAGTAACAAAGCAAAGATGATTCCTCCCAAGAAACTATGTAATACTTTCCAACACAAAAAATTAGCCATATATCTTGAACTGAAAGAACTCTTGAAGAGTAACCAAACATGTATCTGACAGAGGATGACCATTGACAAGTAAGATATGATATACATGTAGAAACCGTAAATGAATTAAACCACAAAATATTCATACAGAATTTAATTCTTTCCGAGGGATATAACATCAGCCAAATTTGTGAAACGTGTGGTTTTCAGCAAGTGATTCTCCCTCTGTGCCCCACACCCTCCTCTCCACCTCACCCCCCACAAAAAAAAAAATAATAATAATAATAATAATAATAAAAAGAAGAAGAAGAAAAGAACAGAGTCCTACTCTGGAAGTCAAATTTCTAATGATATGTTTTCAGTTCCATTTGTAGCCTTTAAATTGCACTAAAGTTACATATTTTCATATAACACTAAGAGACACACCTTCTTCATAAAAATAAGGATAAATTTGGAAAAGTGACTCTAGTTTTGGGACAAACTAAAATGGCAAGTAAGACTCTTTTTATGGGACAGAAAAGGTGTGCACTCCAAGGCACTCCTTTGGGTGCCAAAAAGCATATCCAAAATAATACAGGGATGATGGAACTAATAAGATAAAAATCTAAAGAGCAGAGAAGACCCCACAACATCACCTCTCAAGTTGCACAATTTACAACTTACACTAGTTCAAGGTGTTCAAACAGTACCTATCAACATCATTCCAATAAAAAAAATTAAGTTCATTATTGTAACAACACTGAAAAAGCGTATCTTCTTCCAATCATATTTTCTAGTTTTGAGCCTGCATTAGGCTGATGTGTGATTCAGGGAGAGAGAGAAGAGAGAGAGAGAGAACCTCATAAATTGAAGATCAGCACATTTATGAAATAAAGAAAAAAGAATCTGGCAAAATAAATACCTAAACTTCAACACATTTATAAAACTTTCACCCATCAGCAATATAGAGCAAGAATCCAAAAGACTATGAGCAATAAATGTACTATCATGCTCAGTTAAAGCGAGACAAGAAGATATATGAAGTCCCATTCATCTTCAACATATAAAATGCCATCTAAACTAACTGGTGCGTAAAATAGCTAACGTTTCTCATGCAAACTGTCAACTGCGCATTTGAGCATAGAATTACTTTCATCCTACGAACTAGGTTTGGAGGAGGGGGAGGGATTATTTCTTTGCAGGATGCAATTTACTTTATAGCCAACCTGACTCTTTGGCGGTTTGAGGTTTGGGACTGAGCCTTGCTGAGTGCAGAAGCTGTAAATTTTGATCTATTTTATGCGTCATATCCTTGTGATCACTCCGCAGCTCTGCAGTAAGGAGAACAAATTAACAAAATACGCTACAGAAATGTAGACGTCAAATGTGCCACTCAAATCAACAATATTGTTGAGCATAACCGCAGAGGCTGCAAATTGATAATCCAAATGTTATTGCTCACCACACATGCAAGAAGAGAGTAACATTTATAACAATTAGTTTGCCATGGTATTCCTCCTAATCTTAAATCCATTGACGGATAAAACAACGAAGCTTTATTCACGTATTAAGCGGAAAGAAGAGGAAAAGAGAAAAGCACTTTCTACTCTACAAATCAAGGACACAGAGAACTGCAATAAGTCTAATGCTACATGTAGAAAAACAAATAAAACCTGGCATCCGGAAAGTTTACTGCATAAGTTTTAAGCGGAACACTGCATTAAACAAAAACCTTGACATATTAATCAAAAGCAGTGTCCAGACATACGTTCCCGCAGCTTTCTAAACTAATATACTTCCATATTTCAAGTAGCTTCCCTATATTCATGTTGGTTTCACTAGAGGCAGACCCAGGCAGACCACCTACCATCAAACCTGGATACTTCAATGGTTGGAGATCTGAATCATTCTCAAGTCTGTCAGTAAATTATAAATGTCAAAACAAGGTCATACAGGTGACTACTTATCCTGATTTTTGTTTTTTTTTTTTTTTTGACTACTTATCCTGATTAAGAACAAATGAAACTGCCCAAGAATACTTGTATGGGTTTATATTAATCTATGTCCACTAACAGTTCAAGAAGGTACGAAAAGAAGAACATTCCAAACACCTCATTGGAAGTCATATATACGTGACTGCAGTAGGTCAATTGAACTAATACTAGAAGACGGCCAAGACAGAGAGAGCCACATACAAGTAAACTCATCCATACTATAACTAAAAGTTTCAGACAGAATAAAGCAATCACCTTGACACTAAGATGATAGATTGGTAACGAGACTGCACTAATGCTTTTGACTCTATGAGTACAAAATCTCGAACCATTGCTTAATGAAGTACTAAGGGTTGGCCTGACACAACAAGGTTGCAGGCTAAATACGAGGTTAGCTAGAATCACTTTAGGCTAAAAATTGCAAAGGGTTGAGCTGCACCCAGTCTAACACTCCCAACAAACTCGGTAACAGTGACCATATAGACCAATAGCCTCTTTACCAAAGTGCAACGTAAATCAAAGTTTCCCTTAAGTAAGGGGAACGACGCAGAAACAGTACATTTCAATAGTATTTACAGATAGGTAACCTCAAATAGGCATCTTCGATATTTTCCAACACCTACTTCTTCATTTCACACCAACTTCAGCATAACAAAGTGCAATTAAAAACATTATTTAACATACCTGCAAGCCTACGCCGCTCTGCTAGAACAACTGGAATGTCGATATCTGACTCTGACCTCGGAAACCCCTGCTGCAAAGCATAAATTATCAAACATGGAATTTGAAGTCAATCCCATTATTATTTTCAGAGAAAGAGCACAGAGTACACTACAAACCCCGTCGCATCAACTTATTAGTCTAGCCAAAATTGAGTCTTTAAGCAAATCTAAGAGCTGTCCAGCTAGCATTTTCAGAACTTCTTTTCTTTTTCTAGATTTCATAATGTCAAGGTTCAATTGAACTACTAAATTAATCCTTGATGAATCTATTAGGCTAAGCACTCCAACTAATTTTTGAAATGTTTGAGAAGCAAAAATAAAAAATAGAAAACGGGGATCAATACAAGAAACAGTAAATTGGCACACAGCTTGAACGGCCTCACCCATTCATCCCGACACGTGGCCAACACCTCGACAGCCAGGTCACCAACTGGAGCCCACACCGAGGTAGCGCGCGCCACGGAGGCACAGCGACCTGGTAACTACACCAGATCGGGTCGTCAGATCCCAGCATACTCTCCCTCCTCACCGACCTGAGAGATCCCCCTTGCGACCTATGCAAGACCAGGTCGACATCCCCGCCGCACAGGCGACCTGACCGCACTTGGAGCCGACCTCAACTCAACCCCGCCTGGTCCAGCCTGCACACGTGGCTCGCCCTTACTGGACATAGGGAAGGCACAGTTCTGCCAATACGGAAGTCTGCTCCACTTTTCCACTTCCTGACAGGAAAGTACAAGGACCACCGTACGGAAAACAACCACGATCTCCTGAACCATCTGCCGCCGCCTGCAGACACTAGGAGACAAAGAGTTGCACAGAGATTGTCTCCCCACGGTCTCCTCACCATGAAGAGAAACCACCCTCCGCCAGCCTATAAATATCAAGGTATAGACTCACTCCAGGAGGATGGACAAACTTGATCACTAGCACACACCCTTGCACTCCTAAACTCTTGTTCATTATCGTTGGCCTTCATTCACAGACCAAGATCTGTGAATCAGGTCCCTCCATAACCCTGTTCACTGATTCTCACACCGGAGGGTTTTAGCTGGGCAACCCCCAGCTCCCTTGACGGCGCTCTTCACTTGTTCTCAGGTCACTGTTCCATTCCATTCTCTCAAGATCACCGGAAAATGATCCAGCAACATACAGCCAGTATCCAGATAGACTACACACGCGGCACCTACGTGGAACCTACGTGGTCACAGTCCACTTTTGGCGTGATTAGTTTGGTTCCAGTGCCGGAACCTCTCTTTCGATCCTTACGATTCCAGAGTGAACAACGAATGACGACTTCGAAACAGGTGTCAAAACAAGCCCCTCCAACAACAGCCTCAATGGTGCCCCCAGCAGCACCCCCAGCAAGCCAGCCAGCCGAGCAGGCCGCCGGAGCCTCGCCTATGGGTTCTTCTGCCGGGCTGCCACTGCATGAGAACACCCGAGCTAAGAAAGTAGCCCGGGCGATGAAGAAGAAGCTAACTGGCAAGCTGCAAGCCACGAAGGAAAAAAGGCCAGCCAGGCCTGAACGGAGTGGAAAGACGGCTACTCCCACTACCTCGGATGATGAGGACGGCTGTGACAAAGACGACCTACAGATATTGGGAGAAAAGCGACCTCTCACGCCGCACGAGAGAGACTGGAACACGTACGCCGTGAAAAGGCTTACTTGGAGAAACAAAGAGAACTTGAACTGCGCGAGTATGAACTGTCTCGCAAGGTCGCAGAACATGCAATCTGCGACAGCGACCTGGATGCTCGACCCCGTCAGGACTGCCACCATGATGGCCGACCTACGGGAAGGAAGGCTGGGCTCGAGAATAGATGATTACAAGGGGGATCCCGAATTGACGCCCGAGATTAAGCGCGAAGCACCGGCTCGGACAAAGAGTCGAGGACAAACGAGACTTAGCGTCGAGAGCGTCTCGGAAGACGGTAGAGGAACCAAAGGGAGTGCACACTCGGCCGGGCCAGAGTCAAAACCCGGCTCGACCAAGTCATGCAGGTCGGCCGCGTCGAGCGGCGAAGCTCGGTCAAGAAGCGGGACTCACCCGCGACCGCAGTCGAAGCACGAGACCTTGCGGTGTGACACTACCAGCCGGCCTTCATCCCACCATTACCACGGGGTCGCGGCCACGACCGTCGATCCAAGAGGAAGGAGAGAAGCGAGGAGGCAGAAGAAGGGGTATTGCGAAAGGTCAAAGAGCGATTGGAGGCCCTCGAGAGGGGGAAATTCGACAAACTGTCAAGAAATGTGACCACCGCCTTTTGCAAGAGGATCAGGGACACCCCGCCAAATCACAGTCTCAAGTTACCCTCCCTGAAGAATTATGAGGGAAACACGAACGCTCGCAGCCACGTCTCGAGCTTCGAGGCGAAGATGGGAGTATGTACAAGGGAGCTGGACTTGTGGTGTATAGTTTTTGTGAGCACGTTCGGGGAGGTGGTCCTTAAGTGGTTCGAGGAGCTCGAGGAGGATTCGATCAGGGACTGGCACGACCTAAAAAGGGTCTTTCTAGAAAAGTATTCATCCGCCGGCGAGCTCCCCAAAAGCGAGAGCGACCTGTGCGGAATCAAGCAGCGAGTTGGAGAATCCCTAGAGAGCTACCTGGAAAGGTTCAAGAAGGTCGCCGAACAACTTCAGAGCGTCCCGGATAAAACCGTGATGGCCTTCTTTCAAGCTGGGCTTCGGTCGGCTAGACTCTTATCGGAGATCGGGATGCGACCCCCGATCAACAGTGCTTTGAGATGTACACGGCAGCCCAAAGGATAGGGAATGTTGAAAAGACCTTGGAAGAACAAGAAAAGGACGGCCAAAAACCCTCGGGAGCCTCGAAACCGAAGTCCGAGGAAAAAGCTAGGGAGCAGAAACACAGCAATGACGACCATGACAAGAACAGAGGCAGGGGCAAATATCAAAAGAGGGAGTTCTATACCCCCTTGAATGCGAGCAGGGAGCAAATCATGAATGTCCTCCTACAGGAAAACAGGATTCGCCGACCTCCACCTCTGAGAGAAACCCCATTCCCGCGCGACACAAACAAGCGATGTGCCTACCACAAGGACATTGGCCACACAACGGAGGATTGTATCCAACTCAAGAAGGAAATTCAAAGGCTGATCGACAGAGGAAAGCTCAGGAGGTACGAGCAGAGAGATGGAAACAATAGGAGAAGGCCGAGGGAGGCCCCAAGAAACAATGCCGAAGAAGATGAGATCCTGATCAACATGATTACGGAGGAATGGTTAAGTATCACCAAGTTGAAAAACACTATCAATAGCCTCAACCACGTCGTCAGCCCACCTCGCGTCAGCCCAGGGCTAGGTGCCTCCCCTTGTCTTCGACAACAACGTGCCTTTCCTGCTCGAGGCCATGGCTGACGGGGATGAGGTCGACTTTGATGGTGATTTCAAGATCGAAGAATTCGAAGGCACCAAGTCAAACCAGGATGAGCACGCCCGTTCCCTCTATGAAGCTGAGAGCCGTGCTGATGCTTAAACCCCGCTGCGTCGGGTTGAATCTGGCAGCTTGTGCCGTTTGAACAATCTTTATTTTTGGCCTCCTCGGGCTTTGTACATAACTTGTATATTTTAATGAATATAATCATGATTGTTTTGTTCAATACGAAAACTTAGCTTTTTCGCATGTGTTGTCCTGATTTTCTTAGTGGTGAGTTGGGCGACCTCGTCGCGGCGAGGCGCTTTTTTAGCTTACGACCTTCGTCAGCGTGGTGAAGGTCAGGTCGAAATGTGCTATGACTTACGATCTTCTTCCTAATGGGGGAGAGCAGGTCGTAAGATGACTTCGACGTGGTCGAAGTATATTATGACTTACTATCTTCTTCCTCATGGGGAAGAGCAGGTCGCAAGACGGCTTCGACGTGGTCGAAGCGCGTTATGACTTACGATCTTCTTCCTCATGGGGAAGAGCAGGTCGCAAGATGGCTTCGACGTGGTCGAAGCGCGTTATGACTTGCGATCTTCTTCCTCATGGGGAAGAGCAGGTCGTAAAATGACTTCGACGTGGTCGAAGTGGCTCTCGAACAGGCATTATGGATGAAACATTTTGAAGAATCGAACTTTCATTGATAAGCATCTTCTAAAGTACAAACTATTACATTCAATGATAATATTTTCGAAGGTGGTCGGCGTGCCAGGGGTTTTTGAGCGGGGTGCCATCTGGTTCGGCCAGCCGATATATTCCTTCTCGGACTATGCCTGTGACTTCGAATGGTCCCTCCCAGTTCGGGGATAGCTTGTTTCTGTTTGCATTTCTTCCCGTGACTTCGATTATTCGGAGCACCCAGTCGCCGACGTGGAAAGTTCTAGGCTTGATCCTCTTGTCATGGTGGGCTTTGGCGAGCTGCTTGTAGTTGATCATTCTGAGTCTGGCCTCCAGTCTCCTTTCCTCCAAAAGATCGAGGTCTATCTTTCGAGCTGTGACGTTGCCGAGCTCGTCAAACTGGCTAACCCTTATGGTCGGTAGGGCCATTTCTACTGGTGCCATAGCTTCCGATCCGTACGCCAATGTGAATGGGGTCTCCCCCGTTGGGCCTCGTACTGATGTGCGAATACTCCATAATACCATGGGCAGCTCATCGTGCCACCTACCTTTCTTTTCATCCAAGTTTCTTTTCAGTGCATGTAGGATTTTCTTGTTTCCTGCTTCGGCCTGGCCGTTACCCTAGGGGTGAGCAACCGAGGACTGCCAATGTTTTACGTTCATCAGTTTGCACTTTTTGGTGAATTTAGTTGAGAACTGGGTGCCGTGGTCGGACACAATGACTCGGGGAAGCCCAAATCGGCACCAAATTTGATCGTGAATAAAGCTTATAGCCTTCTCCTCGGTTATGGCGGCTAAGGGCTTTGCTTCGACCCACTTGGTAAAGTAATCCACGGCTACGATCAGGTATTCACAGTTTCCTCTGGCCTTCGGAAAAGGGCCTATGAGGTCTACCCCCCACATGTCGAAGGGCCATGCTGCAACAACTGGGGTTTGCTGGACTGATGGTAGTCTGGAGATGTCTGCAAACCTTTGGCACTTATCACATCTTCGAACATAGGATTCAGCGTCCTTTCGCAGCGTCGGCCAGTAGTAGCCTTGGAAAATAATCTTTTCGGCCAAAGTCCTCGCACCTGGGTGTCCACCACACACCCCCTCGTGCACTTCTGCGAGCAGGTCTTCGACTGTCTCAGGTCGGACGCATCGAAGCAGAGGCTTTGTGAACGATCTTCTGTACAGTACTCCGACTATCACCGTATACCGTGCTGCTCTCTTTCTCAACATCTGGGCCAAGTTCTTGTCCGTGGGCTGGGTTCCATGCTCGATGTAATCTTGTATTTCGTCGATCTAACATCTTTTCGTGGGCTGAACGGGCATGACGTTTTCTTTGCACACCGAAGGTGAATCGAGGAATTCCAGCCAGACCTCAGGGGAGAGGTCGCCTATCTCTGAGGATGCGATCTTTGAGAGGAAATCAGCCCGCGCATTCTCCGTTTTATCGACCTGCTCCAGCTCCCAATATTCGAACTTGTCCAGTAGACTCCGGGCCAGCTCGCAGTACTTGGTCAAGGTGGGGTGGTTAGCCCCGTATTCCCCCCAAACCTTCACGACGAGCTGGGAGTCGCTGAAGATGACGACCTGGTGGCTCCAGTTCAGTGCGAGCTCCATTCCCGCTATCAGAGCCTCGTATTCTGCCTGATTATATGACGCGGGGAACCTGAACCTTAGTGCCTTACTGATTTTCTCCCCAGCTGGTGGTCGTAGGGATAGCCCTGCCCCGCTGCCCGACTTGCTCGAGGAGCCGTCGACGTGGAGCGCCCAGTACTGTTCAGGTCGCGGTTGCGCGGAGCTCGCTGCCTTTCTTTTCTTGGGCCGGCTTGGAGACGACGTCGGAGTACTCTGCCCGGAGGTTTCTGTTGTCGGGCTTTCGGCTTTCACGAATGAAGTTTCGGCGATGAAATCTGCGAGCACTTGGGCCCTGATGGCTTTGCACAGCTCGTAGGTGATGTCATAAGCAGAGAGCTCTACTGACCACTTCATCATCCTCCCCGCTACGTCGGGCTTATGTAAAATCTGTCTGAGGGGGAGGTCGGTGTACACCACTATGGCGTGAGCTTGAAAATAGTAGGTCAGTTTCCTTTCGGCCACTATCAATGCCAGCACCACCTTTTCTACGTTCAGATATCTCGTCTCCACATCGGTTAACGCATATGAGACATAGTAAACTGGCTTTTGGACCGAACCTTCCTCCCTTAACAACACCGCGGCCACTGCGGTATCTGAGGCTGCGAGGTATACAAACAAGGTTTCGCCTGGTACCGGGCTCGAGAGCAGGGGCGGGCTGCCTAAGTACTCTTTCAGCTCGGCGAAAGCCTTGTCACATTCTTCATTCCAAGCAAATCTCTTGCTGCCTCTCAGGGTTTTGAAAAATGGCAAGCTCTTCTCTGCAGACTTCGCGATGAATCTTCCCAACGCAGTTATCCGTCCGTTCAGACGCTGGACCTCTCTGACCGAGCTGGGAGCTTTCATGTCGACCAGGGCCTGAATTTTTTCGGGGTTTGCCTCTATTCTCCGTTCGTTCACCATATAGCCAAGGAACTTCCCCGCTTTCACCCCGAAAGCACATTTCGCCGGGTTCAGTTTCATCTTGTTCCTTCTGAGGTTTTCAAAAGCTTCCTTCAAGTCTTCGATGTGGTTAGCCTGTTTGGTCTTGATGACCATATCATCGATGTAGGCTTCCACGTTTCTCCCGAGCTGGTCCCCAAACACACTATTCACCATACGCTGATAAGTGGCCCCTGCGTTTTTAAGCCCGAAGGGCATCATGTTGTAACAGTAGATCGCTCCCGCCGCTCTGAAGGCCGTTAGCTCCTGGTCAGCTAACCACATACGTATCTGGTGATAGCCCGAATAGGCGTCGACGAAGCTAAGGATCTTATGGCCCGCTATTGCGTCCACCAACTGATCTATCCTTGGCAACGGGTACCAGTCTTTGGGGCATGCTTTGTTCAGGTCGGTGAAATCAACGCACATCCTCGCCTTGAGGAGTTTGTCGACCTCTTCCTTTATCGCCGCTTGTTTTTCGGGAGAGAAAACTCGCGGTCGTTGTTGGACGGGTGTTACACTTGGGTCGACGTTTAATTTGTGAACCGCGACCTCCTCATTGATCCCTTCCATGTCTTCGGCGGTCCCTGCAAATACGTCCGTGTTTTCTCTGAGGAAAGCAATGATAGCTTCCCTTTCCCGCTCGTCAATCTCCAGCCCAACCTTTATCTTTTGCTCTGGGAAGTCGAAGTTAATGACTACTTCGTCGAAGTCTTCGTGGGGCTGAATGTTTGGCTGATCTCTGCTATCCAGGCTTTCTATAGTAACAATCTTTTCAGGCGTTCTTCCCTTCCTCTTGACAGCGACCAGGTTCGAGTCGGCATGCTCGGTGCCGATGTTGGGCACGTCGGGCATGTCGTCGCCTGTGCTTTCGTCCGGGTGTGGGTCAGCCTCTTCTCCTTTTCCTTTGACAGCGACCAGGTTCGAGTCGGCATGCTCGGTGCCGATGTCGGGCGCGTCGGGCATGTCGTCGCCTGTGCTTTTGTCAAGTTGCGAGTTGGGGGAACCAACTCGCGCTAATTGCTATGCCTGTTCTGCTGTGCTTGATCCCTTTCCTCCTTCAACCTCGTCGGAAACTATGACCGATCTGGCTCTTTTACCGAGGTGACCCTCCTTTGCGTCCTCGGTATCTGCCACGACTATCGTCATCTTTCCCTTGCCTTTCCTTTGGGCTTCCTCGGCCCTCTTTTCGTCAAGCAGATGACTCAAGGTGCTCCTCGGATCGTTTTTCACTTCCCCAACCCCGCTGTCGGTGGGGAACTTGACCCTCTGATGTGCCGGGGAGATCACCATATCGAACTTTGTTTGGGCGGGGAGGCCCAGGATAGCATTATAAGGAGAGGGGATGTCGAGGACTAGGAAAGTTACTGTCTCAGAGAAGGTGTTGTTTTCTGTGCCGAGGGTGACCTTCAGGTCGACTGTACCTTTGACGGCGACCTTGTGCCCCGTGAAGCCTTCAAGTTTTGACACTGCTTGGGGTTAGTTGCGAGCTCCCCAAACCGAGCGCTTGAAAGCATTTGTAGTATAGGATGTCCTTCCCCGCTCCTGTGTCAATTAATACCCTTTTTACTCTTCCTCGCCCTATTTTTGCTTCTACGGTCAGAGGCTGCCCTTTCGCTGTTGGGTTAGCCGCCAGCTCGCTGGTATGGAAGGTGATCCCACTCTCCCCCCAGACGCGAGGTGGGCTGACGACGTGGTTGAGACTATTGATAGTGTTTTTCAACTTAGTGATACTTAACCATTCCTCCGTAATCATGTTGATCAGGATCTCATCTTCTTCGGCATTGTTTCTTGGGGCCTCCCTCGGCCTTCTCCTATTGTTTCCATCTCTCTGCTCGTACCTCCTGAGCTCTCCTCTGTCGATCAGCCTTTGAATTTCCTTCTTGAGTTGGATACAATCCTCCGTTGTGTGGCCAATGTCCTTGTGGTAGGCACATCGCTTGTTTGGGTCGCGCGGGAATGGGGTTTCTCTCAGAGGTGGAGGTCGGCGAATCCTGTTTTCCTGTAGGAGGACATTCATGATTTGCTCCCTGCTCGCATTCAAGGGGGTATAGAACTCCCTCTTTTGATATTTGCCCCTGCCTCTGTTCTTGTCATGGTCGTCATTGCTGTGTTTCTGCTCCCTAGCTTTTTCCTCGGACTTCGGTTTCGAGGCTCCCGAGGTTTTTGGCCGTCCTTTTCTTGATCTTCCAAGGTCTTTTCAACATTCCCTATCCTTTGGGCTGCCGTGTACATCTTAGCACTGTTGATCGGGGGTCGCATCCCGATCTCCGATAAGAGTCTAGCCGACCGAAGCCCAGCTTGAAAGAAGGCCATCACGGTTTTATCCGGGACGCTCTGAAGCTGTTCGGCGACCTTCTTGAACCTTTCCAGGTAGCTCTCTAGGGATTCTCCAACTCGCTGCTTGATTCCGCACAGGTCGCTCTCGCTTTTGGGGAGCTCGCCGGCGAATGAATACTTTTCTAGAAAGACCCTTTTTAGGTCGTGTCAGTCCCTGATCGAATCCTCCTCGAGCTCCTCGAACCACTTAAGGACCACCTCCCCGAACGTGCTCACAAAAACTATACACCACAAGTCCAGCTCCCTTGTACATACTCCCATCTTCGCCTCGAAGCTCGAGACGTGGCTGCGAGCGTTCGTGTTTCCCTCATAATTCTTCAGGGAGGGTAACTTGAGACGGTGATTTGGCGGGGTGTCCCTGATCCTCTTGCAAAAGGCGGTGGTCACATTTCTTGACAGTTTGTCGAATTTCCCCCTCTCGAGGGCCTCCAATCGCTCTTTGACCATTCGCAATACCCCTTCTTCTGCCTCCTCGCTTCTCTCCTTCCTCTTGGATCGACGGTCGTGGCCGCTGACCCTGTGGTAATGGTGGGATGAAGCGCTGCTGCTGGTAGTGTCACACCGCAAGGTCTCGTGCTTCGACCTGCGGCCGCGGGGTGAGTCCCGCCTTCTTGACCGAGCTTCGCTCTCTTCGACGCGGGCCGACCTGCATGACTTGGTCGGGCTGGGGTTTTTGACTCTTGGCCCCAGTCGAGTGTGCACACTCCCTTTTGGTTCCTCTACCGTCTTTCCGAGACGCTCTCTGACTCTAAGTCTCTGTTTGTCCTCGACTCTTTGTCCGAGCCGGTGCTTCGCGCTTAATCTCTGGGCGTCAATTCGAGATCCCCTGCTATAATCATCTATTCTCGAGCCTCCAGCTTCCTTCCCCGTAGGTCGGCCATCATGGTGGCAGTCCTGACGGGGTCGAGCATCCAGGTCGCTGTCGCAGATTGCATGTTCTGCGACCTTGCGAGACAGTTCATACTCGCGCAGTTCAAGTTCTCTTCGTTTCTCCAAGTAAGCCTTTTCACGGCGTACGTGTTCCAGTCTCTCTCGTGCGGCGTGAGAGGTCGCTTTTCTCCCAATATCTGTAGGTCGTCTTTGTCACAGCCGTCCTCATCATCCGAGGTAGTGGGAGTAGCCGTCTTTCCACTCCGTTCAGGCCTGGCTGGCCTTTTTTCCTTCGTGGCTTGCAGCTTGCCAGTTAGCTCCTTCTTCATCGCTCGGGCTACTTTCTTAGCTCGGGTGTTCTCATGCAGTGGCAGCCTGGCAAAAGCACCCATAGGCGAGTCTTCGGCGGCCTGCTCGCCTGGCGCTTCTTTGGGGAGTCTGCTGGGGGCACCATTGAGGCTGTTGTTGGAGGGGCTTGTTTTGACACCTGTTTCGAAGTCGTCATTCGTTGTTCACTTGTTCACTCTGGAATCGTAAGGATCGAAAGAGAGGTCTCGGCAACGGAACCAAACTGATCACGCCAAAAGTGGACTGTGACCACGTAGGTTCCACGTAGGTGCCGCATGTGTAGTCTATCTGGATACTGGCTGTATGTTGCTGGATCCTTTTCCGGTGATCTTGAGAGAATGGAATGGAATGGAACAGTGACCTGAGAACAAGTGAAGAGCGCCGTCAGGGGAGCTGGGGGTTGCCCAGCTAAAACCCTCTGGTGCGAGAATCAGTGAACAGGGTTATAGAGGGACCTGATTCACAGATCTTGGTCTGTGAATGAAGGCCAACAATAATGAACAAGAGTTTAGGAGTGCAAGGGTGTGTGCTAGTGATCAAGTTTGTCCATCCTCCTGGAGTGAGTCTATACCTTGGTATTTATAGGCTAGCGGAGGGTGGTTTCTCTTCATGGAGAGGAGACCGTGGGGAGACAATCTCTGTGCAACTCTTTGTCTCCTAGTGTCTGCAGGCGGCGGCAGCTGGTTCAGGAGATCGTGGTTGTTCTCCGTACGGTGGTCCTTGTACTTTCCTGTCAGGAAGTGGGAAAGTGGAGCAGACTTCCGTATTGGTAGAACTGTGCCTTCCCTATGTCCAGTAAGGGCGAGCCACGTGTGCAAGCTGAACCAGGCGGGGTTGAGTTGAGGTCGGCTCCAAGTGCGGTCAGGTCGCCTGTGCGGCGGGGATGTCGACCTGGTCTTGCATAGGTCGCAAGGGGGATCTCTCAGGTCGGCGAGGAGGGAGAGTATGCTGGGATCTGACGACCCGATCTAGTGTAGTTACCAGGTCGCTGTGCCCCGTGGCGCGCGCTACCTCGGTGTGGGCTCCAGTCGGTGACCTGGCTGTCGAGGTGTTGGCCACGTGTCGGGATGAATGGGTGAGGCCGTTCACTGGGCAACCCCCAGCTCCCCTGACGGCGCTCTTCACTTGTTCTCAAGTCACTGTTCCATTCCATTCTCTCAAGATCAACGGAAAAGGATCCAGCAACATACAGCCAGTATCCAGATAGACTACACACGCGGCACCTACGTGGAACCTACGTGGTCACAGTCCACTTTTGGCGTGATCACAGCTTGTACAAAATAAATTCCAAAAATCAAAATCAGTAAACAGAGATCAAATGCAGAACATTAAAAATAAATTCCTATCAGTTAAAGGCTTCTCTTGTGTAATGCTGAAACCGGATACTGCTATCCACAGATGCACACATAGATGATAAACTAGAAAATCTCAGCTGCATATATTAAATCATATAAAATATGATCAATTAGTTGGCGTATGTTGCCCAAATACAGAAATGTACAGTATAAAATTTGGTCGCGAAGAAAATAGAGAATGATTGATTGCCTCGGAATCGACGAGGTTGCCGGAAAGGCCAGGACCGCCGGGCTGACAAAGACGCTCGATGATGACGTTCATCTCGGCCTCTAGGGCACTCCTTTTGTCCATCAGATTCATTGTTTCTGCTTTCAAATTCGTTCCCACCATTTTTCCTTTCAATTTCTGTGAGAATCGCAAATCCTGTTCTCTAGGGTTTAGGGAGAGCTCAAAACAGTCGTAAAAGAGGGAATACAACCTCTGTTTGATTATAATAAGAAAAAAAAATTAAATTAAATTTCGAGTTTAAATTAGATTAATTTTTTGCACCCCATCCCTTTAATATGAGTATTAATTTGTAAATAGCGATTTAGGTTTATGTCTATAACACAGTATAATATGAGACTGGATCAATGTATGTTCGAGAAATTGTAATGAGTGATTTTTCAGAATGTTGATTGAATTCGTCCCCCACAAAATTAGTATCAAGAAGAGTTAGCTAATATGAATTTTAAGTGTTGTTGTTGAGACTTCATTGATGACAATTGTGCAAAATTGAGGCATTACAGGCTGGACTGGAAAAATTGAGAGATCGTTGTATAACATTATAACTACCTTGACGCATGTGAACTTTGTAATTAGACGGTGGCAATAGGATTTTAGTAGGTAGGTAAATTTTGGAAGAAATTGCTGACCGGTCTATTTTTTTAAATTTTTTTTCTCTCCAGTACACACTTATTTTTTTAACCGCTAAAAGGCATTTTGAAAATTTTCTTCCTAAAATACCCTCAACAACATCGTTGCTTCAGATTTGAGATTCAAATTGATGTATAAATGATTTCATTTTGTTAATAATTCGCCAATCGCAGTATGCTGAGCAACGCACGGGATTCGACCTGCCCGGTCAGGTCGCAGGGATCGAGGGGACAGCGTCCCTCGTTGCCCTCGAAAGGTAAACGAAAATCAAGTTCCCTAAAGCGCGCTGCGATAATCGCGATTCCCCAATTTGTAAAAGTGGTGCATCGCGATGCAAAAGTGCTGCATCGCGATGCCAAAGTAGTGCATCGCGATGCCTTGATTGCTCATCACGATGCTTTGGTTCCCTAAAGCGCGCTGCGATGATCGCGATGCACTAATTGTTGCATCGCGATGCCCCAATTTGGTGCATCGCGATGCAAAAGTAGTGCATCGCGATGCCTTGGTTGCTCATCACGATGCTTTGGTTCCTTAAAGCGCGCTACGATGATCGCGATGCACCAATTGGTGCATCGCGATGTCCCATTTTGGTGCATCGCGATGTCAAAGTGGTGCATCGCGATGCTAAAGTAGTGCATCGCGATGCCTTGGGTTACTGAAGCGCGCGTGTTTTTCTTTCATTAATGATATAATCGTCTTTTCGCCCCAAAAATGTCTTTTTTCGATTTTTAAAAAAGATGAGTGGACTGAAGCGATTACAAATGTTTAAAAAAAGACCGGCCTGTAATTCACTCTAAATTTTGGCCTGTAATTAGCCCATGTCAATTACACACATATAAACTGATGCATATTGTAATATATATTAGAAATAAAAATAAATATTTATTTTAATACAGAGATAACGATAAACAAGAATGATTCAAAAAACAGCTCTTAACTTAGTGCAATCTAACTTGTTTCAAAGCAATTTTTGACATAAACAATAAAATAAAAGTGATTTAGCAACCATTCAACAATTCGGTTATGATAATTGTGATACCTAATTGTTTATGAGTGATACTAAACGGAACACCTAAAAATGTTAAATGCAACACTTTTTTAAGTAATTTTTTTTTAGTTATTTCTGCCTTTCCACTCTAAAACATTAAAATGACCACTTCGACCGATTTGCCTTTTTAAATTCAACGTATGTATATATATTATTAAAAGTAAAAATAAAATAAATCTGGACAGTGGGGCGGCCATACCAACGCTCTCCCTTTAACAGAGGGCAAGTGTAAGAGGCGTCATTTGCTAAAAGGAGGGTGGCTGTCATGTGTGATCTCATCATCAAAAGGGGCACCTGGTACCCCAGATTGGGAAGAGTACGGGACATTTTGGGCGCCCACCACACGCACCCCCTCCTTGTTTCTCCATTTGTTTGTAATTTATAATATTGATAATAGTTGTTAAAAAATTATAAAAATAATTTAATAATTTTTTAACAATGAATAATAATTTTTAACAATTTTGGTGCAGAGGATGGCTAGCCTATATGCCTTTAGTGGATGGCCAACTTAAGTGCCCTACTAGGAGCAGAGGAGGATCAACCTAGGCACCCTTCCAGTTCCAGTGGATGGCCAACCTAGGCGCCCAACCTAATTTTTTTTTTATAAATAATTGTCAAAAATATTTTTAATTTTTAATTATTTATTAACAATTGTTTTTAATTTATAATAATAGTTAATAATTGTTAAATCTACTATTATAAATTTACTTGTCCAAGATATTTATTTTTAATTTTAAAGCGAGAAATATGTTTTAAATTATAAACACAACTAATGAATGTAAATATTTTGTAAATCGTTTAAAATTCTTATTAAATTTGAGTCAAGGGCAACATAGTAATTCTAATTTTTTTTAAAAAGATAAGAGCAAAAAAGGTAAGTTGGAAAAGTATCACTTAAAAAGTGTTGATCAAAAGCATTTCTATTAACACCTCCATATGCTCTAAGTACACACACCCCCTAAATTTATCAACCTCTCAAAATCTAAGTATACCCCCTATTTTTTTATTTTGCCCTCCTAACATTTTCCTAAAATTAACCTAACCCTTCCCTCCTCCCTCCTTCCCATCTCTCCCCTGTCCCCTCCCCCCCCCCTCCTCCATTTCTGTCCATGATCCAATCTCGCTCCTTCCTCCCTTCTTCCTCATTCCTCATCGTGTTCAGGTCTTCGTTATTTCCTACAACCTAAATTAATTACACAAAAATCAAATCATAACTTTTATTAAAGAAACAAACATGTAATTAACAAAATGAACTTCCGAAAATGTATGAATTCATGTCTTCATTGCCCTGATTGATGTTTTTTTTTTTTTAAGCAGTTCGGTACTGTGTAACCGAATAGTGTTTTGCACCCCCTATGTGTTTGATGAAGACTGCCGAATAGTAATTAATTTTTTTTTTCAACCTAAAAAATGAAAAATACATAAGACATTTAAGTCCAAATTTATAAAGATATTTTTGTAATATATGAAAAAAATGTACTTAAAAGTATTGAGGGTTTTAATAGCAAAGCTCGTTGATCAAATCACTCACTTTTTGTAAAAATAAAAGCTTTTTCTTTTTGGTAGTCCCAAGGGGTCGTGGCATGGCAAGCTGAGTGTTACGATAAGTCTTAACACAAAGATAATGTAGTTCCATATAATCTTTGTTTTTTTTTTTGGGGAAATAAGTTTCATAAAATCAAAGCCATGTAAATGAAATAAAGGCCGAGTTGAACATACTTTTGAGTCAAAGATGTTCTAATTTCGAGCCAACCTATGCTTTAATAAGTAGCTGGTTGCCCCTTGCATTTTAGTGTGCATAATTGCCAAAGCAAAAACAATAGGAAAAAAACGGAGAGAAAGAGAAGGGAACATTTTCAACCGGATAAAATAATAGACAGTAACATAATTTAAGGCTGATTAGGAAGACATTCTCGCTTCAGCTTAATCAGTTTCTGCATTTTTTCCTAACACTTTATTCTTACAGATTGACTGGACAAACCCATCATCCAGGTTGTTAAAAACCTTGTTTCTTGACCTCGGCTCTCATCTTTCATCTTTGTCCAAGTCCTTAACTAACTCGAAGAGTTGGCAACAACCCATTCTACCAAAGTGGGAATGGCAAATCCTGTTGCAGTCTTCTTCTTGTCGTTCCAGACAGGGCCAGCCATATCAATATGCATCCATTGTACCTTCTCGTCAACAAACTGCCATTCAACACAAGCTTTTAATCAGATTCTATCCCTTCATTCTAAATCATCTCAAGTAAGAAAAAAAAAAAAAAGACCGCTACTGGAGAGATGTCCATTACTTCAATTAAGCTAGGAAAAGTAGAAACGGTTATTGAACATCATACCTGCTTCAAGAAAAGAGCTGCAGTAATAGAACCACCTTGACGACCACCAGTGTTGACCATATCAGCTACTCCTGATTTCATCGACTCCCAATAACTTTCCTCCAGTGGCAATCTCCATAATTTTTCCCCAGCAACTTCTGAGGCTGCAAATACCTCCTTCGCCAGATCATCGCTGGGCGTAAAGACACCTGTGTATATCAAACTTATCATCTAGATCTTTTTAAGGGAAAACATATCTTTTACTTGATATGCGTTTTTCCATTATTATGAAAAATGTGAAGCACCGGATGATAACGCACCACCATCATTCGTGTTCCTAACCAACTTCTCACAAAATTGTATGGATGCATTTGACTTCGTGTTTTAAGAGCTTGATTTCAAATTTTGATTTTTATTTTTGTAATAACCGAAGAAAAAGTAAGAGAGATAGATAGAAAAGTTGTAGGACCAAAGAGAGACAGTCTGAAGCCACCAAAATCAGGCTTTAAATCACAAGGCAAAACAGGGCCTATGAAGTTTTAGGGAAATGCCAGTTTTTCAGTTTTTCCATAATTAGCAAGTTATTAATAAGAAGATCAAGTACAAGACCTTTTCATAATCACATATTTTTTATAATCAAAACTCGATCAACTCTAGGAAATCCATTTCTGCAGTCCATCCAATAATTTAGAACTACTGATAAACACCTACCAGCAATTGAGGATCCAAGAGCAACTACACAAGCCCCAGTCAATGTCGCCAAATCAACTACCTGCAGAAAGAATGAACAAACTGTGAGCCCAATTTCATAGCCAAACTGCCATAATAGATCCAAAGAGTGGCGTAGGTGAACTATCATTTTGTTTCGTGAAAACACAATATCACTAACGATATCTAGTCACCACTATCTTGATGTATTTGAAACAAACTTTGTGGCGCAACCAAACATAAAGCTCACTTTCACAATGCAATTCAACTCCACAAGATAATTAAAGTTCAGGTGAACTAGCAGTTTCCAAATCCAGACCTAAATTCAGTCTCTTTTTCTTTCTTGCCCAAAACGATAAAAATTCCTCCTGACAACTCGCGTTTTGCATCTCAAAAACTAAACCAAGCATGTCCATGATATAACACAAAAATAGATCATTAAAACCAATGTGCTCCAAAATTTGTTACTGCAAGTAATAACAGTCTAAAACATTCGTGCCTTCAATTAATTCATTATTTTAATGAGATCTACAGAATAAAATGGGTACTTAGTAGATACAAATGATTAATACCTTATCCACCCCTTGGTTACAAGCATATACCAAAGCATCTGCAAGTGTAAGTCTACCTTCGGCATCAGTGTTGTTAACCTGAAATTGGCATTGCAAACAAGAGAGCTTCCCATGTAAATTTTTAGTTGGAAAACTCTAGAGCCAAGTGAGCTCATTTATTCATTTAACCAATAAGGATAAAGCAGTACTTGTTTGCTTAGATAAAGGTACAATATATCTGCTCATCTTTGCTTTTTCCATGAAAGGGATCACAACATAATTCGAGCCCCAAGAAAAACGTAAAGAATAAGACCTTAAATCAAATAAAAGAAAATCACCTCAATTGTCTTTCCATTTGAGGCTGTCAGTATGTCTCCAGGCCTCATACCTGTTCCACTTATCATGTTTTCACATGCTGCAACAATGAAATGAACCTGCAAATGCAATATCCTCACCAAATCATTACTCATAAGCAAAGTTAACATCCGCATGCTATCATACGAATAATGAAACATGTAAATTCAAACACTTGGAAGAACAACAAGAGTAAAACATCTCACCTCTACTCCAGCAGGCTTAATTTGACCAAGAGCTTTAGCAGCACCTAACACTGCTGCTGACCCTCCCATATCAACCTTCATGAGCTCAATTGAGCAACCGGGCCCGGTCTTAATGTTGTAGCCACCACTGGATTCATAAAAGGTAATATGACAGATATTAGCACCAAAACTACTATTTGTCTCAATTGGCCATCAAAATAGAGAAACAGAAAGGGATCAACACTGAATTGAGCATTATTTCAGCACCAAGAATATTTCATTCCAAGAAATATGAAATTACCTGTCAAATGTCAATCCCTTTCCCACTAAAGCCAGCTTGGTTTTGACTGATCCACCAGGAGGCTTATAACACAAATGAATGAAATGAGGAGGATTTGCAGAGGCAGCAGCAACACCAAGATAGGATCCCATTTTCAATTCTTTGCACTGCTCTACATCCAAGATCGTTGCAGTAAAAACATCGCTGTATGTTGAAGCAATACTTTTAGCCTCTGCAGCTAGTACCCCTGAGGTATAATTACAAACATAAACAGTCAGCAACAAGTAAGCAAACATCAATTGAATAAAAAGAATGTAAATTGCATTAAAATGGGAACACACCAAAGGAGCAATCCTCATAATTAAACTTGAAAAGTATGTTTGTATCAGGCTATATGCATATACAAGCTAGATAGATACATATCACTAACCAGGGGTGACTACGTTGGCAGGTGCATTTACAAGCTCTTTTCCAAAAATTACACCAGTACAAACATCCTGTGTGTACTTGAGCTTCTTTTCTAGGTCTGGGCCAGTCCCAAGACCAAGAAAATCCACAGACTTGAGAGCTGGCTTCTTAGACTCAGACTTAAATCTGTTATCTTCATAAGTCCCCAACAATGTCCCTGTTTCAAGACATTTTCCCATGTTTATTTTTCTATAATAAGACTTCAAAATTTCAAACTTTACGAATCCATACAGCTGACAGTTGGCGAAAATAAGTGATATGTTGTTATCTAATGATGCAAACCTCCTATTTCGTTGGTTTCTCGAAATTGGGCGCATGTACATTGCAAGCATCGATGCAGCAAATGGGATAAAAGATTTACCTGTTGCGATTGCTGAAACAGTACTGAGCTTTGATTCAGCAGAGAGCTCTTCTGAAGAAGCAAGCACAATAGCAACATCATTGGCCTGAGAAGCCTTTGCTGCAGAAGCAACAGCCTCACCAAGACTCCGATAAGACGTACCCGTACCGCTTTTCCCAAGCCCAATCAAATTGACCCTTTTAGAGGCGAGTCCTGAGAGCCTTAGACTTGTGGACTGTCCAACCTTTCCGGTAAAATCTTCCTCAGAGGAAGCTTCAGACAACAACCCACCCAATTGTGAATCTAATTTTTTCAAAATCGAATTTTGAAATTTCGAGTGTTCATCTTTTGCCATGTCCTTCTCTGTAACACCAACAGCAAGTATGTCCCCTTTCCATACCACCAAATCGACATCTTTAGCAGTCAACGAGATCTTTGATTTTCAAAAACATAAGAGAAAATATTCAATCTTTTTGTAATAAACACAATAACCCACTTTCTAAATACAACAATTAACACAATAATTCCGAAAATTCAATAAACTGATGCAAGAGATACGAGAATAGGAAGATTATTGAAATTAACGGGATCGATCAATCAAGAAAATCAAATGAAAAGAAATAAAAACAAATGATTGAGACCTTGGGAGCATCGATTGGAGCAGGTTGAGTGAGGCCAAGAGTGGCCCGAGCTAGAGCGTGAGCCATGCGTTTCCCTCTCCGACAAGACAAAGGTTGTGACTGTCTGACCGATAAAGAAAAACCCAAAACGGGAATAGACCTTAATTTCACGAAAATCGAGGAAGCAGATGAGGTAGAGGCTACTAATGTGAGGGAGGAGGCTAGAGAGGAGGATACTCTAATGGCTGCTGCCATTTGAAGAGTGAGGAGGAGGTGTGTATATATAGTGAGAGAGCGCGATTATTCAGTGTGTGATGAATGCATTGACATCATTTGTGCATATGCTTTCAATTGGGTCTTTCTCTGTTTCTTTTTTGCTTATCTTTATGCTAAATAATGGCCATTTGAAGAGAGAGCTGTAGGTTTTTTTTTTTTGATACGAAGTTTATGTAATTAGTTAATTGTTCGTTCTTTATTAGGTTTAAAGCTCTTAATTGGAGAAATTAAGAAGAATAAAAATGTACCGAGTATTGTGGACTTATTTAAAGAGATTATAACTTATTAAAAAATTGTGACAAACTCGAAACGATACGCAGATACACACCGATACGGGCACGGTTCGTTCCAATAGCCAGACCGGTAGCTAGTCAGATATAAAATTGACAACTATGTTCTTGGACTGCCCAATATTTAGGTGCGTTTTCATGCCCATAAAATGATAATTTTATTAATTTTGTAATAATATGTAGATATTGAGAGTATGTATATATGTACTAGTATTAAAATGGACTAAAAAATATTGATTTTTATTAAAAAAATGAAAAAAATTACTCTTTTTGAAGAGAGAGAGAGAGAAGTACTAAAAAGTTGGATGACAAAACGAGGATGAAATTAATGAGTTAAAAAGTAGAAAATAATAAAAGAAAATTAAGATAGAAAAAATAAAACCTCTTCTCCTTGTGGCCATACTTAATAATATTCTTCATTTTTTAAAGAAGCTAAAATGTACAATATAGAATTAATAGCTTTTCATCAGTATATTCTTGTAGGTATGTTTAAAATAAGGTCTATACTAGTAAAATAATTTCAACCGATACAAAAATCCAAATTTAGATGGATAATGATAATGTATGTTCATGGATAATATGTCACAGTTGCTCCTAAGATTTTTTTATGAAGTTCAAGTGCGTACGTCAATTAGGATTCCCTTTAATTAGTGTTATTTTACTATGAGAAATATTAGTATGTGTTCTTAAAATACTTCCTCTCCGTCCTTAAAAAAAATAATTTTATTTGATAAATTAAACTTTTTAAAGAGGTTACTTTACGTGTTTTTTACCTTCAAAAATTTATACTATAATTTAAAAATAGGACTAAATAAAAAAAATTTTGGACAAATAAAAAAAGAAAGATGGTCTATTTTCTCGGGATATTTGTTGTTTTTGAGTGAGTCAATGCAGTCTCAAATCAGTGAACGGAGAGGGGACACTGATTTCAAATCAGTGATTTGGCATGCTGAAATCAAGTTTTTTTCTTCGTTGGCGTTGATGTGTCATGCAATACTTAAAGGTTAAAATATTGAAATAAAAAGAATAATGGTTAGATATACCAAATACATCAAAAAAATTTATATCATGCATTTTAAGTATTGTGCATTTAGTTGATGCTCATGTGTCATGGTCTTTTTTTGTATTCGTTTCATGTTTTACTTGTATTCCAATAGCAATACGTTAAGTGGAAAGGTAACCTTACCTAGCTAATATTCTAATTTTATCACAATCTAATAGCAATACGTTATTATTATTGTATTTTTTTTTTTTAATGGGATCGGATCGTTTTAAGGATGATTTATGTAAACGGTTAGCTTAATTTTATTACTATTTTGGGCTTCGAATGATTGATGCAAATGGCTGTAAATACATAGTTATTGCGCTGCAAATCCATTAAACATGTATACTAATTTCATTGGGAAGAAGAAGCAGCAGAAAAGTCAAGAGTTAGTTGTCAGTCGTGTAACTGTATCAGATAAATGGAGAGATTTCCTATAACTAGAGTAAAATTCGTTTCAAGTACAAAGGTAACCTAAAATTTCTACTATAAGACTTTGAACTTTAACATAGTAGTATGATTTTTCAAGCCAATCATCAATATAAACTAATAGGAGTAATTTTTTTGATCGACATTGGTCAATCTATCTTCACCGATGAATAAATGAGCCTTGTAAACAAGAAACATGCATAAAACCCAATGGTACCAGTGAGCACAAAGAAAGCATACGAAGCAATCAGCATGTAACCGAAGTACAGAATCCCAGATACCGGCTTTGTTATGTTGAGCTTTGTGAAGAAGTAGAATGCTGCATAGAGGAAGAGGTAGAGCGCTGAAGAACCTGACGTCAGATATGACCTCCACCACCACAGATAGTCCTCGCTACATAACTGGAAATAGCAGAGCACGATCGTGATCTCCGCACAAGTAACAACTAGGATGACAAACACGATGAAAAGGAACCCAAAAATGTAATAAAACTGATGCAACCAGATCGAGGTTAGGATAAAAAAGAGCTCAATAAATACGGCACCGAAAGGGAGTATGCCTCCAATCAGGATAGAGAAAACCGAGTTCATGAACCAAGCCTGCTCCGGTATCTGCCTTGGGATCTTATTAGTTTTCACCGGATCCTCAATAGCTGGCTTCTTAAACCCGACGTAACTACCCACGAAAACAAGTGGGACCGAAATGCCAAACCACAAGAATACCAATGCAAACATGGTGCCAAAGGGCACTGCACCAGAGGATTTCTCACCCCAAATTAGAGCATTTAATACAAAGAATATGGCAAAGGCAATCCCTGGGAACATGAAAGCGGTTTTCAGTGTGATTTTCTTCCATTCTGTACCCTTGAACATCTTGTAGAGACGAGCTGACGCATATCCCCCAAAAAGGCCCATGAAGACCCATAGTAGAAGCAATGCTGTCATAAGTCCACCTCTGTTTGAAGGGGAGAGGAATCCTAGGACCGCGAAAACCATGGTGACTAGTATCATTCCAAAAAACTGAACACCCATCCCAACATAAACGCAAAGCAAATCTGAGTTTGTTGGAGGTCTGAAAACATCTCCATGAACCAACTTCCATCCCGTCTCTTCTTGAGCTTCTTCTTGGGTTTCTAACTGGTTGTACTTGGAGATGTCACGGTAAAGCGTTCGCAACATGATCATAGCCACCATGCCAGAGAGGAAAAGAACAATCATCAATGAATTGACAATTGAGAACCAGTGAATTTGATCGTCAGCCATCAGAAGATAAGTATCCCATCTGGATGCCCACTTGACATCGCTCTCCTGCCAGATTAAATGAGGTGTAACTCAAAAGTTCAAGAAATATATGAAAAGGGGGAATGGCTGTGTATCCGTAATTATAGCACATAGGACATACCTGGAACTCAACATCATACGTAAAGATAATTTCCTTCTTGTCTTCAACCTCTTGAGGGGAGTCTGAGCTGCTAACGGTTCGTTTTGCATGGGGATCACAGGTAGTTAAGCGGGTCTTTTCATTCCGTTTACCTTCATACTCATGTTTAACGCTGGGCCACGAAACAGTTGCACGTTACATACAGGCTAAACCACCACCAAAGATGTTAAACGAGCAGGAATTCACTTCTAAAGGGCATTACCTAAAAGATGAAACTTCAAACCCTACAATCCTTGCAGAGTCTGTTTGTATATCCTTGTGAAACTTGACTTTGAAAGTTAAATGATTGTTGATAAAGTACTTTTCATCCTTGCTCTGCACACGTTTATATCAAATAATTTGTATCAAAATTCATGCAGAAAATCATTGATATAAAGTTCAGCACGCTATAAACGTATTGGTACTTACTCCTGCATACTGAACCTTGCGTCCAACAAAATATCCATGCTGGTATACCGGGGGGGCATCCCTGTCTAGCCTTCTTAAGGGAACAACCAAAGGTAGGTTGTCCAATATCCTGTCAAATGATTGTTGAAGATTATTAATATGTAACCAGAAGCAACTTATAAGAAGGTTTCCAAAATTATGTGTCTCACATGTTCACTCGATACTCATCGTCAATCTTTTCCTTGAATTCTTTGGCTGCTTTTGCATCAAGAACTCTACGACATACAATATTGCACATCTGTGGTTCTCGCATTTTAAACTGCACTAGACAACTTCTGTAAGAAACACCCTAGCTCAATGTAAGAAAGAATACAATTACCAATGAATTGTCCTAAAAGATTAACATACCACGTAGGGGGAGTTTTCAATCCGATCGCCACGAAGAACTTCCCCAAGATTCTCAGCACTATCAACTATGCTGTCTGGGCGACAATAAGGGATGGAATAGTAAGAGTATGGGAGCTGTGTTTTCGTAGAAGTCAGTTTGTTTACTTTTACCTTCAGAAGATCCCCCTGCCACATAAACCAAAAATAGCTATATCCTTGAGACAGGGTCACAATAGGATGAACCTTGGACATTGACGCAGAAAATAACAACATGCTGGTGAGTAAAGCATCATTCCATCAGGGTACATATACAACCAAACAAATAAGAGTACATTTAAGGGCCTGATTAACTTCCTAAAGTAATCATACAAATTCAGGACACCATTTGGGTGAGCATAACTGCAGCTAACATATGCACAAGAACAATATTGGATTTTACAGGTTCAAGAATGAAAGATTCAAACATTACCATCTGTATTACAGCAACAAGTTGTTTACGGTAAACAAAAAAAATCCAGACTGATCAAAGAATATTATAAAAAAGTACCAGAAAATTAGAGACAAGAGTATGCTGAGTAGGAAAGTAACAAGCAGTAATTTGTGCAGGATGCATTAATTCTGCTAAAGGCAGCAGGGACCTAACCAATGCATTATTATTGCCCCTTCTCTTGTATGTCCACTACATGTGCTTGTAGATATGGAAAGAAGCTATCTACTTGATTGCATTTAGAGGGAAATAGACAGGTCTTTCGACTTATTAGAGGTCGAATGTGAGCACTATCATTGTGTGCTAAAATAACTAATCAAAAGGCTCTTTTCCTCCATCAAATAAATGTAAAATCATTAGAAGAGTAGAGCGAATTTAGATCCAATTTTGACCATTGCAGTGCCACAATGTATATCTTTAACCACCAAACTGCCTAAGCTGACACATGGTTTTAGTTGTAGTAAATGTCTCCACTAAGTACATAATCAAGCAGTATCAGATTTAAGATATACAGGCCTACTTCACGTCAAACCAACTTGCAACCCTTTTCACAAGATATTCCTACAAACCCCCTCCTGACAATAAGCATTAACATTGTCAATAAGTTGTCATAACATAAAGAGGCTTCCATCTGCCCAGAGCTGATACAACATCAAATGTAAATCAAAACCCCAACTGAATAATCAAATGAATCTATAAAACAAAAAAAAAATTACGACTTTGTTACTAATGACCACTTCACACATTAGATTACCCTTGTCAAACATAGATGAACAACAGAACCACCCTTTTAAAGGATTGAGTTAAGTTCCTTTTGGCAAAACCAAAGATCCATCATACTCTGACAAAATCACCAGAAACCAGTACAAATGCTGCTAAATTACACAGTAGAAAGAGGACGAAGACATGTATAAAACTATTTAAGATAACTAATTCAATATGTATAGCAGCAGAATGCCTGCTTTTACAAGCATAAGCCTGCGGCTTTGTATATGAAGGCAGCTCATATTAGCTCAAGCCACTAAAGGTCAGCATAAGGTAACTTACTGTCGCAGACTTGTATTTGTTACATTACCCTATCTAACTAACCTGCCCAAATAATCACAGAAAATAAGCTGATATATGACAACAAACAGTATTTCATCGCACAACGAAAAATTCATAAGAGTCTTATGATTATTATAACACAAACGGAACGAATCGCCTCGAGTCTAAAGCTACATGTGACATTAAAAATTAAATCCAAAATCAACCATGATCCTCACACTCAAATGCCATAACTAACACAGATCCAAACAAAACAATTTGCTAAAGAACAAATGTCCAGCATGCGCACACTAACTATTGAATAACAAAATTATCAACAACTGTCACTCCATTCAGTTCAACAAAACGTATATAAACACACGCACAACTATATATACAAATAAGTACATAGATAAACAGGATAACTATATTGTATATATAAACAAACAAACAAACACACACACACACACACACACACACACACACACACATATATATATATATATATATATATTGTTTATGGATGGATGGAAGCTTACCTTTTGGAAATCCTCGGGAGCGACACCCGGGAGATAGAAGGAATACACGACAGGGATGGAAACAAGGAGAGCGACGGCGATCAATAGATGACATGCCTGAAGCGCTTGCCGCGCCATAGCCGTCGACTGTTACTAATTGAAGAAACAGAGAATTCTGAACTGTCGAAGATCTAGATCCACCGGACACAGTTCTCTCTCTTTCTATCAACTTTCTCTCACCATATATACGTATAATCTATATATATATATATATATATATATACAATTTCTCTCGCTCTCTCTTAGAGTAGTAGTGAAATGGCACGAGAAGGACGAGGAAGCGCCTGCACCTACTTGGGGATCACAAAGACGGTGAAAATGGGGAGGTGTTTACCTGATTTCACGCCGTTGATCTTAATCAACGGCTGAGATTATATCAATCACATGAACGGAAGTTACTTTGTTTCCAAATCCGTCAACGAAATTATACTCCAAAATTTGAAGATGGTAGATTTTTCCCCATTGGTCCCTAGAGTTGCCAAATTTTGTTCGCGCAAGTCCTCCATTCTTGGTGAATTTCTCCATTGTAGCCGAACAAGCTTATAGCCTTATAACTTAGTCCCAGTACTTGTTTTAGGTTGATAGGATAGGCAGTGCATTGAATAAAAATTACTATTCACTCCGTTCTCGTCAAAAGTTCATTTTTTATTTTTAAAAGTCTAACATGTGATTAAATTAAATTAAAATTTAACAGACTTTAATTATATTTTTGAAAATAAAATCTTATTCACTAAAAATTACATTAAAAATACTAAGAATTACAATTTTTATAACTTTGAAAAAACAAATAAATTTATTTAAATAGTCGGTTAAACTTTAATTAAGTTGACAAAAAAAAAAATCAATAGTAAACTTTTTGGTTGGAATCAAATGAGTATTAGCTAGTTTGAAAAAGAGTTGAAAGCAAAATAATTAACAATAATCGGTCTATTCATATGATAACTGCAATGAACTTTTGTGTCAACCCTCGACTGAAATTGAGTTGTTCCTCTGATCAAGTTGTTTTTATGTCAACCCTCGACTGAAATTGAGTGAATTCCAAGTATTGAGTTTGCTTCTTAAAGAATTTTTGTGTTAATCAAGAACAAGAATTGACCTGCCACTGATTATTTTGTCCTTTTATTATAATCAAAATTGTGGGACCCACTCAATAGTTGTAGCTTTCTTCCATGGGACCATTAAGGACCTTCTACTTTGAGTAAGTTTTGCTCATCATTTTCTACAGAGGAAAAAAGAATCCTTGGACAAAAGCTCAACTCCTTCCAATTACACCTAGCAACCATGAAAAGATATATCCAGAATTAATTCAATTTTAATTACAATAAAACCAAACAAAGCATTAAGTTAATGAAATGCAAATATTCTATGCCATTCAAAGGTAACAGTTGTTTGAATTCTCAAAAGTGACTCTGGTTTCTTTAAATCGCAAAAGTCTTCTAGTTTAGGCAGCAGCAGCGATCTGTTTTTGTGCTGAAACAACATAATCCTTCGATTGTTTCCAACGCAACTGTCTTTGAATGCTCAGCAGCCACAAATCTACCACGCTATTCTTACATAAAGCGACACAAAAATACCAGCATTCCAAGATTGCTGCATGCTAGATCCACAGAACAGCAGGCAAGTTGAGAGGAGTCTGAGAAACAGAAAGTGGCTTAACTCCCTTCTTGAGCAGGTGGCTCGAGCAGTCTCACTGTACGAGGAAGCATAAACTCTGTGAAAATTGGATAGTGTGAGGAAGGATAAAACCCATCAATGTTATCATTCACTACTTCGGATGAGACAGGTATCAGAAATCTGCCTCTAAAGAGAATCCAGTCTACATGCAAATCTTGAGTTTGGCGATCCCAGCAGAGGCAAAGTGCTCGGAAAATCAACTTGAGAAATTCAACAGCACCTTGTTTGTCACCTGACAAAATTAGAGGGCGAAAAGAAAAATATTGGTCATAATTTCATCAGTCTCCCTCTTTTAAAGAATGGCATAAATACGAGGAAAAGACATACCCTTGAAGCCATGAAATGTGCGTATGAGAGAAACATTTTTCCTTACTCGAGCATTGGGCCATGCATCTCTCATGTCACCAACAACGCCGTGTTCTCTGGAGGATAAGCAGTTCAAATAGAAAAAATGTCGTTAGCTATCTGGCTCCAATATTTCAGGGGCAGAGACATGTTGAAAGAGGTGGTAATATTGACATTATGGCAGCTTTGCAAGCATTCATTTACTTGCAAAGAGAAACAGAGGGCACGTTTGCTTTTCACACATTCAACAAACAAAAGACAGAATATTTCCCACAGTTAAATGGAAACTAGATCGTTCTTTGTTGAATAGGTCAAAAACAAACAGCAAAGCTCCAATACATGGCGGTTTTGAGGCTTACTGAAATGAAGGGATTACCTCTTTCAAAGCACCCTTGGCAACTTCATGCTTGAAATGAAGGGATTACCTCTTTCAAAGCACCCTTGACAACTTCATGCTATGTATTGGCTGAGCGGACTATATCAGTCAAGGTCTTGGAAATTTTCAGGTGACATCGAAAATATATGGGACAATCCGAGCTGAATGGACAATGAAAATCTTGTATCCACGCTTGCACTTGTGCAAGAAAATCTTATGATTAATTGATCATCTTAAATTTATATCGTCATGCCTTGTTCTACACAAGTCTGCTTGAGGCTTCTACAATCATTTAGACAACGCTAGGTATGGTAGATTTAATTATCTGGAGCCTATTTTTACTAAACTGTTTTTAACAATTGCACTTCTCTTTTCTTTTTTTCTTTTTTTCTTTTTGAATCTAATTGAAACTCTGAGAGTTATTGGTTCCATGGAGAATCATATTTGGAAAATCACGAGCATTACGTTGCAACTAGGTATAATACCTTGATCTCCCAAGAAGGAAACGTCCCGTGGTTGATTCTTTTTGTGTATTAAATCCACCACAATATACAACAGGCAAGCTAGGAGGCAATGATGCAATATGCTGCCATGTAAGTAAAGCACTTCGCCTACGAGCACGAGGACTGAATTCATCCATGTTCGTATTTACAATCTGAAAGGAAAAACCCGGCTGCTCAACACCTTTCAATTGAAATGTGTATACATTTCGTCAAGGAAAATAAGTGCGCATCACGACTACTTCAACAACAAAATGACCAGCGAAATGATACTCCCTTCGTCCCATAGAAAGAGTCCTACTTCACATTTTGGTTTTCCTCAAAAACAAATTTAAGCTATAAGTTTCCGTTGCTATACCAGTTTTTTGTTTATTTTCAAAAACTTGACGTTGTTCTTAAGTCATGCAGAAAAGTAGTGTTATTGCATTTTGAAGGATATATATGGAAGTCAAAATGCTTGAATGAAAGTTTGACATTCAAAGCATGAGTCTTTAACTAGGAACTAGTTGCTGAATTGGGATATGTACCGTGTATCGTAATTTCATTTACATGATACGTACCGGAATACATTTTGCGTATCGTTGGAGACGCTTTGCATATAGAAATAGACAAAAATCTTAGGTATACCATCTGAAATTATAAAATATTTATAGGATGGAGGAACCATAAGTAGATAAAAGTGTATCCATAAACTTTTGACAATAGCTAATGATTAGAACCACAATATTTGTAATTTAAGACATGGAAACTGTATTTTCACTGATTCACGCCAAAGAATTATTCAAGATTATTAAAACCTAAGAGAATTTCAAGAAGCAATTTAGTTTTAGAAAGCTCTGACAATCTAGAGAGTGTTTGTATGCTGGGTTTTTAAGAAAAAAATATTTTGAAAATATAACATACTTCCTCCGTCCCAAAAAGAAAGTCTTAATTCCTTTTTGGAAAGTCAACCTAGTACAATCTCAAATCACTATTTAACATACATTTATTATGTTTTAGGTAATGAAATTTCAATCATTCATGCAACATTAAGAATACTATCAACAACTATTTTTAGAATTTTATAAGGATAACTAAATTTTTATAATTCTTGGTCAAAGTTTGATCAAATTGACCAAAAAAAGTCAAAGTGGGACTACTAGGATGGAGGGAGTAGTAGTTTTATTTGGTGTGATTCTACACTAAAAGACAATATTGTAGCTTAAGATAAGACATATTGTATTGAAAGATAAGCTGCCGTATCGTAAGATACGTTATCAAATGGGATACGCACCTAAGATATACGTATCGATTATCCCTATTTTTGTATCATATCGTAAGATACTGATAAGAAATATCGCAAATAGAGTATAAAACTAGAAAAGGATATCGCCCATGTTGCAATGCATGGAACTTCAGATCCCCAAGATATGCTTCCAGGAACTGATGGCGACTCCGACAACCAGAAGGTTCCACCTTCTAACAGCTCCACCTTTTATTTAATAAAAAACATATTAAGAAGGTGCAGTAATATAAGTTTCCTTGAATATGCAGATCTCTAAACCAAAGCCATGTTTATAGATTAATGTATGTGCTACCTTTTCCTTGTCGTAAAAAATTGCGCAATGTTCATCTGAAGCATCTTCATATCCTTTCCTCGAAATTCCAAATTGATCATAACCTTGTATATAGAACAGGAAGCACACAAAACCAAAATGATGCCATAAATTGATATTCTTCCAATGAAACCGGATCATCTCAAATATCATTTCAAACATCATGAAAAAAGAAAAAACTTACTGGAAATGACATGTAAACTGTGAAAGAGTGATTTCTTTATTGCATTCAATGTCCAATCATTCTTTAGACGACAAGCAAATGCTTGAGCTATGAACTGATTTGTGCCCAAAAGGTCTAAGGGTCATCTATACAGAATTACTGATATGCTACAAAATAAATGAACTAATGGATAACATAACTTCTCTTTTCCTCTCTCTTCGCATAGTCCCATATTCAAGACCCAAACCAGTCAAGTGGTTTTGACCTACCAACTTCTGGTGGACTTTTTAGCTCTACCCATTCCAACCTCGCCTCGGAAATGCTTGCACCTGAAAGCATGTACTTCATAAAACCTGCCTCAACTAAGCCTCACAAATAGTTCACAGGAATTTATAACCATCTCGTAAAGTAATGGCCTGCCGGACCCCAGCAATGAAGGTAAAAGAAGTGGGATTTATGTGTTAGAATGCCTCTGCTGGATCTCACGTCCATTTGAGTTCATCAATCCCTTCAAGCATTACTGTTTATCGTGGTTATGGCCAAATCATCATAAATCTCATCATGTCCGACATCCACGCGACCAATGACTTTTCTCCAAATGCACTGATTCTTAGTCTAGTGTGGTTTCTGATGCCGCTTAACCATTTAAGTATCGGGTTAACTTTCATCAACATCCAATTTTCTCACTAGCCACCCAATTTGTAGTAGAAAAGTAGTAACATAAGCCCAATAGCTATCTCAAAACAAATGAAGTGACCATTAACCATGACATAACAACAACACAATACCAATCCATCCATTAACTAAAGAGCATTTCGTCACAAATTTGATAATTCTAGAACTTATCTCATTAGCTAAAACACACAATACAGCTACATCCATGGCCAAGAGAATGGATCATTCTTTAAATATACGTTTATATCTCCGAGCAGGGAATCAATTAAACGATTCATACTCTATTATCCTGAACTTGTAACTAAGATTGATAAGAAAGCATCGAGATAAACGCTACATATCCAAAGATGGAAAGTCTTATGGCACCTATTGTAGATGTAATCACTTAAGCAAGGGGGTTCATACACAATTACGGACATATAAACTCATATTTCCGCCAAAAACGAGAAACGAAACCACAAGTCATTTTCCTCGGCATAAAGATCACAATCACGATACACGAACGACCAAGAATGCAATCAGAAAGCCTACCTGGCAAGCATTGTTCAAGATACTCCAATTGTGACTTCACACCTAAAAAATAAAACACCAATACCTAACATCAGACACATTAACATCAACTTAATCGCATCACTTGAACTAACAATTACCGATATACGAGCAAAAGAGGGGGCAAAAACATTTAGACGAGCTTGATGAAGACAACAGTAAACCTTAAGGAGAACCGAAAAGAAACAAAACCCATCTCCAGAAACACTAATCACAACAAACCCATATAACCATAATCAATAAACTAAAGATCTGCAATTACCTTGTTGAGTGCATAGGATCAGTGGGGAGTAACTGGTGATGACACTAACGCACAAATCCCTCCTCTTTTCCCATGAGTTTGGGCTTCCTTCTGCTTGATCTTCAAGCAGATTGAAGGTCATTACTGTCAGAGAAACACTCATTTTCCCTCTTTCTCTTTCTCTCTCTTCAATCTAGCTCTATTTACTTTCTCTCTCTACATGTTCATGGGCTCCATCCTTTAGCAACTAATTTCTTATTCGCAATCCAATAAGAAAGAAGAGTATAACTATGAAGTTGTTGAGAACTTCACTTTAATATTTAGGAAAAATCTGTAAGATTGCTACAGCTGGAAACTTAAAGATTTGGAAAAAGTTGGTAACAGCCTGAAACACGGAAGAATCAATCCATTCATGTTTGAAACTGAAGAAATTTTGGTGCGGGACTTTTGGGTTCAGCTAGCACGTGCAACCCCAAAAAGGGCACGTGCCGCTCTAAGGTTAAAATGAGAAATTTTGATGGCAAAATTCATATTTGGACCACCAAACTTTTCACCTATTTGTAATATGGTCACCACATGTTTTAAAATGTTGTTCTTGCCACTAAAAATTAGTTAAGTTGTAAGCAAGCTTATTTTTTGGGTGGACATTAGTTCAGCCGTTAAGTGAAAATAAAATACATATTTTACTCCTGTCTTTTTCATCTCTAATCAAGAAATTCATCAACCCAAATTCTCAAAATCAGCTCTGTCCAGAATAAATTCTCGTCAATTCGAATCGAATCAACTTTCTTCAACCGACGAATTGAAAATTTTACCCCTGTCTTCATCTTCGACTTCTCTAATAAAAAAAAACAAACACTAACCCTAACCCCAATCATATTGAAACCATAAATACAGACTGAATATACTCGACCTTGGATTTAATCTCCTCAATCGATCTAGTCAGAGAATTGAAAATGAGTTTTAATCACAGTATGACAGATTTAATCTCTTTCCATTTTAGAAGATTAAAACAAATGGCTTGGTCATTTGTCATGAACCAATGCAATTAGCAACGACAACTTTGTAGGCATTACTGAAAGGTTTTCAAGCTCCTTTCAATCCTTTACACATAAATTAATTAATTTTCTCCCATACTCAGTTCACCTAGTGTGTGTGTGACTCTTGATGCCGGGTAAATGCTTCTTGATAAGTCCACAATTGACCAAAATGGTTTGATTAGAAACTTAGTAATGATCTTGGATTCTTCCTCTCAAGGATCGATTTCATCTCAGAGAGAGAGAGAGAGATGCACGAAAGTCGAGAAACTTTTCCATTTTGAGAGGCCATCGCCGCCGCTACAGACGCTGATGCTTTAATGGTTGCAAGTCGAAGGTTATTGGCAATTGCTTGATATTATTCATCGAAAAATGAGGGAATCAAAATTCGAGTTGGAGAAATTATTAGGTTGGAGAGCTTATTTGAAAGGAATGTCGATTTTAAGATGGTAATATCACTGATAATTATTCTGAAAGGGTTGACTTTGGGATCTTAAATTAGTATACCCAATTGATTTGGAGCCTTGAATTAAATACCCATTTAATTTGCAACTTTGATTTTGAAAATCCATTTAATTGAAAGCCTTATATCTATATTACCCAACTAATTTGGGTTTTGAAATCAAACATCATTTGGGTGGCATTGCTGGAAACATGAAGCACTTGTCAAGAGAGTGAGGGAGAGGAAGAAGATGAAGACAAGGGTAAAATATGTATTTTATGTTAATTTAACGGCTAAACTAACATCTATCCAAAAAATGGGCTCGCTTGCAACCTAAATAATATTCAGTGGCAAGAATAACATTTTGAAACATGTGATGACCGCATTGCGAATTGGAGAAAAGTTGGGTGGCCCAAATATGAGTTTTACCAATTTTGATTGGTATATTATGTTTTATTTTCTTTTTTCATTTGAATTTTATCATTTTACCCTTAGGATAAGTCAAAAACCTTATTCTCACTCAATAAGACCCCCCATGGTACAATGTAAAGATTATCATGTACAAATTAAATAAATTATTACCATGGAGTGAATTGAATCTTGATTACGCTGAAAAGTATTTTGGTGATCCTGTCAAATCCACGTATGTAATTAGTATATCAATAGGATGCCCCGGCTCTCAATAGACATAAGTGTAAAGGGAGCTTATCCTCCGGTAGATACCTGAGAAGTTAAGAAAGCACCGTTAGGAAGCTGGACGTGGTCCAGCTAAAGTCCTTCATGAGTGAAGCAGTATATGTGTAAAAATTATGGTCTCCGGTGAGGATTCAGTGCTCTTTAGGAGTAAATGCTCTTAAAGCTTGGGAGATTTGGTAGTTGTGTGTGTTTTTATTGAACTTAGGTCCTAAATGAAGGCAATCACCTTGTATTTATACCGGAAGAATGTTAGCTTGAGGCAAGTGGGCCTGCCAGATGTCAGCCTGGACAGGTAGTCACATATCCATTTATGGCAGCCGTTATTTGCATTGATGAGCCTTTAAGGGAAAGTGATCAGCATTGATGTAGAAGACAGATCTTTGTCGGGACTGTGCAGATCTTCTAAAAATAGTTTTACTTAGAAAGCAAGTTACTTTGTAGACCAATGAGAAGTTTAGTAGTGGCCGCGGGATGACGTAGTAGCAGGTGGACCTTAAATGCGACAACTTTCGTTGACTATCTTCAACTCCCCGGAGTAGAGACCTCGGTATCCTAGCTTTATAGCCCGGATCTATACTTCGCGAGCTGTCGGGCGCGGTGTGAATAGCGAGCTGTCAGTTTTTCCGAGCTCCACGGGAAGACCAGAATTGGATGATGGATAAATGTGTCCGGGGTCCGAGCTATCAATGGAGCCTGGGATTAGATAAGTTGACTTCCGCACTCCAAGTCAGCATGGCCATATGTCCCAGTTGTTGCCACGTGAAGGCAAAATATTTTGGTATCTTCAAATCTTTTTTTTTTTTTTTTTAGTGTCTTCTGGGGGCATGGGAAATGGTGAATTGAATCATCAAGTGGCGTGGAAATGCTAAATATTATTGTTGTACGATAAGGTGATCAAATCAAAAAAAAAAAAAACTTCTAAATAGAACTCCAGTTAAGAAAACAAGGATGAGTCCTCTCTATTACTTAGATTTCATCACTACACCTTTTGATGGCGATGAAGCCACATGGGGAATATGAGTTCACTTTGACCACTATCGTTAAATTTTAGGTGAATTACAGTTCGGTCCCTTTTTGGACATTTGTAATCGTTCCAGTTCACCATACTTTTTTTTTTAAACTGGAAAAAGACACTTTTGAGGCAAAATGACGGAAATGTTATTAATGAAATTTGATCAGACACACGCTGCATCGCAAAAAGTGAATGCATCAGTTTCTGCATTGCGATGCATCTATTTACTTGGGTAAACTTCAAGCCGGTCTATTTGTGCATCAGGATGCATCATAGTTCATGCATCGCAATTCAGAATCCAGAAAAATCAACTTTGTTGGCTATAAACATAATTCAAAATCATGCATCGCGATACATCAGTTTGTGCATCGGGATACATCTTTCTCTCACTGTTTCTTCACATTTATGATTTATCTCCCAAGTTAGATAGCCTTGACTCCCGGCAATTGATCACCTCCTATAATCACAAAAATCAACTTTCTTTGCTACAAGCTATTGGAATGGAAACAGAGATTCACCGAAGAAATTTTAGGAAGAAAGGAAAATTCACTGGAGAAATTTTAGGAAGAAGTTTCATGCATCGCAATTCAAAAATCATGCATCGCGATGCATCAGTTTATGCATCGAGATGCATCAGTTTGTTCATCGAAATGCATCGGCTTTGATTTTTCTCTCACTCTGTTTCTTCACATTTATCTCCCAAGTTAGACAATCTTGACTCCCGGCAATTGATCACCTCCTATATTCACGAAAATTAACTTTCTTCGCTACAAGCTATTGGAATGGAAACAGAGATTCACCAGAAAAATTTTAGGAAGAAAATGTTGGGAAGATTTACCAGAAAAATTTTAAGAAGAAAAGAAGATTCACCGAAATTTTTTTAGGAAGAAGCTACCGTTATTGCGGTGCATTTAAGAAATCATAAGATTTATAGGATAAAAGATTGAAATCAGATTGTAGGATACCTTCACGTTGCATAGGGACATTTTAGAAACAATTTTATGAAACTGTCTTTTAGTGGTTAAAAAAAAAAAAAGTAGACTAGAGAGAAAAAATATTATGAAAGTAGAGTGGCCAGCAATTTCCGTTAAATTTTCTACCCTAGAATATAATCTGGGTTGCTGTCATGTTTATGAAGCTGAAAGTTTTGGGCTAATTGAAGTGCTTTCGTAGATTAAGTCGTTGGCTCTTCAGAATGTGGTCTTTGAGATGGATGCAAAGTTGGTGGTGGATGATGTGAACTCTTACAACAATGATTTATCGAGTTTGGGTCTTTGGTTCGGCGGTGCAAACTTCTTCTTGATCAAGTTCCGGACTCAGTTATTCAATATTCTAGTAGAAAATCGAATGTTGTTGCTGATTGTCTCGCTTTTAATGCCCTCAATCTTCCCAGCCCCTCTATATTCCATGAGGCTCCTAGTTTTTTAACTAGACTTCTGGTTCAAGATTGTAATTTTTCCTTTTGATTTATGATAGTTCTCTTCTCTTCAAAAAAAAAAAAAATCATTAACCACTCAGCCCCAGCTCCCAAAAATACATTGAGAGAATTTAGAAACTTTAATAGAGGTGAAGTGTAAAAAACACTTTTGTAGAGGCCCAATGTTCCTTGGAGAGACGACCTAGAATTGAAGAGAATAAAAGTGCAATCATGCAAACAACGTTATTGTTAACCATTACTCCTATTATATCAAAACAACTCTCTTTGTTGTTTCTTGTTTTTCCCTTTTTTGGATCATATGAAAGGACTATAGATGACAGATCCACGTAAACTTGGGAATGAAATAGAAACAGTCCTCAATAAACAAGACCCTAAAAGTGGATGCTCACAAAATGAGAATAGAAAGCATTCACGAGAAAAAAAAAAAAAAAGCTGTTCTCAATGAACAAACCCTAAGTGTGTGCTCGCAAGTGAAAATGAAAATAGAAAACAGTTCTCAAGAACAAATCCTACTCGCGTGCTCACGAGTGAATATCGCACTGTCAATACCATAGTTGCCTAGCCTGAACTTCTGATGATGCAGACAGCGTCTTAATTCCACTGTTTGGTTTTCCTTTGTTACCATCAAAAAAAAAATTTTTTTTTTTAATAATGCTAGTTGCACTTAAAGTTCTTGTTGATATTTTTTGATTGGTCAGTAAATTTTTAAGTAGTAGGACTAACAAATCATTTAACCAATCAAAAGATGCAAATGAAAATTTTGGTGCACACTTTAGTTGTGCATAGCATTACTCATTTTTTTTTTTTCTTTTCTTTTTTCAGATAACCAGTTCCACTGTCCAACTGTACCACAAGAAAAAGGTGCACTGTCCAATGTTCAAAACAAATTTGAAATTTGCAGTAAAGCCCTTCAAGTACCGGTTAGCATCACAAAGGAAATAATATCAAAAAATATGTAACATATAAACAAAGCCTTCGCAATTGCTATGGTACACTTCTAGGCCTAGCAAGCATGCAAATAAAATCAGTATAATATCCCACCATCCATTTCATTTTACGTACGAGTTTCTCAGCAATACAAATCAATCGGCATCAGCAGTAAAATCGGGCTCGGGAGGCTTTTGTAGTTTAACCAACTCCCTGGCGCTCTTAAGATTCCGGTTCCGGTGTACCCCGCGAAGGGCATTTGCTGCAAATCTCGAAGCCAAGAAGGTAGCACCAAGGCTGTATGAAGCTCCTCCAGAACTATTGCTAGCCCCAGCCTGTTCTGCTTCTTCTTCTTCCTCCTTTCGCCTAAGCTCCAGAATTTTCCTTTTCGAGTATCTTCGCCAAGCTGCTTGAATGAAGCAGGCAGCCCAAGTCCTCCATTGCTGAGAGTAGAAACGGAAGGTGTGTTGAACCTGTCTACTGTGAAGGCGTCTGAACTGACTAGCCACAAATTTCAACTCGTCCGCTGTTAGGGCAAAAGCCTCCACCTCTCTCAAAGCCTTCACTGTTCGAGTAGAAGATGGAAGGTTAGCACCGGATTTGGGGTCCAGGGCCCAAGTAAGAAGCTCCTCTCCACAGAAATCTCCTTCTTTAAGGAGACTGCGGTTGAAAAACCCACTTCTCCCGCCATCAGTAGTCACACTCTCGAGACGACCGCGTATAATGAAGAGCATTTCGTCGACTGGATCTCCTTCCCGGACAATGTATGTATTCTCAGTGTATAAACACGGTTTTAAACGTTCACAAATGGCATCGAGTAACCTCTCATCCATATTTTCAAATAAAGGAACCTGCAATACAGTTAGAAAAGAGATTTATTAAAACTGCATATATGAACAGATATTTAACAGTAGCAGTAAGATGGAAGAGACAGAGTACAGACCCCAAGGAAGCAGAAGACACCATTCTTTTAAACATGACTAAACTCCGTGTTTTCGGTCATTCTACTAGGTCTAATGCAAGATTATCACACAATCTACACTCACTCATATCCAATGCTAGACATACAAGCTACACTCAACTCATATTGATACTAATCTCTATTATAGTTGTTGATATTGATACTATCACACTTTAACGCTAGCACTTCGTGGTCTACATTTTGTACGAGTCATCTCAAGCAATTTTCTCTCAATTAAACTAGGGTGAATATGTTAGTTCATCCTTGTAGTACCATTGTTTTTTCAAGTTGGTCACTGACTTTTTTTTTTTGGTTGTTGTTTGATGGAGTCAATGTAGTATCAAATTTAGTCCATTGACCATAACGGGCGTCAATTTTACTAATGGATGGGCTAGTGTGGCATGCTGACAAGGTGTTTTTGGCTTAGTTGGGCGCTGATGTGTTCTTCATAATAACATATTGAAATTAAGATATTAAACTTAAAAAAAAAAGCTATAGGTAAAAAATTCATCAATAGAATTCATTTGAATCATGCATTAAAGTATTATACATTAATTAACTGTACGGTATTTTACTACATGATGTAATTAAATCTTTTTTCAAATAACTATTTTTTTCTTTCTTTAAATATTTAGTAAATAAAATAAATAAACAAAATAAAAACAAGAATATTAGAACGAAAAGAATTTCTGCTTAATTTCTTTTTCATTCCTTATTCATATTATCTTGATTATAAGATGTAGTAAATAATACTCCCTCCGTTCCTAAAAAAATAAAATGTTTGACTCGCCACACAGATTAACAAAAGTTAATAGACTCTATTATAAATATTGGAATAATATGTATTTTCCTTTAAAGCGATGTGCAAGTGGGAAGAATCATTTAGTAGCAAAAAAAGAGTAAAATTGTAAAAGTAACTTCCTAAAAAGGAAAAATTAGAAAGAGGACCCAATTTTTGGAACGGAAAAAAAAAGGAAGGTAGACTCTTTTTTAGGAACGGAGAGGGTACCAATCAAACACATTCTCTTTAAAGTCCAATTTGAAGCATTATCCTTAAAACAAGAAAATTAATTTAATGTAAAGATAAAATCATAAAAAAGAAGAACCCCCTCCCCCTCCCCCCACAAACCCACCAGACAAAACCTAATCCCAACCCCCAGCACACATACACGAACGGAACTCTCTTCTCTCTCCCACCGCCAACCATCACCCACATGAGAGATAGATGACGATGGATTGAGGGAGTGTGACCATCTATCACACGATGTAGGTTCCTTCTTCCATCTCTCAACTCTCAATCTTTAGATCTGTGTAACAGATCTTGAAGACAAAGAAATCTAACACACCTCAATGGCAGCAGCATTGTTTGTCGGCAACAACGAAGAGTGGGGAGTGGCGTTTGTGACGACGGTGAGAAGACGCCGATGTGGGGTGCCGACATTGAGTTTTGTTGGTTTCCTCAAAATTTGCCCAAATCTTGAAAGAAATACTGTTTCTAGGTTTTTGGGTTTCCTCCAAATGTTAATCAGACCAATTTAATCTCCTACATTAATGTTGAATTATTTAAATAGTTATCTTGGCAACATCGGCATGCGTTTTTTTTGGCTCGACAATGGCACTAACTGATGGTTATGGGCAAACGAGTAGGTGGTGGGGGAAGGGTTGCAGTGCTCTGCATTCTGACGTAGGTTTAGGAATTGAAAAGAAAAATAAGAAACTGACGCCCTGTATTTAGAGTTTTATGATATGTCCACACCAACTAAGAAAAAAAATATTGTGTCAGCATGCCACATCAGCAACTTCTGTTAGATAATTAACGTCCCATAGGAACAGTGACATAGATTGGACGAAAATTGGTAATACGATGACTCAATCGAAGAAAAAAACAAGGCTCAAGGACCAACTTGAAAAAACAGTGGTAGTACAGGGACAAAGTACCAAGACGAACTGACCTATTCTCCCATTAAACTACTATTGGGGCAACTTATTTGTATCGTACGTTCGTTCATTTGGTTTTTTTATCTTTCCTAGTTGTACCATGCATCCATCTTCACATACTCATTTCAGCTTAAGATAAGTAGATAACAATTCTTTTGCAAGAAAAATTGATTATTGAATCAGAAATTCAAGTTTTCTGCCTAGTGCCTACATGTTTTTCTTTTTTTATTTTTGCGAACTTGTGTGATAGAATAGTTCTATAAAGGAAAATTACACTTTTTTACCATGAACTGACTGGTATGGGATTCCATTAATAACAGCTGACCAAAGGTTTATCAATATGAGCAAGCAAAAAACATAAAAGTTGATTAACATGCTTGGTGTAAAAGGCTAGTTATTAGCAGAAATTTCTTTAAACAATACAATGGCGGAATGCCATGGTAGAGCCTCTTAACTAGTTACTCCCTCCCTCCAGAAAGAGTCCTACATTGAAAGTCAAATTATTTAAATTTATGATTTCACATCCATATATTCACTTAAATTGCACTGAACCTACATTTTTTTATATGATACGCGAGTGCAACACCATGTTTCTGGAAAGAAAGCATGAATTTGGAAGAAAAATGGAAATTTACAGATAAAATTTCAAAATGTGACTTTTTCTTTTCGGGCCATTTATTTATTTTTTGGGGACAGAGGTAGTACCAATTGTCGAACTACAGAAGAATAAAGGCACCAAGAAAAAGAATCATAAATTAACAATAGTGACTTACCCTCTTCACCAAAGCAAGACATAGGTGCCGCTTTATGTCTCGTCTCAGATCCTTTGGTAGATTCTGAACCAAATTCTCTTCGTCCACTCCACGTGTTTCTAACCACTTGTACTGGTCATAGCGTCTAACCCGCTCCCGAAGTTCTGGTGGAAGTAAACGATGATGCATCCACTGCTCTGAGTCACGCCTTTTAACTCTCATCTCTTCAAGACGTATGGTCAGAGACTGAAGGTATGTCTGTTACAGCAGCAAACCCACCAAAATCTCAGCCTCAATACTGGCTCAATACAGCATTGGCAAGAAAGTAAAAAGTGTCATGAAATTGAAAATAATAAGGTCCTGACTACCATTTTATCAAATTAAGTTAATTACAGTCGAGTGTATAAATTTATTCTTAGATTCATGAAAAACTGAGATAGGAATTTTCTCTAACCCACCACTAAATTAGAAATCTTTTACTGCGCTCGGCATCTTCATCAAATAATATTGGTGTCCAACACTAACAATATACTGCTTTAACATTTGTTAATTGATGATAGAAATACACAATACTGTTGCAGCTTTCACCCTTCCACGGGCTACAGAATCACTCTTTTTTTTTGGGGGGGGGGGGATTGAAACAGCATCACTCTTAATTAATCCTTAGTTATTTTACGTAGTACAAAGATGGGGAAAATGAAATATTAATTGGTCTTGTGAAAGTATAAATAGCAGAGTGGAAGATATAAAAAATGGACATATTTCAAAGGAAAGAAGTTTACAAACTTGCAAGAAAAGTTACGAGCAGGACAGAAAACAGAGTTGAATGAATGTGTGAATCAGGAATGACAGCAGAGTGCTAGTCTCGAAGTACTTTTCAAATGTCCAACGTGCCCTGAAGCTGATTCTGTAGATGCTGCAAATTCATTTATAATTTACGAGGTTTTTATGACGTTCGGAGAGCACAAAATTGTAAAGGTACTTAATTTTGTGTTGCTTTGTTTGTTTGCTTGCTGCATCCACTAAATTTCGTTAACATTAGTTCCTGTTAACCTTGATACTGTTAACTACATTCCAAGTTCCAACCACAAACTGCTGCATTCAGCTCCAAATTCAGGCCCACTTTACTACCCCCATGCTCGCGAACACATATAAATAAATAAGTAAATGAGCAGGAACAAATGTCAACGAAATTTAAGAATCATGCAGCAAACAAACAAAGTATTGAAATAACCTGCATGTTGCCAATCAAAAGAGCGAACAGAATGAGCCCAAATATGGCTAGGGCAATTGAAAATATAGACTCCCCAGGATAGGTGCTGGTTTGAAGCCCCTGGCCCAGTGTGCTGCAGGAAAAGAAATTGTTATAAATGGTGACTTTTAATGATTCAAAAACCTGGTAAATTCAGATACCAACATTTAATGTAATTGGACTTGGCATATAAATCAGCAATCAAAGTAACACACATTCGTCTAGGAAACTCGAGCACAGCTTATATCAATGGAAATCAGTAGAACAAATATACCTAAACCTGATTATGGAGAAAATTTCATAGGTGATGATGATATCTAAAAAGAATAAAGGGAGAAAAGAATTTTTTTGGTGTTATTGGCACTCGAAAACAATTTTAGGCACTCCACCGACTTTCCTTGAGAGTTCCAAAAACCTTTTGGAGTGCCAGCAATAGACCCCAATAACCTTTTGGAGTGCCAACAATATCAGCCAAAAAGAAAAACAGCAAATACTCAAAGATGAGAGGGCACATCCAATCCCCCATCCCAACTCCCCCACTTCAGGCAAATGTAATCATCTTCAAAAACTATAAGACAAAGAATATACTCCCTCCGTCCCGGATAAATGTTCCTAATGGATAAAACACAGGAATTAAGAAACATAATTAATGATGTGCTGTAAAATGTGTTCTGACCATAATACCCATGAATATTAATTGAATTCAACTACTTTAAATAATTGAGTTCATTTGGAATGTGTTATATTAAATGAAGCATTAAGGGTATATTAGGAAGAATGATAGAAAAAAAGGTAGATTGATGTAGCGGAAAACCTAAAAAACAAAGTAACGATAGAACCAACGCTGTTGAGATCGCGCACGACTACCAGCGATGATCTTCCAAACCACGTTGAGGCCCAAAACCTACCGTGATCTAGGCATCAATCTTCGTTGATTCAAAAGAATACCGAAAACTGGAATAAAAAGACAATCAATTCTCATAAAATTCAAAGCTTCATTCGGAATTACATTGGAGCCTATATTTATAGGACTTATAAAGCTTGGAAAACAAGTTAACACTTCCTACAAACTAGCCTAACCTATATAGTAACCTAATAGGACTTAAATACATCAATTAAATGCCTAAATCTATTTCTAAATATAAAAATACTACCCTATAAACTATAATTCCGAAAATTACAATATAATTAAAAATAACTAGATATAATAAACTATATCTTAATACCAATTTAACTTGATCCTGCATCATTCTCCTCGGCTTCAAAAAAATTCGTCCTCGAATTTGAAGTAGAGTAGTAAGAGTACGTTTGATGCTTATCTTCCCACTTGGTCTTGACACTAGAATCTGTAAAATTCTGTATCCATGTCGAGTTCTGAACATGCCGACTTGGGTGACGACATCCATCCAATCAGTCCAATGGATTTTTATAAAGTCGTGGAGCAAAAGCTTGTTAATGAAATACGAAGAAGATGTTTGTGGAGGGGAAAAATCAAATGGATCTGTGTAATGAGTATTGATTCCAGAATCAACCATCAATTCTTCATCATAAATTGGCGGTTTATTCCAATCGACAATGGGTTGAGGAGTGTGGGATTGAGATTCAGAAAAGGGCCAGAAAAAATCAAGTAATGCAATTGACATGATATGGAAGTGATATGATGAAGATGAACGAAAAAATAATAATAATAATAATAAACTGATACCAGGTTTCGGCTCTGATACCAACTGATGTAGCGGAAGATTTAAAAACAATGATACCAACTGATGTAGCGGAAGATTTAAAAACAAAGTAACGATAGAACCAACGCTGTTGAGATCGCGCACGACTACCAGCGATGATCTTCCAAACCACGTTGAGGCCCAAAACCTACCGTGATCTAGGCATCAATCTTCGTTGATTCAAAAGAATACCGAAAACTGGAATAAAAAGACAATCAATTCTCATAAAATTCAAAGCTCCATTCGGAATTACATTGGAGCCTATATTTATAGGACTTATAAAGCTTGGAAAACAAGTTAACACTTCCTACAAACTAGCCTAACCTATATAGTAACCTAATAGGACTTAAATACATCAATTAAATGCCTAAATCTATTTCTACATATAAAAATACTACCCTATAAACTATAATTCCGAAAATTACAATATAATTAAAAATAACTAGATATAATAAACTATATCTTAATACCAATTTAACTTGATCCTGCATCATAGATCAAAGGTCTTTAGGAACATTAGTTGGAACATTCCAAAATAGAAACTAGGAACATTTATCCGGGACGGAGGGAGTACCATTTTTCTCTTATCCTCGAGAAACGACAAGCAAGAAATGGACACTCATTTTGGGACGGAGGGAATATTACACATCCATCACTTGTTTCTAAACATACAGCATTTTCCAAGGCTTCCAAACACTTGATGGTTCACAAATTTAAATTTGTGCAGAAATTTCCTGCAACACATTTGGCCATTTTCCATAGCTAAGGCATGCAAATATTCATCTATGCTGCCTATCGTATTATTCAGTAGGACTATTAGAAGTCTAAACAGTATTAGGACTTTGTACTCTACTACAAATGTCAATGAGTTCATTACATGCACTAACCAGTACAAAGGTAATAATGTATTTAGGAGTGATGCTCTGAAAATTATGTAGTTTCGGAACGATATTTGAATAGGTAAAATTTTACTTCCCTAATTTATAGCACTATACTAGGAAAGAATACCATTTCTGAAGAATAACTGAATTATCTATAATATCATACCAACAAAAGACCACATTTGGCGATCTATTGGCATTGCTTGCAATATGTAGAGGATTTCTTTAAATACCAAATACTAATGTGAGATGGTGATGAAAATATGAGTAACTTTAACGGAAAAGAGAGGGCAGGGAATAAACCCATACAAGAAAGAAACTATCTTGATAACAAAAGTAACATCAAGACCAGTGACGACACATTGGCACACTGGAAATGAAGAAATACCCAAGCAAACAAAGTGAGAAAAGTAAGTTCACCTCAAGTTCTGCAGTCCCCACCATAGACAGTAACAATATTTAGAAATAAACTTCTTAGATGAAACAATGCCAGATGACAAAGCCTGCTCAAAGATACCAAAATCAAATGGTGGATTATCGCCCTCTACCGTGCAAGCTTTATTTAGAACCGAGTCACTGATATTGCTCCAGCTCTCGTAATCCTTCATGTACTGGTTTCCGCAATATAAGAAATTTGTGTTGTGTCCACTATGTTTACAAGCCCTCTGCCAGCACGTATCATTTCGTTCTACAGACAACAAGTACCAGAAGGCCCCAACTATCTACAAAGAACACATCAAAGGCAAATTATTTATTTCCTTAATGCAGTATAGCTGATAATAGCATAATGAAATCTTATAGCATATTATGATAAGGAAGAAGAAAAGAATTGAAGCTAGTACAAAATTTGGAAACATGAAAAGATTGAAATGGTATGCCAACAGCAACTTACAGTGCTCATCTTATCGAAATCACATGACTATTATGCAACCAAATATTCCATTGTCTCAATGGACAACAAAAATGGATCCATAACCATAGGCAAGTTGTTTGAGGAGCCTATACCGAACTTAAAATACAATATGAGGGTCTGAATGAGAAGAAAAAGAACACCAAACCCCCAAAAAAAAAAAATTATTTTCAAAAGTTCACGTGATACCAGCAGCATTTAGTAATAAACAATTTTAATAACATTCAGAATCAAGAACCAACAGAGAATCTATGAACGCAGAATAGTCGAGTCGGCCAATAACAGCAGAATCTAATCAAATACATGCTTAGCACCAAGAAAGTTTCTAAAGTGTAAACCAAAAGATTGATACCAAGTAAATTGTAGAATAATAAAAAAGGTGAGGAAGAATAGACAGAATCCTTGATATAACACTATTTTTGATGCTTGAAGGCAAGGAGTCGACACTACTAGATACTTCGGGAGGGAAGAAACAAATTGGCTTTCGTAACGTTATCTAAGTGATACATACATCGCATACACAGTAGTTATCATATGACCATCAATCGTTGGAATTTTAACTTAGTAGAAGGGAGATACATTATTGTATAGTCCAAGTTTCATTAAAGGCATCTAGGGGGTTCAGATACAGTACATAGAGAGAGAGAGAGAGAGAGAGAGAGAGAGAGAGAGAGAGAGAGAGAGAGAGAGAGAGAGAGGGACAAAAATGCAAATAACAAGACAAACAGAAAAAACTCCAATACAAAGATAATGGAGTCCTGAACCTAAGAGTAATATGCAAAGATACAAGCAGCGTAATCCAGTAAGGAGATCACAAAATAGCCTACACTCTACAGGCTACAGCAATCCAGCCTTGTCAGAGCCTTCTTGCTCTACCCTTGCTCTTGCGGAAATAGAAACAACTAACAAGAAAAATACAGGTATCACTGTGTTTCCCACATTTCTAAATATCAATAAACTGCAGGACTCAGAGAAAGTTAAGCCAACCTCCCTAAAGTTATATCTAATGCCAGAATACAATGTACCACAAGAACCACAAATGTTGATTACAAAATCTTAGCTTTGCAAATGATATTACATCAAGTCAAATGATAGGTAGCAGTGAATCTTTATAAGAAAAAGGCCTACCAACTTAAATGGTCACTTAGACACTTACATGACTAGCAAGCATATACAGCAGCAAATAGTACGCAGCACCTGCCCACGCGGTTTCAGCAATAACACCAGCAGTCCTCTTCAATTCAGAAGTTAAGGGTATGATCCGAATAAATCTAGGGATATATTGAAGCAAGATAATGAAAAGTAGCGCTTGTTTCGTGGTAAGTACATCTGAACCTTTAGAGCTCTGCAGAAATCTCCAAACAACTATCTGCAAAATAAAATATTAAAATGAGGAGAATCTTTACCAAAACAATCACCGACATCTTGGATATCTCCACAATTAGTGCAAAACCGACATAAACCGAATACGTTTCCCATATCACATACTCATCCATTCCATATTGAGATAATAAGCGCACCAGTTTGATTGTAAAGTAATTCAAGGAAAAATTGACATGGAAAAATTAGGTTGATGAAAATAAAGTGTGGCAAGTATCCCGGGATGAAATGAGTACCAGACTTTTCACAGTAGCAGTACAAGTGAAGTTTATGTGACACTTATCAATAAAATGACTTAATGCACCTAAGTTTCCATGAACAAATCCAGTGAGCTTGTTTACGTGAAATTTGATTGTTGGTTAATCTCTGCCAAACGTACATGTCAATGCTACTTAGCAGATAAACCATGAAATTCTCACAAAACTGAAGATACAGGAACTGAACCAAACCAAAAGCATCCTTAAATTATCAGATTATTTTGTACGTAATGTTTGTAGACACTAATCTTAAAGGTGACACCTTTCATAAAACAACAATGGTGAAAAGCAACTGAACAGAAAAAAAAAATCATATTTCTAATTAGGCAACAGGAAGGATGCCAGTTGCTGTCACGTTTGGAACATCTAATAATTAAGAGGTATACAAGTATATTTGGAGTTGGTTATAATTATAAATATCTTTCAAGCGCACACAATATGCTTAAATCACATGTGGAGGGTAAAGTTAAAAGGTTATGGAGATTGAAGATATAACTTTTTGAAAGTGGACTCTTTCAGGGAACATCCCAAAATAGAATAGTGCACTCTTTACATAAAATGAAGGGACAAATAGTGAAAAGCAACCGAAAACGAAAAAATTACTCATGTCCCCAAAAAAGAGTCCCACTTTTCATTTTGGATTGTCCTTAATTAAAAAAAAAAAAAAGAGTCGCATTTCTAAAATTTAAGTATTAAATCTTAATTGCTTTTCAATTTTTTTCTTTCTTTTCGAAAACATGATATTTATCTTAATTGTCATGCAAAGAAATATACAACTTTAGTGCAATCTAAAGGAAAAATAAAGATGCAAAAGTACAATATTATAGATTTAGACTTGTCAGATTCGACTCTTTTTTTTTTTTTTTGGGGGGGAGGGGAAGGACGGAGGGAGTATATCCAGAAGAACACAAGAAATGAGTTCAAAATAAATCTTTAGCTAACCTGCGGCAGGGGCATCACAGCCAGAAAATCAATGATAAAGTACCACCGCAAGTATCGCTTAGCGATTTGTGCAGGATCTATCACCAATTCACCTCGTCCAAAAACCCGAGATGATGGTGCGATGTAAGCTGTTCGGAATTGTAGAGCCATGTGAATAAGATAAAAAGCATCAATAACTGTCCGCAATGTTGTAGCTATGATGGCTAGCTTTCGATCTATGCCGAGGCAATTTGATGACTGGTTGAAAACTGGAAGATAGAAGAACAGTGGATCCACAGATACCGCCACAATACAGGAGACAACAAAGAATTTATTCCATAACAGAAGAAATTTGTCTTGAGGATCGAATATCTTTTTCTCTGACACTTCAAGATCTTCTGGAAACACAGCCCGAGAAACTCCAAATCCAAGGGAGCGACCAATTGACTTCAGTCCTTCAGATCCTTTTCTGATTCCGTTTTTAAAAGATTTAGATGGGGCAGTGGTTGCATGACTACGATTTAATCCCTCGATGTTGAACCCAGATTTATTCATTGCAACGGGACCAGAAGGTGACGATAATCTAGAGTCCAAGTCGTCCAACCTTAAAATACAAAAAAACAAAAAAACAAAAAAAAACAAAAACAAACCAAAACAAATTCAACCTCCTAATTTTTCACAAAAGAGAATATAAAATTTTCCATTATGAGAGAGTGAAAATTACCATGCAGTTTAAAGATCAAGGAATAAAGAACAAGCATTTCTCACACCTTTTATTATTTTTTTACTATTATTATTATTTTATTTGATAACCAAGGGGGAATACCTTCCACAGCAGGGCCACATGGGGATAAAACCCCTTGGGGTTCCGCCAACGGAACTGGAGCCGGGAGAGTGTAGCTTGCATGGATCAAACCATGATGTGTGGGTTGTATTTTACTACAGGCCCAAGCTTTACCACCCTGTAGGGCAGATCAAGCACTTGTCACACCTATTATCCCCTTCATGGACTAACAGTCTGCACATTAATATTATCAAGGAATGCTTGAGAAAATGTTGCCTAGAACGCATTTTTTTTTTTGGGTCTTGGAATAGGTAAGGAAACCCAGTACACCCCATAGTATGAAAAGTGATACGAAAGAGGTAGCTATATACAGGTGCTGTAGCAAGAATTTTCCTTAGTATTCTAAAGCAAGCTACTTTACGCGGAAGAAAGGAGAACTTACAATTACAAGATTCATGTTCTAGAAATGATAATTTAAGAGGATGGAGTTTGAATATCCAATACTAAGTTAGCCATTGATATTGGTGATACTCCAGGTAGAAAAGAAATACAAAAAGAAATACTGCTCTCCGTGAACCTATCGTCATAGAGTTAACAAAGTAAGCATTTTGATGCCACGTGAGAGTTATAACTTCTTTAAGACAGACTAACCAGAATTTTTACCAAGTAAAAATTGACCAGTTAAATTCCAAATTGGGTTTACTCTGAAAAAAATGAAATATTCAATTCTCCTCCCTCCCTCCCTCTCAAGTAGGCTTTTGTCACTCAGTTACTGAAAATGAAAGATGTTATAAAAGTGTAATTTACTCGAGATGTTTAAAAGAGGATACAGAACTAAACCATCTACCCATCTGCACAGAGTTACTACACATTAACTTGCACCCGAGCTTGACAGCACAGACAATAATATCTGCACTCAGTTTAGTATTAGACTCTACCTCATGAAAGATGCTCAAGCTAATTCACAAAAGAAACAATAGACACGAATGCTTTTCAAGCTTCTTCCTCAAATTTCACATATACTAAACTTGACAAAGCAAAATATATAAATGTACAAGGAAGAAACTAGTGCATTTTAGGATGCAATCTGGAGGTCCTGAAAATATATACTCACAGGCAAAAAGGTTTAAAGGGTCCTTCTGTTGTATAGCCAAAGCTAACAAAAGAATTACCTCTTAAACTGAGACATGGATACACAGTTGAACATTTTGTACAATCCAACACATAAATCCCAACTGCAGGCCAACAGGAGAGATGAAGTTAAGTAACTATTCCATGTACTAGGGTAAAATATGATAAACTTTAAGCCAGACAATCTATGATGTTTTTCTTTTCCATGGCAAGAAAAGGGCATCTATAAGTACAAAACTTAGGACTCTATTCAAGCAACCAAGCTTGCATTTCTATTGGAGAATAAGTAACTTTCAATACTGACTTAAAGTCAGTAAAACATAATGTCATTCAAGATGTACATGCAAATTTATAATACAATAACTATAACATGCGTACATAGTGTGTAATATAATTCTAAACTATTAAATTATACTCTTATCATTCATCCAGGCATACCGTTGTTAATCCATCAAGAACATGTCAACACATCTTAACATACAAGTTGACCAAACAAGTAGAATGTTTTGAAGGGATTTCAAGGACATTATTCTAGCCAAATCATCAAATGTTTAATAGATCTGATAACTTTCCTAATAACTTGTGAATGTTTCGATCTTTCGCATAAAAACTAAGACTATCATATGAATTTTCTGAAATAATTGAGTTTCAGGGGAAAGCTTTCTACAACTGGTCCAAAAAAAAATTTAGAAAAAGAAAAAAAAAATTACCCAACATTTTACACCACATAGTTCAAAGACTGAATGACATCAATGCTATACAAGATATGTCAGATCTTGCACAGATTTTATCAAACCGGTTAGTTATCCATGCAATCACAGGACACTTGCTTTGCTATTTGCATTCAAGAGAACTCCCACAAATCTCATGGAACATCAACAACGCTATGAAAATGAACAGCCATGTGCCAAAGCCCTTGCGTTCTCCCTAAAACCATGCAACTTGATCCAAAACTTCCAAATTAGCTGATATTATAGACACTCTTAGGATGGAGACATTTTACCACTCCCGAGAGAAAATCAGTAACTCTACCCAAATACCGTAGCAAAAAGAGTAAAAAACAAAAAACCCTAAAGTGTAACAACATCATGTCTTTCTGGCACTTGACACCATAGCAATTAGCACCCTAATCCAGACTTACACACACATACACACATACACAAAATAATTGTCGTTTAAGAACTTTGCCAAAACGACAATTATTTTGGGACGGAGGTAGTAAAATTTAAAATTTTCTAGACTTAAGTTTAGGAAATTGAAACTGCAGGAATTAAATAAACCGATCAGTTGGCAAATGAATTGCATGTAGATTAGCAGTAACAGCAACATAATTATCACAATAAAGTTCGAAAATAACCAAATCTAGACTTGGTCTTGCTTAAATATTAAACAGTTGGTATAAATTGAAATCGAACGGGGAGAAAAATTATGAAGATGAGTAAAGTAAGACTTACAGTGAATTAAGCCATCAGATGATTTACTCAATGAACAGAAAGTGAAATTTATGATTTGTTGGAGATATTTGGGAGAAGGCGAATGCTGCAAGAGAGAGAGAGAGAAAGGGGGCGAAGAAGAAGGAGAACGGAAGTCAAAGTAACTTTCTTAAATAAAGTAAAGTAGTACACAAAAATGGAAGCCACACTGCGTACCGTACAAAATACAAATACAACTGTATCTAATTGTGGCAGGCTTGTGGGAAGATGACTGCGTCTCGTCCCCTCCCATTTTCTTATCTTTACTCTGCTGTGGGCTGGGCTTCTGTGGGATTAAATGAGTCCAGTTATTTTAGTATGGGCTGGGTATGTGTTAAAAGTAGGGTGAATTACTGGCCGGTCCCTTTTTAACATTTGTAATCGCTCCAGTCTACTCATTTTTTTTTAAATAAAAAAAATATATTTTGGGGTCAAAAAGACATCAATACCCTTAATAAAACCAAAAATGCGCGCATCAAACATTAGGCACCGGAATGCAACAAATTGGGCATCGGAATATAGTGTCACTTTTTTAGATTAATTTGGGCATCGAGATGCAAGAATTTGGCATCGGGATTCAATTTGAGATACAATAATTGTTGCTTCGGGATACAATAATTGGGCATCGAGATGCAGTGCCACTTTCTCATACTCCCTCCGTCCTGGATAAATGTTCCTACTTTCTATTTTGGGATGTCCCAAATAATGATCATAAAGACTTTTAATCTACCTATTCTCTATCATTCTTCCTAATATACCCTTAAAGCTTCATTTAATATAACATATCCCGAACAAACTCAATTATTTAAAGTAGTTGAACTCAATTAATATTCATGGGTATTATGGTCAGAATACATTTTACAGCACATCATTAATTATGTTTCTTAATTCCTGTGTTTTATCCACTAGGAATATTTATCTGGGACGGAGGGAGTATTAATTTGGGCATCGGGATGCAAAAATTGGATATCGAGATTTAATTTGAGATTGTTATATCGGGATGCAACAATTCGGGCATGGGATGTAACAGTTGGGCATCGCGATACAACAATTGGGTATCGCGATACAATAATTGGGCATCACAATGCAACAATTGGAAAATCGCGATGCAACAATTGGGCATCGTAAAGCACCATCGCAGCGAGCTTTAGCGAACCAATCGGTGCGTGTCTTAGCGAGCAGTGAACAAAAAGAAAAAATTTAGCTGCCTCGCCCCCCCCCCCCAACGAGCCTTATCGGTACGCGCCCTTGCAAGGGTGGGTAAAAGTGAAGTTTCTTCGCCAAAAGTTTGTAATTTCATTTTACACTCTCTTTCCTTTTCTCTCTTTCTCTCAAGCAAACAGAAATGGCGGGTGGAGGAGCATCAAAGTCATCGAACGCACCCAGAGCTAGAAAGAGGGTCGAAGCGGAGACTTCCAACACTTCTACATCTCTCAAACACGCCAAAGACGACAGTGCTTTTGCCCACACGTGCATTCCATTATCCTAACAGCTACCTGAGGTACCTCGCTCCCTTTTCTGGCATCCCTCATAAATCATAGAAGGAGAAGACCGCATAGGCGAATGCTAAAAGATAAGCAAAGGCAGAGCTTGTGAACAAAGATTACCAATTACGTGGAAGAGGTAAGGAATTTCAAAAGCTGGATGTGGCAAAGAAGAAAGCGAAACCGTTGGTAAACTATTTTTCTCAAATCGGGATCAAGTTTTTACTTATCTTCATAGATCCATTTTGTAATTACTTAATTTTGATATTCAACATATGAAGTTCTCGTCAATATTTGAATTGGTCTTGGATTTTTAATCCCCCCCCCTTATTTTTGGGTAAATTGTGACCAATTTTACACTTGCCTTTGTAAACCCCTTTCGTAATCGCATGTTTTTGACATTCAACATTTAAACTTCTCGTTATTCAACATTTAAAATTCTCACTTGAAGACCTATATATATACCTGTATGTGAGCTCAGCTCCGGCCGATCGATGGATCTTGAAACTGTCATTATACCCTGTTGGTTGTGCTGTGTAATTTGGGGATCGGCTAAGGTATCGCGATAAATAATTTGGGCATCGCGATGTTCAATTTGGGCATCGGCTGAGGCATTGCGATAAATAATTCGGGCATCACGATGCCCAATTCCTTCATATGGATTATTTTGTGAATTAACCTATAAACAATTCGGGCATCGCGATGTTTTTAAGCTTGTCAAAGTCATGAAAACATTATTAGTGTATCTTGACAGAGAAATAAGAATCATCGTATACTATATTTCTTTTTTATATTTGTTAATGGAGGTTAAATTAAGGATTTTGAATTTTCTTATACTGTATTTCTTTTTTATATTTGTTCACAATCCATGTTAATCGGGTGATTGATCAGAAATAATATGAAACTTTTGGTGATGCCTGATATGTGTTTACAACTGAGTTTAAACGAGTTTCACGTTGCATAAGGACATTTTAGGAACAATATTTTGAAAATGCCTTTTAGCGGTTAAAAAAAAAGAAGGTGGATTGGAGAGAAAAAAAAAGTTATGAAAGTGGACCGACCAGCAATTTTCTGTTAAAAGTATAAGTATTAAAAGTATAAGTAAGAGCTTTTCCAATTCAATCATCTATTAGTAAAAAATGTTAGACATGTAGAAAAGATAGATTTTTTTTCCAAAAAAAATCTTCTCCAATACAAACTTTTTATGCTGAAATGGAGATGAGTTGACATTTAGTTGGGAAGACATTCTCTACGTGATCCTAGAGGGTCACCTAGAGGATATCTCTTCATCCACGTCATTTACCGTTAGTTTTTATTTTTATTTTTTACCGTCAATCAGTTACAGTAGGAGTAATTTTTAATTTTTATTTTTTATAATTAATTATAAAACCATGACACGTCTAAAAGAATGTTCTAAAAGAATTCTTGTATTGGAGCACGTTTAGAAAGAGGACTCTCTATCTTTTAAATTTTTTACCACTTACTAAAAAGGTTTTCTTGTTTAAACATGTCACATAGAAAAACTAGATGATAGCATTGGAGATGCTCTAAGTATGTGCTTCACAATTAAAATGGGCATGTTTTTGACACATTTTACTCTTCTTCCAACCATCCTTATTTTTTCTATTAATTATTTTAATTACTGCTGTAAACATTTTTTAAATATTGTTAGAATATACTAAAAATTATAGGCTTAGTTTTTGGAAGGAAAATAAATATTCAGATTTTGATAATTTCTTTTTTCCCTGAAAATGCAGTCCAAAAACGTGTATTTTAGTGTATCAAGTAAAAAAAGTAAACATTATGTTGTGGGGACAACATGTATAATTGTACGTACAATAAACACATGGAACATGCATTCTTTTAAGATAAGATTATTATTCATACTATATGCTCGTTGGAATGAGCTCTTCAAGTGAGCCACCAAAAAGAAGAAAAGAAAAAGAAGGAAACACTCGTCAAGTAGAGAGAGCCATGGTTGGTAACATTAATTATTAAAAGCAAGTTTAAAATTAGATTAATATATAATTTGGTCCCTTAACTTTACCATTACTCTTAATTTGGTCATAGATGTTTTAATTTTCCTACGTTGGTCCTTGAACTCACCTTTTGTTGCGTTATTAGTTCCTCGTGCCGTTAAGTCAAACGGAATCGTTAAACAAAACTTGAACAAACGAAATTGTCATCCGCTGAGTCAAATGAAGATCCACGTGTCTGTTATGTTGCTGAGATGGATAAATAAAGTTTATAGAGTTAATATAAAATGAGAAAAAAAAAATTAAAAGTCAAAATAGGAAAGAGGTTTATTGACTTTTAATTTCTATTGGTTCTTCTTTATGCATTAACTAGCGATTTCGAAAGCTGCAATCTTTGGCTGAGTAGAATAAACCGGTTGAATAGATCTGCTGATGCAGATGCAATGATTTGATTTGGTTGTGTGTGTGATTCTATATTTATATATAGAGAGGAAAAAGAAATATGAACGGTGGTGAAAGAGGAGATGTTGCGGCAGCTCTTACGGGACCTTCACCGCCGCTTGAGTGGAAATTTTTGCAGGTCTTTGATGAACGGACTGCTAGTGAAGAAGTTCAGGAAGGTAGTTAGACTTCAGATTGATTGCTCCTCATGTTTTCTTCTTCTTCTTTTTTAACCTATATGGATCCACTAAGAGCAATCAACTCCAATTAACGGTTGTTATTTCAACGTCATCCCATCCAATGATTGCTCTATCCCCTGCGCTATTTTGAAGCAGCCTGATTTTCACGCCATATTTGATGCAGCACTGTTGCTGCGCTATCTTCCTTTCTCTCTCTTTTTTGTTTTGTTTAATATTACTTTATTCATTTGTTAATTGTTTTCTTTCTCTCTCTTTTTTGTTTTGTTCAATTTGTTAATATTTTAATTGTGTTTTAAAATATTTTGTTTTATTATTTAATTTTAATGCATATTATTTAATTTAATATAAATTGTATTATAAAATATACTATTCAATAAAAGACATATTTGTTTTGCTAATATATTAACATAAATTTAATGAGATAAAATATATATTTTAAATAGAATGATAAAGAATATCTTTAGAATATTCTTTTTAGTGTAAAGTTTGAAGTAGAATGGTTGGAGACGATGAAAGGTATTTGGTGCAAAAATTGCACTATTAAAGTGGGATAGTGCAATTTTTGCACCAAATGGTTGGAGTTGCCCTAAGTATTTTGTGCTATATCTTTCGATTAAGGTTTGGATAAGTGGTTTTGATCTGATATTGGATCGCCAGTTGCCGAATCATTAGTTGATTGGAGAGCGAGTTAGACTAGGGAAAATTATTAGTTGATGCGCTTTGAAAGTGATTTTTGATCTCAAGAAATTGAAAATTGAAAATTTTTTTACTACTCAATCTATTTAGTATCAATTTCACTTTTTTTTCTGTGCGTGTTAAATCACTAGTAGTCACTTTAATTTTGATTTGGTTTTTGAAAACATCTACATTTTGTAGCTGGAAGAAGATAGCAACCCGACAATTGCAGCTGCAGCATCAAGAACGATCTATGAACTGAAGAGACGGTGGGAAATAGTGGAGGGAGATAACTGGAGATTCATGATGAACAAACGCTAATGCTGGAGGTAGACAACAAAAACCCCGATGATGATGTAACGAGAAACTCAAGGGCGGATGCACATGAAGAGGTTGGGGGAGTGACAGCAAAATGGTGGTGTTTTGGATAAGAACCTCACTCAATTTAATTTTTTCCCTTCCTATGTCACGCATAATAGCAACATTGAGGTAGAAACTATTGGTGAATTATGATTTCTAAGCTTTTTATGTAGTAGTTAAAATTTGTAACCCCACTAAAATATTTTTTTGGATCCACCACTGGAGAAACTAAGAAAATGTGAAAAAAGCTTTACCGTAGATAGATATCTAAAGTCAACCGTGTCATTGTTAAGAGGAATTCACTGTCAGTGAAGTAGTAAATGTGAATTCTACTAATTCTTGCTTAAAAAAAGACAAAGGAAAACATTTGCTCTTTGTTCTGTGCGTGGATCTTCATCTGACTCAGCGTTGGGCAATTTCATCTGTTCAAATTTTGTTTAACGATTTTGTTTGATTTAAAGGCATGAGGGACTAATAAGGCAGAAAAAGGTGAATTCAAGGATCAATGTAGAAAAATTGAAACATTTATGACCAAATTAGGAGTAATGATAGAGTTTTGGAACCAAATTATATATTAATCCTTTAAAATTTAATTTCTATCTTAGAATGCACCTTATTTAATTGAAATTTTTGAATATGAAAAACTATGAACAAAACATATCCCACCATGTTTGGGCTTATTATGTGTGATCAGGCCAAAATAAATATTGGTGACCATGTCGAGTCCACGTGTGTAGTTAGCTTATAGGTAGGATGCCCCGGCTCTCAAAATGCTTGTCTTGTTGGAATTTGTTCATCGTGGACTTCTTGAGACTTCAACTAATAACAGAGAAAACACCGTTAAGAGGTGTCGGGGGTTTTACCCTACTATTACCCTCAGGCGTAAGAGTCAGTACCGTGATAAATATGAGGAAGATAGTTGGTGTTTAATGCCAACAGTATTTTAAATGATCACTGATGGTAGAATAAATGTGTGTATTGAAGGCAAGTGTTTAATGCAAACAGACAGTGCACCGGTATATTCTCGGAGTAAATGTAGCTTAGTCATAAATGAAGGTAATACATGCTATTTAGCTGAAGGTGGCGTGTAAATGGTATGAATTTTGCCACTTGAATGCTTTGGAGTGGACTGCTCATTAATGAGGCAAATGCTTTGTCAAGATAAAACAAATAAATAGAAGTTTCCTTCTTAGGACGAGGAAGAGCTCATAAATACCGTCGTAGCTTCGCTGGGAAGGAATGTTTTCCTCCAATGAGAATGTCTTGCCTCTTCCAGGTTAAGTGCTGACATGCAGTAGGCATTGAATGCCTAATGTTGACACTTCACCGAGGAAGATGGAAGCTCATCTCCGAGGTGACAGGAACAAGATCGAGGAAGATCCAGGTCGGTGGTTAAGACATTCCAGAACATGGGACTGACGCAGGCTTTCCGATGTCAAGCTCGCCCGAAGACCTCGTATGCTCAGAGGACTGGGTGGTCACTTGTCAACGTGGACCTTGGACCTACATGAGGCTGACATGGATGACATGTAGGATGGGTATTTGGGAGGATCCCATCAATGTGCAATTGAGACCAAGTGACGGAACATTGCCCAAAAAGAACTGGTCATCCTCTCTAATAGAACTTCGTATCTCAACTTGTAGTCATTTTTTGTGACCAGTTAAATCACTAAAACAATATAAACGTTTTTGTTAGTATTCGAATTTTGAAGTCTACTTGTAAAACAATAAACTCATGGTTGCAACAAGCTCACACATTTTGATTTTTTTATTTTATTTATATCTTCATTTCTTTCTATTACACTTTCAAATTCAAGTTTACTGTAACATGTGGAATGATAGTTTTCGTGATCTTATTGAACTTTTATATGTAGAACTTGCCTTAATATACTTAGAATTTACATTCATTAGGACTATCCCACCAATGATGTGAAATTGATTTCCTTCCTTTTATTTAAGATTGTAGTATTAGTCATTGGTGAAAAAAATGCTAGGAAATGAATTTCCACATGATTATTCCTGCTACTAGTACATGATGCCTCTGTATCGTTACAAACTTCCTTCATATTTTCACCAAAGTTGAAATGGCTTGATGACACAACAACCATTAAATGATGTAAATCGTTGTTAGTACTCCATTTTTCGACTTTAACATTCTATTAATGTTTGATTTTATTTATATTGGATGCTTCACATACTGTAAGTAAAGTGCTGTAAGTGAAAAGTAGAGTACTAATAGTAATTTCCGTAAGGTTATTGTTTTACTTAAACATTAAGGATATAACTCCAAATAATGAAAAACAACATATTGTCACTAGAAGAAACATGCTTTTCGAAAGATTGACCTTAGCCTTACTAAGCAATGATACTTGCATTGTGACACCCAAATTAACTCTTAAGATTCACCGTAGAATTAAGAAAAACATCACGCAAAACTTTTCACCAGATTTCAGAATGTCATTATCATCGCACAAAGTTCAAGACATACTTGCCACACATTTTTAATCGACCTTAAGTTCAAGGACATGGGTAGTTAAGGAAACATTGTTGGAGGAAGAAGCATCTAAAGAACTATAAGAAGATTTATTTTATTTTATTATTATTATTTTTTAACTATAAGAAGATTTGATCAAGGTTTTTGCAACCAATAATTATATTCATAGAAAATGGTAGCAGCTCTAATGTAAATAACTAAACGTTGATATATGTAGTCATCGTTAAAATGTACTTCATGTAGTAACTAGAACTATGATTATAAAGACAAGGACAATGTGCTGCAATTGGTCATGGTGCACACGTGCATGCCACGTTGTGCTCCGAAATCATCGAATATTTTCTCACGAACTAACACTTGCTTGAGAAATTGAGAGTGAGAGTGCTTTAGTTTTGGTTGTGGCTCAAATAATGAGAGAGAGAGAGAGAGAGAGAGGAAATGTGATTGCATTCTCAATATAGTCAAATACCCATCAAGAGCAGAAGTACTAATAGCCTGTTTATTTAAAGTTGTATAAATTCAAATTTAAAATATTTCTTTCTTTGAACCTAGTAAACTTTGTATTTTTGATAATCACAATAAAAGTCAAGACTTGTACTTTTGCTTAGGAGGGAGGAAGTATTAAAACATGATTTTCCATTAAACTCTTTAGATAATCTTGAAGATAAACAGAGTAGAGTAGAACTGTAGAACCCAAGGCCTGTGTAGTGCGTGCAGGAAACATTATGGTCAGTCACTAATCAACCACCTGAACAATGCAAATACCAGTGTCCCAGTGGCACTTGCAAGATATTGTTCAAGGACATTGGTAGCTTAAGGGAAAACTGTTGGAGGAAGAAGCATCCAAAGAAATCATAAAAAGATCCGATCCAAGGTTTTAGCAGCCAATTATTATGTAGTTAACTCAATACAGTAACATGTAGAAACTGAATTTCTTTAATTGCAGATATATGAAGTTGAGACGTAGCTCACACACATACGCGCGCACGGACACACTAGCTACAAGAAAACAATGTAAAAGATGCAAAATGGAGAACTGAATTTCTTTAATTGCAGATATATGAAGTTGAGACGTAGTTCACACACAAATGCGCGCACGGACACACTAGCTACAAGAAAACAATGTAAAAGATGCAAAATGGAGATTTAAATCAACTGAAATACTAGACACGATATTTTTCTGATGGCCATTCAATTTGATGTGATCTCTGTATATAAGAAATATGGCGAGTGTATTTACAATCAAGTGAAATGCAGCCAACACTTGTATATCATACTCATTTTCTTTTTGGTACTAGTATATCATACTTACAGTCAACCTAATATTTGAAATGGAAGGATTAACAGAAAACCTAAGAACTATGAGCAACAAAACCAGTTGCCACTCGTAATAGTACAGGATGAAACTCATGATGACACAAAAGTCAGATAGCCGCCAGCTCTAGAGAAAGTCAGTCTCAAGACGAAGAAATTGTTAGGTTCAGGGGAAGACCTTGCTACATCTCCATGTAAATGCAAAGAAGAGTCAAACCCATTAACCGTACTGCATACAAGGAGAGAACGACCACCAAAAATATGCATACCTTCTAGCCAAAAACTCTATTGATCCATAGCATAGGTCAATGATGAGGCGTAAAACAACAAATTTGGCGGCACTGCATGCCTAGCTTTGGCAACTGAGCTCATGTGCAATTAGGTTTCGGGCCTCAGTGCACAGGGTGTCTGCATTATTTCCTTCGATGGGCGGATGAATGACAACTTTAACAGATCCCGTATTTAATATGCCTTCCATTCCTGGAGGCATGATTTTGCCAGTTCCGATAAGAGTAATTGGAACCACTGGTACTCCAACTTTTGCAGCAATACTAAAGGCACCTTTCTGCAAGTCAGCAGAAGGATATATGGGCAAAAGTCAGAATCTTTTTTTTTTTTTGATAGATAAGTATGGCCCCTTGGTATGGGGACTGGAACCAAGGACCTCAAGGTCTTTGCCTTGAGTGCCCTTGCCATTTCTCCCACCCCTTGGGGTTAAAAAAAAAAAAAAAATCAGAATCATAAGGTTGGTAATATGAGATCTCCAAAACTTAAATAGCAGAAAACAGTAAACATCAATCGACATGAACACATCAAAGAAAAACAAAGAAGGGTGATAAAGTTCAGTATTGTCAGAGCTAAATAAGCTCAGCTGACTTTTGGCCATAGGGAAAAATTCAATCAATGTGACGAGGACTAGAATGATCTTCCTGCTTGCCTTCTTTCTCTGGCATAGTTATCTACAAAGGAGCAGCAGGGGGCCTTATCAAAGCTTTGTCTTTGGAGCCTTCCATGTTTATCTCCCATTACAGTGTATAAAATGTGTGCCCGATACTTTAGCCAATCAAATCTCAGGAGGCACATTTCTGGTTGCAAAAGACTAGCCTCATAGATCCCTCTCTAAAGGTAGTTCAGTGATCAGAGGGGAGGCAACTCAAGACAACTCAACTCACGTATCTTATATAGAAAGCTTAAAGACCAATCTAGTTGATCAAAATTTAACCATTTCAAGGCCTACAACGACCATTTCAGACATCCTAAAAGATGATTCTTATAAAGGCGGGAAAAGGGAATAGACTATAAAGCCAAAAGTTATCTAGTTCATCAAGAAATGATTTTTCCAAAGTAAACCCTAGGTCAACATAATGCTGCGAAAATGAGATGAAGCTCGTATGAACAGCAAGTTTCATATGATGTGGTAGTTCAGATTAGTACATATTTATTAATAAATTTTTTTAAATTCAAAATCCATATTAGTCTGCGAGCACAAAATTTCTTTCTATCCTACTCATAATTGATTAATCTCAGCAACATTAGCAAACAAAACTTCCTGCAATGCCTATAGATAATTTAGTACAAATCCTAAAATATTTCTCACCTTGAAAGCCCCTAACTTTCCATCCCTGCTCCGCGTACCCTCTGGAAAGAAAAAAACAGAGCCACCCTTCCTGACAAGTTCCGTGCATCGCTTAAGAGTTTGCTATAGTCATAAAAGCCAATAAAAATCAATTGAGCAGCTAGACTACAATAATAATCTACTAGGAAAAGAAGATGCCAAGTAACTTGAATATCAACATTAAGGCTCCGTTTGTTTCATGGAATACAACTTTCGGAAATGATTTCTGGAAAACTTTTTCAGGAAAATAAGAATATTCTGTTTTCCATTGATTGGTTCACATCCCGACAATGAATCCGAAAATAACTCCTGGAGGTTCTCGGTTGAGAGATGGAAAACATGCCTAAAAATCTATATTAGGATATATGTAATAAAAATAATAAAAAGTAGAACTGCAAAAAAGGAAAAAAGAAATTGTAAATTTCGGTTAGACATTAAAAGATGAGATGTGGAAAAAAAAGAAGAAGGAAAAGACGATTGTAGATTTGGATTAGATTTGAGAAAATAGAAGACAAAAAGCTAAAACAAAGCCGCTCCGTGAAACAGGAAGAGGGGAAAGTAACAGTTTAGCTGGATTATATATATATATATATATATATATATATATAGAGAGAGAGAGAGAGAGAGGGAGAGAGAGAGAGAGAGAGAGTGAGGGGTTACCACTGTGTATAAAGAAAGAGGGATATAAATATTGGAGAGAGCAGCAGTCCGGAAAGGATAAGGAGAGAAAGAAAGTTGAGGATCCCAACCCACCGTCCATTCTCATTGGAAAATGACTCACGGAGGTGCGCCTCCATAGGTCGTTCTCCTTAGAAAATGGCCTCTTTACCGGTTGACCGTCAAATAATTTACGGCGATTGTTTACCAAATGTTAACAAATGTCAGAAATTATGGAAAGTGTGTTCTGGATAATGTTTTCCTTGAAACAAAAAGAGCCTAAGAGCATAAGTGAAGTTGTATCAGTAGTTAATGAACTTCAATAAAGGATACAAGTATACCAATTGGCTTCTGCTGTCCATACGCTTCAAAGGAACACAACCCATTAAGAACATGGCCCATCCAACAACAGGATAGAGGAAAATCGCAGTCTTGCTAATGAACTTGAAACTCCTTCCTAGGGTGAGAAGTGTGTATATGTCTAAAAAGCTCTGGTGGTTAGAAACATATACAGCAGGAGAATCACGTGGAGGAAGATTCTCCAATCCCTCAAACTTAATCTTAAAAAATGGGGTCACGGTCAAAAGTGCCCATATTTTGGCAATAAGATGATGAAATTTCCTACAGTATCGATCCACTAAGAGCACCAAAGGATGTGCCACCAGCATGAGCACAAACAGAAATAGAGCAACAGCAGAAGTAACAGCATAAAAGCAAGCTCCTCTAACTTTTGAGACCAGCTGAAGTTCTGAACTTAAAAATAGAAAAGAAAGAAGAAGGTTCAGAATAGAAAAGGTAGCAATAAAATATGAAAGGTGGCTAAAGGCCCATTGAGAAGAACCTGATATTTGATAGGCAGCAGCAGTAGATCCAGTACCGGCAATTTCAGATCTTACTACAATGTTCCTTGCCAATTTATCTTGGGATTGCCATTTATAATCATAAGATAGTCTACTAAACGTCTCTTTTGGGTAAAAATAGCGGAAAGCTGAAGATGCATATTTACTTCTACTATATAAAATGCTATCCCCAAGAACATCTGTATAAAAAGATGAAAATAAGCAAAAGATTAAAAATTCACTTGGAGGGCATCACCTCCAGATTTTCAAACTAAACATTTGAAAGAAAATTACGGAAATATAAACATTTGAAGAACCTAAAGACAGCAAAGGAGGCCTTATTTCTACTTAGTATTTGAAGATAATGGTTAAGTACCAGAGAGCAATTAGATCTTATCAAACCCGCAATGGTTCCACTATACCATCTTTCTTAAAGTTACAAAGAAAGATTAAAAATCGTTTTTCCCAAAGACAGCCAATAACTTTACCATCTATTGAACCGCAACATAACAAGTGAAGGAATTTGAAGTCCACATTTCAACAGTTTTAAGAAATCACCAATTCTGATAATCATCTGATGTAAGAAACAAGTGATCCACTATTACTATAGTAAATAACAGGGGACATACAAGTACTAGAAAAATCTTTTGTTCATGTAACAAATACACATTGATGTATAACAGCCAATTCACCTTTGATTTAGGCTTGATTTCTATCCTAAGTCCTCTTGTCTTAAGGAATGTATAATTCATTGAAATTGCGCTCAGTGCAGATCTGACTAATAACAAGTTTCAGATCCAACTTTGGAATTAATTAAGTTTAGCATTACATTTGATTACATTTTCAACTAGCAAACTAGTTCACTTTATCATTAGATTAAGCAAAATTTATATCATCCTTGAAGATGTAACAAATTATATGAAGATAACAGATCTGCAACGGATTGAATTAGTTAAGTAAGAACTATCCTAGTACATTCATATTCTACAATTGGAATTCAAATTCTAGTTTTGATTTACCCCACTTAATATTGGTCCCCGTACATCAGATAAAGTAGAACTCAACAGGCATACTCAAACATATGCAAATATCCAATATTCCAAATCTTTTTCCACTCCCATCATGTCTCCAACTCGAACAAAGTAGTAAATCAAAGGGTAGTCAATCCTTTGGCATAGATTAAAAGTAAACAATATCACATCACACTGAGAAGGGAAGAACACAAGACCTAATTATTCTAGTGAATACAATAGCTATAAAGCTTGACATCCAAACAAAGGTCTGGCTAGCGGCTATCTGTTTGTACGGGTACGAAAAGTTTAGGTGTAAATGATGTTATGTGTAGGATGCAGAACTATTCCCAAAGATAAGGAAGGAATTAATAGAGGCCCTTGCTTCCAGATTCAAAGTATGAGAATGCATCACTGACAATCAAGTCTAGGAACAACCAACTTATGGAGTTGATCCAAGGTTAGGTGTGTTCTGAAACCCTTCGCAGTTTTAAAAATGCAATATAGCTCTGCAGAATCATAATCAGGATTATTCATAACAGAGAATGACGAAGAAAGGTTACAAGCATGATTATTCCATCAAACACAAATGATATATGAAAAGACCATAGTGTGTATTCATGCATCTATGCAGCGCATATATGTTGTATACAGAGTTCAGAACGTGGTTCATCTTGACATAATAAGTCAGTAAACAGAGAGGAAATGCCACATCAAGTAGGTTTATTCAAAAGAAGGCTATGTCAGAAAGTTTAAATGAGAGGCATTTGCATACTGCAGAAATATTCACTTACAGCTTTTTGAATTTCTCATGATTGACTCTTTGAAAGGAGCGCGGTGAAGTCCCTTGTGAGCACACAACTGTTACAAACGCCAACAACATAGCACAAAGTAAATTCAGCGCACTGGTACTTTTCATAAGACCAATATATCCTATTAGAAGAATTGCCTAAAGAATCCCCAAGAAGTGTGTTCCATTTGAACAAATTTTGAATTGCTCAAACCCTCTAGTCTCCTCAAAACAATCAAAAGAGCTATAGGGTTCACTCTTCCCCCCATGTTTTCTGTAACATATTGTTGCCTGTGTTTCATGAAATCTCGAATGTCAAGTGTTGGCATCTGCTTAGCTGTAGGGTTCACTCTTTCCCCCATACATGCCATGTGGATACGACCAAATGATAATACCTTATATAAATTTTACTAGTTTTGCCTGATAAAACAGTGTTACATTCAATATTTTCAAAGCCACTTAATTTAATTAAAAACAATGCAATAGAGAGTTACAATTATGGTATAGCACAAAATTTAGTCAATGACTATGCTAAAAGTGTTTTCCGTTTCCTTTTTTTGCTCAGCATAACCCCCAAATATATTTAATCATCTACACTTCTAGAGCATATTATCATCACAAGATGAGAAGAGAAACATACAAGCATATCACATCATCAAAAAGTAGAACAAAAGAAAGAGGACAGAAAACCAATATTTACCGGCGGAAGTGAAGAAGTGTAGGACATTGCTTCCTTTTTACCTGAGCAATCAGAAAAACGCATAAGAGAGACGAGCACTTGAGAGAGAGAGAGAGAACCCTAACAACATAAATAAATCATCTAGCTACCACCTCTCAGAAATTAAAACCTCACATAAACCAATCGTTGAACACCTCCCCAATCAGCTAAAAAGCCTCACAAATTTATCAATTAGAATACAGGAAATTAACATACATACAGACGTAGATACAGGCAAAAACACATATATAGTATACGAATTGAAATTAAGTAGCATTCGTGAAGAGAGAGAGAGAGAGGGAGGGAGGGAGAGAGAGAGAGAGAGAGAGAGAGACTCACAGAGACGAGTGGAGGGAGTGGAAGGGTGAAACAGGAAATGGTTAAATTTGGCCGGATAACAAACTTCCATTGTTGGCCCCTGAATGATGAATCTACTCGTCTCCTCTAACGCTTTCTTTCTTCTTCGGCTGCCTTATAGGGTTCTGTTCCGCCTTGGTACGAGCGCTTTCAGACACATTTTCCTTCAAATTTCCACATGCTTCTCTCTGTATTTTTCCCTCAAGCGGATAAACTTCCAAATTTTTTAGACAGAGAATCGCTATTTACACCCATAAAATGGCTGAGCACACCTTCTAACAAAAATTACAAAAATATTATTATAAATTTAGACCTAAATATTCTTTTTTTTATTTTTTATTTTATTAACTATTCGGCACCTTTACTGAACATCACTATGGATGTTCGGTAAAAGAAAGAGGAAAGGAGGTGTTAAAATAAAAATCAAGGTAAAGGGAGGTGGGTGGGTGGGCAAGGGCGGGGAAAAGGGAGGAGGAAGGAGGTGGCTGTAGGGGGAAAGGGAGGAGGAGGGGGTGGGGTGTACCAGGAAGGAGGAGGATGGGGTGAGGTGTATTTGGGGTGGGGTGTACTTAGTATTTTGGAGAAAATATTCTTAAGGATATAATACAAAATTAGGGAGGGGTGTACTTAATTTTTTGAGAGGTTGAAAATATTAGGTGAGGGTGTACTTAATTATTTGGTGTACTCAGCAATTGTATGGGTGTAAATAGCAATTCACTTTTAGTTATGAGAAATATATATGGACAGATTGACTCTTCAAGGTGTAAATAGCAATTCACTTTTAGTTATGAGAAATATATATGGACAGATTGACTCTTCAATAATTCGGGCGACTTTTTATCTGCAGGTTTTTGTTATTGCATAGATTTAATTTGATTTTGATATTAATTGAGTACATGTTAAAAATATTTTTTTAAAAAATTATTATTTAATATTGGCGTTTGTTAACTTAATGTTTGATAAAAGTTAAATATTGTCAATATATGTAAATTAGCGGTCGTTTATTTTAATTTTTTATTTCAAAATAAATATTTTTCATTAATGGTCAATATATATATTTTCGTTTCTAACTATTTTTCTTTTATTTTTAAGTATTCTTTAATGATATCAAACTATTTAGTTTTTTTTTGTTCCATCTTGCAATTAATAAAAATATTTTAGACATATATTTGAAGATTTTTAATAAAATTAAAAATAAAATAATTACTTTGGCGCATATTGAAGAAATATAAATTTTTTCTGAGCAAAGGAGAATTGTTTAAGGAGTGAACATAATTATATTTTTAAAATAATTTTTGAAGATTATTCAATGATTAGAAAATGGTTAGTTGGATACTATATTTACATATTTTTGATACAATGTCAGTGTGAAAAAAGAAACTTACACAAATATAAAAAAATAAAAACAAAGGCATCAATTTTGAATGAAATGATTTAAAATTTTGTTTATGTATCACATATTATAGACATTATTTTAGGACGTATTAAATAAAAATATGAGACTCATAATTTGACATTGAGAGAGTAACATTTATAAAAATAATAATTGGTTTAAATTATAAAATGACTTATATAATAATGTAATATTTTTCTTAAAATCATTACATATAGTATAATTGGTTTAGTTGGTTTAAGGGGTATATTTATAATTAAAAAAGTGTATGTTCAAATCACATCAATAACATTATTAGGTAATGACCTAGAAATGAAAAGTCATCTCACTCCAAAAGTAAAGCTTACTTGGAGGCTTGAAAATTTAAAGAAATTAAAAGGTTACTGAGGTGTCACAACTTAAGACATCATCACCAACTTTATATATATATATATATATATATATATATATATATATATAGAGAGAGAGAGAGAGAGAGAGAGAGAGAGATTTTATATCCAATACGATCACTTTTTTATATATAAAATACCCCCTTGGTTCCAAAATTATTGTTACATTTGACTATTTTTTTAGTTAATAAGATATTTTTAAATACAAATTTAATATTTATTATTTTATTAATTTTTAAATTTTAAAGCACATAATTCGTAGTACTTTAAAATACTAGTATAAATAATGTGGGTTTATGACTTTGGAAAAAAAATAAAATAATATATGTCAAATTTGTATTTAAAAATCATAATATTTGACAGAAAAAGTCAAACAATATGATAGTTTAAAAACGAATGAATTTTAACCATGTTACAAATAAGTGGTTGTTATATTTGTGGAAAAATAGTCAATTTTGTCATTGTACTTTTATCAATCTTTATGTTTTGTCAGTGTACTATTTTTGAGACAAAATTGACATTATAGTTTGAAAAAGAGATGCAATTTTGTCATTATCACTAACTGTTATCTAATTTCTAACAAAATTATTTTCAATCGCCTCCCCCTACAATTTTTCAAAAAGTTGGGAGATCTTTAATGATAATTGGTGTTAGAAAATAGTTGGTATTTTGGTTCTTAAATTATTTTATTTCTTCTGAGGGTAAAAAAAGAATATATTTTATGAACAAAAAAGAAACAAGGAAAGAAAGAATGAAATATAAATATATAATAAAAAACAAGAAGGGAAAGATATATCGTCTAAATAGAAAAATAAGAGAAAAATATTTAAATTAGTTACTCCATAAATTTTGTCTTAAATATATGTTAATCTATGGAATCTAGTCGGCAACACTCATTTATTGTATATAATTAATTTTTATAAAGAGAATTGACTAAAAAACTGTAAACTTATTTTTGTATTAATTTTTCTTAAATTCCTTTTTAATTAGAATTATATAAGATTACCAAAAAAAATAAAAGTTTTAATTTAATATTTAATAATCAAAATAAAAATTATGCCATGTTAAAATTCTTTTTTTATGAATAACTATCTTTTTATAAGAATTATTTTTTCACAATGTTTTATTTTTAATTTTTAATTTATATATTAGTATTACTTTAAAATAAAAGCCCTTCAGAAATTTTTGTTTAAAAACTTACATCCGTCAATAACCTTAACTCACTCCACCTAATTTCGAACTCATTTATTGTTAACCATATTTCAACTTATTTATAAAATTATAGGGGAGGTGATTGAAAATTTATAATTATTTTAGTTAAGAATTGGATGACAGTTAGAGATAATAGCAAAAATGCAACCTTTTTTAAAAGTACAATGACAATTTCGGTCCAAAAAATATACAGTGGCAAAATTCAAAAGAAGTTCAAAGTACAGTGCCAAAATTGACCATTTTTCCTTATATTTGCTCTTAGACTATTCACTTTTCTTAAGGGTGAATTACAGGCCGGTCCCTTTTTCAATATTTGTAATCGCTCCAGTCCACTCATCTTTTTTTAAAATCGAAAAAATATATTTTCGGAGTGAAAAGACAATTATGCCATTAATGAAAGAAAAACACGCATGCATCAGTAACCTAAGACATCGCGATGAGTAATCCAATTCATCGCGTGAGTTAATCATCGCGATGAGCAACCAAGGCATCACGATGAGCAACAAAGGCATCGCGATGAGCAACAAAAACATCGCAATGAGCAACAAAGGCATCGCGATGAGCAACCAAGGCATCGCGATGAGCAGCAAAGGCATCACGATGAGTAACCATGTCGATTCCCATTACATTGCCCAGATACTGCGATTGGCGAATTAAAGACATCCCGATGCCCAATTTAATATAATATCAAAATCGATCAAAATAGTTATTTTTTGTTGGAAAATTTACATATAAACATGGTATTGACTTCCTATAACAGTATGATATTGATATTATACAAAATTCAAACTCAAATCATTGATTAAAGTCCCAAAATCAGTCCAAGAACATCTCCACTATTTTCGGATAGCACACTGTCAAGCTCGATTTGGATCTCAAAAATAGTATTTTTTTGGTAGAAAAATTGTGCACAAATGTAGTACTAAGTTAGGATAACAATATGTGATTGATTTTAAACAAATTCGAAGCTTAAAACATAGATTAAAGTGACCAAAACAGTCCAATAACAAAGAAAAACGGGATGAACTCAAAAAATTCGAATTTGATCACAAATGGAAATTGATACCCAAACATGAGGAAAGACTATATTAACAAAGTGAAATCATTTATACATCAATTCGAACCTCAAATCTGAAGCAACGATGTTGTTGAGGGCATTTTAGGAAGAAAATTCTCAAAGTACCTTTTAGTGGTTAAAAAAAAAAGGTAGACTGGAGAAAAAAAAAGTTTCAAAAAGTGTACCGGCCAACAATTTTCTGTTTTCTTAATGTGAAGGATGCATCGTTGGACTCGTTTGAAAAGCCACAAAAATTGAGGCCCTAGCAAATAAGCTCGTCCCACCCACCAAACAAAAAATTCAAAAAAAAAATTTAATTAATTAATTAACAAAAATATCATAAAATTGAGTACGAAATTGTCTAAGAAATAATTGTAACGAAAAACACCCATATGCATGTGCATATATTTTTATTTATATTATTTTAAAATATATAATTTCATAATTATTAATAATTATTTGTGATTAGAGTTGTAGAATGTGAGTGTCACTGAAGGGTGTGATGTGTGCTGGGTATAGTGCTTGGCGTGACACGTCTATATCAAAGAACGTTAAAAGAGTAAAGGTCGGGATGAAAGTCAAGATTTATTAAGTAAAGAGAAAAATGGTAAAAGCTGAATACTCACTAGCTTTAGATTATCGAATAACGATTTTCTGTCAAATGAGGTTTTTGACTTCTATTTATAATGAGTATGGGATGACATAGGGAAAATTCCAAGATTCCCTGCTAGATGTCATCATCATATTGACCATCCAATGATTATAGGACACGTGTCCCATAAGTGGGGACCACAATCAGCTCTTTCTCTTTCCGGTAATCAGGTCACACGTGTCGCACATGCATAATAACACCCACGTACAACGGGTGAGACATTCTCTTGACCTCAGCCGCCAAACCAATAACCCTTAAGGTTCTCAAAAACCAGCTCGACCTTTTTTAGGGGTTCAGAGACCCTAGGCCTATCGTTACACTTAGAGTAGATCATCCGGTAGTGCCTTAAGCTGGGTCATCCCTGAAGGATGTAAGTGCCGGTGGTAAATTGTTGCCCTTTATCTGAGGCGTAGAGTTAATTCCTTGGAACCCTAATGTTCGGGAATTCGGGCTCCCTAGCATAGGGTCAGGCAAGAAGTTCCCCCTACGAATCATTTGGACCTTTGGTCAGTTTGCTCATGGAGACTTTAAACAAAGTCGGGGTGCGGCCGTAGAGACTTGTGTGTCATTACCCTTAGGCTAAAGCACTCAATCTCTGCCCCCCTAATTTGGGCTATCTCCCGGAGCCTAGTATGTTCCCGTACGCTAGGTCTTAATTCGGAAAAATTGGGTGAATACATGACAATAACCCCTGCTACTAGAGTAATGGAATTGTGAGCAAGTATTTTTCAAACCGTGGATAGTTATTATTTAGGTGATTTTTTTTTAAAAGATACTCCCTCAATTTATTTATATATACTGTCCAATTTTTTATTTTTGGATGTTTCAAAGTTTTTATCACTTAAGACCTTCATGCCTTTGGTTTCATTCCCCGTACCAAGGGGCCATATTTATCTATCAACAAAAAAGATTTTAATAAATATTAATTAACAAATATCTTATTTATGCCCCAACTAAATAAAGTATTTCCAAAATAAACTAATAAAAATAATAAGCTTTAATTACTACCAACTAATTACATGAAAGGTATAAGTGAAAAGTAAAATATTAAACAATGCATTTAAGACTAGTTCTAAATATGTGTGTTTTTGTCTATTAGACAATATAAAAAACTGGAGGGATTATTTAGGATATTTTACTGGTGGTAATTGATGAGGGTTTAATGGTAATTTAGGCACTTTAAAAAAGTGTAACAGAGCTTCAAATGACACTATTTATTTTTAGCATTCCCATTTTATAATGAGCTACATCTACCATCGAAGCACATATCGTGGCAAAACTTACTATGTCTAGGATTTTGATTAAGTACTCTTTCTATTTCAGGTAAAGGTGCTCACTATTTTAATTTTGATGACTTATTTAAAGGGATTGTTTGGTAGTTAGATAGGAATAAATATTATTATTAATCCTCATGTTATTAGCGTCTTCGCTATTAATCTTTACTTATATATATATATGAGGTAATTTTAGAATTAAAAATATTAATTACGTATTTTTATTTTTTAGTGAGAGCACTAATAATACCACCCTCTCTTTTGGTATTATTAGTGGGAGGATAAGGACCTTATCCGAATAACTCGTGCTAATAGTCCTGACTGCTTATTGCATACCAAACATCTGACAAATTGACTTATTAATCCTATCCGTCCTTAATCCTGACTACCAAAACGGCTCCAAAGAGTTTAATTCCAAAAATTATGCTTATAAATTAATCTCTATGAATTTTCAATTTTATCCTGCACATATAATATAAACATATTGTTTATGATAAAACTTCTTTATAATTATGAGCAATTCTTTCTAATTAAAAAAATGATTAAATTTTGGTTCAAATATTAACACAGGTTTGAATTATCACATGGAAGACTCATTTGTAAGCATAATAGTCGATCCTAATGAGGAATAAATTGATAAGGATCGACACCAAAAGTTAACCCAAGACACTTACCTCCGGCCATTGATTTTCGAGCTTCAAAATCCACTTTGTTTGTACTCGGTTTTCGATTGTTGCCTTTGGTTTATCGGTGCTTCTAAGTTTTCCTCTGTATAAGGGTGAAGGTGGTTCGGTTTGAGCAAAAACTGCAAACCGAATCACCCCCTAATGGTTCCACATATTTCAAACTGAATCGAACCGTCACAAACTTCAAACCGAGTCGAACCGAACCGATCGGTTTGGTTCGGTTCCGCGATTTAATTATTTAAATATTCAAAAAATAAAATAAAATATTTTAAATATCAAAAAATTACTTTTAACACAAATTAAATAATTAAAAGTCATAATACTAACTTTAAAATTACAATAATTCAATCAAAATGTAGGCAAATAACAATAATTTTCTTATTAAATTTAATTACTAATTACTAAATAATATATATATATATAAATAAATAATAAAAAATAAATGGTGGTGGTTTGGTTTGGTTCGGTTTGGCATCAAAAACCGCAAACCGAACCGAATTGCTCGGTTTATACAATTTTCAAACTTAAACCGAACCGTCTTAACTAAAAACAAACCAAACCGACCAATTCGATTCGATTCGATTTGGCGGTTCGACGGTTTAGACTTACACTCCTACTTTTGTATAAATGGTGTATCAGACCAATGAAAAGCAAACTAAGGGACCCTTTTTTAAACCAAAATTGTAAATGCACAAGCAACTTCTACCCATCACAAAAGTTAATTGAAATATGGCAAGCGGTTGAGGAGAAACCTCCACTCGGAGAAAGTAGGAACATGTGGACCACTTCAGAATGTTGGAGATAAAACTAACATCATTTTCTTCAAACACTGAATCTTACCTTGTGATAAGTTAATTAATGTTTGAAGCAAAATTGATCATTTTTTATTAGGAATGAAATTTCTAAAACTGACATTTTTATTTGCGTATTTTTCATATTTTTCCCTATTTTGTCAAATGGAGTTGATGAAACACGTGACGTGTCAATGTATTGTCTGTTTTTTTAAAGACTAACATTAAAGGACTAGTAATTTTGACAGAATATATACAACTTTAAACAAAAAATGTCTAATATTACGAGCTAGAGTTTGTGATATTCTTACAAACTTTAGTTATAGTGTCATTTGATCAAATTTGCTTAGATCTTTACACCGCTAGATTAAATTTGTCATTTTTAAGGTAATGATATGGACATTCCAAATCATCACCAACTTAGAAATATTTAAGTATTAAGATTTGTGTTAAACTCATCCAACGACAATAACACTAAAACTCGTAAAAATACCACAAGTTCAAGTTTGTAATATCATTTGCGGTTGTATACATACTTTGATTTATCATCATGCGTATAAAGGGGTTAAAGATGTAATTTTGCTTTTATAATGTATTGATGTGAGGACATTTTAGGTATATTCTGTACAGATTGAACAAATTTAATTATTATTAATTTTTTTTTTTTTTTGGAGCTAACTGATTTCTAATTAGCTTAGCTTCCATTGACCAAAAACTTATACTAAACCCATTTCAAATTATTTGGCACAAAAACACACATCAATTACATATACTTAACGCAGTCATGCACAAGAAGGAAGGAGTACTTTGCAATAATGGAAAATGAAACCAAATTACAAGAAAAAAACACTTTACTCTATACTTGTTTCTTGATTCAAACGACTTGATGAGAACGAAATACAAGCAATAAAATCAAAACAATTAATCCCAAAGAAAAGACCATAATAGGGAAAAAAAAAAAAAGAGTAGGAAAACCTAAGCTCAAAGCATCTATATATATATATACTGAGTAATATTAAGAAAACATCATTGCTAGATCTCTTCTGGTTGCTCGTCTGGCCGGCCACCTTGCATACGAGCCAGGGATAGAAGATGGTGTTTCTACTACTTACGAGGGCGGGTGTTTTCAGGAGTAGCAACACCTGTGGCAACTTTGGCGACGTCGATGGCGGTGGCTTCAGGCTTTTTGTGGGAGTACAAGGTAAAATAACCAATGGTGAGAACAATAGCAAACCCCCCCACGGCCAATTTCGCCCGACAGACTGGTAGTTTGGCCCTCCCGTGGAGCACCGCCCCTTTACTGATTGCGTCCGCTGCTGACGGTTGCTTTGCCTGATGACTCGTATCTGCTGCCTTCATATTTCCTGATCCTACCATTTTTATTTCTCTCTGATCTCTCTCTCTCTCTTGAGTTGTTCTGATTGATCACTGTAACTTCTCTCTATGTGTGTGTGTGTGCAACTAGTTGTGATGCATGTGGATGAATTGGTGGTTATGAAGATTGGACAAAGTGAGGGGAGATAAAATAGGGACGTGGGTAGAGAAATAGATGGCATGGGTGATTGACAAATGGGCTTACAACCATTTTTTCAGTGTGGTTTGGTTGTCCGAATTCATTGGAAGAGACTTGGACAAGGCTGTCTTTACTTTTAAACAATCGAATTTACCCTATCCGAGGCCGAGACTTTTAGCTCGTCTAGATAATTGAATTTTCCCGAATAGTTTGTGAGACTCAACTAACTACTCATCGTACCCATTACTTACTTGTCTAAAGCTCAAACAAAACTCACACTAATATGTACAAATACATTAATGTATTTGTATGCCCTATATATATATACACATACACACACTATAGTATTATATACTTTCCCTCTACCCCCCACCCCAAAAAAAAAACAAAACAAAAGACTTTTGCCTGGGGTGGTCCTTTGTATTTGTGAATGAGCTTTGTTGATTATTTTCCAATGTGTTTGGAATTTTTCTGTTATTGGCTTCAAGTTCAAATATACCCACAAAACTCAAAAAGTTCACTAGACAAATTCGATAAAACACAATCCAACTCAACTCATGGAAACCAATCATGTTCCTTAATCTATGGTACAATAGCGGCTTTCTGAATGAACTTGGATAAATCGATTATATTGATTGTGCATGTGAAATGTGAACACTTTGCATGTGTAGTGTATAGGCAGTAATGCAGTAAACCACAGCATGGAGCCAACACACAGCCACATCAAGGGGCATATCTTTCCTTTGAGAGTACGGTACTGTATTTCAACTGTAAGTTCCATCATTTTTGGAAGATAGCAACAGCGCTCAATTCTTTTACTTTACATACCCTTTCCTTTACAGTAAAATTAGGACAAACCACGCGTGAGAGAGAGAGAGAGAGAGAGAGAGAGAGCAATCCACTCAGACCACCATTTCAGCTTCTCTAACATCAGTCGGGGTGGTTCCAACATCCATCCTCATAGTTGGTTTGTAATGCTCAGGCACAGCGGCACCTCCTTGAACACAGATCTTCACCACGGCAGGAGCCTGACCATAGAAGTTCCTTAGCTCCCTTTGCAACATTGGTTCATTGAAGTCGGGAACATGCCATACATATCTTGGCGGTATCAAGTCATCGAGAACTGCACTCTGCCACCCGTGCTGCCCATTCCACTGCTGGTGCTTATGGCCCCCACAATTCTGTGCTTTGTGCCCTGTTGGTCCCACATGCACCTCCGGACAGTATCCGCAGACCCTCACCGGGCACATTTTCATCAACTTATTTGCTCCTCCCCTCATTTTTCCCATGCTTCAAGAGTTTCCTCCACAAGCAAGGCTGTTTCTTCTGTATTTGCCTGAGGCACTATTTCTGCATTGGGTATTTTGGTTAGCAATGGTGGTCTGTCTTCTGGGACAGGATCTGGTAGATCACTTTCATCTGCATCAACGAATTCACTTTTCCCAATGCGAATGATTGCTTTTCTTCTTCTTTTCGTAGGATATTCAGGTAAGTCAACTCCTGCTTGGATGCAGAGCTCAACTCGTATAGGAATTTGAGGGACAGAATATCTTTCATCATGCGGAATACGCTTTCCCAGATGATCAGAAAGGTGGTAAGCCTCAACTTGAACCAATATGTCTTCTACAAGTGCAATTACCCACTCATGATGTCCATTACGAATTGAAGCATTTTGGCCTTTACATGACTTGAAGGGATGCCCCACAGGTCCCACGTGAATTTCATTACACCAACTGCAACAAATATTGCTACATCAGTAAGAAAAACTTGTAAAGATCTTGGATATAAATCCAGTGACAAGAAATAATCCTATTTGGATGAACAATTTAAGCATTACACTACAGAGAGTTAAAGTGAGCCAAATTGGCTCTCTAAAAGGCATTTAATAGGTGCACTAGAGGGAGAATTACTTGCAGGCATGTACTGGCACCACTTTTAAGAGCTTCTTGAAATCGTTAATCAATGTTGTTCTCGCATTCAACACACCATATGCAGCAGGAATGAGCTTTTCAATCATCAACTCTCTCCTTGGACCGGGGGGGGGGTCTTCTAGGTTGGCTGGCCCTGTTCCTCATCCTCTCCCGGGCAGCTCGCCGCAGCTCCACTATGGGTATAGGAAAGGGCTGCTTCTCTCTCTTTGACTAGTAACGAGGTAAATCAGCATTTTGAGGATGACTGCATCTCACGACCAACAAATGTGGCTGACACATATTCCCTGATGAGATTGTAACTTGATTGAAGTTTAGATTCCCTGCCATTGAACTGCAAAAGGTGAAGATAATTTTTTATTTTTTATTTCTTAGTTTAGCAACATCAGTTTCTAAATGCAATCGTCTATGGAGTAGAAGGAATCAAATAGGGAATCATGAAGAGCTACGACTATTTAAGTATCAACAGAATGTCATAATTTGAACTGATTCACTAAATGCAGGATTACTCGCACTTAATTTGCTAACGACGACAATTTAACTTTATAATATGATTCCTAGCAGGACAATTAGTGCCAGTAAAGATCTACAGCTCAATGAAGGACCATCCATTGGAGTTCACCAGTACGAGAAATAATGCAACAGATGAACTACTGGCTCACAAGATTTGCTTAGATTACAAGGTTGAGATTGGGAGATCACCAACCTAAAAGGTCCAGTACATGATAAGTGATTTCCTATGACTCTTGATATGAGCTTCAAATTTGGATGATTGCGTCCCTATGTGTATGCCCCTGATTGTTTAGCAATGCCATCAGAACTATTACCAATCAAAACATTTTGAATCTTTAGACAAAAGGCAAATCTGCATGATTGATTCCGTAAAAGAGTTCTCGTATTCAGTTCAAACTGCTACATGTGAAAGGTGCACACAAAGATCCCCTTGTCTGTATAGCACTTTTTGATGCTCCATGCATTGCCATAAAGTTTTGTACTTAATGAAAATCAGTCATTACACTAACTGCAACCTAGTGAAGAACAGACTCCCCAAAATGAACTCTGCAGAGGAATCAGATACATTTTGGATGCAGATACGCATCGATAAGGCTGGCTCGCATATTGGATACGTGTTGCAGTAGCCAGATATGAATGTTTTACTTTTTGTTTGAATACGCTAAGGATTAAGTGGGGCATAGGGCGATGTCAGAAATATCAGTTTGCGTCGTTAAAAGTAAGCACTTCAAAGGAAATATTATAATGTACTCCCTCCATCCCCCAAAAAGTCATACCTTCCATTTTAGCTTGTCCCAAAAAAAAAGAGATGCATTTCTTAATTTAAGCTATAGATTGTAATTATCATACCAAAAAAAAAAAAAAAACATAACTTTGGTGCAATTGAAGGAAATATAGCGAGTAAAAGTACAATATTAAAAAGTTTGGCTAGTCAAATGTGACTCTTTTTTGGGGGGTATGGAGGGTGCAGTTGTTTACTTGATCAAAGCCCTTATGTATGGGCAGTAATAAAAAAGATCTAGGTGGGGGAATATATAGATCTCATGCCCTAACCTTCTTTTTCCTTTGGTCTGTAGAAATGGATATGAGGACATGTGGAAAGTAATTTCAAATGAACTTATGCTTCAAAAATGCATAGGATGATCCATTATACTTTTGTCCAATAGATTTAAGCCAAGGGTGGTACGAAGATCCTTCTAATTTGATTTTATAGGAGAACGACAATTGTTATGTATTAATCGACAAGCTGAGAAGGGAATCATGTCTCCAAAGACCAACTTGTGGATAAATACACGACAAAAAACATTATCTCTACCTATTCATGCCGGTGTCTATGCTTTATGAGAGTACAATTGGCAATCAAGCAATAGTCGGCAATCGGCATGTTCTACCACCTCTTTAAATCACCTTGGATGAAGGCATTAACTCTCCGACATTGTTGTCAGATCTTAAGTCGAAAATGCCTGCCTCCTCCGACCTCTAGGGGATTCTAATTAATTAGTAAAACCATTAAGATTTTCTACCTTTGCCTCACCTAAAGGTAGTGTGGAATGTGGCACATCATGGTTCCCCATGTGAAGAAAACTAGATCAGTAACGGCCCAAGTCCGAAACTCGGTCCGCCACGTAGTGAACCACTAAGCACTTGGGTCAACTAGGGTCACCACAAGCCCACCCAAAAGTTTATGGATAATGATGGTGCCTAATAGTGGGTGGCCCTTATAAGACACATATAAACCCACGTCTAACCAATGTGGGTTGGGGATATTATAATCTTTCCCACTTAAATCCTTGACCTCCGAGTCAAGTCCAAAGGATCGGCACCCCGAAGAATGTGTTCAACGCATTTCTGGCCAGAACCCGTTCAGATACAATTTGTAATGACCCGAGCCCGAAGTCTGGTTGTCACGCATGACCTACGCACTAGCCTTTAAGCACCTGAGTTAACTTGGCCCACCACAAGCTTACTCAAAAGTTCATGGATAATGTTGGTGTCTAGTGGGAGTGAGTGACCACTTATAAAGCACATACAATCCCCACATCTAATCGACGTCGGTTGGGGATATTATAATGTTCTGACACGACCCGAACCTGAGATTTTGACTTGCAACGCGTGCCCATCCACTGGCCCAATGAGCACCTAGGTCAACTCGATCTATCACAAGCCCACCCAAAAGTACATAGATAATTATTGGTGCTCATTGGTAGTGAGTAACCACTTATAAGGTCGATACAAGTCTCACGTGTAACCGATGTGGGTCCTCACCCACTTAAATCCTTGACGTCCCCGTCAAGGCCAAAGGATTGGCTCTCAATGTGTTCATCAATGGATTGTTCCATGGCATAAGCAAAGAAGTTTTCTCGTGTTTTCTTAATTGACAAGATCTAGTTATATCATGTGGTAGGCTTGTTTGGGGAAAAAAAAAAAGTGCTAGAACTCAATGAAAAGAATGGGGAATGATAGAGAGCAGGGAATGTAAACGTAGTCGAAATATTCCTGATCGCGATCACGGACACAAATCAATTGTTTTTCAGTGCCCCTTTGCTGCTCCAGTTTGAAGAATGTGTGTTGGAAAAACCATAGTTATCAATTTCGTACCTTACCGACCGGTATGCACCATTTCGGCCAAAAACTAGTGTGAAACAGACTATGCTATGTTGCATGGACTCGAGTACAAGGATCGGATATGGGTGCTGATTGGGGTGTCCAACATGCCAAAATTTTACAATTTTACACTAAATATTACAATTTTACACTAAATATAGGTGCTAAGTGTCATACCCACACCCATGTCAAGTCGTATCGCCACTCGTACTTCGGAGAAAATGAAGAGTTCATGTAACAGAGAGACTATGTACCATTTCATTCAAAATTTTGGCCAGTACCGGCCGAAATTTATGTTTTGGCCGAAACATAAAAAAATTCAATATATAACAATATTAAATGGTTATTTGCAAAATACAGAAAAGCCTAAAGTGGCAGTTATGAAGCTGCTTGCTGCTTTGGAGCACTTTTCATGGAATTATGAAGCTATTTTTGACTGTTATTGAGCATTGGTTCTAATGTTATTGATTTTTTTTATTCAAATTGTTGTTTAATGAAGTTTGTGGATTAGTTTTAAATGTTGTTATTGATTGTATTATGTTGTTTATGAAGTTTGTGTTTTAGTTTTAAATGTTGTTATTGATTGTATTATGTTTAGGATTTTTTTTCTTTTAAGTTGTGATGAAGTGTGCAATGTTGTTCTTGACTAGAATTCAGGGGCAGACCCACCTTAGTTCCAGTGGGCGCCATGGGCCCCACTGGATTTTTTGGAATTTTTTTTTTACCAAAGTTGTAGTTTCATTATATATAAATTTTTTATGTCTTATCATAACATAGCTTTGGGTCCAGGTGGAAAAGGCCCTTATTTAGTTTTTCTAGGTCATGGGTTCAACTCCTTGGAATTGTTTTACGTACTTTAAACTTTGGTACTGAGTTCAATTTCTATTTGTGATTTTTGTTTATTGTATTTGTTTTATTGTTTACTTTTTCAAGAATGAAATTGAAGTAACTACAACTATTTGACGAAGTTTCACACTTAGATGTTTTTGGCCATGAATTCAGTTCGCATATGTGATTTACTGTACTTTCTTTTATGTCTATTTTGAATGAAGAAAAATAAGCTTGAACTATATAAATAATAGATTATCATTTAGAACTATATTAATAAAGAAAAGACAAAAAGAAAAAAGAAAAAAGAAAAAATGAATGATATTATGAAGTATTTTGAAAATATTATTCATTTAAGATCAATAAATCCGTTTTTTTCTGAAAATTTGCTTCTTCCAGGCATACCTGGATAAGACATTTGATGAGATGAATGCAAGCTGCTACTAATATCAATCCAGCTCTTTCCAGTGGTCTTCTGAACTCCTCTATCGTGCATTAGCCTCCTAATCTTGAGAGAATCATTCCAACGTCCAACTGCTCTGTAGATATTAGTCAATAGAACATAACTTAAATGGTAACCAGGATCCAATTCCATCATTTTCTTAGCAACCCTTTCAGCAACAGTAGAATTTGTACTGGTTGTGCAAGCACCGAGAAGAGATGACCAAAGAGAGGTCTCATCTCTAAACTCGGCTTTTCGTATCAAATCCTCAGCTTCTTCTATCTCCCCAGCACGACTTAGGAGATCAACCATGCAACTATAATGCTCAATTCCAGGTTTGATTCCATAGTCCTCTGAAATTGAGATAAAGTACTTGCGCCCTTGATCAACCAAACCTGTATGACTACAAGCAAAAAGAACACCAGTAAAGCTAATATGATCTGGCTTAATTCCCTCCTTGATCATCTCATCGAATACCCTAAGAGCATCTTCGCCTCTTCCATTCTGAGCAAAGCCACCTATCATTGAATTCCAAGTTATCAAATTTCTGACAGGCATATGTGCGTAAAGTCGATAAGCAAAATCAATACACCCACATTTTGCGTACAGATCAACTAAAGCTGATTCTACTATAACATCCCGCCAACCACCCCTCCTCATATACTGGCAGTGAACCTCTTTCCCTTGTCTAACAGCAGCCAAACCTGCACAGGCACGAAGGACAGTTCCATAACTGTAAAGATCAACATTCTCCATTACCCTGAAAAGCTCAATAACAGTATCATAGTCACCCTTTTGACAATACCCTCCAAGCAATGCAGACCAAGAAACTGAATTCCTTTTCATCATTCTGTCAAAAACTCGTCGAGAATCATCCACCAAACCACATTTACCATACATATCCACAAGACTACTTTCAACCACCACATTCCCATAAATCCCTAACGTAACAATCTTACCATGCACTTCTTTCCCTTGTTTCAACCTCCCCAAGTTCCCACAAGCCGTCAAAACAGTTCCGAACGTAAACCCATCCGGACACAACCCATAACACCTTCCCATGGAGTAAAACAATCCCAAAGCCTCTTCAAACAAATCATTCCGCGTTAACGCCGAAATAACCGAAGTCCAACAAATCGCATCCAATTCAAGCATTTCATCAAACACCTTACGTGCATATCTCCACTCATAATTCCTCCCATACATATCAATCAGCGCGCTAACAATGACACTTTCCGAATCAAACCCACGTTTAAAAACAATCCCATGAACACACAACCCAAGATTCAAGTCTCCTAGCTCGCAACAGGCTTTCACTACGGCAGACAAAGTGAACCCATTTGGGTCAACACCAAACCCCATCATTTCCTTAAACAATTCAACCGATTTTCGAGCTTTCCCTGCTTGAACATGCCCTGATATCATCGAAGTCCAAGACACAACATCCTTGAAATAAAGCCCATTGAAAACCCTACTTGTTTCCTTAGAATTTGGACTTAATTTGAAGTAAAGAGCAAGTAAGCTGTTGCCTACGAAACGGTCTGTTTCTAGACCGGATTTGATGAGATGGTTATGGAGCTGGAGGCCGTTGTTGAAGGAACGGAGTTTGGTGCATGTTTGCAAAAGGGTGGCGTATAGGATTGGCTTTAGAGTGATTTCTGCAGAGTCGGTGGAGTTCAGGAGAGAGAAAGCGTCGGAGAGGAAGCCCTTTTTGCAGAGATTGATGATGTAAGATTGTTTGAATGATTGGAGAGTCATGAATTTTGTTTTAAAAGAAATGAGAATTGGTCTACAAATTCAAAAACTGAGGCTTGTTATAACGAAGGTGAAACCTGGCGGGAAATTTACTACCGACGTTGGGAAACGTCCTTGCCTGAATCTTTTGGCCCCAGTTGGGACAGAGGTTTGTTTTATGAGACATGGAGTATTAACTAAGCTCCACCTTGTTAAGTTTCTTTTTGTTTCTCACTTTTCCCCAAAATCCCAATGCAAATCCGCAAACAAAAGTTCTCCAAGCACAAATCAATATGAAGTCCAAATTTTCTAAGCTCTCCTGTTCGGTCTAATTCTCAATAACCAGGTGTTTTGGCATTTAATACTTGTGAACGCAGGCATTATATCAAACAGCTGAAATGCAAAAAATTGAGGGCAGTGGTTAACAGAACAGCCGCGCCAAAATGAATTAATGGAATTAACGATCAATTTTTCGTCTGAGGAGATCACTAGCAGCAGTCGAAGCTAAGGAATACGAGTAATTAATGTGCAAGTACTTACAGCCAGGATAGACGGAGATGTAGAACAAGGGCGAGAAATCTTGAGCTGCTTCCAGCTAAGCGGAGCTCCAGCCACGGCACTAGGGCGAGATAACTACGACGTACTGCTATATTAGAACTGCTATCAGTACTATAATATGTAAAATATTCTATGTAGCAAATATATATATATATATATATATATATCTATATAGAGAGAGAGAGAGAGAGAGAGAGAGAGAGAGAGAGAGAGAGAGAATGTTGCAGCTAAAAATCACAATATAATATTAAAAAAAAACTATGCAACAATACATTTTGTATCATGTTCTACCATCCGTTTACTCATGTACAGCAACTGGAGAATTAGTATTAGATTATTATAGTTAAAACCGTTTTTAGCTTGAGAATCTTTCCCAGAAATTAAAAAAAAGAAAGTAGGTTTGGATGATAAAAATGAAAAGTGCAAGGACAAACTCTTATTCAATACTTAGAAGGCAATTGATACTAACTACTAAGATATGAATATCAGGGTTAAATTGAACTCTTTTATGCAATAAAAATTATTAGGAGAATCAATTAGTTGTCTTTTGTCAGTGAATTTAGACAAAGCTGAAATATGAATTCACCTATGAGACTAAAATCATTAGGGTATCTGTCAATTTCCCTTTGCCGGTGAATTTAAACAAAAGCTGAAAATGTGGTCTCACCTTTGGGATTAAAATCATTAGGGGAATCCACCAATTGTCAAAGCAGAAAATGTGGACTTACCATGGGACTAAAATCATTAGGGGGATTTGCCGATTGTCCCTCGCCATTAGATTCAGACAAAGCCAAAAACATAGCGTGTGAATCGGTCCTAGAATATGTAGATTGTATTTTGTCATACTCCCTCATTTTGTTTCAACCACTAAGCTATGATCCTATAAAACAAATAAAATTATATAATTATTTGGTCCCTCGCCTTTACCAAATCTATACGTTTGGTCCCTCTGTTAAAAAAAATGCAATCTGGTCACTCGATTGCTCCTTTGAGCCGCTACCGTCAATTTTTCAGTCTTTTTTAATTTCCAAACTACCCTTTCTTCTCCATCGATCCGTCTTCTTACTCAATACTCATTCCACAATTGTGCTCTGAATCTTCACATTGTATGCTTTACACATACAACACAACATTTACACACATCACAATATTGAGTTCGAACACTAATCATTTACATTGTGCACATCCCACTCTGAATTCACATTGTACACGTTCCCAATAGAAAACACCATTGATTCACAACCCACAATTGAGCAGTACAGATTAATCGTAGTATCCAAAATCAAGGTTAGCCATTTTATCGGATAAAAATAACTTTGATTTCAAGCGATACTAGAAATTGGGGGATGCACAACCCAGATGTTAAAATTTCAACTTTATTTATTGAACCGTCAATTAATTAAAGGGTGTTTCAAAATTAAGTGTTTCTCCCAAGATGCATGTTTATTTTCGATTTTTTTTTTTTTTTTGGTGGCTACGAACAAAGATTTCATTGAGCTACCCTTTCTTGTTTCTTAAAACTTTCTTAAACACACATATCAACTTCTTTTAAATGGCAAGCTCTCATCGGAATCCATGGCACCAGCAAGCTCTCGCCGTCTCAACGCAAAACACAACAGCAGCAACAAGTTCCGCCTAGAAATTGACCCTCGACCTTCAATCGGTTCAGATTTGGGTCTATTCGACATTCAATTTTTGAAATTCCCTATAAAAAAAGACCACCTTTGAATGGCTTCTCTTTCCAGCCCCATCCCTTGTAACCTCATTAAACTCCAAATTAAGAACCCTCGACCGCGTCTTCGGCAACGTGGATGCTGATGTTGCGGCGGGTTGGTGGAAGAAGGGGGTCACCGGTGTTGTTGCTGTTGTTGTTGTGTTCTGGGTTGGAGGAAGGCGCGAGGGTGGAGCTCGTGGTGTATGCGGCGGCTGTTGCTGTCGTGCGTGAGAGAGAGGGGGTTTGCCGGCGATCGATGATGGCTTGGGGATTGCTGGCGGCTTGGGGATTGTTGGGGAGGGGGAAGACCTTGATGCTATTGAAGAGAGAGAGAGAGATTAGGGTTAGTTGGGGGGGTGTTTTAGTCTTTTGAAGGGAAACATTAAGGGTAGTTTGGGTATTTAAAAAAAATAAACGGAAAAATAGACGTTAATGGAGAAAAGGGGGAATCTCTTAAGGAAATGCAAATCGAGTGACCAAATTGCATTTTTTTTAGCAGATGGACCAAACGCATAAATTTGGTAAAGCCGAAGGACCAAATAATTATATAATTCAAACAAATATCAAATCTCTGTTAATGATTTTTTCACCAAAAAAATCTCAATCACATTCTAAGGGTAAAAATTTCCATCCTCACCCAAATTCTAACATTTGGCATTTATTTTGTTGTCGTATTTGATAAATTAAATGAATTATCCCCCTACATCCAGGTCATCTCCAAGTTAAACCTTTGAGATTTCTAAGTAATGAAATTTATATTTTGCTCTGTATTCTACTCTAAAGAGTCTTAGTTTGAGCTTTTTTAAAATGAAGACATGATTAATTTATTGGCTTCACGAGAGTATATTTTATTTTCATGAGATTCTTTTTATATGAAAGTTACTTTATACATGTGTTTTTTTAAGGTTTAATATATAATTTGGTCCTTGAACTTTACACCATTTTCTGGTTCGGTTATAGAACTTTGACATTTTCTATTGTGGTCCCTGAACTGCCATTTAAGCCTAACAGTTAGTTCCTGGAGTGACGGCCGTCACTTTAAATGTTAATTTTTTTTTAAAATGTCCAAATTGCCCTTACTACATGTTGAGTGTGATTGCTTACTTGGATTTAATATAATTTTTTTTCTAACTAAGTTACACCTCTCTCTCTCTCTCTCTCTACAAATTAATTTCCAGTTAAGCAGGGCAAATCAAATCGTATGGTCCACCTGATCCACTACACCACTCATTGTTCACCACGTACCCTATATTTATCTGACTCATTCTCTCCCTCTTAATTTCTTCGTTATAAATTTCTCCAATTTCTCACTACTCTTTCCTTCCTCCTCAACCAACCACAATTCCCACCACCACCACCCCCCTTCCTACGATCCCTTATCGGACCACCCAGACACCGCCGGCACTCCGGCCTCTCAACGGCAACTACCCATCAAAATTCTCTCATCTATCCTCCTCTCATTTCTTTTTGTTTCATCATTCGTTGCTCTAATCTTCAACCCACAAGAAGAAGCCGCTACCACCGACGACAATGGGAACACACACTCGTCCTCCAAAGCTCCGGCCTCTGCAGTGAGAATCTCAACAGAATATGCCATTCGCTATTTTTCGATTCTCCCTCCGGCAACTCTGCCCCCGCGCTGCTACTTCAAAATGCAGATTCGCAAGGCATTCCCGCCGTCTCCGAAGAAAAACAACCGTGCAAGAATTTGAAGAGAAGTGAAGGAGCATGTCTTCCGATATTGTTGAAATTTCCCAATCAGAATTCAATTTCAACAGTGTACTACGTGTAGGAGGGATGAAATTAGGGTTTTGGGGAGGGGAACGATTTGGGCTTTTGCTGCGTGTGAGAGGGATGTAATTCAATTTCATTTGAGTTTTTATAATTAACGGTTCTGATTTAGTAATTCGTTTTAGTAATTCAGTGATTTATCAATTGGATCTTGTAATGTTTGTTAGCTAAAGTTTTTGAGGTTTTGGAATCTGGAAAGAGGGGAATTTGTGGGGTCATTGTGTGTGTTGGATCAGGAGGTGCTGTTGTGTTGGGGTTAGGGTTAGGTTTTGGTTAGAAGGCTTCCAATCCTCCATTTCAGGTGGAGACAAACGGTGGCTAGAAGAGAGCTTGATCATAGACATGATAGACCCAGAAGAAGTGGGAGAAAGAGAGAGAAACCAGAAGAGAGAGAAAGAAATAAATAAAGAGAGAGAGAGAGAGAGGGAGGAAATGGTTTAGATGAGAAATAAAGAGAGAGAGAGAGAGAGAGAGAGAGAGAGAGAGAGAGAGAGAGAGAGAGGGTGTAACTTAGTTAGAAAAAAAATTATATTAAATCCAAGTAAGCAATCACACTTAACATGTAGTAAGGGCAATTTTGACATTTTAAAAAATATTTAACGTTTAAAGTGACGGCCGTCACTCCAGGGACTAACTGTTAGGCTTAAATGGCAGTTCAGGAACCACAATAGGAAATGTCAAAATTCTATAACCGAACCAGGAAATGGTGTAAAGTTCAAGGACCAAATTATATATTAAACCTTCTTTTAAATAATTAATCTTTTCTTAATAGAGAAATTGAGATGATCAAATGATCTCAAATCGAGCCGCAACTATTTTATCTTGACCGTTATTATGCTGGCAGCTAAGATTTGGACCCCATATCATCACTGATCAGACAGCCGCCAGCCGTCAACACCATAAGTAGGCAGGGCCAATCCCTGCAGCTTAGTTCTTCAGTAAAGAATCCCAGCTTAGTTCTAGTCTTTTTGCAATTTTCTTTCAGAGAAATTAGATATCCCTTCTTTTCTTAAAAATAATTATATTTGATTTAAGACACATATAAAAAAGAATCATTAACTTTGTTATATTCCAATTATGCCCTTGAAAATTCTGAAAAGATAATTAGTAGTGATGTGAAAAGAGTCTAATCTAGTTCGGAGTAATTAATAAAAACAAAGGGTATATGGATGGGATACTCCTTCCTTCCATCCTAAACATGTGTGTCCTACTTTTTTATTATTATTATTTTGTCCCAAGAAAATAATCCTATTAACCAAAACTACAATTTTAAAATGTGACAATGCCTTATTAGCAAGATTCCAGGCCAAATTATGAAAGAAAACCAATTTGAACTTATTAAATAAGACTTATTTTTTTCTTCTTCTTTTTTGATATAGCGAGAGTAATTTATTTTAGGGGCGTAGACATTTTTGGAAGCGACCCAAAAATGAATAATGGATTTTCTCTTACGAATGGAGGGAATACTTTTTTATTTTTATTTTTGTGGATTTTTTTTCTCCGGTCACAAGGTTGTTTGGGTTAGCTTATATTTGCACGTAAAAAGGCAATTCATTTAATTTTTGCCAAACTCAAGAGGAATCGCGGAGTATTATTTAGCTTACACACTAATTACTTTACTTTCTTGTGCATATTAAAGGCAATCAATCCCCTCATGTCAAACTCAGCAGAGTTGTCAAAGTACTATTTAATTTAGCTTACACACATTGACTAATTTAATTTCTTGTACGTAATGAAAGCAGTTCGTCCATGCCAAACTCAATAAAGGGTAGCTAAGTATAGATTTTGTCATATATAGCCTTGCTTCAATGGGAATTGACCAAAGACTAAATTTCTAATATAGTGAACCAAACTCGGGGAGTTGTCAAAGTATAAATTCAATTTTAGAACAACTCCATATCACTCTAATTTTTTAGTACTGCTATACGCTAGAAAGTGAGTATAATTCTCAATCGTTTTTTGCTTAATTATTATTTAGATAACTTTTTTTTTTTAAAAAAGTTTTGATCAAATTAATGAGTGTCACCGGTTAGAGGTGGCACTCACTACAGCCGTCGGCGTCGGCGGTAGTGAGTGTTACCTCTAAGTGGCAACACTTATGATTTTGACCTAATAATTTCTAGAAATAAGTTTTTTTTTTGAAAATTAATTATAATTATTTTTGATAATTTTGAAAAAATAGGAGTGGTCAGTATTGTAAAGAGAGTTAGTAAAAGGAATTTTTATTAAAAACAAAAGAGAAATATTTTAAAATTTTATCATACGAAGACGGTATTTTATAAAATGGGAGGGTAATTAGCGATTATGATACTATATTTTATAAAAAAAGAACGATATTTAGCGATTATTTTAAATAACTCAAAAATAAACAGATGATATCAGCAGGGACCAACCAAGCAACAATTAATCGGCTTGCAGGTCCCACCACCACACACGTCACCTCCGTATACCCCGTAACCAATTATTCTCTCCTCCGCTCCCTATAAATACCTCACACTCTCTCTAAACCAAAATCCTCACGTAGACCTCATCCCGTCTCCTGTTGATCCCATCCCCCAGGTCTCCGAGATTAGGTTTGGGTCCGGCCCCAGGTTTGGCCGCCCCCATTCCCTCTCTCCAATCAATGTCACCTCCCGAATCCCACCTCCCACCATCGCCTCCGCCACAGTTGGCTCAATTGGCGCCTCCGCTACTATCACTTATCAAACACAAGTCATGGTCGCCTGACCTCTGCCGTGAAGAGGTATGGATTAGACGGAAAGGCAATCACAACCAACGTCAACGTACCCGGCGCAAGAGTGTCACGGATGAGGACCTCGACGAGCTCAAAGGCTGCATCGAGCTAGGTTTTGGATTCAAATTTGAGTCTTCCGAAATTGAACCACGCCTTTCCGATGCTCTTCCTGCTTTGAACTTCTATCACGCCGTCAATAAACGGTATCATGACACCGTTTTCAAGTCTTCGACTTTGCCCCCGTCCCCCTCGTCGTATTCAACATCATCATCCTCTTCCAACTCCTCTGAGTGCGACTCACCACCGCTGCCCGTTTGCAGCCCTGACACCATATACTGTACAGGTATTTTTCTTTTAATTGCCAATAGAATTTTGGGCGTAAAGTTGTCAGCTGAACAATCGAACCGATGAACAAAAAATAAGGAAAGTTTATTTGAAGTATTGAAAATTAGAAAACATGCAAAAAATAAAATTTTGAGACCGGATTGCAAATGTTGTCTGTTTGTTTGTTTAATTTTGTCTGTGAAATAATTTGGGTGTAGGGGATAATCCACAAATGGTGAAGACAAGATTGAAACAATGGGCCCAGGTTGTGGCTTGTTCGGTGCGCCAATGTTCATGCTGAATAATAATATCCATGTTGCCAAACAGTAAGCCATCATTGTTCAACGATCATTTCAATTGCCTTTGTCCAGCAAGACAATCTCCACCCGCATTGTTAATATAGCCTTTTCTTTTTCTTTAACTCTTTTTTTTTTTTTAATTTTAATTTTCTTTTTTAGTAATAACTTTTAATCTTGTGTTGACCGTAGCATATGGGAAGATAATTTGTGAATAGAGATAAAGGCATTCTTTACTTTGATACAGCAATTGCAATGGTGGATCAAACTGATATTTTTCCGGTCAATGGCATTTATATTTCATTTCCAATTCATATTTTATTTGTTAATTTATTAGCTTTGCTTCAGTTTCATGTTTCCTTTGAATGCTTTTCTCTTTCTCTCTCTCTTGGGATGCGTTATTATAAATGTACGCAACCATTTCTTCAACAATGTTTTAAAATTTGTGTTTTGAAATAAAACTAAAAATTTCAGTGTTTTAAAACGCAGTTGCTACATCTATCTTAAAAAATACGTAGCACTAACTCACATGACCAAACTATATTGGCCACATAATTGGTTCCATCTTACAGAATTAGACAAATCTGGAAAAACCATCCATCCCTAAAATGCCTAATATCCCACCAAATTGGACAAAGCCGGAAAATCACCCAAAAGGACCTAATATCCCACAGAAATATACAAAGCTCGAAAAACTACCCAGAAAAATTCGAACCCTACGACAATTGAATTTTGAGTGATGCTCGACGATCGATGGAGTTACCCAAAGGTCTTTTCTCTTTTCGGTTAACTACAATATACATTTCAGGTGTAAAGGTTGGACAATAAAGTTAATGGTTTTGATGGGTATACTTAGTGTATTAGATCCCTTTTCTTGGGGGCATCATTCTTAGCTTTTTTCTTTTCCAAGTACCTTTCCCTAAGTAATATTTTTGCAAATAGCTCTTTTAGTAGGTGGCAATATGTGGGATATAGCCGTTGGCTTCCAATGGTAAAGCTTGTTTGGCGGGGAAGATGAGTGGACTCTACATTGTTGGTTGCCGGCACAATATCAAAAGAATTGAGTGTCATTTCGGTTGGAGTAATGTTACGTGTACCTAAAAAAAAAAAAATGTGCACCAAAATTATACATGCTATCTTTTGATTGGTCAGAAACTTTTAAGTGATAGAAAACATAAATTATTTAACCAATCAGAAGATTTTAAGTGTAATTTTGATACATTTGGTACACATTTTAAGTTTACGTAGCATTACTCTAATTTTTTTTTAAAAAAATAAACTTTAATTCGATCACACACACAAAAAAAAAAAAAAAAGCAATCAATAATACAATCGTTAAAGTGTGAGTTGATAGCCCACTTTCTTTAGCACAGTAAGTGTCACCATAAAGTCCGATGCTGAAATGTAGCATTTCCCCTCACGTTACAACTTAAAACAATCCGGAATATTTACGCTGTTATTCTCACATACAGACATACTAGTTATAGAGCCCCTGCAATGCACGGATACAATTTAATTTTTATGTTTAATTAATATATTTTAAAAATATTTTTTAAAAATATTTAAAAAAAAATTATTATTATTGAATATAAAAGTTTGTTGACTTAGAGCCCGTTTGGTCGAGTGTTTTGGCCAAAATGCATGGATAAAACGCTGCTTATTTGTAAAAAATGTGTTTCAATACTGCGGCAGAAAACGCAGCGTTTTCAAGACGCAGCTGCGTTTTAAAACGCTGAAATTCCCAGCTTTTTCCCAAAACGCAGGTTTTAAAACGCTACTAGGAAAAAAAAGCGGCGTATTGAAGTGATATCCCAAACGTATTTATAAGAAAATACATCCGTTTTTAAAACACTGCATTTTTTAAAACACTGTGTTTTTAAAACACTGCGTTTTGTAAACGCTGCACCAAACGGGCTCTTAATGTCTGACAAAAGTTAAGTGTTGTTAATATATGTAAATTGGTAATTGTTTATTATAATATTTTCGTTTTAAAATAAGTATTTTTTATTGGTGGTCAATATATGTATTTTTGTTCCTATACATTTTAAAATTTTTAAGTATCCTTTAATGATATCATATTATTGGGTTTCTTTATCTCTTTTTGTCATCTTACACTTAGAAAAGATATTTTAGACAAATATTTGAAAAAATTTACAAAATTAAAAATAAAATATGTACTTTGGGACATATTGAAGAAATATAACATTTTTCTGAACAAATGAGAATTGTTTAAAGATTGAATATAATTATATTTTTTGAAATAGTTTTTGGAGATCATTCAATGATTAGAAAATGTTTAGTTGGATACTATATTTACATATTTTTTATACACTATCAGTTTGAAAAAGAAATTTACACAAATATAAAAAAAATATAAGCATCAATTTTGAATAAATAATTTAAAATTTTGTTGATATGGATCACATATTATATACATTATTTTAGGACGTCTTAAATAAGAATAGGAGACTCAATTTGACATAAGAAAAGAGTATCATTTATAAAAATAAAAATTAGTTGGTTTATATTATAAAATAAAATAATATATTTTTAAAATCTTTACATATAATATAAATGGTTGAGTTGGTTTAAGGTGTATAATTATATTTAAAAAGGTGTGAGTTCAAATCTCATTGATAATATTATTTTATTTCCTAAAGTTCTTCCCCTATTAGTATTACCTAAAAGTAATACCTATTGTAAAACTTCCCCTCTTATTATTACCTAAAAGTAATATCTATTGTAAAACCCTTCTATTATTATTACCTAATAGTAATACCTATTGTAAAACTCAACTGCATTCTCGCTACTTCTTGAGCAAGGGCCTAGACCGATCCGCTATAAGAATTCCATAAATAGCTTTCTGCAATTTCGATAAGACTGAGGCCCACCCGGCTAAGCAATTTCATTTTTGGACTTTCAATGATTAGAGAAAGAGTAGTGCTATTCCCACCCCTTATTTTGCTGAGTATACCCCCTTACCATTATTACAAAATTGTCACAATTTTAAAAGACTATATTACCCTTAAAATTTTTAAGAACCCTAAGATACTGTGCGGCATCCCCGGCCGCACGCCCTAAGGTATGTGCGGCGGACAGCCGCACGCTCTAAGGTATGTGCGGCGGACCAGTACCGCACATTCCTTAGGGTGTGCGGCCGGGGGTGCCGCACATTACGTTCGCAGTTTTCTCCAAAAAATTAAAAAAATTATTTAAAAATTTAACCAAAATGTGTGTTTCAAGAAAACAATAGAAATGAAACTTTTATAAGGTTTGATTGAAGCCCAGCTTTCCATGTCTACATTGCAGAGTCAGTTTAGAATTCATCATGACAATCATGGACTACGGAGGGAAAATGAGGGTTTCCTTTTCTTTTCTTTTTTTTTCTTTGGAGGCGGGGGGAGAGGAGGAGAAAGAGATGGGTTGAAGTTGAATTGGAAAAAAATGGGTTGTTAAAGGGTAAAATAGGAAAAAAAAAATGGGGGTATACTTAATAATATAGGTGGTATAATGTTTGAAGGGGGGTGAATTAAGTAAATGAGTATACTTAGCATTTTTGGGGGTTGGAATAGCAATTCCCCCAGAGAAAATACGAAAGAGCCTCATCTCTAATAGCAGCCCTATTAGAAAGCCAAATACCAATCCTTTACTTCATTCTGTCAATGCACCATTTCTGTCTTCTTGCAACATAAGGAGAACTCAAACTCCAAAAAATCACTTTTGTTTTCCCACGAGACTTAAAAAAAGAGAAAAGATTAACATAACATTACGGCGGATCCGAGACTAGGCAAGTGCCAAATGGATCCACCGGTTGCTCCTCCCAAGCTCGTCACCCATTGATCAAATTGAACACCGCCGGATGCGCAAAGAAAAATCCTGGGCTGGCTGAGCTTGGGATCTCTTGCGGGATTGACAGAATAGTTGGAGAGGGGGATTCTTTTGCAGTTGTGGTTTTCAGAAAATTCTTTTGCAGTTGAACACTACTAAGCAAATATTACAATATGTACATTTCGGTTATGTAAAATGTCATATTAGCTGTCCCGAAAAGTTTGATATTGAGTAATCTAAGATCTCTAAATATCTGAGTTACCTAAAACAACCCTTGTTGAGAAGTACTCTATACTTGTAAATTTTAATTTATAAATATAATTAGAATTAAAAATATGCTTTAATGCATTAGTTAAACACTACCATGAATTAGTGTTTAATTTATTTATAATTTAAAGTACTCTCTCCGTTCCAGGCAAAGAGTCCACTTTTGACTTTTTTGAGTCAACTTAGTTAAAGTTTGACCAATAATTTACATAAGTTTAATTGTTTTTACAAAGTTATGAAATTTGTAATCCATAGTATTCTTAAGGTAATTTTTAAATAATGAAATTTTATTTTCTAAAATATAAGTAAAGTATATAAAATTTTGATTTGATTTACTCATACATTGACTTCTAAAAAAAGAAAGTGGACTCTTTACCTGGAACGGAGGGAGTATTTCTTAATTTGAATTGCTAACAAGTATGATAAAGAGAATTGTTAGTCCTAAGACTTTCAAAAAATCATAACGGCTAATCCAATGTGAAAGCAAGACAATCCACATTATAACAAGTTATTGACAAAAAATTAATAAGCATCTTAACATAAAATTAATGTATTCATCGCATAAGGTCATTAGGTGTTGTTCAATGTGGCCAATCAAGTTGACTTATGGTCAAGAAAATATTTAATACTCAATGTAACTCCCAATTAACAATAACATCTACTCTTAATTATACCGTCCCAAAACAATTGTTAACAGGAAAGAAAAAAAAATTACTCATCCAACTTATCTATAATAAATGAATTTAAATAAGAGCCCGTTTGGTCGAGCGTTTTGGCCAAAACGCAGGGATAAAACGCAGCTTATTTACAAAAAATGTGTTTCAATATCGGAAACGCAGCGCTTTCAAACGCAATGCGTTTTAAAACGCTGGAATTCCCAGCTTTTTCCCAAAACGCAAGTTTTAAAACGCTCCTAGGAAAAAAAAACTGCGTATTGAAGTGATATCCCAAACGTATTTATAAGGAAAGATCTCCGTTTTTAAAACACTGCGTTTTTTAAAACGCTGCGTTTTTAAAACACTGCGTTTTATAAACGCTGTACCAAACGGGCCCTAAGTGTAGATCAGTCTTTATGTAAGTTTCTTAATCTATATGTAAATTGCTAAAACGACAATTATTTTATGACGGAGGTAGTATATATTATAACAATGTTATGTTTATCTAGATGATTCCGAAATCTCAATGCTAATTTCTAGGAGTTTTGAAATTTTTTAAAGGACAAAAATCAAAGTTAAATTCTAATTAGTCCTTCATACAAATTTTTTTTATTTTTAAATTTTGGTTAGTTAAAAGTTAAAACCCATTAATATCTTTCCTTATTTAATATTCCCGATCTTTTTAATTAATCAATTACCATAATTATCCCATATTACTTCTTTTTTTTTTTTTTGGACAACATCATCCCCTATTACTAGAAAATATTATTTATTGATTCCTACTCAATTAATATCTTTCCTAATTTGTTCCATTAATTTTCCTAATTTTGAATACCTCCCACAATTATCCTTCTTTTTTTTTTTATTTTTTTTTAGGGAACCTCTCATAATTATCTCATATGACCATTATGATGGATATCATACCACTAGCTTTATAGGATCAATATTGCTAGATTTATAATTATTTTTATTACTATTGAAACAACACTGCCTTAAAAATACACAAGCATTTTGCTTTTAAAAGCAAAGTTAATATAACCAAAGTTGTAGAAGTAAATATCTTAACAATAATATAAGATAATTATGGGTGGTATTCAAAATTAGAAAAAATACTATTTTTCTTATAGTTGGCACTCTAACTAGAAACATACATAGGGTGATTGGTTGGTTAATTGTGGTCCCTTGTAATGACTCTTGAGTCATATGTAAGCTCAATAGTAAATGTGCTCTATCCTTTTTCTTTTGGAGATAAATATTTATGTTAGTAATGGGAAGTTACATTTTGTAACGTTCCAAAATACTAAGAGATAATTTTTTGAAATAATTAAAATACAAAATAGAGACAACCACTTTGTATGACGTCAAGAGGAAAGAAAATTAGAACGGATTAAATAGTTCACTATTAAAACAAAACAATTTCCTAAAAAATATTATAGTAACTAAACGAAGCATCCAATCAAAACATAATTCCTAATTACATTCAAAATCTGCCAACAAATCATAAAACCCTACTAGCTACAAGCAATCCATACCACAATTCAAATCTATTCTCTAAAACCACACTCCAAAAACAACCAAACAAACAAAGCACAAGTATAACACACACACACACACCCACCCTCTCTAGACTACCATAAACAACCCAACAAAGCTACCAAACACTAATGCAACGCTGGAGAATCCAACGGTCAGACCATAACCAGCGCCAGTTGGAGAGGGAGCCGGAGCAAAATAAGGAACTGCAGGTGCAGGAGCGTATCCCGTGGAGCCGCCACCGTGTTTGGCAGACAACACCTTCACCTCCAGCTTCTGACCCCTCTCGCAGTGGCCTTCCGCGCCACTAATGAAAAAGAAAGCCCCCGAGTCATTGAACACAATCTTGGAGTTGCCATCATTGTATGTCTTGATTGGATTATCTTTGTTGCAGCTAAGGTAATCTTTTTCGCTCACTTGGAGAACCGAATCGGAATTCGGATTGTATCTCACAACTGAAAACATAAAATAAATGTTAATTAAATTTACGCCCATTCATGCATGAATAAACAACATCAACATAAACAGTATCAGAGATAAGGTTAATTAATTTGGATTGATTCATGCACTTTCTATATATTTCGGAAATCAAACATCACAAAAGTAAGGATAAAACCTATTTATTAGATAATTAAACAGTGTTAAAAACTTTTTGGGAGAGCTTCTACCACCTTAATCCTATCCAACTCTGGTAATTAGTCTTAGACTTTTAGAACGGAAGACACCTTTGGGAAACCAAGATAAAATCATGTCACGTGAAAAAAATGTAAAATAACAAGTTACTCAAATTCTCTCAATGGACCAATCGTAGATAGACACAGATTCATAAAAAAAAAAAAACAAGAGAAATTAGTAGTAATAGAGAGGAGTCAAGTCGATCGAATGAAACAAAAAGGGAAAACATATCCAACAAAGATTGGCAAACAAAGAAGCTAATTAAAACAACAATAAACTATGAAAAGGAAATGAAATTTACCGATAGAATCACCAATCCTAAAACGCTCTCTCTCAGCCCATTTGTTAAACTCATCTGGAAATGACGGGATTTTCCACAGATTTTCTTTTCCACCAACCAGGAAATCTCTAGCATCTGAAATAGAAAACAGCAAGAAAAAAGCAACAGCCAAACAGGGAACAAGAGTCTTGGAGGAAGAAGCCATTTGAAAATGAAAAGATACGTTTCTATACCAAAGACAAATTAGCACAAGTGTGGGTTTCAGTTTCAGTAATAGGGGTTTTTGTTGGGGGGTTATTTATAGACGTTAGGTTCGGGTATTGGTTTGGTTTTCATCCCGAGGCTGTGGCACGTGAAAGTCACCCGGAATTAAGAGGGGTTGAGGATTTGGAGCTTGAAAATTAAAATTGGAGAATACTTCGGGGGAGCAATTAATTGTTTAATTAGCGGAAAAAATGAACCGTTACACGTCTCTGTTTTAAATAGGAAGAAGACTATGCGGAAATGTAACAATTTTCAAGAGGAACCATTTGCTTCGAATTTAATTTGTTCCTTAATATGTTGGATTCCAAGAACGTTTTAGATATATCTTTTCGATCTTCGAAAGATACTTTGGCAACTGTTCTAAATATAATTGTTAGCATCTCTAATAACTTTCTAAACTTTTTCGACATCACTATATTAAAATTTTAAAACATAAATTTTTAAATTTTATTTTATTATATATATATATATATATATTTGTGTCGTATGTGATCGTAGGAAGGGATCAAACATGTCTGGATCACCCCCTTAAGGATATAAATTTTATTACTCCATAATTAGTTTTACATCCGTACATTAAACGCACGGACATATATCTTTTTCAACTATATTATATTTAAGCAAAACGAAGAAGAAAAACAAAATTAAAAGAATAAATTAAGAAAAACTAATTAAAGTTGGAGCTCGACAACTACTTAAACAAAAATACATTATTGTATCGGTAATATTATTGATTCTGGAAAAAAAATTTATACACAACATTTGTTGTTTTATTAGTTGACTTTCCCTCTTCATTGCATATCAATATTTTCAGATCAGCGGTTTGTTTCTCTAGAAACTGCGACATACAACTAACATAGTTGAACACTGGCTTCTTCAAGAAGAGGCCTAAATGCTTTAAAGCCGAAAAAGAAAACGACTAAAAAATATAAAACGTAATAATACAAGTTGAAACTGTAAGAAACAAAATAAAACTTTACCCTGAGCAAGGAATGCGAAAAACAACTTTAATAAATAGAAATAAAAACATATACAAACAAAAAAAAATTTACTTTATACCGTTTCTAAAATTTGATAGAGGAGAGAACGAAGTCGGAAATAACATACTTTAAACAGAACATCCAACACTATACTGCTGCGAAGAATTATAATCTATAAAATAATTTATATATTATAATTCAATTATAAAAATAACAAATACAAAAAAATATAATAGAAAAGGATGAAGTTGGACATTGCACATGCCCGAGACAGACTCTTATATACTCCACTTATAAGATTTTAAAAAGGCAATATAATTTGTAAAATTAATAAGGCTCATTAATATACTTTAAGCCCATCTCGGTTCATGTAAATTTATTACTACCTCCGTTCGAAAATAATTGTCATTTTAGCAAAAATTTTTTGTTTCAAAATAATTGTCGTTATAGGATTTTAAGAAATATTTGCTCATATTTTGTCAAAATTGCCCTTAGCTATTACTCTCATTAATATGGTTGGTAAGAAAAAAAAATATTCCTACGATTTACCTACAATAATTGAACTTAAATAAGGGTAGATGAGTATTTTTGAAAGTTTTTTTAATCTGTGTGCAAATTGTTAAAATGACGATTATTTTGGGACGGAGGTAGTACCTCAAACATTAACTATAAATTCTAATCCCTAGAAACCCTAAATGCGCCTCACACTCGTCTCGTCTCACCTCATCTCATCTCAAACAATAACAACCACCGTGTTTTACCAAATCAAAAATGTCAACCAAAACAACCCCAAATGTTGAGATGGTTCGTTGCTGTCACTGCGGCGAACTAAGCCAAAACGATTTATCGTAGTTCGGAGAAAGATCTTCATCTTTGTTCTTAGCGATTGAAAGTATACACTTTACATTATTTGATTTTATTATTTGCTCCAATATACATGGCATGGTCAGGTGAAGAGAGCTTGCAGTAAATTTTAGTTCAATTTTCTAGGATTTGATAAAAAAAGAATTTGAATTATTTAACCAATACATTAATTGTTTATAATAAATAGGGATTTTCATTTTTGGCAAATTAAATTAGGCGGGAAATTAATATAATTAGACGTCATAAATATTACTCAGTTGTCATTATATACATATATAGATTTCCTAGGATTTGATAAAAAAAAGAATTTGAATTATTTAACCAATACATTAATTGTTTATAATCAATAGGGATTTTCATTTTTGGAAAATTAAATTAGGCGGGAAATTAATATAATTAGCCGTCATAAAGACTCAGTTGTCATTATATAGATATAGATATAGATATAGATATAGATGTTGGTTCTTTTAAAAAGACTCAATGAAAACATGGATCTTTGTAACACTCGTTAAGATTTCTTAGAGCCCGTTTGGTCGAGCGTTTTGGCCAAAACGCAGGGATAAAACGCAGTTTATTTGCAAAAAATGTGTTTCAATACTGCAGCAGAAAACGCAGCGTTTTCAAAACGCAACTGCGTTTTAAAACGCTGAAATTTCCAGGTTTTTCCCAAAACGCAGGTTTTAAAACGCTCCCAGTAAAAAAAATTTGCATATTGAAGTGATATCTCAAACGTATTTATAAGGAAAGACCTGCGTTTTTTAAAACGCTGCGTTTTTAAAACACTGCATTTTGTAAATGCTGCACCAAACGGGCCCTTAATTAAGAAATTTATTAAACCGAGGATTAATTCTAATGCATTGGGGGTAATTTGAACCATTGAGAATAATTTCTAATGCACCTTTTTTTATTAATAGAACTTAACAAATGTCAAAAAAGCACATGTCGTCAAAGTCTTAAGGATAAGTACTCTTGCTATAACACGTTTTTAAGGTTACCGAATTAGGAAATTCATTGCATTATGAATCAATATCAATTAGAGCCGGCAAAATCAGCCCAGTCCAGTGGGTCGGTTCAGTAGACCCGATATTTGCATGGGCTAATATTTAATTTTTAGAGGCCCAAAAAAATGCGGGTCTTTTTGGCCCGGCCCAATAGGCCCGACGGTTCAATTGGACTTGCATCAAAAAAGCCCGGGACTTTTGGGCTAGGCCCGGCCCGCTTTATTTACCTGTTTTTGTTTAGACTTTAGATCAATGTGGCGGTGACGAGAGAAAAAGGGGTTTGGTCAAGTGGGGAAGGAAGTGGGCCACACTGGGAATCGTGTTCATGAAGACGAAGACGGGAGTTGCTGTAAATTGTAATAGCAGTTAGATGTTAAATGTTTACTTAACTAATAAACTAATTGTAATAGCAGTTAGATGTTAAATGTTTACATATAATTTAATTTGGGCAACAGTGAATGAGCAGCTTAGGAATTGAGCAGCTTTGAATGTCTAGTAAATGTGAATTGTTCTTTTGCTTTTCTTAGTTTTATTTTTCCAACTAGGGCTTTTTGGCCCGATAGCCCGATGGGCTTTGGTGGGCTGGGCTGGGCTTGACTTTTCTTAGGCCCTAGAAAAATTGGGGCCGGGTGATATTAAGTTTTGGCCCGGTGGGCTTGCACTGGGCCGGCCCAGCCCAGTAAATTGCCAGCTCTAATATCAATGCATAGGAGATGATTCTCAATGTAGCTATTTTTACTAATAGAAACTTAGCAAGTGTCATAGTAACGCTTGTTAGCAAATTCTTTTAAAAAATATTTTCATCCGTTCCACTCAAAGAGTCCACATTTGAAAAGTCTAATTATTAAGAAATTAGTATATAAGTCTAATTAGAGTTGATCATAATTACAAAAATATTTAAGCATATTAAACATGCTTATATCATATTTGGAGGATAGAGTTGAAAAATCTGAAGAGTGAAGGCATTATTTTAGAAAGTGGGTTCTTAAAATGCAACATCAAAAAATAGTATATCGGACTCTATGCCGGGAACTGAGGGAGTAATATGCTGGTTTGCGCAATTCAAGCAATTTACTTGGCTAAAGTTATTATTTTCTGTGGGTAAATTAATTCAGGACAGTTTAAGATTTTCTTTCAAAAGATATGAATGTTCTATTTTAAATGAGTACACTACCCTTTTGCATTGCAATACTATACATTGAGAAAAAGTTGAGGGTTGACGCAGAAAGCCAGAAACTGGTGAATTAAGGAACTTGAATATTAGTAATAAATATTCTGTATTTTTGTTCATAAATAGATTAATTTTAATTGGTAAAAGTATCAAGTATGTAAAACATCAAATTTGATATCACAATTCAATTTTTTTTGCAAATTATTTTGGACAAAAAGTTCTTATAGTCACAAAAGAGAATTCCAAAAAATTATTATCACTCAACATTGGAGGTAATAATATATATAATTTTCAATGGAACAGTTTAAGAGAAAAAAAGAAGAAGAAGAATATAATTTTTTTTTTCATATTGGAGGTCATACTTAATAATATGTGATATTTTTAATTTTATTTTTTTGGTCTCTATCAGCCTTGTAAACAGACATCCCTCCTAAACAAACCCTAATACTAACAAACTAACCAACTTTACATACTCTACCCTGATAGAATACGCAAATTGACACAAGACAACCCTGTAGTCTCAACAATAGCTTAAACACAACTTAGCCTGGGGACTCTCCTTGATCATCAACTGTAGGCTAGCGTGAGTATGCCAATATTTTGAGCTTCATGCCTTCATCAAAAGTTATCCAATTTGCTGGAAATCCGCAATAGAACCGGGCTAGCCTTCCAAAATACAATCCGTTTGATTTCATACTTTTTTTTTTTTTTGAAAGTTGATTTATTACTTATAAGCATTTTTATTTTATTTTATTTTTTCAAAACAAAAAAGCTATTTTTAATACTAGCACATATATAAAAAATATCCCTAGTATCTACATCATAGCATTTCAGTAACTAAAAAATAATTATAACATTTCAATACACATTAAAACATGATTGTTGGCAAAAATAAATTTAGTATTTTAATTGGAATCGAGACACTCAGTCATATTCTAATTTCTGAGATAAACTTTTTTGTTTTGGCTCATCAAAAATCCATATTTATTAATTAAAAAGAATATTTACCAAGTTCGCAGCACCGCCATAGAACAATCATATCGTAGTAAAAAAAAAAAAAAAGGAGCAGCAATATAAAGGAACTTTCTTGTGCGACTGTCATGATCGAATCCGAAGGAGAAACTAGTTAGGAGAGGCTGTCTGAAATACATTGTAACCGGAGGAAGAATAATTATTGTTTCATGGGTTGAAACATTACACAAGTAGATTTGTGAATACAAAGCGTAGAAACAGACGCGAGGCCGTTTACCACTTGCATGTGTTGATCTGTAGTTAGGCCTGAAGGAGAATTGGAGAGAGAGTAAATTAGCAGGATGAGGTGTGTAAAAAAACTTGTTATCGCCATTGTCGTTGCGCTGATCTTCATATATACAATTAACAAGGAGGCCGGGGCGAGAGCAAGAGCGAGCATGGTGAGAGTGATGGAAGGATCGAGCTGTACGTCGTTAATTATATATGGTGGAGTGCCATATAGCTTGGAAACGCATTTGAGACTTTGCTGGAAGCCTTTGTTAATATTTCTCCAAACATTATATCTCGTGAGGGATATGACGATTGTTAGTCTTCGTAATCGCTGCTATCACATTGGGGGGGAGACTCATGTTTACCATTGTTTGTATTCTCTTCGTTATCACTGCTACTGCTGCTCCCGGTTCCGGTGGTTCTTCTGGATAGAGTTCTGCCGAGGATCAACCATGCATGGTGTTTAGAATTGATGGCCCGGACAGAATTTTTGTAGCCTGAGAGTACGAACGCCAAATTAAACAGACCTCTCCTTTAAATAAATAGGGGAATTGTGTAATCAGAATAGGATTTGAAGAGTCATATATACTGCTGGACGTACTTTTTCGTGGGAATTAGGTGGATCCAGTTTGTTAACATTGCAGAACGCGAATCAGCATTGGAACCGAAGAGAAACCTCTCCATTCCTACTTAGGACCAATTTCTGATCAACTCCATTGAGATCGCACGAGGCAAGTCCAACTAGGCCAGTTGTCCATCGGGCTTGAAGAGCTGGCCTATCTTGTCCAAGCTCAGCTAATACACATTATTCATGATCAAGTCTGAGCGTGACCCAAACTAATTTGAGTTATTGCTTTTTAATTTGCCCAAACTCGGCCCTAAATTTAAATCAGCCAAAGGCCTAATTTAGGCTTACAACTCAAAATATCGTTATTAAGAGGTAGATTTTAATTTTAATTTACACAATTTGCTTACATTGTTTTCTACAATCTTTCTTTCAAATCAATATATTACCCCCTCGATTCCTAAACAACTGCCATATTTTAATTTTTTCAATTCAAATTTTGATTATTTTTCAAATAAAAATTTGACGTGTATTTTTTTATTTTTTTAAATCATAAAACACATAATCCGTAGTACTTTTGTGTACTATAAACTACATGTTTTATGATTTTGAAAAAAATAAAAATATATACATCAAATTTTTATTTGAAAAACAATTAGTTTGACTTTAAAAAGTTAAAACATGACAGTTATTTAGGAACGAAAAAAGTATAATATGAATATAATTAGTACAAAATCTAAACTAAAATATCAACAAAAATTAACATTCAGACGCATTAATAAGAATAGTGTACTATAATTCTATTTTTTTTTTAATTTTTAAACACAGCATATATCATTTTAAACTTGAGCTCAAACCAAATTTTTGTAGACGGTTTGGACTTGCCCGACCTTATTGACAGCCACGGTGCACGAGGACTCCTAATGCGTATTGCCTTCTTTTTTTTCCTTGTTTTTTTTAAACAACCTTGTCAATCTATTGTATTATTATTATTATTGGATGGTGATAACGCGTTAGCAGCACTCAATATTATTCTAAAACTAATATACATTAAGACAACCAAAGATTGCAAGTATGAATGCAAAATACAGAATAGTTCGACTGGATCATTGGAATTAAATCAATCAATGACTGATGATCAATCAACTATGAAGCTCAAATGCTCAATTACCAACATTTCCGAGCCAAAAAAGCAGGGGAAGTTGAGCAACAGCCATCAAAAGTAAGATGTAATGGCGCTTGGTCGAACGCTTCTGAAAACATTTCACCTCTGCAACTAAAATCCTCTTCATGGTCTTTACCAATAACACCCCCATGCATATGCATTCCCACAAAGTGACTGCACAAAAAGCATAACTCCCTATTATCTTCGCGATCACGATGATACAGGCTGCAGGGAATGTGTATCCACCATAGGCAACCATATCAAGGAGGGGAACTTCTCCTACACCTCCTAAAGAGTGTAGCGTGGCCTCGAGAAGGAGGACTTGCAGTAGCCAGCATAGTAGTCCATTGGTGAACTGCACGCCTAATGCTTCTGGGCTAAACCTACAATATTATTACGAAAATTAATTAGGTGTTCGTGATCGAGCCCCAAGGAACCAATGTACTAGCTCAACTCTATTACTTCACGAAAAGAGTTATAAATGATCTGAGCTCAAGCTGTATTCAAACTTATTTAAATCTGAGCTCAAGCTGTATTCAAACTTAAGTAAAAAATATTCTATTATAAAATATATGAAATAAATGTACTCCCTCTGTCCCTTAATTATTGTCTTGTTTGATACGGCACACGGATTAAGAAAAAACAATTGACTTGATTATTAATATTTGTATAATGTGTAATTTCTTTTAATGTCCATATGTATGTGGTACATAATTAAAGTAGGGAAAAAAATAAGGGTAAAATGATAAAAATTATGTCTTAAAAAGGAAAGTTTTCAAATAAGATAATTATTCAAAAAAAAGAAAAAATAATAATAATTTAGGGACGGAGGGAGTATATATTATGTGATTACTGAGATGGGCTCATCTGTACCTTGAGCCTCAAACCATGTTGAGCTCGAAAGTAGCCCAACACAAGTTGAGCCAAGCCCAAGCCGGCTCGGTTTATTAAACAACCCAATCTTTCTTGAAAAAGCATCCCACCAGGCCACCACACATATGGTGAGTCTTGAGAAGTTTTTATATGGAAGTTCACTTTTTAGATTTTAAAGAATCTAATTGGAATGGGTAGTAATATAATGTAGGACTCACTTTCCATGACTGCCCAAAGAAAAACCAGCAAGAACGACGTAGGTTCCAAAAGCCATGAATGGAATGTACAAATCAGGGGCATTGATGTCATACAATGGAGGTTTGTATGAAAATTCTCCCCCAACTGGCTCTCTTGTTCTCATCCAATGCCCCTGTCACAATGGCAAACACAAGAACAATCAAGGGTTGATCACAATATGTAACAAAAAAATCCATTGGTACGGTATATGCCAACCTTGCTTTTACCAACAAAATTTGTCTGTCGGTATTAATATTTACCGATCTTCAGGCGGGAGGGGGGGGGGAGGGAATTGTTGGTAAACACCGTTTTTCCAGCAGTGAAACCAAAAGGGGAGAAAAACCATTCACGGAAAAGATCATTGTCATGTACCTTGTGACGAAATGGAAACAGAACCACCATGAGTTTATTCTTCACATAGTCATCGTTGACTTGGAAATAATATTGAGGGTTGGAGAAGTATTTGCTTATCTGTTGTTTACAATAATATTTTCAAAATAGAAAATAAGTCAGTTCTACGTACAATATATAAAATAAATAAATAAAAAAAAAGCCAGGAGAAAAATCTTATTACATTGCTTTGAACATAAGCAGAGCCTGATCCAAAGATCTTTTCTCCATAAGCACCTAGTTCACTTTTGATGAGATTGGACCCAACATCATACACTGCATTTGTTACTGCTGGCTCGATTTCTCGACTTGAATGTGGTACGTGTACCCACCCATGGCTTCCTGAATCCTTGTACATTTCCTAAAAGTTCCAAGGATTGCCCCTAAATTAACTTTGTCAAATCAATCTATATAAACGATTAAATTTAATGTGCATTGAGTTGAGTTGAGTAGAGTAAATCAACAATATTTCTTAATGCATGAACAAGCTAAAAGCTCTATCTATCTAGACGGTCGCACTCGCACACATGCATGTTATTCTTTCAGCTAGTAAAATAGAAAACAATTTCGAGAACGACTATCAACACAAATCTTCCGCAAGTTAGGAGACATTGAAAGGAGTTTACAAAAGCATGGGCTAGTGAAATAGGGTACGTCCGATTAAAAATTGGAGCGAAACAGAGAAGATTAGCGTAAGCTAGTGAAAATAAAGATCATATAGCTATTAAGAAAGGGAAAAGACTAAGCAAATACAAGAGAGGAAAGAGTAATAGAACACTACTTATCATATACATACCCTTTTCTGGTTTGGTAGATTTCAAAAAAATGAAGGTTTGAGCTTTGAATCCAGGTCTATTCTCCCTTGTAAAACCAGAAAGAAAATTTTAGAACCTTTAATTTCAATTCGAACCCCATACTTTGCTTTCTTTTTTTTTTTTTTATAATTATGGCAATATCTATAGGGTACGAAAACCAATGTCACAAGTTTCATGGTACTGTATTTGTCTGTTCCATTATCGCTGCAATGTAAAGTGAGGTCCCCATCCACATTAAGGTTCAGCCCCTTTTTTGTGTGAAGTGATATATTTAGGGGGATGTTTCGTATTTAACTCTCACTATTTATAAATTTTCTTAGTCAGCGTGAGGTTCACTTAAAAGGATTAGTCTCGGTGTTAATATATATGGTATGGAAATACTCATGTGAGACCAAAAAAAAAAAAGGCATTGTCAAAGAAAATTTAACCACTAGGTCTTTCTTTCTTTTCTTGAATTGCCAATGACTTGATTCAAGATAGTCAATCGACATTGTTCATGGACTGTCCGAGGGGACTCTAATGATTCTCTCTCTTTTTTTTTTTTATTGATATCATAAATTTACCCTAAATCCCCAAAGACTCCTAAACGAGATTCGACCCTGGTTGATATCCTAAATCTACCCTAAATCTTCAAAGACCCCTAAACGAGATTCAACCTGGGACTAATAGCAGGGGGAGCAATGCTTTAACCAGTAGAGCAATTACTGAATCTCAGACTCTATTAATGATTGACCCATTGAATTATTCCTTGAAACTAAATATCTACTACAGTCAACCTTTAATGTCAAAAAAATTTACCATTTCTAAAAATTAATTGGCAACGGTTGAAGCTATTTTACCCAAAAGAGAAAAAAGCACTTGGGTAAATAAGGTAGAGCACCAAATTCAACCTATGAGCAGTGTTACTGTTACATCAATAGCACATAACTGAGTTCATAAGGTGCATGCTTTAAGATTGTACATTAGTACAACACTTTAAAGTATGCTATTTATGATTTATAAATTCAAGTAATGTCCTAACTTTTTCCTCGACCCCAACCCATTGGTGTTCCAGATATTGCAAGTCCAAGCCTAATATATGAGGAATGAATATCATAGCTAGCTAGGGAGGTAATAAATTAACTAGTGTAGTCGTTATAAGGACGATGTGCAGAGATAGGCGAATACCCAAGGTATAGATAGATATCCGGTTCGTGATGACACTCATCTGTTCTATGTGTAAGCTCAGGCAAAATGGGCTGCCCCATTTAGGGTTTGTTCGCGCAACTTAGTGACTTTAGTGGGAAAATATTACGGATCGGTACATTTCTGAATTTTCAACTTGTTTAATATTATTTTTTAAATCAAAAAAAGAAACTAAAGTGATTGAAAATTTATCAAAGTGTACCGATCCACAATTTTTCCCCTTTGGTAGTGTGATTTTGGACTTCTTATTCGTTAGTACATTTCACAAGCTTTTTATCACTCTCTCTTACTTTATTTTTAATTATTTCAAAAAAAAATAATAATAATAAACTCAAAATCATGATGCAAAACACACCATAAATTTCCTATACTTGTTTGAGCCATACACTTCCTTGTCCCAAGAAAAAACAAAAGTCAATAATCTTTTATTTTGGTTTGCCTGAAATAAGCAGCATCTATAAAATTAAGACATAATCATTTTTTAAATATTTTTTCTTAGAAATTAGATATTTATCTTATGTTTCACAAAAAGGGTGTATAAGTTTAGTATAATTTGAAGGAAATATAAAAGAAGTCCCTTGAGCTACACTAGAAAGAGTAGATCATTCCATTAGAGAAGCAAAAACGACTTTTTATTTAAAAGACTTTACAAAATTTCAAATGAATATGCTTTTCAATACATATTTTATATATAAAGATTACATTATTTTTTTATTTTAAGCATACATCATATTGTGATTTTTTAACATGATGAAAATTCGAGATAAATATGACACTAAGTTGCTTATATGTAATGTAGGTAATTATTATCCCAAAGTATTGTAAATGGAGTTTCATCAAATTCAAACACCCCGGTGGGACCCAAAAAGAAGAAGATAGAAATAAATAAAGATTTCTCTTATATAGTAATGTATACTAGTACTAGTACTAGTAGTAGTAAAGGAGTTTTGTTTCCAGTAAAAGAAAGAAAACATATATTCTGACTGACTGACTGACCATTAAAAACAAATACTCCATTAATTTACATGGGCGAAGAAAAACAGAGCTAATTAGTTGTAGTAGTAGTAGGGGGTAAGTCGCAGCGGCAGGCCACATGTCATCAAACATGTCTTATTCAATCAATTAAATTTGGTAGCCTTTTAAAAGTGACATCTTGTTTGTTCTTGCTAGCACCTGCCTCCTCCATTTGACTAGACTAAATTTCTACTCCATTTAACCTACCTACTCATCACCAAAATAAATTAACAACCCTATCTAATGCTAATGCTAATACTACTAATCAAAAACATATCTCTAATAATAAAATTATGCTGATAAGATTGGCGGCTTTTGTTGTTGGATGAGATTTTCAACTTGATTTATCACCCATTCCCATTCCCATTCTCAAGAGATAAATTTATCTTAAATAATTGAGTTATAAATTCCATTCACTTGTAGTATGTTTTAATCAGATAGTTTTTTCTTCTTTTTAGAGAAAACTCAAAGGATTTTAAATTTTCTCTTTCCAATTCTGGCAGCATGGGTATAGTATACTATTCTCTTTATTCTCGTACGTGTTTAATTTTTATGAGAAACGAACTATTTTTTAAATAAAAATTTGATGTAATTAAATGTACTATAAATTACGTATTTTATAATTTAAAAAATATATATAAAATTTGTATTTCAATAAGACAAATGATATTACGATTTCAAGCTTATGGTATTCCTACGAATTTTAGTGTTAGTGTCGTTACATCAAATGATATTAAATTTACAAGTTTGTCCATGTTAGTACTTGGAAAAAAATCACGGAGTAATTAATGTTGTTTATTCTTATCATGTACATGTGGCAAAGATCCGATGGTTGGAATAGGAAATGAAATACCTTTTTGAAATAGAGGATCTTGTCTTCTGATTTCTGGTTCACTATTTCAACAAGTACTAGTTCAACCTTATTTCCATGCATATTATTTCAGTGTTGTAATTTAAAAAGAGATGTGCTAAATGACACCTCCAAAAAATGCTAAATACCACCCCCCGAGCAAATTTATTATTTTACCCATGTTTTTAATGGGAAAAAAAATTTTTTGGCAAGACCCCCACCTCTAGGCGGTTCTAATGGTGGAAGACCCCCTTGGGGTGGCAGTCCTGTGGAGGTTCCGCTAAAAAGTTAACGATTTTGTTAACTTTTTAACAGAAATGTTAATTTTAGGATATTAAAGCTAACATTTTTGTTGAAAAATTAACAAAATCGTTAACTTTTTAACGGAACCTCTATTAAGACCGCCACCCTTTGGGGATCTTCCTCCATTAGGACCCCCACCTTTTGGGAGTCTTCCTCCATTAGGACCCCAAAGAGAATGCTTCAGTAAGAACTATAGTCACTCTTATTAGACTAGCTAGTAGATAAGCAGTCGGCCAAAGGAAGTTTGTTTTTTTGTTTTATTTTATTTTTCAATGCATAAACAGTAGGATTCAAACAGTGGACTGTACTCAGTTCATGGTCTTGTCATAGTTTCGGTTCAATTTTGATAACTATGCTAAATACCATCTTCTATAACTATGCTTAAGTTATCATAGGTGCTAAATCACACCCCCCAAAAATGCTAAATCACACACCCCCTCCCTTGAAAAAAAGACTCTTTTGCCCCTAATTTATTTATAAAAAAAAAAAGACTCCCAACACTGGGCGGTCCTAATGAAGAAGACTCCCAAGAGTGGGCAGTCCTCTTGGAGGAAGACTCCCAACAGTGGGCGGTCCTCATGAAGTTCCGTTAAAAAGTTAACTTTAATATCCTAAAGTTAACATTTTCGTTAAAAGATTAACAGAATCGTTAACTTTTTAACGGAATCCATGAGGGCCACCCACTGTTGGGAGTCTTCCTCCAAGAGGACCGACCGCCCACTGTTGGGAGTCTTGCCATTTTTCTTTTTTTTTCAGTTTTTTTCATTAAAAATATGGGCAAAATAGTAAATTTGTCCGGAGGGTGTCATTTAGCATTTTTGGGGGGTGTGGTTTAGCACCATTCTAAGTTATTTAGTAATTTTTTCTTTAGAGCAAACTACACAAATAATTTATGTACTATACCTCTTTTTAGGGATTGGTCCTTATTTTAGGTCATTGATTTTTATAGTGGTGTGGATATCCTTTTGTTAAATTTATGCCGTTAATTATATAGACACTTAATTATAGACATGTACACCTCACGTGAATTGAGTTAACGGTAAAATAGTCTGTTAACGATAAAAACTACAGGGACCAATTACCAATTTTATGTCAACTCTCTCTCTCTCTCTCTCTCTGTGTCAGACTGCACGGCTCTTTTGATGAGCAATTCTTGAACTCGAAACCATCCTCGCAATTTAGAAAAGAAGAATTTTCATCCGATGTTGGACGCCCGATCGAAACCTTATAGAATGAAAGAAATTTGGGCATCCATTTCCTTGACATGCCTTGACTGAAGATAGATCCCTTGAAGGTCCCAAAGTCTCGTTCGCATGCAGGATTGGAGCTTCTGAGACAGGATCCATCTCCTGCATCTCTGACGGCCACTTACTTTCGTTAATCAGCCTAAGTCCCGCCCACTTTGATCTTGAGTGGGAATGGACCGGGAAATTACTCACGAACAGTCGAATGAGATCTGGCTTTTCTTTGGTGTCAAATCGGAAGAGCAAAAAACTCTTATTCTCTCTCTCCCTCTCAAATAAAGAATCTAAGTTTTTAAAAAAGAAAAAAATGTTATTCTAGGTTTTTGAGATTTTGAGTTTTATGCTCGCCGGTACTGGTGGTTGCCGGCGGTGGTGGCAGTCCCGATGGAAACGGACGGGAGGAAAATTGACAAGAAGTATTGAAGCACAATCTGGGTACCTCGTAACTTGACAAGAGGTGTTGATGAAGTCCTTGTAAGTGTCCAAGTGAGGGCCAATGCTGGTTGCTAAACATGGGGCTGTAACAAAAAAAAATCGTTGCAAAGTTCAGTGCCCAGCAGCAAGTGTTCGCTGAAATGCTTCTAAGACTAAGTTACAAGATCTCTATTTTTTGCAAATAGTATCCATTAATCTCGAATTATGACTTATACTTGAACCACGACTGCAACTTTTTTTTTTTTTTTTGTGTTTGCCGACATTAGCGGTGGTGGCGGCAGGTGGAAATGAATGTGAAGAAAATTGGGAACAAGAAGAAAGGGGTGTCACAATGCCTCGCATCAAGATTTTGAAAAGGGCAAACTCAACAAATGGTCCCTGAACTTTTTGGATTTTTTGGGATTGGTCCCTGTACTGAAATTCAAAAAAATTTAATCCTTGTACTTTTTAATTTTTTACAATTGGTCTTTCTGTTTAATTTCGTTAATTTTTTGCCGTTAAATAGTCACATGTGCCTCTCACGTGATGTTGCTCAAGGGTAAAATAGTTATTTTCTTTTAAAAAGTACAGGGACCATTTGTACAATTTGGTGATAGAGATAGAGTCATTTCTAATGATTATTCTTGATACATTTATTTATAAAATATATATTTTTTTTCTTAAAAAAAATAATAGTTTCTTTTTTTTTACTAATGGTCCCTATATTTCTTAAATGAAAATAACTATATTACCTTTAGAAAAATACACGTGCAAGACACATGTTCAAACTTAACGGCAAAAAATGGATGAAATTTGACGGAGTGACCAATCCCAAAAATGGGTTAGTACAGGGACCATTGAGGTCATAAAAGGACCAATCGCAAAAGGGGCTAAAAGTACAGGGACCTTTAAAAAAGAAAGATATTATGGGTATATTTTTTTTGTATATTCAAAAGAAAAAAGTGCATGAACAATTTTAGCCCTAGTCAAAAGCATGTACGAGGCATGTGAGTGCACTTAACAGAAAAAAATTAACAAATTTGGACGGAAGGACCAACTGCGTAAAAATTTATAGTACAAGGACTTAATTTTTTGAATTTCATTATTAGGACCAAAATTAAAAAAAGTGTTTAGCACAGGGACTATTTGTGTAGTTTGCTCTTTTCTTTAATATAGAAAAGTATAAATATATTTTCATGAATCATTTATACTCCATCTGTTCCGCACCTTAAGAGTTTCTGTTTGAAAAGTCTACTAATTGGGGGGATATATATGTGTCATTAGAATTGGTCATAATTACTAAAATACTTAAACAAAGTCAAGATATTTATATCACATATGAAGGGTAAAGTTGAAATATTTTGAAAAATTGAAGGTATAATTTTTAAAAGTAGAATCTTTAAGTAAAAACATCTCAAAATGAGATAATGGACTTTTTGCTGGAACGGAGAGAATATATTTCTATCAGTGGAGTCTCCCCTTTTTTGTTCCATTTTAATTTTGTGTTAATTTTGTACAGTATTAAGCAAATAGAAACCTTCCTTTTGTATCATCTCCGATATAATCCCTCCATTTCTGTAACGCCCGTACCCGAAAGCCTAGATTGTAACACCCCATGTCCAAAAGGCTGGGTCAACAAGGCACACCACTGACCCAACCAAAGTCTATAAGTAATGTTGGTACCTAATTGTAGTAGAAGATCACTTATATGAAAAACACATTTTTACAATTATTTGATGTAGGATATAGAGTATCGCAATTTAGCTCCAAGCTTTCAACTTTTTATATTGGGACATTTACTTAAAGGGTTTTGTTCAAAAATTAAGTTTAAAACTATTTTTAACTTTATCATTTTTTGATTTGTTAAATAATTGTGAGTCCTAATATTTAAAAATCTCTAATCAATTAAAAAATATTAAATATAATTTTTATTCAAATTAGTCCATAATTAAGAGTTCAAAATAAAATTTGGGATAGTGGATTCTAAATCAAGGAACATAAATAGCCTTAACAGTTGTTGATGTACACGTTTTTCTAGTCTAGTCAGGCTGGAGATGTGAGACCATATTGTTAGCCTTGAGACCTGAGCTAATAGGTTAATGTATTTCTACCTGCCCAACTGCATGCTGTAAGACCATCTCCAACCCAAAACCCTAAATTTGATCAAAAACTACCTCAAATTTGGTCCATTTCAACACCAAACACTATTTCAACTCCAACCCACATCCACAAATCTTACCCCAAAATAAAATATTCCTTAGCTTATTCTATTTTTATTTCTTTTTATTTATTTATCAACATGTATATTAATTTGCTATTAATCTTTTAAATAATAATTATTAGGATTGCACAATTAATTATTATAGTATATTAAATAATTTTATATTTATAATATTATTTACGTCATTAATAATATTTAAAAATTAGTAATTTTATAATTAAATTTATTATATAATTTAATAAATATACAAGTATGTGAAAATACAATAAAAAATTATTACAATAAATATAATTGACAAAAGGTTAATTAATTATAAATTATTGAATTTATATATAATGTTCAATAATTTAAAATAAATAATATTATTAATATTTATTTTTTATTAATAATAATATCTAAAATTAGATATTAGTTAGTTTAAAATATATTTAAATTAATAATATCATATTTTAATAATTTTGAGCATTTAATAATTCATTAAAAATCAAAATATGCCATGGATCCCACCAATACCAAATTTGGGGTAGTGAATAGTGCAACCCCAAATTTGGGGTTGCACTATTCACTACTCCAAATTTGGTTTGGGTTTGGGTATTGGGTTGGAGTTGGATGAACCCCCAAATTGGAGATTTGGGGGTTGGGTTGGAGATGCCCTAATCCTATTCCCCACCCTTATCCACTACGGATTGTCACCGTAATCATTTGGAAAATGATCTACAATAAAATATAGGGCAAACAACACAAATAATCCCTATATTTCTCGACTTTTTTAGGATTGGTTCCTAAACTAATTTTTATAAAAATTATCCCTGAACTAAATAAGTAAAACGCAATTGATCCTTCTGTCCAATTCCGTTAACTTTTAGCCGTTAAATGTAATCACGTACGTTGCACGTGATTTTTGCCTAAGGGTAAAATTGTCCATGTAATTTGTTCTTTTGAATAGACAAAACTATCCATAATAATTATATTTTTTAAAACTTTATTAAAGGATATTATTGTAATTTCACACCCCTTTCTTCTCTATCCTAACCTCCTTCTCTTCCGTCCACCATGACTACCATAACTGCTGCCCAACTGTCGTCGTTGAAAAAGATCATGGCTGCCATAACCGCTGCAGACCTTAAAACATAGAAACATAAAAAGCTACCTAATTCAATAGCCTCAGGTAAGTAATTCATTTGGTCCTTTGGATAAATGGGGTTTGAAAACACAACACTGGGATGACTATGACTACCCTTTTGTAAACCAAGCAATTTGACCTTTATATCATCATCAAAGCTTTTATAATACCCCCCCCCCAAAAAAAATCATGGACAGCGTTGTCAAACACATTACCAAACCAAGAATTATCAACATTATACCCACTAACCCCATTAGAAAAGCAATCACCTAAACCAACACACATCGGGCTCTCTCCCGAACAGACTAAAATCAACAGAAAGATCATTTTGTGTATTTCATCCCCAATATGCATCTTCTCATTAAAAATTGCAGACAAATCAGGCTCGATTTTTTAAGAACTCATTTCGATTTTTAAAGAACCCATTTCAATTTTTGAAGAACCCATTTTAATTTTTGAAGAACCCATTTCGGCTTGAAACAAGTTGAGAAGTAATAATCAAGAACAGGGCAAGCAAAAAGATTGACACTAAATCGGAGAACTCTGTGTGATGATTAAGAGAATGAAATCTGAATGGGATGAGGAAACCCTAAATTGGAGACAAAATCAAAAGAGCGGGAGAAATTGGGAGAGAGAGAGAGAGGCGATGGTGGCTTGAGGCAGAGGTGAAATGGATTTGCAATCCAAAACCCACAAATTTAGACAATTTTGTTCTCATTTTCTGGGCTGAGGGAGAGGAGAAATTGGGAGAGAGAGAGAGAGAGAGAAGCCTCCATCAGTTCTCATTTTTTGTGCTGAAGTAGTGGTGGTGATGGCAGGTTTGGTGGTGCAGTGGTGACGACGGGTGGGTAGGGGAAGAAGATGATTTTTGGGTGGGTTTAGTTTAGGAAAAATTGCATAAAAGGTCCCTATACTTTTTAATTTAGATTGACTAATTTACCCTTGGGCTAAATCACGTGAAACGCACATGATTCTATTTAATGGCAAAAAATAGACGGTAATGAACGGAATGACCAATTACGTCAAGAAATTGAGTTCAGGGACCGCTGGCGTGGGGTTAAGACCAATCCCAAAAAAATTGAGAAGTACAGGGACCATTTGTGTAATTTGCCCTAAAATATATTCGCATATTTAATTTATAGTTATTACTATTATAGTTTAATATTACAATATAATTATTATTGCATAATACTATACAATATCATAAAACTTAAAAATACAATCTATTGATAAATTTTGTTTTTTAACATTGCTCTATTGTTAATGCGACATATGTGTTAAATATCTCCACTTAATAAATACCACCCCGTTATAGCAAATTTCTAAAATGACATTTGCTCATTTTTATAAGGATGTATGTTAAGGATTATTAATTAGGATAGTTGGTAGTGAAAATTTGTGAAAGTAGACATCAATTAGGATAGTTTGTAGGGTATTTAATACTCCCCCGTCCTTTAATTATTGTCTTGCTTGATCCGACACACGGATTAAAAAAATAATTAATTTGATTATTAATATTGGTATAATATGTAATTTCCTTTAATGCCTATGTGTATGTAATTCATAATTAAATTAGGGGAAAAAATAATGATAAAATGGTAAAAGTAATGTCTTAAAAAGAAAATTTTTTATACAAGACAATTATTTTAGGACTGACAAAAAATAAAAGGAAGACAATAATTTAAGGACGTAGGGAGTATAAAAATAGAGTAGTTAGTGTGTAAGTAAACACAACCCACCCTAATTAATGATCGTTAACATAGCCCACACAAGTTAACAAGACCATTTTTATAAATCCTCCCTCTATTGTTTTTTTTTACAACATGGCTCCTTCCATTTCTAATAAATATTCATTCTATATATCTTAACAATATAGAAAAAAAAAAAAATACTGTCTCACTATTGTTACTCTCTCTACTGTCTAAGTGTCTGTGTACTCTTTCTCTTTGTATTTTGGCTATGGGTGCTAACTATCAATTGCACAATGGTTGGGTCTAAAGAGATTACTATTTTACAGTAATTTCTAAAATTATATTTATTGTTGCAAATGTTATTTCTAATTGTTAGCTACGAAAACAAAATATATTGGTGTATTCATGAGTGTCGCCAGTTGGGGTGGCACTTATTAATTTGACTGAAAAATACATTTTTTTTAATCTAAAAATTTAGGTTTTTGAGTAAGAAAAAATAGTATTTTTAGTTGTAAAAAGAAAAAGAAAAAAAAAAGGTACTTTTAGTAGCACCCTAATGCTAAGGAGGGACCGACGGAGAGAATGCAGTCAACAAGCTGCTAGCTAGGGTTAGAGCCTATTATCAAAGGCATGTGATTTGGTAGTCATCAAGTCCACCCGCTTTTGGCCTTGTACCGATCAGGTAATCTCAAAAGAAAAAAGAAAAACTTTATGAGTCCGTTTTAGCAGTGCGTTTTGATTAAAATATATGAATAAAATATAGTTTATTTTATAAAAGTTTTATTTTAATGTTATAGTAGAAAAAACTGCAGGGAATAATATTTCTTTTATTTTGTTGTATCTTTGTTATCATATATGTGTAATTATATTTGATATATTTTTTCCTATTAGTTAGGTCTCCTAGTTATCTTGTATTGTAACTCTTCTTCTAATCCTTATTGTATTTAGTTAACTTGTAAACCCTATAAATATGTGTTCTAATAAATGGGAAAGGCTATGTCATTATTCATAAGAATTATTATTCTTTACATGGTATCAGAGCTTTGATTCCGCAAACCTTAAAAACCACCAAACTTCTGCAACCCCAAACATCACCGCCCACCACCTCCTCCTTCCTCTAAGCACCCATGGCTTACAACATGATCATCGTCCAAGATCCCACAGACTCCTCCAAAATCTATCAACTCATCAACATCTCCAACCAAAATATCACCAAGCTCACCCCCACTACCTACCTCGCATGAAAACTTCAGGTTGAATCCACGCTCGTTGGCTATGATCTTTACAGGTTTGTTGATGGCACCTTGGTCTGCCCGCCAGCCACCCTCACCGTCAATAACGTCCAAGCCGAACTTGAACTAACATGTGTAACTAAGGCCCTCAAAGATAACAGGTGGCGACAAGTCATGTCTGAGGAATATGATGCCCTCCTCAAAAATGGCACATGGAAATTGGTACCTCCCACAGGGTTCCTTAATATTGTTGGCTGTAAATGGATATTTCGGATTAAACGATCTGCTGATGGCAAAATTAACAGGTACAAAGCACGCCTGGTCGCTAAGGGATTCCATCAGCGCCCAGGAATTGACTACCATGAGACTTTCAGCCCGGTGGTCAAACCCACCACGGTTCGCCTCATCCTCTCCCTTGCGATCAGCCGGGGATGGGATCTTCATCAGCTCAACGTCAACAATGCCTTCTTGCAGGGAACCCTTCCCGAGGAAGTCTTTATGACTCAACCTCAGGGCTTCGTCGACATTGATCACCCGCAACATGTGTGTCGCCTCCGAAAGGCTATTTATGGTCTCAAACAGGCACCCCGAGCATGATACAATGAACTTCGTCAGTTTCTCCTCGATGATCGCTTCACAAACTCAGTGGCTGATACTTCCCTATTCATCTTCAATGAGGGTAGCATCACTCTTCTATTGCTCATTTATGTTGATGACATCATCATCACCGGCAGCGATACCAAGGCAGTCCAAGCCTTCATCACCGTTCTCGCTCAAAGACCTCGGCGACCTTCACTACTTCCTCGGTGTGAAAGTGGTTCCTCGGTCTACTGGGCTTCTCCTCTCCCAACGAGGTTACATAGCCGACCTCCTTGCTTGCACTGGTATGTCTGAAGCTCGCCTAGTGGCAACTCCCTTAGCGACCTCGCCATTGCTCACCCTTCAGTCGGGCACGGCACTGACTGACCCTACCGAGTTTCGAGCAGTAATTGGGAGTTTTCAATATCTATCTCTTACCCGCCCGGACATTGCCTATGTCGTCAACAAGCTCTCTCAATTTATGCATAGACCCACCTCAGATCACTGGCTCGCCACCAAGTGCCTACTTTGCTATCTCAGTGGCACCATTGATCATGGCATCCTTCTTTATCGCTAGTCGCCTCTCGATCTTCATGCTTTCACCGATGCCGACTGGGCGGGAAACAAAGATGATTTTACCTCCACAAGTGCTTACATAGTGTATCTTGACCAAAATCCCATCTCCTGGAGCTCAAAAAAGCAGAGAACAGTTGCTCGCTCCTCAACAAAGGTCGAGTACCGAGCTGTTGCCGCAACAGCTGCTGAAGTACGCTGGGTTACCTTTCTTTTAGGTGAGCTCGATGTCACCTCCTCGCGCCAACCCGTTATCTACTGTGATAATGTCGGCGCTACAAATTTCTGCTCCAACCCAGTGTTTCATTCTCGCATGAAACATGTTGCCCTCGACTATTATTTCATCCGTAGTTCAAGACGGTATCTTACGGGTATCTCACGTCTCCTCGGCTGACCAGCTCGCAGATGCCCTCACCAAACCACTTCCTCGTGCTCGCTTTCACTATCTTCTACTCAAGATTGGCCTCTCTTCTCGAGGGTCCAACTTGCGGGGGCATATAAGTAAATTATATCCCTTCCATATTGTTGTATCTTTGTTACCATATATGTGTAATTATATTTGGTATATTCTTCCCTATCAGTTAGGTCTCCTAGTTACCTTGTATTGTAACTCTTCTTCTAATTCTTATTGTATTAGGTTAACTTGTAAACCCTATAAATATGTGTTCTAATCAATGTAAAAGGCTATGCTATTATTTATAAGAATTATTATTCTCTACATTTCCAACACAACTATTTTTTTAAATACTTAAATATCTACATTTTTTCTAAAATACAAATTTTAAAACGCTGCTGAAAAAAAAATTATTTTAAAATTTTAGATTTCAAAAGAGTTGCGTTATAAAAATGTTGTAATAAACGTGCTCTAAGCAACCAACATCATGGATGACGACGTAACCGACGAAAAGATGGGAAAGAGAAGGTTCGATGAGATGCAGTTGTTGCATTAATTGAGAAGCAAACAGGATTAAGTCACGTATTAATATGGATATGCTAGTTTAATTTCGTTTTTCATATTAGGAGGAGTATATGATATGGGCAGAGAGAAGAAGGGAGGAGGAAATGTTACGCACGCTTGCATGCACATGGGATTTGAGAACAAAATCTCGGATATCATGGCTAGATCCCATCTCATTCCATTAGTAAACCACTAAACGGCTTCATTATCAAGCAACATTCCACTATATATATATATATATATATATATATATATATATATATATATAAACTTAAAAAATACCATCAGATATTTTATGTAAGACGGATCACCTCACTCGATCCACTTATATATCTCTGCCTTAATTTTATTGGCCTAACTTTTCTTTTTTTAGTAATTTCAATGTTTTTTTGACATTAATTTAATATTCTAATTAACGCATATTTATTAATTAGTGTTTCAATGTACCTCTAACAAAATTAGGTATTTAGCTACTTGATTTCCTCGATACTTCTTATTGATTTATGATACCATCAAATAAGGGTACAAATGGTACGTATTAAATATGGTTTTTGAGGCATTTTATTAAAAATTATAAAATGACAAGTTTTTATCTAGTCATGAACAATACATGTGAGATGGAGAGTATATATTAAAATGATTCTCTTGTTAATGTTATTTAATACCTCAATGGGTTATGTATCAACTTTTTGTAGTAAAGATATAAGAATTAAAATTTTGATCAAAATGACACAATTGGCTGTTGTTGAGGTTTATAAGATTGGAAGGGAAGATGCCGCATAATATGTAGTGTTATGACAAGATGTGTTTTTACATCTATATATATATATATATATATATATATATATATATATATATATATATATCCAGCTCAAAAACTGCAATATGATTTTTCCAAATTTTAAATAATTTAAATATAAAATAGTTATGAATCTCACAATAATTGAAAACTTTGAAAAAAGGGAAAAACTCCAAGTATATATATTAATGTATTCCTTAACTAAAAAATTTTTTAAACGTAAACTATGTACGTAATCAAATATAAAGAATACCTCCGCATGATCATGTACTATGTTATGCCTTTGTGTTCAATTAAATTTAACATTTGTTTGATCAGTTTTGACTAATTTAAAGGGAAAATATTTTAACATTCGATAACATATATATATCCTCTAGTCGATCGTCAGGCCTCAAAGTGTTAAAGTAGACTTCTATAGTCTATACATACACAGTTGGGTGACAAACTGACAATATCCGCGTTACCAACATTGTTGTACTACAAGCATTCTTCGTCAACCTATCCCAAAGTAATTTATTAAACTATTTTTTAATATATATATATATATATATATTACTCCCTATTTTTCATTTTTAGATCTTAAACATTAGATAAAGTACTTCAAATTAAGAGTCCATTTGTTCGTACGTTTTGGCCAAAACGCAGCTTATTTGCAAAAATTGTGTTTCAATGTTGCGGTAGAAAAAATTGCGTTTTCAAAACGCAGCAGGATTTCTCAGTTTTTAAAACGCTGAATTTCTCAGTTTTTTCTCAAAATGCAGGTTTTAAAACGCTGCTAGTAAAAAAAAGTTGCGTATTAAAGTGATATCTTAAACGCATTTATAAGAAAATACCTACGTTTTTAAAATACTACGTTTTTTAAAATGCTACATTTTTAAAATACTGTATTTTATAAATACTGCATCAAACGGATTCTAAATATTATACGTACTCCTACTTTATTCAGAAACCGTTTTGAAAATGAAGCCTAATTATTATATTTAAAAAATGATCATTGTAAAACAATAGTCGTAGTATTATAATACCATGTTGATTAATATATAACGGCTAAAGTTTAAAACTTTGTAAAGTTTTTTAGTTACAATTTTAAAATAATGATTTAGAGTATCACCAATGCAAATGTGAATGTGAAAAAATTGGGTGCCACCTAGGATTTACGCATTTTTTAAAGATTTTTTTTAATGCATTTATAGAATATGATGTGTCAACTAAATTGTTTCCTATTGGTTATTAAATAATTAATTTTTTGACTCCTAATGTATATTGTGAAGAAGGATGTGACTTATTCACATCCTCCTTCAGTGCATTGGGAGTCAAAAAATTAATTATTTAATAACCAATAGGAAACAATTTAGTTGACACATCATATTTACATCCCTTCTCCACAATTGCTTTGAAAAGTTTTTTTTCTTTGAAAAATATGTAAATTCTAGGTGACACCCAATTTTTTCACATTCACATTTGCATTGGTGATGCTCTAATATGTTGATTTACGAGAATTACGAAAGTTTAAATTTCTTATTTAAAGTGTCTTACTTATTACTCCATCCGTTACATCCAAAAAGTTCACGTTTGAAAAGTTTAATTATTAAGGTATAGATTAGTATCATTAAATTTGGTCATAATTACAAAAATACTTAAACACAACCAAAATAATTACAACACAAGTGAAGGGTAAAGATGAAAGATTATTAAAATGGTAAGCATGGAGTATTTTTGAAAGTGAATTATTTAAATGAAATATTACAAAATAGTATAGTAGACTCTTTGTCTGGAACGGAGGGGAGGGAGTACTATTTATTTCATTTATTTTTGCTATTAATAGAGTACTCTTTAATATAAATTTCTTGAAGTACGTTCTAATACTACTTCAAATTAACATATTCTTTTGTATTTTTATGTTTTGAAGACTAACATTAGGCTTTTACAGTCAGATCGAATCCCACGTTTTTAGAATATCCTATGAGATTCCCAAACAAGTCTCCTTGTAATTGTTTGGAAATTATATTCAGAATCAGGAATGTTTAATAATTTTATTATTTTAATTTAATATAAGAGAAAAACAACATTTCTTATAGTATTAGTAAAAACAAATAAATATGGTTATTCTGCAAAAATGAAAATCTAGAATTTAAAGGTTTTAACATGCATGTTAGTTTGAGATAATTATGATACTATTATGAATTAAGAAGATTATGGGAATCAAGAAAATGAATATATAGTTGGGTAAAAAGATATCATAAATATATACTTCAATTTATACACTAAACTGGTGCATGTAACTGAGTAAGATTACATGGTCTTCCAAATCTCAGCAAATAGAGAATTTGATTCATTGAATATAGCAAGATCTGTTAGTTTTAATTTTTTACACTAAAGTGGTGCATGTAACTGAGTAAGTTACATGGTCTTTCAAATCTTAACAAATTATACAGGGAAGTTTATTCACTGAATATTGCAAGATCTGTTAATTGAATTTCCATTTGACTTAATTAGATTAAAATCTCAATAAACCAACTTCCTACCATGCATTATTGAGAATTTCCAGATTTTGAACATAACAAATATTAGTAGGGTAACGTTATTCTCACTTTAATTTTCAATCAAGACACACGTCATACTTTATATGAGTACTTGGTTATTATGGTCATGTTTGCCTTGGTAGTTTTTTTTTTTTTTGTGGTTTATAATGATTAGATAAAAAGTAAAGAGAATGTCATGAGATTGATGAGGGAGAAAATAAAAATAAAAACTAAAAAATAAATGAAAAAAAAAACTCCAGTAGTTTACATGGCCTATGTTTCGCGGAATGTCTTGGCAGAAAAGTAGAATGAATATATCGGTGTAGATATTAGTACTCCCTCTCCACCATCTTAAAAACCAAAAAAAAAAAAGAGAGAGAGATGCATTTTTTTTTCCAAAATCAAATTTGGTCATTTCTTGGTCATATTTAACATACTTTTATTTTGTTGTAGAACATGCTATTATAATTTTTTTAAGAACAAGTAAAATTTACACCAAAATTTTACTTGAAAAATTATCAAATTGAGTTTAATTTTAATATTTATTGTTATTTTTGGAATGGGGAAAGAAGTTGGTATATAACTGAATCTAGATATAGTTTTAACCCATATAAGGGAAAGAAATCGCAAGAATCAATGAGGGTAATTACATTGTTTAGCCCTCCCTCCTTCCTTGTATGCATCACCCCATTTGTCTTGTACTCCATTCATTCAAACAACCTCCACAGTACAACCGTACACTTGCTCTCCATTGCCCTTTTTCTAGCTAGCTAGTTTCATCCTTGATACACGCACTGGGCCACAATCTACACACACACATACACACACAGTTGAAGCCAAGCATTTATGATATGGTGCTTATAGATGGGTTCATAACTAAATCCTGATCTGGGTTACGTTCACATTGCCTTCTGGGTTAGGTTCACATTGCCTTGATGCTCCAGCTCATCTCTCTCTCTCTCTCTCTCTCTCTCTCTCTCTCTCACACACACACACAAACACACACTCAATAGAGGAGGAAAAGTAATGTAGAAACAATTAGACTTGAATTCAATATTATTACAACTATATATATATATATATATATATCCTATAATATCTTCGCTCACTTATACTATAATCTTAATGACACCTTGACCACATATATATATATACACACAAGTATATATTCATACATCATTCTCTTTTCAGAGAGAGAGAGAAAAGGGTACTGCAGCAATGGCAGTTCAAAGAAATGGCGAGCTCATAATTTTGTGCTTTCTCTTATGTTCAATGATGGTGATGATTACCAATGTTGTTTGTCTAACGGAAGAGCAAGAGAAGGATCGAATTACGGCTCTGCCGGGGCAACCGCCGGTGACGTTTTCGCAGTACTCTGGGTATGTTACGGTGAATGAGGAACATGGCCGAGCTCTTTTCTATTGGCTGACTGAAGCTACTGGTCAGGCTGAGAAGAAGCCTCTTGTCCTTTGGCTCAATGGAGGTCAGTCACTACTAGTCTACTCCCGTCCTTTCTCATCATGATCCATATTTTGTGCCTTTGACCAAACCTATTTCCATTTGATTAATTTTCCCTTTTATTTTCTTTTTCTTTTTCTTCTTTTTATATGCATATTTATTTTTATTTTAGCCAGCCTAATCAGTATTGGGTCATATGGTAAAAAAAAGATAGTCCATTTGAGTATAATTTACTAGTGGCATTAAGTTTAATTTAACCATTGGAAAACCATTTTTATCATCAATATGCCAACCTTTTAATAAAATTATACTACCTCCTCAGGCACATAATTTGGTTAGTACCGAAATTACGCGTACAAGTTGTTGTTGTTGATGCGTTCAATTCTTTTGCTTCTATCATGAGTCAAGCACGTGCTTAAGAGTAGATTTCATTTACATACAAAATAATTTGGATACTCGGTTTTAATATATTTTTCATCTATATTTAATTGAAATAAATATTCAATCTATGTTATCATTTATCAATAAATATCCAATATCAGAAGATATGTGATACTACTACTACTACTACTAGTTTGAGTGATTAAAGAAATGTCTAAAATAAACGGAAGGAAAAAGAGTTTCTACTTTCTACTCTCTAGAAAAAGAAGTTTTGAGAGAGACAAATAGGGAAACGAAAAGGAAAGGTATTTGTTTCCTAAATTTGACTAGTGGTGCTGGTGCAGCCTTTTCAAAGTAGAGCAAGTATTTTTATTTTTATTTATTTTTTCCATGGAAATTAAATGTTGAGAATTTGATACATTGATCTTAATTAATTACTACTGTATTTTTCTAATTAATTACCCACCCTACCCAAAATGCAAGAAACATTTGTATGAAATATTACTAATGCATAGATCCATCCATACATGAATTTTGTATAATACTAATAGATTAATAATGGCATGGTCCAAAAAGCAAGTGATGGCCAAATGATAAGCAAAATGCATTTAACCCACCACCTGCCTCTTCTTTAAATCTTCATTAATGGAATGGAATTGACTAATGCATGCTTGGCTTGCCTTCCCCCTGCTCGTGTCCCCTCATGTCTTGCACGTGTGTCACTACTCTCTTGCTTGCTAGGGTTAGAATAACAAACAGCTAGATCTACTCAAATTTGGCTTTAAGAATAAGCTGTTTGAGATTGGTTCGTGAGAAAAATAATTAAATCAATCTCAAACCAAAATTTGCTAGTTAATTTGTTGGACAGTTAAGTTTGCTTGCTTCGATAATCATAGAACTCGATATTTCTAAGTAAAGAATGTCGTGCTACCCGAGCTCGACATGATAAAGGTTTGTTTGAGATTATTAGTTCGGAAACAAACCAAGCCAAGCTAATACCTAACTTGGCTGTGGATATATAATTAAAAGTACAGACATCACAACCGCCTTCATATTGCCCTTGAAGAAAATTAATATTTATTCATGGACCACAAGAGCTGCCTCAAAAAGTCATCTACCAGCTGAGCTCTCTGCCTTAGAAACAAGAGGATTGATGTGTTTTAATATATATTAAAGAAGTGGAAGGGGTTACCTTACCCGCCCGTTTGTGTAGCTTGTACGTAGTTTCTTCTTTTAAAAACAAAAAACAAAAAATCTCCATCCCACCACCGGCACATATTAGGCAGCAAAAATACCTGCCCCTCGCTTAAATGCACCACGTCAATATCTGCTAATCAAAGTCTGAAAATGGAAAACCCACCCAGTTGGACTCTCGTGAGCCTTCTCTGTCTCGCACCTTTTTGTTGGTATATTTTTCTGTAGCTATTCTGGGTTTTGGAATAGTACAAAATACTCACCCAAAAAGGCACTGCGCTTTTTTGTCTCTTGCTTGCCCATTCCTTTGTTTTTATCAATGATTGTAGAAATAAACTCCAAAGAATCAGAATGAAATGATGTATCCCTATTTTGGCAACAGGAAGATACCCACACACCTTTGCTGGTGGGTGTGTGTGTGGGTGCTTCCAAACACACAGATTAGCAAGAGTACTTAATTTGTTTTGGATAAAATGCATGATGAACATGGTTATCAACTTATCACTTCATATTGCCATCTGCCTGGAACGAGAGTGGTGCTCGGTGTTTGATGCGGTACGTGTTTATGATACGCACCCAAAATCACGTTATTAGTGAGTTGATTGAGCACTCGGAATCGATCAAAACAAATTAATTTTTCTTCATTGAAAATGATGCCATTTTTTGGTACATCCCTCCCAAGGGTTGGATCAACAACTCATTTGATGACTTGGGTAGTAGCAATAGAAAGCGACACCGATATATGGTGTATTGAGTTAGTATTCGATCAACTCATATAATTAATTACGGTGGACCTAATTTCGGATAGGCACCACAGAACTGGGCTCACGAATCTCTCTTGTTGCTAGTTATAGTAATTGAAGATAACCGGTCACAAGAAAATTAATCAATCAATAAAAGACAAATATTGATGATTGGTAGGTGAGACTGAGACTGCATTTGATGCATAGTTTAGTTAGGTATCCATCATCCATTAGGAACTCCCCACAATGGAGTAGGGTTACCCTTCATTTTTTTAATTTTTATTTATTTATTGTCAGATAATATTTTTAAAGATAATTTATGTTTACAAGTCTTTTATATAATATAATAAAGCTTACATCTAGTCTAGTGAGTGACATTGAAACCATTTATTCGGAAAATAAAATTTTTTTTTTAATTTTAACAATAATGCAGGACCAGGTTGTTCATCAGTAGCATATGGAGCTTCGGAAGAAGTTGGGCCATTCAGAATCAACAAAACTAGTTCCTCTCTCTATCTCAACAAATATTCGTGGAACAAAGGTTTTTTCCCTTCGTTAACAAACCTTAATTAGTAGTATATCCTATATAATTCGGTTTGCTTGTTTTTCTGTTACAAAATACTTAATTCAATCCCATTTCCGTTTTCTTTAAATACAGATGCAAATATTCTCTTTCTTGAATCGCCTGCTGGTGTCGGTTTTTCTTACACGAATACAAGCTCGGATCTCACTAACTCAGGCGACAAAAGAACGGGTATACACACACACACATATAAATATGAAATAATGTTGTTTCAAGTGTTGTTGTCTTTAAAATGCTACTAGCTTAATTGTATTGAGTTGACTACTTAATTCATAATAATGCAGCTCAGGATGCTCTAATTTTTCTCATAAGATGGTTGTCGAGGTTTCCACAATACCAAAATCGGGACTTCTACATTTCTGGGGAGAGTTATGCAGGTATATACAACTATTTAGGTCGAGTTTGGACATCCCTAATCCTAAACACATACTCACGATTGCTCCCTGATCTCTTTCTCTGTGAACAATTTCAATCAGCTGTATGTACAACAAATTTGCACCGACAAAGATAATAACAGGAAAAAAAAAAAGAGTTTAAAACATTATTCACCTGTGCTCAAACATCTCAGTTGACTAACATTTATTCTACTTATATTTATATTAATAGGTCATTACGTCCCACAGTTAGCGAAGGCAATCCACGATTACAACGTTGCATCTTCTCACCGAATCATCAACCTCAAGGGATTCATAGTAAGTACATGCAGTTCATATATCCAACCCCGAAGCTTTATATATCCTGTTTTGTCCACTCTAAATTCACCATGCATTGATCTAGAAATAAGAATTTTGGTCTGTCTTAAATACAGGTTGGCAATGCTGTAACAGACAACTACTACGACAGCATTGGCACAGTTAACTACTGGTGGAGTCATTCCATGATTTCGGACAAAACTTACAAGTCAATACTCAGTTCCTGCAATTTCACATCAGAGAGAGCTTCTAAGAAGTGTGATGACGCAGTGAACTATGCAATGAACAATGAATTCGGGGATATCGACCAGTACAGCCTTTATACACCAACTTGTAAGGCAGCATCAAACAATGCTACGCGGACAGTAAGACTCAAGAACACACTGCTACGTAGAAAAGTTTCGGGATATGACCCGTGTACAGAGAACTATGCAGAGAAGTACTATAATCGACCAGACGTACAAAAGGCATTGCATGCTAATATTACCAGGATTCCGTACAGATGGACTGCTTGCAGGTACGTTTTGAGGAAAATCATAAAGTACTTATAAATATGCCATGACAAAAGATGTATTACATGTGCATTCAACGTAAAAATAATCAATTTATTTACCCTTTCCTTTCTTGCAGTGATGTGCTTATAAAGAACTGGAATGATTCAGATTTTTCAATGTTACCCACATACAAGGAGTTAATTGCAGCTGGTCTTAGAATATGGGTGTTCAGGTATAATTTCTATTCGAGCTCTCTAGTTTCTTCAATTAATTTGAAGTTTTTTTGCCAAACTACTATTAAGGAAAACAAGTTCTTTACGACCTCTGCATCAAATTTCCTTTTGAGAATGTAAAAGTTACAAAAGGAAAAGGAAAAGAAGAAAAACGGGTGAGATAAAAAGAAAGCACTACTACTGTATTGGTGAAAACAGTCTAAATAAATTTTTGAAACATCTTCAAAAGCAACGGATTAATACTCACAGAAGTATTTGTGCCTCAATGCAGCGGGGATACCGATTCAGTGGTTCCAGTAACTGCCACTAGGTTCTCTCTCAGTCATCTTCATCTCAAAACTAAGACTCCATGGTACCCATGGTATTCAAGCGGCCAGGTATGCACAAAAATGATATAAACTTCTTTTACTCTTTGTTAACGAATTTATTGCCAAAGCAAGTATAGAAATGAACGGATTTCTACTATAAAGTGCTTCAACTGATGCATATTTGTTTAGATTCTAAGGCTGCCTTCTAAGTCAATTTTATGGCTGATGTTATTATGAATCAATTTGTTTACAGGTAGGAGGGTGGACAGAAGTATATGAAGGACTTACCTTTGCTACAATTAGAGGAGCTGGTCACGAAGTTCCTTTATTTCAGCCTAGACGAGCTTATATTCTCTTCCGATCATTCTTGGCAGGCAAAGAATTACCTAAATCATGACGTAATAGATTTTCTATAGGAAACAAGTGGTTAGTTTCGAAGTGATTGAATTCATTCAAATGCCCGCCACAAATTTGTAGGGCGAAGTGAACAGTATAGGAATCATTGATTCATAAATTTGGTTGCTATGAATTGTCAGAAAAATAGTATCAGTAAGATAGAGCAATTCATTTCATTGAAGTACAGGAAGGAATTCATATTTCTTCAGGAAATGTGTAATTACTATTTCTATCATCGAAACAAAAGAAGTCAAACAGTATCACTCCTATCATTTGGTAGCAAAATACTACTTCTATCATTGAAGCACAAGAAGTCAAACATTTTCCTTCACATCATTTGGTAGCAAAATGCCATTGCAACAGAACTCCTGCTTTTCTCTTGGTTTGCCAGGGAGGATTTCCTTAATAGCTGTGACCAAATGAAAGATTAAAATTCTTACCTTTATGCCCTGTACAAAAAGGAGCAATATTTTATTTTCAAATGTTTTTCTCCCTGGCAGCCAAGCAGATTGCCAGGTAGGCCATCATAATCATTGAGGTAAGTGTGATTAAGAAAATACTGGTGGAAAAATGGTCCTCCCTTTTCTTTTTTTCTTTTTTTTTTGTGGTGGGGGAGGAGGGGGGGAATTGGGGTGGACAGGCAGTTGTTCTTGAAACAGATTTTTAACACAATGAGATTAATGAGCAAATGTACACAACCAAAGATATCACAAACAGAACTTTATTGGGGATTAAACTTATCGCCATTACGAATCCAAGTTAAATGGTACAAAATTGACCTTTTGCTAGTTGGTATACAAAATTGCAGCTCTTTGAAAGATGCCTGCATCAAGAGGAAAATACTACTGTTTAAATCCATCACCAAGTCCTGCTGGCATTCCTAAGCTCTGTGCAAGATCACCCATCCTTTCCTTCATGGCCTGAAATAAGTTAGAAAGGTCATTGCCTCCCAATTAGGCAACAATGTCGAGCAGAGAGTTAACATTACAAGAGCCAAATTGGGATGTCATATAACCTGAACGCTTTTTTGATGAGCATCCTTGTAAGCCTCTGTAATCAAAAATGAAAGTTTCTGTACCAAAACAAATATAGAAGCCTTTAAGATCACAATATAACATTTTGAACTTTGATTTTGTTCGCCGCTAGAAGTTCACAATAAATAAAACATTAGGAAGTGTACAAGATAAAACAAAGTTCATCAGGATTGCAACTGTTTATCTTCAAATGATTCTAGAAGTTAAAAGCAAAAACTAATCCACCACTTTAATTATCACATTACTCACAAGAGTTTATGTACAACTTATTAGTCATTATCTCTTTAAGGAAACCAGAAACAGAAACTACATATGTGATGCGCCGTATAATTATCTCATCCGTGAACATGAATGAAGGACACCTTATTTCCCTCGATACTAATTTTCTGTACATTAGATAATGATGCTTGTGAGCATAGTTATCAGTATTTTACTATGATATGATACAAAAATGATAATAATCGATACGTATCGTAGTATCATATCCCATTTGCCAGTGTATCTTACAATATGGTTCTGTCTACTAATATACAACTGAACCAATTAAATTATATTACAATTTTAAAACCACTTTTCCTGACAAAGTCGGCATATACATATTATGGAAGCTTCCTAAAATTTCCATGTATTTTTATATGCAAAATCTATCCTATGGTACACAAAACGTAGCCCGATAGGTATCATGAAAGTGGATTTACGATACACGATACCTGTCAATATTATGCCTAGAAAACCTTCAGCTCACCCTTTAAACAAGATACAAATACCTATGACATTTCATTTGCAAAACTCTCAACAATGAGGTGGCACCCAAAAATACTGTCTATGTGACTATGATTTGCGAACTATTACTGGAATAAGGATATCAAGACCTGAGTTATAAGATTTGTGCAAGTTTATCGCTAATACGAAAAAAGAACAGGGAAAAGAAAAAAGATAGGGACGGTAGTGCACGAGGCTCCAACCACTATAGGGTATAATTATCTAATAATGCTTTTTGTAATTTATGTGAAACTAATCCCCATATTAACCCATCTGACCTCTAGAGTAGAGCAGAAATTACTGATCTTAACGGTTTACTCTTTTACATTTTGACATGCATTTTTCTACATGCAAAACAAACATCATAAAAAGGGAAAATTTAGGAAAACAAGCAGCTTTCGATTAACAGATTTATAGGAATCATAGAAACTAATAAATCATCAACTTGGTATCCCCTGTAATGTGAACTTCAACCGCGTTTTTTCTCGTTCTCTTCATTTTGTAGAAGTAATATTTTCCAAGCATAAAACCTTGTACAGGACGAATACGGAAACCAAAAGTTTACAAGAAAAAAAGAATATATATATGTGTGTGTGTAGAAAAAGGAAGTAATATGAAAATGTGCAATCGTGTTATCTTATTAACATCAAAAGTGTCCAAATTTTACCCAAAGCACACATGCCAACTGAATAAATTAAGCTTTACAATCGATCATTTACAGATTCTTTCCAATGAAGAATTCTGCTAAATAAGATATTTGGCTGAATTTGAAGAAACAGCCAAATGGTCAAGCAAATGAGGTAGACTCACCTCTGCTCCTAACTCCATTGCAGCCTCCGTGATTTCAGTGCGTATGGGTTCCTGATTACCAGATAGAGTTACCTGAAGAAGGTTTCAGTTTAATTCTGAGACTCCTTGAGTCCTTGGGCCAAGAAAAGCAAATTGAAATGAAAGCTCGCTGTAAAGAAGTGAATAAATCTTTTTGTTTTGTTAAATTATTTCATTCATTCTTCTAATTTCAAGATTGTAAAGCTTTCCTTGCAAGTGAGAGCAGCAAGACCAAGAGGACAAACAAATATACTGGGACCACACTATATTGACCCATGCAATAACAAGAAATTGTCTTGTCAACACTAAACAGAAGCACAGAAAAATATGTTACAATATGACATATTAAATGGCTCTTTCTGCAATGTTCTATCTACAACAGATTTATGCACTTGAATCGCAGGGACAACAAAGTGGAAATCGCAGATGTCCTTTGTTAAAAAGCCAATTCATTAAGGCGCAAGCCCCAGTAGGACTTTCGTCTATATGACAAGAGATATGGGCCTGAATTACAGTCCCCAAAAGAGGGGCACTGACAAGCAAAGCACTTGTAGAACATTCCTGTATATGACAGTAAATTTCTTGGATAAACAAGATTTACGAAGACATTCTAAAGAGCAGTTTCTGTTTCTATTTGGCTGCCTGTCATCAAGAATAACAAAATATCACTTTGCTAAAACTAATCCTACAATCGGGTCAAATTACTAAAACAAAATGGAGGAACAACCTACCTTTATTAGCTCCCCTTCACAGTAACCATCAAACTCAGCTCTGCAAATCAGAACGAAAGATGAAGACCAGCAATAAAAGTTACTCATGAAACAAATAGAAAACAAAAATTTAGATTATAGCAGATTCTTAACACCGTTACATACAGAGCAAGTTCTTTTTGCACGCGCACTGCCTCAACCTGGACAACCATTTGTGCTTTCTTCACAGTGTCATATAAATTTTGCATGTTTCCCAAAATGCCTGCCTAAATTTAACAAGAAAAAACTAGTTTGTCTTAATGGAGATGTAGAAGCAACAACTTGCAAAAATTCACTAAAATGTAATAAAGTGATTATACTGTGAAGAAAGTTATTGAATGATACATTTATAATGTGCTACCAGATTAGTTAATTAAATAGGAAATTAGTACTTAAAGATCCACTGACTATGTTTCACCTTCAACATCATTTTATTGCTGCAGGTTTTTACTTGTATGCAAAGTCCTCATGTAACATCTGAATATGAAAGTGGGTATAATTCTGAACTTTGAACACATGAGTCTTTTTGGAATGTCTTTTCACATAGGAATCTTCTGTTCTTTACTACAGAGAGAGAGTAGACTGTGACCTACTCATCTTGTATTATACTCCCTCCGTTCCATGTAAGAGTCCAGTTTTGACCTTTTTTGGTCCACTTAATTAATTGTGACCAAAGATTTATCTATATCTACTTGTCTTTACAAAATTATAGAAGAAGAAATTCATAGTACTTCTAAATTTCTAATGTAGGTTTCAATGATTGAATATTCATCCTCCAAAGCAGAATAATTGTATGTTGATTATTGATTAGATATATGCACAGACTGATTTTCAAAAATAGAAAGTGGACTTTTTGAGCGGAAGAGAGGGAGCAGTATATATCAAAATGCAACAAACTTGGTTGCTCAAAGCAAGAGAAAAAACCTAAAAAAAATATTAAAGCATTAAATACAGTTTATTTGAGACTGAACAGAAGTTGTTTTGAAGTAACATATCCATGAACACAGTTTCACATCATTGAGTATCAAGAAAAGGTGCTGTTATTGACTTAATAGTTCACTAAAGCAGTGTAATGCAAAACATGTAATCTTAAACGCAAAAGAAAGAACTGCAGTAACCTTTGAAGATGCATCGTCGTTCTTATCATTATTTTCCTTCTTTCCTCCAAAGAGAGCACAAACACGAAGAGATCTCCGTGGACCAACTGAATTTCTTTCTAGACTTACTTTGTCTGCAAATGTAGCAACAGAGCACATAAATTTTCAAATGATTCTCTAGATACCGAAGTGACTAGTTTATAGGGAGACAACTCCAAGGAAATCAGGGGTTACGTAAAGAAATTGCCTTAACAGACGAAGATATAACTCCACCAAAACATCATGTGATTATACAATCCAAAACCCAATATTTGATGCCTACGTGACACATTAGATGGCCTGATAAACGAGTTGGAGCTGATACTAGCCTAAAAGTCGAAGCTATTGGGTAGCAACTCCAACATTGTTAATGAAGCCACCCCTTTTGTTTTCCTCCTGATTTGGGATATTCAATGCAAACTCAAGTTGAGTATGACGGCCAGATACGCGTGCAGCTGAGGGTGTATGACTTGCCAAGATAGTAAGAACTGTACACTGTTTAGCCTCTATGTGGCACACCCATAAAATTTACTTTTGCATACTTTAAACATGGAGAAGAAGATTCTATCAGCCAATGGCTAAGAAACCCAAATGATGACATTACAATCTGAATCACGAAATCCTATATCCAGAGCATTTCAGCACTTAGGATCAACAATAAAACCATTCCATTAACATAACTTCAACATGTCAACAAGTTATGAGTGTGAAAACTCAGGAAGCAAGATGTAACCTTAGTTCTCTAAGAATTTACAAAGATGAATAATCATTAGAAGTCCAACTTCTTTGAGCGAATTACTTTAAGTTGAACTTACAAGGGCGACACCCTTATGCCCTGTGCCTTAAAGTAGTTCAATGCACATTCATGCCTAGACAACTATTAATCTAACTTCAAGGATCACATGGTAATTAGCATGGATGTGATGTTAAAAGTTGTTGGTAGGTGTTGTGACAAGTTGGAGGTAAAGAATGAATAACGAGAGTTGGGAAGAATGAAAAATTAGGGATATAGGGAAGGTATATCAGACGAACTCGTGTGGAAAGTGTAGGCAGCGCCTTCATAGTTTCTTGGCGTAGCCAAGCACATGGGTGATACTTCTATAGTTGGATCATTATGAAATTGAGATAATGGTGCCCAAGAACTCTTTTACACTTGCCAGCGACCTTGTGGCAAAGGAAAATGGTGATATGCATTGCTCCGTCAGTAGTCATATAGTCGCGAAAGAAGATTCTTTGAAGCAATCTGCTTCTACTCAAAGCAATTATGATACCTACGTGCATGCAACTAACCTCGTGTGTAGCTTGTGTGCTCATGAGAGTGCCACGCTCTACCAATCACACGTAGAGGTGCTTAGCATAAAATCAGCACCGAAAGATTCATCCCGAAACCAGGAAAAAAAAAAAAGAACGAACGTTCAAAAACCGCCCATTCTCGTCTTTAGTTCTGAGAAAACAGATCATCAATTTCGAGGCTGGTAACCACCAGTAGAGTATTGCATGTAGACATCCTTTAAATTGTATATAATTAAAATAGTAAATTACATCCATTTAGCCTAACTATAGTTATAAACAAACATGGTTTTTGTAAACAACCAATCTTTAAGAGCATATTTTTTGCTTTAATTGGTAATGTTGTTTTTCTGTTTGTATTTCTTTAAGTTACTTATAAATAAACTAGTTTCTTTTGAAATTTTATTCTTTTGGTCTTTGGAGCTAATGAACTTACTATGTTTAATTTGTAATCATCTATATTTTAGTTGAAATATTTGGTCTAAATTAATATAAGCCGATCTATTTGTCCTATTTGACCTAAGACAAGGGTGAAACAAATTGTGAAGGCCGCTTAGCCACATGTGTCCATTTCTAGAGCACCTTTATTTTTGCAGGACCGACGATGTTTACCTTCATCCACCAATCCAAGCCCCTATTACTTCCCCACAATCAAGGTGTTCCGATGCTGCTATGGTCCTTCAAGCAACCTTGATTGCATTCCTCATTCTGCTCTAGATCTCAAAGAGAGATTTTTAAGGTCACCATCACTAATATCTAAGAGAGAGTAAACTTTTCAGTTCTTTAGCTTTTCATGCGTTCTTTGGCTTGGATCATAAAATGATCTGGAGAGACATTAGCAAGTCGCTCTGGAGAACCCTCAACTCTATGGCAATGGCTGAACTCTAGCCATTAAGTCTTTAGCGCCCCAACGGAGGCACTTGATGATTGAGCTCAAATCATCTTGTTCTAAAGAGCATTGGCATACATGTTGTGTACTTCAACCATTGAGTGTCATTTGTTATCACTCTACGTCATCCAAGTGGGATGAGATGTCATGCCACTATTGGTCAACTCAATCAAGGATTGAGACCGTGAATTTTCCAACGTCAATTGAAGTTAAACCTGTGCCAATTACTAAGCACACATAAATGTCAGTAGTTAAACATGTGAAGCAGTTTAAGCCTGAATATTGAAAAAAAATAATTATAATATTTTTGATATGTTGAACCAGCCGCTGGTGTTCATAAAGAACTTTTGGTAGAATGAGAATCCTAGATAATTGTGTCTTCTCGGTCTTTATTGGCCCTCTTGGCCACTCTTTTCATTGTAGTAATACATATCTTCTTCTTAATCTTAAAGTGGAAGCTCTTCAACATACATTTACATATCTACACTAAACTCATCTCACCAACCCATCCAAGAACACAACAGCCACTCAATACAAAAAAAATTGCCAAAGGTATCTACTTGCTGTACCAAGCATGAGAGTGTCGATTAGCTCGGACAAATTGCAAACGGAGGAGGTATAACCCAACACCATTAATTGATGTTTGATGAAATGCAACTCTATGCCATCGTTCACACACACACACAAAGGGACACATAAAATAGGACAGCCCGGTCCACCAGGCTCCCAGCTCCCGCTATCGCAGATTCGGGAAAGGGTTCAATGTAGGCAGCCTAATACACGCATAATAAAAGTGCGGTTTAGTGAATTCACCCACCTCACAAATTCTGGGAAGAAATATATACCTACAAGATTTACAATTATAGTACTAGCAATTTACAAACTATTCCTTGAAAGAAAACACACAAATACACATACAGAGGCAGAATTGGACGGAGAGAATTCAGCACTTCTCCTCTGAAGGTGCAATCAATCAGTAGCTTGAATTGAACAAGGAGGAGAAGGGTTGACTTACAGAAAGATCGTGGGACCGGCGTAAATGTCTTCCGGCCACTTGACACACCCAAGTTTGATATTTGACCGGTGAGGGCACTCGTTGACGCCATTTCTGTTTTGTGCGTGTGAGAGAGAGAAGCGACTGCTGTTGAGAATCGGTGGTGGGAGGATAAAACAGTTTGATTTTTCTTTTTCAGTTTTTAGCGATTTTAGATGGATTCTATCATTTAAAGCTACTCGCCATGTGTCTTGCTAAGAAACTGACGAATTCATTTTCATCGATTTCAAATTTACTAGTTCTTAACCAACTGAACTACGTTTGTGATACAATTGATTTCCATCTCTTATTTCTATGAATGGACAAAGTGGTGATGTATTTAGTGTGGGCGTAAATGATTTGATTTTATTTGAAATTTTAAATAGAAATTGTATTTAGATGTTGACTTACAAGAAATTAAGTTATTTAAAATGTGAAGTCAAACCAAAATAAATTTAATTGAGTTTGATTTGATTTGGATTTGTGGTTTAAGTGACGGGGGCCTAAGTTTTTTGGTTCAATTTGATGACTGTTTTATTCTTTTTTTTTTTTTTTTTTGGGTGATCATGTGTCAAAATGGAAAAACAATCCAATTGTAGTTCTCATATTTGGAGGGCTATCTTGAAAGCTCAACCCCTTATTTTCAGGTGCCTCCGATGGATTATTGGTAAGGGTGATAAAGTTAATCTCTGAAAATATTGGTGGTGTGGCAGTGGTAGTTTTAACCAATCTTCAATGTGAATTTTAATTCTGATGTTACTAGTAATAGTATTAGGAATCACTCATCGGTTGTTGATGTTGATAATCTTGTAAATAATTTAACAGAAAACCTAGAAAAAAAAACTATTAGAGCAGCGTGAGGACTCCCCCATCGTAGGGACATGACCCCAAAGAAATCTTTAACATCAAGAGTGTTTTTTGTCTTCAGTCTATTAACACCCCTAACACTAATCTTGCTTGGAGTTGGTTATGGACACTGAAAATTCTTGCTAAAAAAATCACCTTCTTTTGGCTTCTGATAAATGATAAGACTTATTTCGAACAACCTTAGAGCTAAACGACATATGTGCGATTCGTCCATAAGTACCAGATGCAATAATGAAGGAAATTTCAAATCATATTATTCGTGATTGTTTCAAAGCTCGTAGAACTTAGAAATTTTTCATGGTTACTGATAATTGGGATATGAACACGACAAATCCCTACTTTTGAATGGTTGAAAGAAAATTTAGGTCTAAAAATGGGATTAACCTTCAAGGAATTTCATAGACCTTTTTGGTTCTGCTCGATAGCTTTTCACATATGGAAACACAGAGATGCAGAAGTGATAAACTCTACTTATAATAGTGATATTGGCTGTACAAAAAGTAGAGCTGTCAAAATGGGCTTAACCTGTTGGGCCAACCCGTCCCGCCACCTAAAAGAGGCGGGTTGGGTTCATGAAATTCAATCCTGTTTAGGAGCGGATCAAACGGGTTGGGACTACATGGATCACAGGTTGAAGCGAGATGAGGTGGGTTGGGCGTGGGTTAACCCGCCAATTTAATTTTGTTCACTTTTATGTTGTTTCTTTTTTTGATCTCTTTGTTTATGTTGTATGAATTTAGTTTGGGTCTTAAAAAATGTAGTTATATTTCACCATATTATGTTTAGCTTTAATTTGTTAAATTCTTTCTTGGTTTTTGTACTAATGAAATGAAGAATAGTTGTAAGTCTTATAACAAAAAATTATTTTTTACCTTTAATTGGTTAGATATTAATATTTTTTTAAACCACAGTTTTTTTTGACGGGTTAACCCGCCCTGGCCCTTAACCCAAGGTGGGTTGGGTTGAGTATTTGCAATCTCGCTATTTTGGTGGATCAGCCCGCCCCGTTCCGCCTGGTTGCGAGTTAGCTCTAACAAAAATGAACACGAATGGGAGTGCTAACAACATAACAAGCAAATGTGAGCTGGGAGGAATTATTCAAGATTCTAAAGAAAACTTGCTTAGTCGATTATATGGAAGTCTTAGCTTGTGTGGAAGCCTTAAGGCTAAAATTCAAGCGATGTTCACGGATCTCAAAGTACTGAAGTCAAAGGATATAAAAAAGGCCATCATTGAAACTGACTCTCAATTGGCTTACATTTGATTAAAAAAAAAAAAAGGAAAATAATCATCCAATGACTTCCTTGATTGAAGATGTGAAGCGTCTGTGACGACTCAACATTCCCTTAGAGAAGGAAATCAATGTGCAGACCTCCTTGCGAATCTAGGAGTAGCCCAAGATCTTCCTTTTTTTTTTTACCTTGCTGTACTCGTCCCCTTCCTTAAAGCGGATGAAGCTGGGGTTAGATTTATTAGAATTTAGTTTGTTTTGTTCTTTTGTTTCTAAATAAAAAAAAAATAAAAATGGGGGTCACACCATCTACACCACCCGAAAGCCTAACACATCATTTTTTAGCGGTTAATGACACTACTAGTCCCTCGACTATGGCTGATTCCACCATTAGTCCCTTAACAAATTTTTTTAAATTTTTGTCCCTTAACTATGAAAATTAGACACAGTTGGTCCTTTTGGTAGATGCCATTAGTATTTTTCCGTTAAGTCTGTCATGTGCCTCTCACATGCGTTTAACCAAAGGCAAAAAGGGAATTTCACCTACATCTTCTTCTCCAATTCTTCAAACACCAATCTCAGATTCATACACACACACACAAAACCAGATTCAACCATGGCTCTTTATTAAAAACTCAGACCCAGATTCATACACACACACAAAAAACCAGATTCATACATACACACACCGTCTACTCCTATATTTAACAAGCCTTTTTTCTCCATTTGTCTCCACTCACACTCCTTCCACGACAGAATCACCACTACAAACCACCGTCTACTCCTACAGCACCACCATTCAACCACCACGAAAATGGCCTCTCTTTTCCTTGCCAAGAATAACAAAAATCTCTTCGGGGCCAAGTACGTAAACTGATTCATAAATAGATCTAAAGCAATTTAGTTCTAATATTAGGGGTAATGCTGTTAAACTCAGATCTCCAACCCAGATCGTTCATCCAATTATGAAGGTTTCCAACCCAGATTGTTCTATTTTCTTCGCCACTACCGGATCCACTGTTGCTGCGGCACCACCGCCTGAACCCTACATGCCGCTGTCACTGGCTGCTGCTGCGGATCAAAACCGTTGCTCGATTGCATCAAAACCCCAGATCGTTCTGATGCTTTCTGGGGGGTTAGAATAGCCAATTGACGCAAGCAGTAGTCCAAGCAAAGAGTTGTTAGATCTACCGAGCTTGTCACCATGATTCAACGACAACCCAGAACCCGTATTTTCAGTTCACCCAACCCAACCCACAACCACAACCCCCAGTTCTTCTCGATCCCCTGCGAGAGACGATGACGCCGGAGAAGAGGTTGATGGCTACAAAGGAAGGGGTTGTCCTTCGTATCGGTGGGAGACGATGGCGCCGAAAAAGATGAAAGGAATTAGAAGATTAGGGTTTGAAGAAGAGAGATCAGTGGATATGTGTGTGGGGGGTGTCTCTGTGAATATGTGTGATGTGTGTGTGTCTGTGAGAGTGAGAGATAGAGATATATAGAGAGAGAGTATGTGTGGATATTCAGTATTTGAATAATACACAAAGCAAGAGGTACGTGAAATTCCTTAAATGCCCTTAACCAAAGTCACGTGTTAGGCACAAGACGGACTTAACGGAAAAATACTAACGACATCTAACAAAAGGACCAACCGTGTCTAATTTTCATAGTCAAGGGACTAAAATTTGAAAAAAAAATTGTTAAGAAACTATTGGTAAAATCAACCATAATCGAGGGACTAGTGGTGTCATTAACCCTTTTTTAGCTTAGAGATTATATCCCTAGGAGATTTCTTGAATAGGGTTCTACCCACAGGTAAGCCATAAACTTATTTGCCATATGATCAGCGCACTCGTTAGCCTACCCGTCAATATGACTTATTACACAAATTCAATTTTCGAGCATAATAAACAACATTTTTTTAATTATTAGAACTCTTATTTTTAACTTTTGATTAAAAAAATAAGAAAAAATAATGTTTGAAATTTTGATCTATGATAAATAAAAGCGAATAGCTATTAGCAATTTATTTTTTAATTGCAGCATTCTATGCTTTATTTTTACTTGTATTAAATGCTATTATAATTAAATCCTAAAAGAGATGTTACATATACAAAATTTATCAACAGGTTTGATTTACATCATGTATTAAATTATTGTACCATCGATGCAATGTATAACATTTAATGCATGATGTAAACCATTATGTTGATAAATTTCGTAAATATAGCATTTTCCTTCTTCCTAAAAATCAAGTATGCGTAATAAGTAGTTGTGCACATTTAAGGCCATCAAATAAATTGGATAGACTCAAGCTCGATTAGATTAACTTGGAGGCAACAGCCAAATTAAGTTTAAACTTGATTTGAGCTCATCTAATTTTTTCGAATCAAACAATAGTGGCTCGATTATTTAATGACCTCGTTCAAATTGAAAAAAACTCAGATTTTGTAATAAAATTTGATTTTATATATTAGGGTAAAGAGCACCTCTAGTTCCTTTACTTTTTAATTTCTAGCTATTAGTCCTTATACAATACAAATGCATGCTAGTATTGTACTAGACCAAAGCTCGCTCTTTTTAAATGCTAGAGGTTCTTAGAATGAATGTCGTTAGAAGTTGATCCGTTAATTAATATGAAAGGGGTTAGGTTGTACAAAATAAAAATTTAGGGTGTAATTGAACATTTCTTTTTTACTTTTAAGCTCCTAACCTTAATAATGAAAGAATATATAAAGAAAATCCAGAAACAAAGCACACAAAAATACAAGCTATATATTCTAAAAATCCAATGGTGGGATCCATAATTTTTAATTGAATCTCAAACAACTATCACCCAATTACAATTTCAAAAAGAAATCTTTCATAATTTCGTCCCAAATAAAATAAAATTCTTCAAATTGTCTAACCTATTTACAAGAGTAGTCTCTTTTTAGTCTACCTTTATAACAATATAGGAAAAAAAAAATAAAATTGCATCCAATAAAATAGTACCTCTAGCGAAGAGGACGAAAGAAAGGGGCCTCGTTACCACGATAATGACTTTTACCGCCACTGGAACCAAGGTCGACTAAAATTGCGAGTAGTTTTGGTTTGAGCGAGAGGTTTTAATTTTTTTATTAAAATTACTACATTAAAAAGTATTAAAGGAAAAAGATGTTTAATTAAGACCTTAACCTTTCAATTTCTACAACTTGATCCCTCTAATTACACTTAACAAACTAAACTCTAACAAAATTTAGCTCAAGGACTATTGGAAATATTAATATTTTAACCATCATTCTATTTCAGAAATATCAATTTAAAATTTTGACGACCATCTTATAAATTTGATTATGGTATGCATAATTGCGCCCAAAATTAAATTTAAATCGTTAATTTTTGTTAAAAAATTAATGTTTACTCTCTAAACATGGTGAGGTGAACTTTGTGAACAATGAATTTTTAAACATGCCACTCCCTTTGTTTCAAAATATGTGTTGTTCTAGCTAATTTTGTTTTGTTTCAAAATAGAGTCGTTTTAGATTTTTAATGTATATTTTACCTAATTTATTCTTCTATTCTCTCAAGTTCGAATAATTAATTATCTTTTTATTAAATATTTATCTTCTACTAATAGTTATCTCTTCTTAATTTATCTTTTAATTATTCCTAATACAAAAATTAAAAATATTTAATAAAAATATATTTATTAACTTACAAAATTTCTTAATATATATGAACAATTTTTTAATTTTGGCCTTTGTGGGACTCATGTTTTTTTTCCTTGGTCCTAAGGAAACTCGGGATGGTATGGAACTAGACCTCACACGCCAAAACTACAAGTATCCCATAAATTTCACATCTCATATCACTGATCATTTTCCACTTCATATAGGTCTCTCTCCCTCAGATGATGATGATGGATTCGTGGGGGGGAGGGTTCTTTCTTCTTATTGGGAGTGGGGAAGAAATGTCAAGCAAGCGAGTATACCTCTTTCACCCACGCCTGCGAGCTGTATCCAAACAAGAATTTATCTCTCTTCCCTCTGTTTCTCACTCACTCACTCACCTGTCTATTCTGTGCTAAACAATTTATTAATGGGAAAGAGAGTCATGGCATGGAAAAAGACATTGAAAAAGGCAACCCAACCCCCACACCCACATTCCCACTCTCTCTCTCTCTCTCTCTCTATATATATATATATATATATATATACATACGTGTATATATCTATGTCTATATCTATAAGTTTTCATTTGCGTTTGTTAAGTAAGTAGACTAGACGAGCATACCATTGATCTAATTAAGGGGGAAAAAAGGAGGACTCTCTCTTCACCACAAATAATAATAATAATAATAATAATGGTTACTTACAGAAACTCGAAGAAACCCACCCACGCACCCCTCCTCTGCTTTTTCTGGTTTCTTTCTACCATATTACTATAACTCATCTCTCGATAAGATCGATGAGCAAATTACCCAAAATAGCCCCACCACCAATCTCTTCTTCTATTCTAAGGCTATAAATAAATAAAAAGATAGGGGGAATCAGTTAGCTGTAGGTTGCTAAATAATACTCCACATACAGTACTCCTAGGCAAGGTGGAGAGTACTTAGGTTTTCATGAACGAATTGATGGCTTCTTTAATCAATACTGGAGTATTACCTTCTTGCCCTCCAGGATTTGCGTGGGGTGGGGGGATTGTTCATGAATCAAGACAACAACAATTATCAGGAGTAATTACTCTTACGTACCTAATTCATGACAAACAGGTGGGTAATCAGTGGTAGTAAGATTAAGATGTACCTACATCTACATTCGTTTGGTGGTATTACAAAGCCAACAACCGAACAAGAAGGGTAAACAAGTAATTGTCTCCTATTTTTGAAATTTTTTAGCTACTTTAGACTTAAAACTTTATAATCAAAATTTAAGTTTTACTATAAAATAAATAACAACAAATAGAAAGCAAGAGAGGTAAAAAAAAAAAAGAATTATTAAGTGATAATTATGAAAATATTTTTTAATTACTAACATTCTACTATAAAGATGGAAGTTATAATTGAAAGAATTTATTAGAATCATTTTTCACAAAAACTGAATTATAGCTAATTCTCATAAAATAATTAATTCTAATCCTCTAATAAGGGAATTGGGGGAATCACAATCAAAAACAGCCATCACAAACCCAGGCCTAAAAACAAGGTACTACGAACGACTGCAACACATCACAGAAAGAGCATCCATCCTCCCATCTCTCTCTCTTTCTTGCTTTTTCTCAAGCACCTTCTCATCAAAATCAAACCTCACCCCCCACCCTTTCTCTCTCTAAAAGACTCCTTTTTAATCTTCCTTTCTCTCACTACATCTAACAACATATATCCTATTCCTATCTTCAGAAGAGTGCCAAAAAAAACACCCACCCACCCACCCACCTACGACATGGAGAGTGTGGAAAGAAAGAAATACAAAAAAAGAAAGATGAGAAAGAGAGGAGAGAGATGCCTTCAAATGTCCTCCTCCAACCAAACTCACCTCATTCACACCCCCAAAGTTATTATGGTTTATGTTGCCACAAATACCCTTCTGCAATCTCCCAACAAAACAAAAAAGAAAATCAAACACCCCCTCCCTCATCTTTCTTTCTTTCTGTCTTTCTTCATCACTTCACTGTCTCTCTCTCTCTCAAAAGAGCAATTATGTTTTTATTTTATTTTTTCTTCTCCCGATTTATGTGGGGCTTTTTGGGGTTTGTCTTGGTCAGAGTTTTTACAGAGAAAACAGGACACCCCCAGAACTTTCTTTCTTCTTACCTCCCTCTTCCCTTTCTACATCGTTTCTTCCCCCAACCCAACTATCTCTCTCTTTCTCTCACTAACTCTGTTCTCTTTTTCTCTCTCTAAATTCTGGAGATCATCCCTTGTTACAAAGTGGGTTTGTTTTGAGATTTGAAGATGAGTAAGAAGATGAAAGGGGCTGTCTTTGATTCTTCAACTTATGGGTCTTATGAGGATGCTAAGGCTAGGGTTAAGCATCAAGCCCTTTTGCAAGATTACCAGGAGTTGCAGAAGGTAATTCCTCTTTCTGGGTGTTTTTCTTTTTTCCATTTTATTTTGTAGATCCATGGTTCTACTCTTTACTACATGTTTTTGGGTTTGTTCATGGTTGTTTTATTTCAATTTTGGGCTAATTTAGGGTCATTACTTTGTAGGTTTATGTTTGTTGTTCATTTTTGGTACGTGGGTTTGATTTAATTTTCAATTTCAATATTGATCTCCTTGAAATGATGCCTTTTGCCTATGTTGCTTGGTTAAAGTTATAATCTTTTGTTCTTATTAATTTTTGTGTAAAGCAAGCCCTTTTTATCAGATAGTTTGGATCCCCTGATCTATGAGCTGTATAATTTGCTGAAGAATTCCTCTATTTATTATTAAGTTTTAACTTTAGTGTCCTTTTGCAGTTTGGCTTTCTCTCTGTGTAATAAACGAAATTCTCTTTTTCATGCTTGTTATAGGAGTAGGATTTGAATTGTTTGTTCTTTTCTATTGTGTTTGTTTGAGGATTGGATTTTTTTTTTTTTTTCCGATTTTTGTGGTTTATGCTAATTGAATTCCAATGATTTACTGAAAGTTAATCAAAATTCTACCTTAAATCATCATTTGTCAGGGTTTCCATTCAATTTCTCCACCCTTCATCTTACAAGAATTCTTTGTTGATCTTGGCTTGTTATATATTTTCTTTTTTTTGATGTACTGAACTTGATATTACTAGTTGGGTATAATTTTTAATGGTACTCTGTTCAGAAGTTTTGTAGTTTGACCTGATTTAACCTGGTTGACTTATATGTTTTCCTTGAATGATCATTCGTCAGGTTTTCCATTGGTTTTCTTCACCCTAGCTTACCGAAGTAATCATATGATTTTGTTTGTCTGATAGTTTCTTCTTTGATTGACTAAACTTTTATAAGACTAGTCAGTTGGTAGGATTTTATTGCTTTGGGATGACTATTCATGAAACTTACGGACTTAAGCCTATTTGCAGGAAGCAGAGGCTGCGAGAAACAAATTAGAAACCATGAAACAGAGGAAACTGACTCTATTAGCAGAAGTCCGGTATGATTTGAACTTATAGATAGTTGATTTTTCTTTACTCCAATATTTCAATCAAACAACTATTACTCTATATTACTTTGCTTGATATTGTGACCAGATTTTAACAGAACTGAGTCCTCTGTTATTTGATGGTGTTTCTCCATGTTCTTCAGATCTTGGATTTATTTGCTTATGTTCTTATTTTCTGTTAACCACAGATTTTTGCGGAGAAGATGTAAGTTTCTGCGGAAGAACAAGCCCCTGAAACCCCCTCAAGTACAAGAACTCACAAAACCACAATCTGTGGAATCCCACCAACAGAAAAATAACAAGAAGGAATTGATTCACTCCAAAAAGGAGGCCACTTTACAGAATTTACCCCCAATATTCAAACTTAGCCAGAAGGGAAGAGTAAGGGTATACACACAGAAGAAAGTTGTGCTTCCAAACATAACTCCGGTTTTAAATTTGAACCATAAGGATACATCACGTAGTGCAAAGGAAGCAGCTCCTCAAAAAGCGATTCTGGCATCAGAAAGAAACCACAAGAGAAAGACAAATAGAGGGAAGGAAGTTGCGCCTCGGAAATCAATGCCAATAATTGATTTGAACCAGAAGGAATGGACAAACAGTGGTGCTGCTCTTAGAAGTTCAGCCCCAGCTTTTGATTTAGATCAGAAAGTCAGTTCATTAAGCAGTAAAAAAGCCACTGTCGGAACCAGAGCTCCGGGTTTTGACTTGAACCAAATATCAGTAAGTAGATGAAGTCTTCATTTTATTGCGCAACCAGATTAAGTAGTTCCTGTGTTTTAAAAGGTTTTATATTCACTTGATCTTAACAGCAAGAAGAAGAGGAATTTCGAGAGAACTGCGAGGCATTTCGGTTTGAGGAGCCAAGGAAACTTTTGGTCAGAGGCGGACTTGACGAGCAACAGCACAATGATTTGATGTTATCTGTATGTAGGAATATTGGGGATGGTTCAACAAGTCGCCCAGGAAAGAGGAAGATCTCATGGCAAGACCCTGTTGCTTTAAGGGTCTGAAAATTCGTTCTTCAATTGAATTAGCAGGCCAAGGGCAGTTAGCGGGCTTAAAAGAGTTTCCCCCTGCCATGGTAGGGCCATTTTTTTCTCCATTATCAAATATCATCCATGTAGTCTTAAGGTTAGTGGACTTATTAATTTTGTAAAGGGATATTGAAAGGTGTAGTATATTGAATATGAACCAAATCTTGAAAATGAAAGGTGAAGAATCCGATGGAATTGTATAATGTCATTGATCCATTCGTGGCACTTTCGTTATTGCTAGTCTTCATTTTCGTGTTTGGATGAAACAAGAAAGCAGGAATCATGGCTGTGTTTCTTGCATTTTGTTGTGCCGCGAGTCCTAGACACCTTCCTAGTTCTCTCCTTTGCTCAAGGGCCTTATAAAACTGAGAATTTCGAATGCCCATATAATGCCCCAAGCTTGCTACAAGCCGACAGGACCTGGTCAAAAGTTCCTTCCTTTTTTTGATTTGTACAATAGAGTTGTCATAACACGATGACGGTTAGATAAAGTCACCTTAGAAGATGGAAAATCATTGACTCGTACTAGTAGTTTAAGGGATTGGAATTGCATATAGTTCACACTTTTTATTTTAATTTATTTTTAAAAATAGTTTCATTTAAAAAAGGGATAATGACATTATTAGTCCCTCGACTATGGCCAATTCCATCATTAGTCCCTTAACAAATATTTTTCATATTTTTGTCCCTTGAGTATCAAAAAGTCACGCGGCTAGTCCTTTTGATGGATGTCATTAGTTAAGTGAATCATGTGCGTTGCACGTGTCATTTTTTAAGGGTTATTATGGTAATTCCTAGTGTGATTTTATTATAACAATTTTTTATTTTTAAAAGTTATTATTAAAAGTTAATATTCAAATACATAAAAAATCACCAAAATATTTCACGATTAACTACTTAAAAAATCAAACCTTTCTCTGTCTTCCTCCCCCTCCCCCGATGACTTCTGGCATTAGACTCACCGGAGACACAGCGCCGCCGATCGTAAAAGGATCGCCGGAGGGTGACGAAGAAGAATAAGAGAGAGAGAGAGAGAGAGAGAGAGAGAGAGAGAGAGAGAGAGAGAGAGAGAGAGTGGATCTTGACGAGAGTCAAGTGGATCTCGACGGGAGGCTTGGGATTCCGAATGGAGTTTTGGGCTTCAATTTGAAACCAGCGGCGACAGATGGATAGGGAATCCCGCCCTGATATCTCCATAGCTCCGGTTGCTCTCCGCCAGTCTCTCCAGCGCCGGCGACCTACTCTCCCACCGTGTCCTCTACTTCTCTCTCTCAACCCACCGCAACATCAACGCCGACACACACCCTCCCTCTCTCTCTCTCTCTCGAACGAGACAGAAGGCGTCTCGTTCATCTCCGGCTCCGTCCACCATTGCGAATCTTCACAGTTCCAGCCGGCTTGAGACTAAAATTGCAACCCCTAGGGCTTGCAATTTAGGGTAAATCTTCTGCAAACGCTAAGCTTCACACTTAATTTCAATTTTCCCTTGAAATACATTATGTACTGTTTGGTAATTGTTGGTGGGTTGCTGAAATTGTTGGATTCAAAATTTGGGGAATTGGGGAAATATTGTTTGATTGGAGTTGGGTATATTTATTCTTGAACGTAACTGATGGGAGGAGATGACACGCTCCTTTGTGCTATTCTTGTGTTAATTGAAGACTGTGAAGAAGAAGAGGGTTTGATCCTGCAAGTCAATTTGTGTAAAACCCTCATTTTATGCGCTTCAGAATCTTATACAAGGAATTTTCGAACTGCAGATTGTCTGCAGAGGGAAAATGCAAAGTTTTGTGTAGTATTTCTTGCTTTGTTGGGGGTTGGGATATTGGTAGAAGGGGATGAAGATGTTGGGGGAGAGAATGAGGTGGAAGACAAGGTGGTGGTGGTGGTGGTGGTGGTGGTGGTGGTGGGGGAGAGGGAGGTCGGTGACAAAGTGGTAGAAAGGGGATAAAGACGTGGGGGGGGGGAGAAAACAAATTTTGTTTTAAGTATTAAAAAATATCTTTGTACGTGAAATTTCAACAATGCCCTTAACCAAAGTCATGTGAGAGGCACAAGACAGACTTAACGGGAAAATACTAACGGCATCCACCAAAAGGACCAACCGTGTCTAATTTTCATAGTCAAGGGACAAAAATATAAAAAAAAAATTGTTAAGGAACTAATGGTGAAATCGACCATAGTCGAGGGACTAGTTATGTCATTATCCCTTTTAAAAAAATATACTTATAGTGCGATTTTAAAAGAATACAAACAAACTGGTAAAATTACAATCTTAAAATGTTAAATAAAAATTTTTTTTTTTTGTGAGATGGAGGGAGTATTTGATAATTAATTTTTTTTTGGATTTTACCAAATATACAAAAAAAAAAAAAAAGTTTAAGATTATATCCAATTCAAAAACGTTTTGCAACATGAACTTGAATTGAAATTGTTTGGCACCGTGAATCATCTGAATTCAAGAATGTTTTGCAAGATGATCTAGGAATAATAAAATTGTTTGACACTGTTACTCGGAGGTGGCAGCAATTTATTTTCTTGATTTTATTTTCACATAATCACCAAGCAGAATAGTGTCTATTATTCTATTTATTCACTCTGTAAAGTGTAATAGTCTATTATTCTATTTATTCACTCTGTGAAGTGTAAACAGTCTTGCTTAGCACTGCATTTAAACAGATATCATCGATAGAAAAAAGTTCAATCAAAATTCGTACTCTTCCTTTTAGGGCAGGTTTGGCAAGCAGCCATCTCAACGTGCGAATGGGCACTTGACATTGTTTATTACCTAGGTTAAAGTAGGTGAATGAATAGCTAAGTGACAAATCTAAGTGAATAGTTATTTCCCACATGTACGACACTAATGTTGGTATCTGAAACCCACAATATCTGAAACCCATGGGGATTTTTCTCATACCATTCCTAGGCTTTCAATAATTAATACCCATTTCCATAAATCAAACATGTTTTCCAACGGAATCAAAAGGAAATTGAAGAAGCATGAGCTCGGGGCTGAATCAAAAAGAAATTGAAGCAAGAGCTCGGGACTAAAATTTCTAGTCTCTAAACATTGATACCCTGCAATCCAGTCTAGTCTCGAGATCTGCCACCTCGGTACATTGATTAGAGCCCACCATACAACTCCAAATTAACAAACAAATCCTGATTCCGAACATAAGTTACACAGAAACTAAAGGTTTACAACAACCCCAATGCAAACTTTGGAGGATGACAAACAACTGCAACAGCCACCTTTAGCAGCAAATGCATGACCACATCTTTCATGGCTTGTAATGTACAACAATCAAACAGCAACCTCCAGTGACTCTTGATGAGCTTCCGTTTCCATTCCATCAACCTTTTCAGATGCATCTTTTGTTTCCTCTTGAGAAATCTCTTCTGAAACCTTTATGTTAGCTGTTTCTTCCAACGTAACCACTACCAAGTCCTTTATCTCCCTTGTTTCTTCTGATGGCTTCCTTGCCTTTGGAGTTGCAGAAGTAGCTTCACCATTTTGCTTAAGTTCCAGAAGTCGTCCAACATGCTTCTTCCCCCTTCTATGATTGTTCATCACTTTCTCAGAGTACGCCCCAGCCTGGCACATTTCGCACCAAAACCTAAATTTCTTTTTCCTACTTTCTTCCATCTTCCCATCATCAGTCTTTGAAACATAGCTATCCTGCTTCAAATGCAACAATGGCTTCTTCTTCAGCAATGGAGACTCTTTTTCAATCTTCATTCCTTGGACTAAGCTTGGTCCAGCATTCGTTTCTGCAAGCTTGATGGGTGTTGGCATTTTCTTTGGTACTAACCCGATGCCAAAATTTTTGCCGGTCTTCTGTGCCCTCAGCCCTGCCTCTTTGGCCTTATGTCTCTTTCCCTCAAGATGTTCGTTCAAGCCCCGCTCGCTTGTGGCACTAACTTGACAAATTGCACAACTCCACTCCTCTTTAGGCTGTTTCTTCAAACCAACTAAAGCAAGCTCACTGGTAGCCGCAGCTGGGGGTGTCGCAGCTGGGGGAGTAGCAGCTTTCCGTTTTACTCCAGTTATATTTGTGTTCGGCTTACCCTGCAATAAAAAACTAAAAGAGAGTCCATGACAGGAACTTTAGTAGTACTGACCCACCTGATGGACGGTCCAAGTCTTAAAAAGTGTACTCCTTAATCCAACAAAATAATAATTAGGCAAATAAATAACAATTGCTAGCCATTGTTCAAATCAGTGGTCTATGCTGAAATCCAGTATCTACAGATTTTCTCTACATAGGATTATGATCTAAATAGTACAGGGTTAATGTGTTAACTTAAATTTTCTAGAGTACCATGTTTTCCTTACATTTAGAGGGGCTATACAAATGAACTTGACCCACCATCATCAAAGTTGCACAATTTAGCCAAAAAAAATAAGTATAGAAGCTTCAGTTGCAATGCACATGAATCACTATAGACAAGATTGGTCTACCAAACAAAAGACAGCAACATATTATCTGCAGTATTGCCTTGAGAGAATTTTCATGACCGCTTCTCTCTTCTACCCATAACATACTGACTCGGGTGGAACATCTTTCAACCACTCCGAAACAAAAGAATAAATAAAGAGTAAATCAAATTATGAGTGCCAAAGTCTAAAGATTGAAACCCCATTTTAATGCTAATTTACTATACAATCAAAATTTGCAGTATTGGTTGGCTTTCAATTATTTATAGCAAGACAAAAGCCTGGATATATATACATAATAAATAAACAATATATACATAATAAATAAACAACCAAGGGCTAAAGAATCTATGCAGACTCTAATTGACTCTAATAATGCTCAAATATTAATTTAAATATTTCTACCATCTTACTAAACTTTTATGACAACTAAAGAAGAGATCTTTACTAAGGAGATGAAAAAGAGTTCAGAAGCTATTGAATGCACTGACGAAGATCCGAGTATCAAAAATTTAAGCTTAAGCCAGGAAAGTAAGATTCAATAGGGAATCACTGGAATTCCAAGAAAACTTATGCAGACCTACACTTCTAATGACTTGAAGTAAGATCTTAATTATAGGCTTCAACATGTAAACCATGTAATCTTAACAACTATGGTTGCCACAAAAACAAACTTGTAAGAACCTAATGATCTACAAAGAGAATTTCATTGATGTCATCCAAAGCATTGAATAAATGTTCTAAATCCTTTGCTAGGAAATCCTAAATTTTCCTTTCAAACTTAACCAATCATAGTTTTCGGACAAATCATGAAAAGCGAGGATAGGCAAAATGACTGACTCACATGTCAAATCAGCTTAAATGTGGGAGGAGTGGCCTTCCTAGTGACCGAGAATTCTCTAACCCTCAATCCATCAATCAAAATAGAATGTCATCCTAAGAATGCAACAATGCCACATTCTCATTGGGTAGTATTCATAATGGGGACAGGTACTTCAAAAGTGTCTACAGAATATCAAGAAATTTTGGTCCAAGCCAACTTCTGTTGTTGCACAAGGATGGCAGCAAATCCACCGTAGTTCCAAATGATACGATCAAAGGACAGCAGAAAACTAAACAGAATTAAGCAGTCAAAACAGAGCTTTTGCATTCTTAAGAATCTTTCTTGGAGACAAGCAACCACATTGGTCGCTATTACCAAGAAATAAATCCACAATTTAGAAGAAATAGATACCAAGTTAAATACCCCTGAATATGCAGCAGAACGTTATCGCTTTAGGTGCTCATCCGGGGCATAACCAACAACGTAGAAATACTATCATCAGGACACAAAATGTGTCAAGAACCTACAGGCTGAAATCAAAGTTTTGCTCATATTTATTGGACTGTCACCGGGCATCAACCCAGTTTCAGGCCCACCCTTGCAAGTTGCATGTATGGAAAAAAAAAATTAGAAGATAAAATGTTGTATTTTTTTATGAAACTAACAAGGAAAAGTATACAAAAAATAAAAGATTTGTTGAACACTAGTGAAATGGCAAAGTGAGAACTAAAAAAATGTTTTCATGTTCAACCAACCAACAATGAACGGAACAAAAATGAACCAAAGATAAATACAGATAGACCATAGTCGCAATCCCACGCTTGGAATTACAAATAGTTCCATAGTACTCCAGCCCCAGCTTCCCCAGTCCTAATACTTATACGCGATTGAGACAGTTTCTTCCAATTAGGAACAAATCGTATCCCACACCAGCCCATGTCACTGTTCAACCATTTGAATATTGCTCTCTGACTCGTATATCTATGGTTACTCAAATAAAATTAATATTCTAAGACAGCTGCTACCGATAATAAAATGAAGGTTGGTAACAGACAGAGGAGATGAAAACGGGCTCCTAAATGCTGAATCCATGACCTGTCACACTGCTTTACTATGTTTCTTCCTTTTTAAGTTGGTCCAATTACTAACCTGTAGTAATAAGGGAATTTATATGTGCACATTCATGTGTCTTTGGCAAGTCTGTGGAAATTTTTTCCCAGGAAAAGCTATAGTTCAAATATGACCAGAAAGGCAATAGCTATCACTATCTACATGACAATAAACGGTGAATTTAGATGTGAACAGGCATAGTGGTCATACACAAGGTATCACACTCCAGTCGAGACCACATATAAATTCACAGCCCAGGGATCGATGAAGCCATTGATAGAGATTAAAGTATGGCGAGATCACTAGTATGAACAAAGATGTCGACGAACCCGTTATAGGCTTGCTGATCAAGACAAATAATCTCCGAAAAATCAACTACAATTCCGCTTCAGGTCTGAACTTAAACTTGCTGCTCAACAAAAAAGAACATCGACGTGAACGACCACAAGGCATGGCACCATGTAACAAAAAGAAACAACTTTTGTATGCATAAATTCTTCAGTTATAATTTCTTTTTCATCCAATTATGATTGTAATTCGTAAGAAATTGCTTATTCAAAATGGGTAAATAAACAATCGAGTATCGAAAGACCACCATTGGTGCGGAGAAGTTCGGTTATGCAATTAAAATCATATTAAGAATCTCAAGATAGTACAAGCATATATACATACATCGTAGGGACGATGTATCTATTCCTTCTCACTCTCCCTTCTTCCCTCTCTCCAGGTGTCTGTACATGAATGTATAATGTTACGTTGCAGTTTTAGGGGCAGGGATGCAAATGTGCAAACGATTCAGTAATTTGTATCAGAAGGGATAGGGAGGCCCATTGCTTTTTCTTATGGTGAATTCCTTCTTCCCTCTTTGTTCAACTTCAGTTCTTTCTCTCGAACACGGCTGCATAAAACTTAATTTGGAGGGGGAATGACAAAAGTGCGGTCCATCATCTCCAAAGTCGGTTTCCAACATGGTGATAGTGAAAAACAGCTGGAGCTGAATGAAGAGGGAGTGAGGGACAAGGGCACTCCCTTCTGATAGACGCTATTAATTGGTAGACACATGGCACCCCTACCTGCAACTACCATGTAATAACATACATTCACGTACAAAGGTGAATGATCAATAAGTTGCATTTTGTTGATTGCATATATATTGCCAAATATCTCTCTCTATTTCATCATTGATGCATTTGTGCTTCAATTTTTTTTTTTTTTTTTGTGCTCATTATTTTACATGGACTATCTGTATAAAAATGTAATTAAGATCATGTTTTTGAGGGGCGTGTGACGTTATCACCGTTCCAGAAACCCCGTAAATGGACAATCAAGGAATATGTGCACCTTTAATACGTCAAGTTATGACAACAAAAATCCTGTCTCAAACAATTCCTCCTTCATAATCAATCACTTCTACATTCCATGAAAAGAAAATAATTTTGATACATGCCTATTCAGACCCTCAAACAGACACCAGTTAGGAAAAATTACGGCTTAAATCGGCGGCTCCCTTAGATCAACATGTCAGTAAGTGTATATAATTAGTAATTTATACATACGACAAGCATACACACACAAACACATGTATATGTAGATGCTTGAACATGTTTCATACATATATTGGGTTCACACTATCAGCTTGTCCAAAACTACTACACACGCACACACATGTTTATAGATATAATGTACGTTTACGCATAATGTATATATCTTTTTTTTTTTCCTTCTAATAAGGTGTACAATAGCGGCATAAGTTGCATTTTCCTGAACTAGCTCCTCTAACTACTATCAGAAGGCATAACACTCGCTCTTAAATTGCAGTGGGCAGCTGTGCATATCTATGGGGAAGGCCTCAGATTTATCATGAAGCTAATTTTTGCTTTTTACACAATAAGGATGAAGGTGGAAGTTTTTGACAAGGATCATAAAGGGGAAAATATGAACAACTAGAGATATTATCTTTAGGGGTCTTTTTGCACTAGAAATGAAGTAGACCGATTACACTAACGTGGAAGGTGACGCAGAATGGGGTAAGATTTGAGATTTACTGAAGCCTTGATCATCCAGGATTCCAAAACAGTTTTCGATTTTTTTTATCTCCAAAACACTACAGTAATATGTAGGTTTAATGAAAAATGTAAATAAAGCCCCAGGAACAAACCCCCCCCCCCTGGTGGTTACGATGAGATGCAGCTGACCCCCTTTGGTGCGAATATCAGCAGATAACCCCCATGTTGGTTGGTGTTGCGTCAGTCAGAAGTTGTTTCCATTAAGGAAGCGATACTAATTATTGGAACCATAGTTATTAAAGGCTGAAGGCGAGAGGTGGGTGACAAGTACTTTTTTGAGGCGAGAGGCGGGCGGTCGAAAGGCGAGCAAGGCGGAAAAATAGGAAAAATAATATATATATACTTATAATACTGTAACAAAAATAGGAAAAATTATATATATATATATATATGAGAATAAAATCTGAAATTAACTTCACATATATTAGCAAACTAAAGGCTAAATAAATGGAAAAAACAAAGATTATAGTAAAGATTAAGAGCAGATTAAAGGGAAAAAAAAAACAAACAGTACAATACAATTTGTATATGGAATAAAGTAAAAAAGAAGAAAAAAATATGTCAAAAAAGGACAGATTAAAGTAAAAAACAGGACAAAAAAGAAGTCAAAACAAACAGTAAGATACAATTTGTAAGATTAAGATCAGATTAAAGTAAAAAAGAAAAAAAAACATGCATTATAATAGTCAAAACAGAGTATTATATGGAATATCTAATATATATTAAAGTAAAAAGAGTTAGTAAAGTAGAATAGAATTTTAAAAAAAAGTCCAAAAAAAGGAAAAAGAACTCACTGGTAGTCAGTTAATTAGAAGAAAATAAATAAAATATATATTTAAAAAAAAAAGGAAAAGCAACTATGCTAAATTGCGTGACTTGCGTCTCTGTTAGGAAGTAAAAGAGAAGAAAAAAATAAAGAAAGAAGAAACGACTTCGAGAAAGTCGAAAGTCGAAAGAGAGAGAGAGAGAGAGAGAGTCGAACGTAGGCGTACCTATTCCAGTTCCAGTCGCCGTCGCCAAGGGTTGGTTGTCCAGTCCCTCGCCCTCGCCATCTCAGTTCCTCGCCCTCGCCGTCTCAGTACCTCACCGTCTCCATCTCAGTCGCCGTTCAAAGGGCTAGGGTTTGTTGTTCGCACAGGTAGGTTTTTGATTCTAAAAGGGTTTTGCAAAATGAACCAGCGAGAGATCGAGTGAAAGGGTTTTGTTTTCTCACTTCCTTAAACTATGACATTTTGTTTTAAAAAAACAAGGTTTTAAGCTTGTCACAAAGGCGTCGTTTCTCGCTGCCTCTCGCCTTGCTCGCAGTCGACGAAGGCGAACGCCTTTAACCCGCCTTAGTGAAAACGCCTCGCCTGTGCATTTTTGAGGTGTCCATGCCTCGCCTCACGCCTCCAGGCGCCTCGGGAGGCTGAGGCGACCACCTTTAATAACTATGATTGGAACAATGTTGGCAATCACACTTGGCACTTCCAACAGCACCAAATAATCTAGAACAAAGAGGGAGAGGGGGGAAGAGAGTTGTACTTGCAAACGTCAAAGGCAATGAGCTAGATTATGATTAATAGACTACAGGATTAGCGTTGATTTGGCAAAACTTCTAGCGAACTTTACATGACAAGATAAGGGGACTTTTTGTCAGTTCTCTTTCACCATTATTTTAAAAGTTTATGCACTGGAAAACAAATATCTACAGCCCTCACTCTGCTGCAACTTTTGGCATGAAAAACAGCTGGAGATTAGAGTATACATTTGATGCAGGACGCAAACAATGAAAGAACGGAATTCGAGTTGAACTATTATTAGGTTATTTTGTATTGTTATTTAGAGATAAGGCGATTGCAATTACTCAGTAGTTTTAGATGGGGAATATTTGTATGTGAGTTATTCCAAGTAGGATTAGCATTAGAATTCTCCTAGTTTAATTATATTATTAATCCTTTAGAAATTTAATTCAGATGAATTAGGATTTTCTTTTCTATTAATTAGCCCCAGTCCTGGTAGTTTTAGGATTTACTTTTTCCTTATAAATATCAATGTAATCCCCCATCGTCTAATTACAATCGAATATGAATATTTGAGTTGAGGCTTTTGCCATTGTGGCCTTCGGGTATGGCTGATCCCTTGCGAGGGTAAGCATTCTTCTTCTCTTCCTTCTTTCTTTCCCCCTTTGCTTCTGTCTGCATGCGCTTGTACGACGGGTCTCTGTACCTTGTCCTCCATCAACAATCATGTAAATCTAAAAATTTACCCCAAGGTAACCTTGAAACTCTCGTATTTCTTATTGATATCACATGGTTTACTCAAAATTTCTGAACACATGATGAAAGATTCTGACTAGTTGAAATATGAATTCTTTTTCCACCGAGGGTGACTAAACTACCTGGATCCTCATCTATTGAACTCGAGCTGGCAGCTAGTTTAATGGCACCACCATCTCATCTAGTCTAGATCGATTCCCTAAGAAAAGAAGAAAATGGTAGTCGTATTTCAATACTCTTACACAAATAAACCAAAAACTCAATTCTCTCATTTGGAGAATGCCTTCATGGTTCTTCTTCGTGTTTGGGGGCATCTAATGGTAGGTCAGATGGGGACACCGACATCCAGTGGGATGATTGGAATACTATTTTTGGTGCAAAAGGACATTGAGGGCATTTGGATCCTTTAAACAAATTATGTGACTGGAGACTAGCAGTGGGTTATGCGCACTTCATCCCAATCACCAGGATCAGCATTTTACCAACAGGATAACAAGGGTTTAGGGTTTTAACAAGTGCACCTATGGTGTTAATAATCCATATATGGAAATTATCCACATTAGGAATCCTCCCCAATGCATTGGAAACACTCCTAAATATCTTGGGGAGGGTTTGCAATGTGAAAATTTTCCATTTATAGATTATTAACAAGTGTCATATGGGCACTTGTTAACAAGACATGTTATATAGTATCTTCAAAATTAATGACCCATACTGATGAGTAAGCAGGATTATTGTTAATAATGGGTCCTATACCAGGCTGCCCCAGTTGTAGATCTTCTATTTAAGAGATTTTACATTGGAAACACTCGTCAAGTCATGGAAAATGTTTCCAATGTTTTGGGAGGTCTCCCAATGCAAAACGTTTTAAAACCGACTCTTATGAGAGGCTTGGACTTGTTGGTTTTCCATTTAATTCAAAAGCTGAAGTTCAAAATTTCAATTTTTGTGAGTGAAAATTAATACAGTTCCACAAATGCTAGCTGGCAACGCTAACCAAACATGCGCTTAGTTGTAGAAAATAAACATGCAGAAAGCCACATATGTTTACCTTGCGGGGGTGGGGGGGCATCTGAAAAGTTTCTTGCAGCAATTCAAAATCCATACACCCCAAATTTGCAATCTTAATTACAATAAGACACTGACATTCAACATGAAATAAAGAACACAATTAAGTTTAAGCACAAATGCATCCATGATAAAACAAAGAGATAACTAGTTGTATATGCAATCAACCAGCTAAAAGTTAATAATTCAATCACATGCATACATTAATATACAAGTTTACTCAACCAATCAGCATACCAATCAAATGTGCTGTATTTGCAGGGAGAGCGAAGACGCCCATTTCTTTTCTGTCTACCAAGTACCAACTCCTTTGGCCACCTTCATTAAAGCAACACCATGCAAAAGCAAGAAAATGTATTACCTCTAAATGGATAATTACAACCAAAGATTTGCTTTTCATAGTTCCCCTCACCAGTTAAATTAGGTTACAAACAGTGACCTAGTTGTTTAAAACCCCAATTCAAACAAAAAACTGGCTTGCATAGCCAACTTCTGAACTAGTGGTAAAACAACTACATTTGGAATTTGAAAGAGAATTATTAATGAATTGTTCAGGTTGCACGTGCTTTAGTGAGTACATCAAGCTTGCATGAATTCCTTTTCTAATTTGAGCAATCACTTTATTACAATTTTAAACTTCGTTAACTCCAGCCACCTATCTGTTTTGACGGTAAAAATGAGATCTTAAGTCATAAATGGTTCATAAAAAGTAACAGCATTTTTGGTTTTTGATGAACTAAGAATGTTGAACAATCCCAAATATAAGTTGCACGATGTGTCATCCCCCCTAAAAATTTGAGCTCCAAAGCCAATGATAGAGAAAAAGACTTGAAATTGAATGAAGAGGAGCGGAGGACTATCAGAATAAAAGTAAGGACCACCTCCCTCTCCCTACCTATATAACCTATTGATTAGTATGGGTGTGGGAACTTTTCCATGCACCTGCAACGCGAGTAACATTATTGTTACTCATGCACACAAATGAATGGTCATTAAATATAGCTAGCTGATTACGTATATAGCTATATTTTTCGCTGTTTCATCATTCATGTAGTTGTGCTTAAATTTATGTGTTCATTGCTTGATGTTATCAGCTAGTATCATAATGTCATTAGAATTACATTTTTGGGGTATATAGCATTTGAATCACATTTGAGAAGCTCTACATATGGCCCTTCAAAAGAAATATAGGTGGCATCATAGTTGTTAGTATGGGGGGGGAGGGGGACTCTAATCTAGCTGGTCTCAAGGAACATGCTCTCAATCGCAAAAATCTTCTAAAGCATGAGGCTCCAAACCCAGATATGCTATTGCCATCCTGCTTGCTTGGCTTCAGGATTGTTTCACTTCACCTTAGTAGCCTTCCTCTCAATTCACATTGCCAATAAAGGCATCAATGGTTTTAGTCTAATAACCTCAGTTTGGTGTTTAAATCAGCCATTCTGTGTATAAGTGTCAACGTTTCCAGTCACGAGGGACACAAATGACTGATCTCAAAGAGTAACAATGCAACATAGCCAGTGAGCCAACTCTATCACCAAATAGGTGGTGCACCATAGGGAGTCACTCCTACCCCGAGCAATCCAATCGTCCATAAATATCAGTTTTGACATCTTTCCTCTGACATAGTAAATTCATAACTAAACTACAGAGGGCAGCCTGAGACTGTCATGGCAATTGCCAGAGCAGATAGGAGTGTTAAGCAGAGACGATACTTGGCTACTCTGTGAATTATATGGATTCAGTGGATAGACGAAACAGAATATATTCTTGTAGGAGCAGAGCAATTGCTGGTACAGAGTTTCTCTTCTGCTTCTTGCGCCTGTTTTCCTTTTGGCTCAGAAGATTAAAGTAGTAGAGTTCATGGATGACTTTGTTTACAGGGCTTGTGCAGCTAATTTCTTCTGAGCTCATGGTGGAATCAGGAATCCTGATGTTTTCATTCGTAATTTTCACTTTTTTTTGTTATGAAGCTTTTTATATAACCTGTGCTTTAATGGTTTTGATCTTACTAAAAATTTAAAAAAAAAAAAAAAAAGATTTCTCTCCTTTTGCAGATCTGTTTTCTTGTCTTTCATTTCAGCTACAGCTTTAAAATCCAAACTTCGGATTTGTTTTCTAAGGATTTTATATGGTAATTAACCTTAAATATTTAAAAAATCATTATTCAAAAGGTTTGCCAGAAGAAAGTGGTAGAATAAAGATAACCTTGATTGAAACAACTTTTGCCTCTGATTGAGCCCCTTACCAACCTAGATAACTAGCTGCCCCCAAAGATGAGAGTGCAGAACTCTATGCAGCAACAGACCTATCACCATTAAACAACTATCCATATAACAATGACTGGAAACCACTACAAAGAGGTTTAACTACTCCTTCATTTTGAAAAAAATAAAAAAATAGAATTATCTAAACAAAATCAACTACAAGACTTGAAAATCCAAATCTCAGGACAGAAACTGGATGAAGTCCAACTTCCAGGACCTCATGGAATTCGACCATTTCATCACCAATGTCAACTTAATATATGAAAATAAAAATAACATCATACATGGGTGTGTTGTTTAGTATATGTTGTCCTCAATGCCGTCAACCATAATATATATGTATATATATGATTCTAGCAACAGTAATAATATCCACAGTGCAACATATACACAATAACAAACTTTACAAGTTCACCTGTGGACCATAAACGAGAATCTTGATGTTAATGAATGAACCTAAAAACAGGCAATCATAATAATAGAAAAAACTCTTCACACAACCCTCATTCAAAAGCATATATAATCTAACTTCACAATCAAAGAAAAGAAAATGCTTCAGAGAAAAGAAAAATGCTTCAAGTAACAAGCGTCCTTAGGAGACTCTTTAAGGATCCAAATTTAGAAAGATTCTGATTTGGGATTCTCCCTAATAGAGCTATAAACTTTATCAAGGCCACTTGTGAAATTTTTAGAAAGAAACTTTCTAAATTTTGAATGCTTAAAGAGCGTCCTTAGGGCACTTGTCATTAGGTGTCCAGATAAAAATAGGTCTTGGAAAGGACATATTCAGTCATAAACTTCACATGTCAACTTCCTAACAACTAAGTATACATAAGAACTTATCAGTGAGAAATTTCTACATTCAGATCAAAACAAAGAAAATGTCATCGAAAACAAAGTCCACTAAATAAGATAAGTACCTTTCACAGTATTAAAAGACTTCACAGCTTAACAGCTTTAAAAGATCAGAGACCAGTAAAATCCAGTAAAGCAATTTCAATTTTAGGACACAGAATAAAGCATACTGCAAATTTCATCAAAGCAGCAGACCAAAAAATAGGGTAAAAATACATAAACTTAATAAAGACGAGAAATTAATTAAACTGACCAGGAGAATGACTTTGTCTTTGTTAACCTCAGGAACAGGCTTGATCTCCCCTATTTTGGGCTCCGTGTGACGCTGAAACGGCACCGTTTCAAAACCCCCAATTTCTCGGCGCGAAGGTTGGCCCAATCGTTGCTCAAGAGACAATGCAATTCGATCCTCGAACGATCTGCCATCCGGCTGATGTAAAATCGGCAGCCGGTGGGGCTCGAACCGATGCGAAAGGAATGCGAAGCCATCACCTCTCCGGAAAGCCATTTCTCTCTCCATCATCATTTCTCTTCTTACTTCCGCCTCCAGTACACGCTTCCGCGCTATCTCCGCCGCGATTATTTCCTCTCTGATCCGCTCCTTCTCGAGCTCCCGTTGAATCGCTTCCCGCATGTCGTTAGGGTTCCGGAAAAAGTCCTGAGGGCGACCGAAGTTGTTGTTCGAGTATCCAGCTTAAATCAAACAAACAAGACACAATCAAACTCAACTTCTGTTCGATTCCAGAGAAAATGCAGGAAAATAAAAATCGAGAACATTTATGCATGCATAGTTCAAAGCTTTTTCTTATCTGTTCATCAAATTAATTGAAATTTTAGAGGTGAATTGGAAAATCAAAAGCTTGGACAGACCTCGGATGGCTTGTTCAGTGAAGTAAGTAAAGCTTGAAGACTGCGCAGGATACGCTGAAGGTTGACCATCTGTCGCTCTAAACTTGAACTCCATGAGTGTGTGTGGAGGAAGGAGGGAGGGAGATGGAGATTGAAATGTTAGGGTTTTACTGGGTGATTAATGGGATTGAGGAAATATGATTTTGACACTTTATGGTTGGGTTGTGGGAGACGGAGATGTTAATAGACGCGCTGTAAGCGCGTGCAGTGTGCTTGTCTCAGGAGTTGTTATCCTCTACCACCAGACACTACATCGTACAGTTAAAATTCAAAAAGATAACTTTTAAAGTTTTACAAAGACTGACGTGGTTAATTGTAATTGGTAGGCGCAGGTGACAGGCGAAGTAGGAGGATTACCAGAAGATGAATTAGAATTTCGGACAAGTGGAGTACATGCGAGAGCGGGAAGATAAAAGATCTGACTTTGGTGACCTGGGTAAGGGACAGAGAAATGGGATTTAGTGCAGGGTAACAATGAAAAACTAAAGTTACTGGTGGGACCCGTTTCTCAACGGCTAAGATTGAGTTATGGGAAATGACGTGAACGTGAATGATGAAAGTTACTGGGAAAATGTTACTCCCTGTATGTTTGTTTCATTGACAAATCAAATCTTAGTAGTACAGTAAGTACTTCACTGAGATCTCTCTCATTTAATTATGGTACAAGTAATCGAAAAGTTAAGGTATTGTTTAGAGTTTAAGGATTTAGGCTTGAGTTATCTTTGGCTTTATTTGAATAAGATTTTTAGAAACATTGAATAACAATGGCTTGACGCGAATGAGTTTGTCACCTCGTTCATAATGGTTAAATCTTCATTTTTATGGTTTGATCTTTTGAATTCTAGGAAGGATATCATTAGCTAATAGTTTTGACTAAGTATTATAGGTATAATATTGTGGTATAAAATAGTATTTAAATACATTAATAGAAGAACTTTAGTAATATTATTGTGGTATCGCAACCATAGGTCAATTATGTAAAATAATACATCAATATTTATAAATCAATCAAGAAAACTTAAAAAAACATGCAATATCATTTCAAAATATCCTAAACTAAATGATAATCCTTGCAGGCTAAATTACTAGTGAAACTTATTTTGGGACGAATGTAATACATTTTAGCATATATTTATCAAGAAATGGGACCTCACAAAAACAGAAGGAGTTGTTAACTTTCAATTCAAACAGTACAAGTGAAGTACCAAATAAACACTAGTGATACTTATTGCACTAACATAAATTATTTTACGAATTGGAATTGCAAAGAATGCAAGCACATTGCAAAGAATGCAAGCACAGTTAAACAAATAAATGCTAAATGCAAGTATGATCAATCTCGATATTTTGTCAAGAATAATTATCTAACAAAACATTGGTAGTAAAGTCTCGTATAATTGGCAGAATTAATTTGAGTTAGTTAAAAAGATTAACCAAGAATGCATTCAAATGTTAAGTGTGAAGATGAGCTGAATGCTAACAATCACATATCCTAATTCACAATAACCTTTGTTCTAGAAAGGCAAGGACCAAGAGAGTGATTCTTTCATATACCAAAAATATAAATATACAAAAGTACTACTAAAAAAAAGCCCAGCACAAATACTTTGCCTTAATGCAACAAAGGTAGCACTAAGCATCAAAGGGGGAAAAAAAGAAGAAGAAGAAAAAACTGTTAGGTGTGAGGATGACAATTTCGAATTAAACCGTGGTTGCTAAATTTAATTGAATCGAATTGAAGTTGACGGTTATTAATTTATTTAACTGGGTATGGGGCGGGCTACCGGGAATAACCAAATTTAAAAACTGAAAAATGATCTATAAATGATATTATTAGTACCCGCCTCGTTCCACGAACCGTACATTAGTCAGTTCAATTTTACTTCTATGCATACTACATTAATATTTACCAAATTATTCTAGCTATATGAATAAGTGTGTAAACCATAATATCTCATTCTTGAGGATTAAGATTTTTGAAGTTTGGAAGAGTGATTTGAAGTTTATCTTGAAGATGTAAATTTGTTTTTGTTTTAGACTTTTAAGAAAGATTGCTGATGGTATTTCTATTCAAATAATTTCATAAAATTCAGATAACTAATAATGTATTTGCCATATGCAACTACTTAATTATTTAGAGCTTCTGGATTTCATGAACTTCATTACAATGAGGTTGTATTTAGAAATATTGTCTATTTATCAAATCTCTTGAAATTGATTAAATGTTGTGTTCTCCAAAAATTCTTTTCTTGAGTATTTTATTAACATTAACTGTTAAATAATGTCTACTTGTATAAATATGTTGTCTATTACCGTTAAATTTTTAATAGTCGAATAAAATTAAACAATTTTTTCATAGATATTTTCCGATTAACCATTACCCATTAATAATGGGTATCTGATAGAAACTAATTTTCCAGTGAAAAATTGAGTTGGTATGGGGAATAAAGCTGAATTGAAAAATAGGAATAATATTATGTAACCTTAGAGCCGGCAAAATCAGGCCAACCTAACATTATGGTAGGTTGGACTTTAGTTTTGGAGGCCCGATGTAACTTGGGGCGGGGTCGGGTCGACCCGATTCTAATACTTGACCCGATCGGCTTGCGTATGGGCTGATAAAAATGTTAATAATTAGCCCAGTTCGATGCGTCGACCCGCGAGCGGACTCAACGACCCAACCCGATAGTGAGAGGGGTTGGAGTTTAATTTTGGAGGTCTGATGATGCAACTTCGGGACGGCTCTGCCCAGCCCGAATGTAGAGCTTGGCCCAGTGGATTCGGGTTGGGCCGGACCAACCCATTGCTAGCTTTAAGTAACATATCTCCAAGTTGCCCCATTGTCATAGCGAATGAAAAAAATGCTCTGTGTTACATAATAAAAATTGATAAAAATAAAATAAAAATAATAATAAAAAGTGAACAAACCCTGTACTATCAAAAAAGTCAACATGCCCGAGGGACTAAAATCACCCTAATACAATCTTTTAAGAAATGATGATGGTATTTCTATTCTTATAATTTTATAAAATTCTGATAACTAATGGTGTATTTGCCATATACACAATTACTTAAGTAGCTAATTATTTAGACCTTCTAGATTTCATGAACTTTATTATAATAAGGTTGTATATAGAAATATTGTCTATTTATCAAATCTCTTGAAATTGATTAAATGTTGTCTTCTCCGAAAATTGTTTTCTTGAGTATTTTATTAACACTAATTGTTAAATAATGTCTACTCATATAAATATGTTGTTTATTACCGTTAAATTTCTAATAGTTGAATAAAATCAAGCAATTTTTCATAGATATTTCCCGATTAACCATTACCCATGAATAACGGGTAAAGGATAGAAACTAATTTTTCGGTAAGAATTAGGTTGGTATGAGGATTAAAGTTGAATTGAAAAATAGGAATGATATTATGTAACCTATCCCCAAACTGTTCCATTGTCATAGCGAACGAAAAAATGCTCTGTGTTGCATAATAAAAATCAACAAATAAATAAAAAATACTAATAATAAAAAGTGACAAACCCTGTACTATCAAAAAGTCAAATGCCCGGAGGGACTAAAATCACCCTAGTACTATCAAAAAATCTACACACCCGGTGGGACTCGAACCCACAATCGCTTGATTAGAAGTCAAACGCCTTATCCATTAGGCCACGGGTGCCTTGGTGACAATTCCATGCAAATAACAAAATAAAACCAAACTAAAAAAATTGACCAGGGCCCAATTTGTAAAGCAATAGTTGATTTTTCTTCCCTTTCCTTTTTCTGATCAAGCAAATATTATTGGAATTAAATTTCATGGACAATCAGAATAGTATTGGAATTAAACTTCATGGACCAATCAGAATATGAAGTCAACTTCTAGCAGCATAGTATATCTTGAGCCAATGTAAGTCAATGGAAGCTTCTTTTAGAAGTTAGAACATTCTTTCAGACGTGTCATTATTTTATAATTATTTATAAAAAGTAAAAAATAAAAATTACTCCTACTGTAAATGATTGACGGGAAAAAATAAAAATTAACAGTAAATGACGTGGATGAAAAGACATCATCTAGGGGTTTGTTTGTTAAAATTGAAAATTGATGTCTGAAAAAGTTGAGCTTAAAACATTAAGACATCTTCTTTTGACTTAAAATTTTGGCTATTTTTAAGAGATGCTTAATTTATTAAGTGATATAATATTGCATTATCAAACAATCTTATTTTTAATATAACTTAAAATTTTCCTAATTAAGCTCTTAATTATGTTAACAAACAAGCCCTAGGTGACCCTCTAGAAATAGAAGATCACGTAGAGGATGTCTTCCCAACTAAATATCACATCATCTCCACCTCACCATTAGATGTTTGCATTGGATTTTTTTTTTTTTTTTTTTTGGGAAAATTTACATTGGAGAAGCTCTTATAGTTTGGCTGATATCATATTTGAGTGAGGTAGTTTCGAATGACTTTGAGACCATAATAAGTATATCTGTCACATAGCGCTTTAGGATTTGTATATACACTGTTTATGTTGATATTTTGTTTATCTAGTAATGTTTTAAAAAATAATGTTAATATTTCCAAAGATAATCCTAAAGATTATAAAAGATTATCCAAAGATTTTATGAGATCTCTCTTGCAATACACACTAACATACATTTAGCTAAGGTCTGGTTAAAATTAAGACAAGGTTTAAAGGGTAAAAACCAAAAATTAGACTACAGGTGAATGGCTTTTTTGTCATTTTCCCATCATCTGTTAATGAAGTTAACGATTGCAAATTTGCAACCCTCTCACTAACACAGAAGGTTTAAGTGCCTATTACGGTACCAGAAGGGGGTCATCCGCATAATGAGAAAACCCAGAGGGGTTTTTTGCATTTTACCAAAAAAAGTCGCCGCCACTTTTGTTATTACTTAGTGTAGGTGGTAGGGGTGAAGGTGGTTCGGTTTGAGCCAAAATCGCAAACCGAACCACCCCCTAACAGTTCCACATATTTCAAACTGAACCGAACCGCACAAACTTCAAGCCGAACCGAACCGAACCAATCGGTTTGGTTCGGTTTCGCGGTTTAATTATTTAAATATTTCAAAAAAGAAAAAACTTTTAAATATCAAAAAAATACTTTTAACATAAACTAAATAATTAAAAGTCAAAAAATTAACTTTAAAATTACAATAATTCAATCAAAATGTAGGCAAACAACAATAATTTTCTTATTAAATTCAATTACTAATTACTAAATAATATATATATATATATATATATAAATGAAATGGTGGTGGTTCGATTCGATTCAGTTTGGTTCGGTTTGGCACCAAAAATCGCAAACCGAACCGAACTGCTTGGTTTATAAAATTTTCAAACATAAGCCGAACCGTCCTAATCCAAAACTGAACCGAACTGGCCGATTTGATTCGATTCGATTCGATTTGGCGGTTCGACTTACACCCCTAGTAGGTGGGGGTTCATTTGTCATCCGCGTTGGCAAACTCTTTGGGCTTATTTGATAGTTCAACAATGATAAATGGTAGTCCTCCGTCCCTTAATTATTGTTTTCTTTGATTTGGTATATGAATTAATAAAAAATAATTGATTTAATTATTAATATTAGTATAATATATAATTTTCTTTAATGATTATGTATATGTGATTTATAATTAAAGTAAGGAAAAAAGTAAGAGTAAAATGGAAAAAGTAATATACTAAAAAGGAAAGTTTTCAAATAAAACAATTATTTTGGGATGGTTAAAAAAAGAAGAAGACAATAATTTAGGGACGGGTGAAGTATTATTAATCCCGTTACTATTAGCGTTGTTACTATTAATTCTCACTTATATATATCAGGGGTAGTTTTAAAATTAAATATGTTAGTTACGTATTTTTTTAGTGAGGGCGATAATAATATTATTATTTCCTTCGGTATTATTAAAGAGGATAAAAACTTTATCTGAATAGTTCGTGTTAATAATCTCAACTATCTATTATGTACGAAACACAAGACATTTTGACGTATTAATCCTATTAAACCATAATCCTATTTACCAAACGGTTCCTTATTATTATTACGTATCATAGTTTTTTTTTTTTCTAAGTTGGCAAATAATATTATGACCATATGGCAAATAATATTGGAGTTGTAATACGTATGCAAAACACATGGTAGTAGGTGGGAGTTCATTTGTCATCCGCGTTGGCAAACTCTTAGCATTATTATTAGGTATCGTAGTATATATATATATTTTTTTAAGTTGACGAATAATATTATGAGATAAAACATATATTTTTTCCGTTTTTAAATAATTGTTGTACTTTTTTTTTTCTCGTAAAATAATCTTGTTTTTATATTTTTTTTAGGAAAATAATTTTATTATTTTATTTTTAATTTATTTTTATATTTTAATTATGATCATATTCACAAAAACTTTAAAATAAATTATATATTATAAGAGTAATATTTATGATAATATTAATTAATTTTTTTAATTTATATATTCAGTCAAACAAAATAATTATTTAATAAAGGAGGAGTGTTATTTTTAACAACTCTAGTGCCAGTGTTATTTGATAAATGATTACATGTCACCAGTTTCGTGGTGGAGGACGACTCTGCGTGTTCTCGCACAGACTTGTTTAAGAGCTAAAACACCATTACTCCATTGAAGTCAAACCCCATAAATAGAATATATATATAGCCTAATCGAGCAATCGGCAAATCTCGGTTGTTTCCTTCTCTATTAAGGATTAAATACCACCCACCAATGGCGTCAAGTTGTGTACTCCTCTGCGAAGTCCTGATCGCGATCTTGCTTCCCCCTCTCGGTGTTTGCCTCCGATATGGTTGCTGCACTGTAAGCTCCCTCCGACCTCTCCAGATCTCTCTGTGTGTGTGTGAATTTACATATGTGTAATTGAGCAGTATCTAATTATGTGTTGCAGGTTGAATTCTTCATATGCTTGGTATTGACTTTGCTAGGCTATCTTCCTGGAATTATCTACGCCCTCTACGCCATCCTCTTCGTCGAACGCGACCGCGACCGTGATTACCATACGCTTGCTTAGTTCTCTTCCGCTCTATCTCTATCTCTATCTCTATCCGCGTGTTTATGTCGTATTTACTGGTCTCAGTTTGATGTTGAATTTGTTACCCTACCATGAATTTTCATGGTAATTATGTGATGTTATCATTATCTTACCTTGACTTAATCAAAATCCTGAAGCGTTTTGCTTCAATTTCTGTTGTTTACATCAAATTACATTATCAATTCGTATATTCGTGTGTGTATGTTATGTGTTCCATGTGTTTATGAATCGTAAGGTAGTATTTTGGGAGCGTAGAATTCGAATTTGATGGAATTGGAGTTCGAGTTCCTCTAGTTTAAAATTTGAGCTAATCTTGCTTGGATTTTGATTGTAACGCATGGATCCGATACTTCTAAACATGGAGCGTGCTTAAAGCACCTAATTGGTTGCTGAGAAATTCAAATTGATTAGTGAATATGTTTTCGATGGTAAGCTCCACTATTGTTCACACTTTAATCGATATTATTTCCTAATTCAGATCTTTTCCAGGTTGAGTGTCAGTATAAGCTGTTGAATGCCCGAGTTCTTCGAATTTTCCTTTTATTAGGGCTTAGATGTCAGATCATTGTCACTACAGAGGCATCAATTTGAGAATGCAAAGCTTTCAGCCCTTTTCAATTTGGAGAAATCTACATGTAGCTGAGTAATGAATTACTCCTTCCATTTTAGACAAAGAGTCCACTTTACTTTTTAAGAAGTCAACATGTGACTAAATCAAATCAAAGTTTTAGATACTTTACTTGTGTTTTAGAAAATAAAATTACATTGATTAAAAACTATCTTAAAAATACTATGGATTACAACTTTCATAATTTTGTATAAACCACTAAATTTATGTTAATTATTGGTCAAATTTTAACTAAGTTGACCAAAAAAAGTCAAAAGTAGACTCTTTGCCTAGAATGGAGGGAGTATACATTTACTGCCCTGCTCTGACATGTGGATAAGTTGTGCTCTTGGCTGGCTTTGATCACTGGTAGAGGAAGTCAGCACTTAATTGAGCTTTAACATAGCTGAAGAGTTTTGCCATCTCAATTAGGTTACCCTCTTCAGGAGATGCCATCTTGCCTTTCCATCGTCTTAAGTTGTCGAACTATTTGCTTGTGAAGGTCTTTGGTTCATATTCTGATCCAAATAACTGAAGTTACTGATGAATTTTCGTTGATCAATAGTTTAGGGTAAGACACAAGGAAGGTCATGTTTTGCTTTATAAAGATACACAAATGATGAACCTCTGGGCTCATGAACTGGTGCCACATGAATCAAATATTTAACGCAAATCAATAAATCATGAATCTCCCAAAATCCATCACTACTTGGGACAGTCTACTCTTCTAGATCTGATTTTTTGTAGCTTTTTGTCCCGTTTTAGCATGAATGAAAAAGAAGGGTACATGAGATGGATTGTGCTAGGAACTTGGTATTTGATGTAGATCCGCAGATTAAGTTTTAGTCTCCAGGGGAAGCTACCAGATGCAATCAGTCTCCCAGTTTTGGGTCCTACAATTGTAAAGAAATTGAAAGGGCCTCCTGACATTATGTACCAATGAGTATGAGTTTGACCAGTTGATATTGCTGTAACATTATGCAATAGAGCTGAATAGGTCTTATTTGAAGTTCTGCTTAGTTCAGAGGAAGGCTGAACAAAATGCAGGGTAGTTGAAGAAAGAGGGTGTATAGTATGTTCTAGCAATAGGTTGAATGAGTAACCAATGGGGGTTGACCTTGGTGGAAGGGCTGTGGTCACTTTAGCAATAGGTTTCGGATTTGAGCTCTTGTGCATGCAGAGAACTTCCTTGGGAGAGGTCCCCGCTTCTAGCATGCAACTATACCTTGGGGATTAGTCTTGGCCTTCAGGCGTGGGGATACCTTGGAAAACCAAAATTAAATAAAATAGGTTGAATGAGTAGTGAACAGGGATCCAAATCTTTTGTCTAAAATTTCCGTCCCAATATGTGGCAAATCTAAGTGGAAACACATGATCGGTTACACACCACAATCCCATGGGGTCACAGTTTAACCTCATATGCTTGCAAGTTGCAACATAGATTTAGATGAAAATTGGACCAAAAATTTGGATCCATATTGTTTCCCTATTTGAATTTTGAAATGCCTTTTTATTTTAACTTCTTTGGATGGATAATTTACTTTGAAGGCACTCTTGGGTTCCTATTTCCTATAGTTGATAGTTTAACTGGTTTGGACGTATGGAGATAAACATGTGAGGCTGTGCATTTCATCCGCATAGCTGCATTTATGCTTGTTTGTCATAGGTTCCAACTTGCACTGTCTTGTTTGCGCCTGAAACTCCGGCAGAATCTGAAAACCAAAACCAGATATTGAGTTCAAATGTCGTCTTTTTCCATTGGAGAGGAGTCAGTGTGTGCATGTTGGAGCTCTTTTTATCAAGGCAAATCTCTCTGTGTATGTGTGTGTCAAAGGGGCGAGAGTCATTGAAACTGATTTCATTTTGAAGAATATTTGTCAAGGGTAAGCACCGCAAGGGTATAAGATGAGACTGTTGGTACTAGCGATCCTCCTCAACATGATCAGAGCATACGATTAAGCTGCTAAAACTGGCAGTCTGTTTTTGCCAAACTGGAAAGTTGAACCTCATTGTAGTACCAATTTGCTTTGTATAGGTTAATGGTCTAGTACAACGTTCTTAAAAGTTAAAACTAGTTGCATTGCTGACCCGGCAGAGAATCATTTATGTCTCCACTAATTGAATGAATTGTCACCACTTTGTTTTGGTTGTAGCATTCTTATTATCGAAAGCAAGTTTAGTGTGGTTATGCAGTTGATTTAAAGTCTGATGTTTGATCAGTTCTGAGTCTTTGGGAAGGGATAGAAACAAGATTATTCCGAGGTAAAAGTGAGTCATTTTCCTTTGAAACAAGCTTAATGCCAACATAAATTTCAGATTTCCAGTCATATTGCACCCTTGCCCTTCCCCATCAAACCCCCTCCTCATTTATTTTGTTTTATTTTAATTGATGACAGTAGGATATTTGAAATTTTTGATGGGGGGGCGGGACTAAAAGAGAACGAAGAATCTTAATATTGTAGTACTCAGTACTCCACCAACTGTCACCGGCTCAACAACGATTGCAGATTCAATACAAATGCTCACCAATCTTGACAAACCCAAGCCCTACTGTAAACCCGCTCCGAAACCCAAGTCTGTTGATGCTAGAACATGTCCTAACCAACACTTAGAAAACAAAGGGAAAATAAATAACAAAGGATACAAAACCAAAAGTAAGGGTGAGAAAGTTACGGAAGAAGCTCCCTTCAACGCGAACAAGAAAGTGAGAATCATCGGTACCTCACTTGGAGGAATTAATGGGTCACTGATGAAGATCTCAGAGTGTGTAAATTTTTGTTGGAGCATGAAGATAATTGCAAATATAGTTAGCAGCTGCAAACCACGACTGAAGTAGCTGTGTATCTCCAAAGGCTAGTTTTAGTGTGGATCGCGTTGCAGTTTTGGAATTGGAATGGCACAGAGGCGGCCAGAGAGTCATTACTTTCCCTGGTTGCCAACGTAGAAATCATGTTTTGTCACATAGTAGCTAATTCTACGGTTGAGAACATCGATTATGCCATTCCTCTATTAATAATATTGGGTGGGTTCTCCAATTTTATCATTTTCCGTATTTCCCAAATGAGAGAAACATTTCGTGTTTCATTTCAGGATCCAATTCCCTGCGTTTGTTTCTTGTTTCTTACTAGGGGAAGTTGAGCTATAAACCAAAAAATTACGCAAACCAACCATAGGAAAAACCACTCAAGCTCTGTGATAGAAACAGTAAAGAGGGTAAAGTGAAAAGACCTATCCCCCATTATTACATTACTACAATTTACACATGAGGATTAGTAACGTAAAGTAGGACTCTACTAATGGATCTAATCTAATGAAAAACAAGTCTAGTCTAGTTCGTATAGATAGATGATCAAGTTCACATGACATTTGTTAGTTCCGTGGTTTTACAAAGACAAACAACATTCTTGATCAAAATGTCAATATGAAATCAACTCAAAAAAAAAAAAATTAGATTTTCCATAAGTTGCGTTTTGAGCCAAAATATACATGTCAATTCATATTCTCAAATTCTTAACCAAAATCCTCTTTATCACGATAATCACACAAATTATTTTGTGACCACATCTAGTTAAGATTATCTACTAGTATATCTTGATCTTCCCCCTTTTTTTCAACAACAAAAGTATTTTAACCAAAAATAATAAAAATTCTAATTAACTTCATTTTGTTAAAGTGGTTATTTCCTGAGGTGACGAAATGTACTCATTGGGCTTTTAATTTCATATCTATCCATTTTTATACTCCCTTCGTTTTATCCAAATAGTTCACGTTTAAAAAGTTTAATAATTTAGTGATGTATAAGTAGCACCGGAGTTGGTTATTATTACATAAATATTTGAGTAATGAGTATAATCAATATTTTTATAGCATATGTTAATGGTAAAATGAAAATATTTATAGATATTGTAGGCATAATTTTTTAAAGTGAATTTTGTAAATAAAATATTTCAAAATAGAATAGTAGACTCTTTGTATGAAAGGAGTATAAATTTAGGTGGGGAAAATTATAAAAATGACCAACGTACTATCAGTTAGTAACTGATTTTACCCCATATTTCCAATATCCCAAAATTGACCAGTGTATTAACAATTTGAGTCCAATGTGGTCCCTCCCGTTAACTTTCTATCCAATTTTCTAACGGGACAGTTAACGTGGTTAACAGAGCTGTTTTATGAGGGATATTTTTGTCCATTTCTTCCAAATCTCACCGTCCCCACCCACACACACTCTCTCTTGCCGGAGAATTCATCTCTTTCTCTTTCTATATCTAATTTACTTGTTCAACTTCGTTTAAGAGATCGCAACAAACCCAAATCAAGAAAAATCATGTCCAATCTGTTCCTCCTCACGACACTACTCATCATCACACATCTCCGCCGCCACAGAGTCTCCTCCACCAGCCATTGTTCCCACCCTTTCCCCATTACTACCACCACCCACCACTCCCCCTCCACCTCTCTCTTCAACCTCAATTCCACCATCGCTATCATCTTCTCCAAGCTTCATTCACACAGAAGTCTGCTGCATCGAGATTTACAGCATCGAAGGTGACGAGATTTGCCTTTCCATCTTTTCTTCGTCGCCAAAGTTCGCTGATGGATCCATGGGTGACGAATCTGTGATCGATGAATTAACAAAAGAAAAACACGAGATCTGGTGTTATCTCTCTCTTCTCTCGGATCAAACAATGTTCAGTTGCATCTAGTTCCAAAGCCCCAACCTCTTGTCATCTATTACAGTCACACATCCCTGAGTGCTCTAGGGGGTTTCTATTGCCTAAGTGCAAGTCTGGCACTGCCTTTTCTTTGCCGGAGCTCTGTCTCACATGCTGCATGTTGAATTTTGCCGAAAGGCGATCGTGTTGGATTCGTTGGTTTTCTCTCTCTAACCTTCGGTAGGGCCAAGTTGTGTTTAGTTGCTGCTGGCGTGTTCCTTCCCGTTGTCTTGGCATTGGTTTGGATCAGCGGGGCCGGTGTAGGTCATGTCCTATGTAGTGGTTGTGATGGGGTTTGTTGTGTTGGTTGTTTGGGTTTCTTACAAGGATATATGTTGTTTATTCGGCCAATGTAAGTAGGCTTGTGATGCGGCGGGGAGGTCCTTAGGATGAATTCTCCGACAAGAGAGAGAGAGTGTATGTGGGTGGGGTGGTGAGATTTGGAAAGAAGGGACAAAAATACCCCTCATAAAATAGCTCCGTTAACTGTCCTGTTAGAAAATTGGATGAAAAGTTAACATGAAGGACCATATTGGACTCAAATTGTTAGCACACTAGTCAATTTTAGGATATTGAAAGTACGAAGTTAAATCGGTTACTAACAGATAGTACGTTGGTCATTTTTATATTTTTTTCAAATTTGGTGTGAATGGGGGGGGGGGTGCACATAAGGAAAAAAAATAAAAAAAACCTATGATCAGAAATGTCACAATAGTAGCATACACGTGGCAATTAGCTCGCTCAAGCAAGGCTCACCCCAAAATATGAAATGAAACTACCAACTGAAAGCAACGAACATCCTCAGATTCCTCAAACGTAACCAAACCTATCAAAGAAATGGGCGACGAAGGAGGAGGAGGAGGAGCCGAGACGGGACTCAGATCCAACTGGGCCGACTTGACTCACGAGTGCCTCATCAACATTCTATCCCGACTTACCTTGGACGACCGATGGAGAGGAACTATGCTCGTCTGTAAATCATGGCTACACGCCTCCACAGACCCCTGTCTCCACTCAGTCTTCGACCTCGAAACTCACTTCGACTCGACAACCGAGTCACCTCGCTGGTGGAACCCAGAGTTCGAGAGAAAAATCGATGCTATGCTCCGATTGGTTGTGAATTGGAGCGACGGGGGTCTCACTGAGATTCATGTCAGGCACTGTTCTGATCGGTCTCTCTCTTTCGCTGCTCAAAGGTAAAATTTCTTTTGATTTAGGGGTTTCGATCTCGTTTATGTTCTGCTGAGTTGCGAATTGGTTTGATCTCGTAAAGTCAATTTGACAATTTTTGGAATCTATATTTGACTACATTTTGTCATATTAACATTTGTAAATTACATAAAAGTTACCAATTTAATCTTAATATGGAAAATGGTCTAATTGACTTTGAATAGTCAACTGTGAATCTTTTAATGGTACTGAAGCATCCTACCTTGTCATTGGTCTGCCGGAGGTAATAGAGATTGCAAGATAGCTCATGAGCCTAGATAAGGCAGCCTTTTGCTTGCACTATTGACGATCTGGCCATTCCCGATAAGGCAGCTTGATGGCCAGCATGTAGACCTTAGGATTTTGCACTCTTTGGCAAATCAGACCAGCCTGACCAATATGAGGTCTCAATGCTGTTTAAGGTAGGGGGATTGCCTCCTAATTATCCCAATTTGCTTATATGTGAGCCCCCCTTGATCCCATACACAGTTTTATCTGAAAGGCTCATCTATTGATGAGATATAGTTGCAAATGGGTGCAGGGTGGTCAGTAAGTTTGTTGACACTGAATTCTATTAGTTAAATGATCTATATTCTTGGTTGTGAAGACAGGTCTAAAAACCTTTAATACTCTCTAAGACTAACTAACTTATCAGTCAACCTTTAGAAAGCATTTTTTAATTCAAGAAGATACGTGGGCTCTTGGAACATACTCCCTCCGTTCCTAAATAATTGTCTTCCTTTCCTTTTTTGTCCGTTCCAAAAAATTATCTTGTTTCTAAACCTTCCTTTATAGGAAAACACTTTTACCACTTTACCCTTACTTTTTCTCTCAACTTTAATTATGACCACGTGCACAAGGGCTTTAAAGGAAAGTACATATTATTCTAATATTTATTATAAAGTCAATTAGTTTTTCTTAATCCGTGTTCCCAGTCAAACAAGACAAATAATTTAGGAACGGAGGGAGTAAAAGACCAATTGTGGTGGTAATCCAAAAATCCGATGAACTGTCAGTTTGGAGATCCGGTCTTGATTACTTGGAAGTAGCAGAGACTGTATGAAGTAGAACTCAAAAAAGTACTAAACAGAGATGGAAATGAAACAAAGTAACCAAGGTGTAGTTTGGGAGAGCTTACTTTTTGCTAGAGCAGTTGTTTGATCAGTGAGAAATCATTGTCTGCATAGTGCTACCTCATATTTGAAGCAATCTCAAAGCCATAAATATGAAATTGAATTGAAGTATTGATCAATGAAGGCCAAAAACCAGCAGGGAAAGATTGGTTGGTTGGGGTGGGGTGGGGTGATGTATGTGTGGGATGGTGGGGGGGGGGGAGGAGGAGATGGGAGGTACACATTTAACATTCTGCACTTAAACTCAGTGGTGAACCTTAGATATGCATCTCTTTTATCAATAAAGGCACAATTGGCACAATTGAAGTGGTAAACTGAGAGTATATCCATAGAGGCTTAGGAGATTTAGCCAAAACTGCTCGAAGGAGAGGTGCCTTTCAAATTGAGCATTTTTGGGAATCAGCAATGTGAAGCTAGTGTCACAATTAGCGTCTTGCAGCATGAGGGTGTTTAATCCTTCAACTTGAGTTGTGAGTAGCTGCTATTTGTTGCCTTGAATGTTTGGTATTTTGTATTATTTGCCGGGATACAGCGAGAATGTTTAAAAGTGGAAAATTTCGATGAAATAGGTTTCTTCACTCCGATCTTTTTTGCAGTGCTCTTTATGAAATTGAGAAATGATTATTCATGGAAAGGAATATGGAGATTGCACTGCACACCTGGTGAAAGTAGCTTTCTTTGCTTGGACATAATCATCTTTTTCACGTTGTGATGTGGCTAGGCCATCAATGAGTTATGGGAACTGTATTTAGGCAGTTTGGGCTGGCTTTGGTGATGCTGACAATAGTTGAAGTATTCTTTTCTGCTTGGTCAGACACTTGTATTAGTAAGTTATCCATATAGGAGTATGTGGTGGGAAAGAGAGAGAGGGAGAGGAGAAATTTTGATGCAGTGGAAATATCGGAACAAAGGTTGAAGGATTTGATGCTGAATATGTATATGTATGTATATATATATATATATATATATATATATATTTGGTTGGAGCATGATGTATACATTGTAGATGATTTTTAGTAGCTTCATTGCGCAGCAGAGGGAATTCTTTGTTCTTTCTACATTTTCTTTATTTGTAAAAGAAAGTTAAAAAATGCCATCGTGCTGCTCAGGATAATTTCAATTTTGAATTCTAAAAAGTTATATATTGGAAACCGAGGCCATTCAGGCATTTCTATACTTGTTAGATATATCAGTACATATACATGCATATATATAATTATCTCTGTTCATGAGGGTTGTATACATCAACAAATGCTATAATGACCAAATTGATCAACAAAATTCAAACACAATTGGTGTGGTTTGCCTCATCAGACAGGCAGCCAAAACGTTGATTATTGGTTAGAGCGAGGAAAAAAGAAAAAGAAAAGATAGAAGTTACTAAACTTTGACCGGCTAATCACTGTATTGACGATTGATGGAGTTCACCCAACAACTCCATCTCTAACAGTGGTTGCCCTCCACCGACTCAGCTTCCCAGCCTTATCAACCATCAACAGCTCTAGTTCGCTGCAAGATCTCTATTTATATTTCTGTCACAACACTCTTTACTACCATTTCTAAGCTACAAAACTGAAGCTCTTCTTCTATTAGGCTTAAATTGGATGTTTGCCGGAAAAATTGAAGCTTTTGATTGCGGTTAGGAGTTACAGTAATTTAGAAAAAATCTTCTGAGATTTTCTTTTCAGTCAATTTCTAACCAAATGTGATTTTTTTGGGGGGATTTTCAGTTTGTTTAACTCTTTAAAGCATGAAAATTACATAATCATCGAAAACACAAACAGCGATCTTGAGTAAGAAGAACAGGGATCTTAGTTTCAAACTTCCCAAAAGAGGTTAAAATGAATAAGACGATTGTAGAATTTGAGGGGTTGGATGAACCACCTACTGGAATACATCCCCGCTCCATCTCCTTTGGGATTTTTTGTTTCTGTTTAGTAGAGACTCTTTTCAAATAATTTATTAAATGGCTGACGTGGACATGTCACGTCAATTCTGTACAAATATCTGTTAAAATTTTGTGTTAAGACTTAAGTGTAACATCACTCTTCTCTTTTATATGGGAGATTCACGATTGCACTCATATGGGTGCTTCATCTTTCAGGAACTAATAGTTATGGCATTTCACATACTGTTGGTCTGTACTGGCCTTCTCTTTCTTGCGTAATAGTTTCGCTTCCCCACCCTCAAAAGTGAAATACCTTAATGTTCCATGTCCCAACCAAGGATTAGACCTTTCATCTTTTCCGGAGCTGTTCTTGTTCTGTTTTTGAGTTTCATAAACCTTTTGTGTTGTACTCCCTCCGTTTGTCCTGTTTTAACTTTTTAGAGTCAAATTGATTGTTTTTCAAAAGAAAATTTGACGTGTAGTTTTTTTGTTTCAAAACCATAAAACTAATTTTCATTTGAAAAACAATCAATCTGACTTTAAAAAGTCAAAACAGGACACTTATTTAGGAACGGAGGGAGTATGATAAGTCAATAGAATGGATATTTTTGCATTTTAGCTAGTGCTCGAATCCTCTTCTTTTTTTCCTTGGTACTTTCTGAATTTCGAATCCTCCTGTTTAGCTAGTGCTTGAGGATAATTAAGGCTTCGGCCTAACTACTACCTGCAGGTGCCCAAACCTTCAAGTTCTTTCTATTAAGAGCTGCCCTAATGTTACGGATGAATCCATGGTGAAGATAGCTTCTGCATGCCCCAACCTCAGGGAACTAGATATCAGCTACTGCTACGAGATATCTCATGAATCTCTGGCTATGTTAGGGAGCAAGTGCCCGAAACTTAGAATTCTGAGGCGGAACCTGATGAATTGGTTGGATCCTTCCCAACATGTAGGCATCGTTCCAAATGAGTATTTGGATGCTTTACCTCAAGATGGGGACTCAGAGGCTGCTGCAATTGGAAAGTTCATGCCGCAGCTGCAGCACCTTGAACTTCGATTCTCCAAGATATCAGCTAGAGGCCTTGCCTTGGTATCTGAAGGCTGTCAGTACCTCGAGTATTGGGATCTATCAGGGTGTGCAAATGTGACTAGTCGGGATATTGCGAATGCAACATCAAATATGAAGAGCTTGAAGAATATCAAGAAGCCAAATTTCTACATACCCAGGTCAGTCTATCATACTGAGAGGTATGGTCATTGGCAATTGTATGACGAACGATTCCAAACGGATATTTTTCGGATATAAATGTACCAATGGCAGATTGTGATCCAACCAACCTGGACGAAGGCCTTAAATATATGCCCATTTTAAAGATCTCTCGTGGAGGTTAGATTGCAAAAATATGCAACTCCATCTTTTCCCTTGTGTTAAATATGGTTAATTCTATTTGTGGTCCTCTTATATACTTGTAAAAACATACAAACCCTTTCAGGTTTTGTTATCTACTCTATATGTATGATATTTTTATTCACTGTTGTTTGCTTATGTAGTGTTGCTTACGTAAAAAAAAATAAAAAAAATGCTTGCTTTCAGTGGAACGTTTGTTATGGAATACTCCCTCTCTTCCAGGCATAGAGTCTACTTTTCATTTTTAAAAGTCAATATTTAACTAAATTAAATTAAAATTTTGTATATTTTAATTATATTTAAAAAAATAATATTTTATTAATTAAAAATTACATTACAAATAATATGGATTACAACTTTCATAAATTTTTGCATACTCTACATTATTTTGGTCATGTTCATTTAAGATAGAAAAAGAGGAAAAGAAAAGTCACCCACCAGCTGCTTATCCTCATTTTCCATATTCATCCTTTCAAAACTAAAAAAAAAAAAAACCCAACTCCTTCATTGTTTCTAACTTTTTAAACCTCTTAATAGTCCACCGTATATAAGACATGTAGATTTAGCTAATAATGACGAATGACTTAAATAAAATATTTTAAAATAAAATAGTCATGAACTCTTAACATAAAATAAAGGAAATAAGTATTTTGTTATATTTACTCATGCGTAAAATAGGGGTTTGCTAATTGCTAGTTTAGAGAGTGATTTCAATTTTTTTAAAAAATTTTATTTCTCAAAGGTGTACCCAGACACATGGGCTTAAGACTAATTCCCGAGCAGGGTTGGACCTGTTATGTTAGGACGGTCAAGCTCTCTCAACAAATTTTAATGCAGCTGTATTCCCATGCTCGAAACCGAGATTGAGATGCAGCTTGGTTGAAGTGGTATAAATGTTGGGGGAGTCGGAATAGTTAGTGATGCTATCTGTTACGGCAGAAAGCAGCCTCATGACCATACCACAACACACCACATGACCATAGCATCCGTTGATTGTGTATCCTCATGTGGTTGCTATCTGTTACGGCAGAAAGCAGCCTCACCCCCACCCCACACTGTTTAGATCAATCTAATTTTGGTAGTACGGTTGGTGATGGGAGCTGGGCCGGCCATTTAATGAGTGGCGGCCAATGCCATTATTTTCCCCTTCTTCCAGTTGCTTGCTTGGTCGACGGCAATAAATGATTCACTCATTTAATACCCTTTCTCTTTGTTTCTACCACCTTCCCCCACCCCACACTTTTAAATATAACTAGTATACCACCCATGGAGATTTTATATAATAAAATATTTAAAAAGTTTAATGCTAACAAAATAAATCAATAATTATGTAATTATTACTTCGATGTAATAAAATTATACAAATAATTAAAACGTAAAGATTTAGAAAAAATAAAATTAATGATAGAATCACATAAATAAAATAAATTTATCATAAATTTTGATATACTTTATTGTTCGTTGAACATGTTCGATTACTACTACTACCACTATCACATATCAAAATTCGATGACCCTTAGGATTGACAACTTTAGACAAAGCGACATACATCTACCATGACTAAACACACTTTTTCAAAAGAAGCCCTATATTACACAAAGATTGACCCAGACTTATCTGATCCACTGTTTTTGGTGTGTTGTTTTATGACTTTGTGGAATCTGTTATGGATGAACATGTTGATTTTGTTGACCAAAGTTTCTTCTTTGGTCTTTTCATTTTGTTTTGATCTCAAACTTAGTCTTTGACTCTTTGTTGGGAGCTGCTTGGAGGACTTTTGACAATAACACGAAAAACTCAAAAATTGAATCTGACCGAGACCGAAAATAGCTGAACCGAAATCGAGATAAATCGAACTATTTTGGACCTATTGGACCCAGAACCAAGCCCGAGCAATTCAGTGGCATTTTTAGCACAAAACCGAATCAAACCAACCCATGCTCACTCCTAGTTAAAAGAGCCACAACTCGATGGGTAGACCCGTTTAAACTGGGAGAAAATATGGTTAGGTTTCAATTTTTTGATCCATTGGATTTTTGGCCGGCACGTTTAACCAGCGGCTCGCCGAGATACCTAGTGATTCCAAATGAATCTAGGTCATTGATTGAATTAAATCTTCATCTCGTGGTGTAAGTGTAACATTTGTAATGACTAATTGTAAACAAACCCTAGGCAGTAGACAACACACAACAGCACACTCCGGTGCAAACTGCTAAATGCAAAAGCCAGGCTTCTCTCTTGGTCTCCTCCCTCCTATCCTATCTAAGTATCGAACACGAGAAGGGCCAACATGGCGCAGGGCGCAAGCATCACAACCGTCACCCTGCCTTACCGGAGCTTATTCAAGCGGAAGGTCACTGCACTGGTACGTTCTCTCTCTCGTTCACCTCGCAGTCATCAGTTGTCACGATTACGTCATGATTTGGTTATCTTTAAGTAGCACATTAAAATTAAGTTAGTGGATTTGAGTTAGAAACTTAGATGCGTCAAATACTTGTAGTGGATTTAACATTTTTACCTTTCTGTAAGCAATTTTGTATGATTCATTGACTTGTTAAATACTTGTAGTGGATTTGACATTTTTATCTTTCTGTAAGCAATTTTGTATGATTCATTGACTTCTCTTATCTAGGTATGTACCTAGATTTTCGTTTCTTGCCTCCAACTATTGCCAAAATTGATTCTTGATGTTAGAAATCAAGATTTGAAACTAAAATTGAAAATTTTGTTATTGCTACTTAGTTTTTGTTTTTGTCATTTGATTATATTTATAAACATTACATAATCTTGTTTCTTATGCCAATTTTATTTCTCCCGAATAGTACATATATTAAGCTTGTTTTATAGGTTGATTGGATTAATTATGTTCCCTTTTCGTCAATGAAATGCATATTCGTAATTCCTCGTTAGAAATCTAGTGGGGTAATAGAAAATCTCAAATCTATATATTTTTCTTTGGAAGTTTCTTACGATGGGCTCATTGTTAACATAACTTAGATTTTTTTAAAGTTATTTCTACTGTATGAATACTTCAACTATTGGCAAGCCAAGTGATGATGCACAAAAAATCCGGTGCACCAGGGGTGCCGAATGGATCGTCGTAGTGTCGTGGATTGCGGATATATGGCGTTGATTGATCTGTAAAAAAGCCACCGTGAGAAGGGCGGGGACAAAACCCTTCGGCGTGGTCGTCAGTACCTTGGCCGTGAAAGTAAGATAGAAAATGTATATTCTCTGTAAAAGTGGGTTACCTAGGGTTAACCTGAAGGGTAGTATATATAGTAGAATGAGCCCTTACTCATTGGGAGCCCACTTGCTTGAGTGAGGCCCGTACCATTTTGAGGGGTCTAAAATATGCACATCAGTAGCCCCCTACTCCTTATTCCTCGAGGTTCATCTCGAGGGTGAGGAGTACTACTTGCTCGTGTTCATCTCGGACTTTCCGAGGTTTCGAGGTATTGCTTTCAATGTTAGGGTTCATTTAGTTCTCGAGTTAACCGAGTCATGACTTTTAACCTCGGACTGCGAGGTTCGTTTGTTTTGACCTCGATTGAGAGGTTGTTTAAATTGACCTCGACTGAGAGGTTCGTTTGGTTTTGACCTTGACCGAGAGGTGCCTTTGATTTTGACCTCGACTGAGAGGTGCATTTGGTTTTGACCTTGACTTGGAGGTGTGTTTCGTTTTGACCTCGACTGAGAGGTGCATTTGGTTTTGACCTCGACTAAGAGGTTCATTTGATTTGACCTCGACTGAGAGGTTTGTTTGATTTGACCTCGACTGCGAGGTTCGTTTGGTTTTGACCTCGACTGAGAGGTGCATTTGGTTTTGACCTCGACTGAGAGGTGCATTTAATTCGACCTCGACTTGGAGGTTCATTTGATTTGACCTCAATTGAGAGGTTCGTTTAATTTTGACCTCGACTTGGAGGTTCATTTGATTCAACCTCGACTTAGAGGTGTATTTAATTCGACCTCGACTTGGAGGTGCTTTTGACTCGACCTCGACTTAGAGGTTCATTTGATTCGACCTCAACTTGGAGGTTCCTTTGATTCAACCTCGACTTGGAGGTGCATTTGATTCGACCTCGACTTGGAGGTGCATTTTACTCGACCTCGACTTGGAGGTTCATTTGATTCGACTTCGACTTGGAGGTTCCTTTGATTCAACCTTGACTTGGAGGTGCCTTTGACTCGACCTCGACTTGGAGGTTTATTTGATTCGACCTAAACTTGGAGGTTCCTTTGATTTGACCTCGACTTGGAGGTGCCTTTGATTCGACCTCGACTTGGAGGTGCATTTGATTTGACCTCAACTTGGAGGTGCCTTTGACTCGACCTCGACTTGGAGGTTCATTTTATTCGACCTCAACTTGGAGGTTCCTTTGATTGCTCGATCTGCTTGTTTCGGCGAGAATTATTACTCGGCTTGCTCGTTATTCTGTGAGGGCTTTTCTTGGCTCGCTAGTCGCGAACTGACCCTTGCAATAATCGATAACATACTTACAAAATATAGAGGGCATTCATTTGCAAATCGAGCTTATATTCTTTTAAATGTAATTCAAATGAATGTTATACATTTATTTTATGCAAGTGAGAAGTAATCACGTTTTTGCCTCACGTGAATAACTATAGATTTTAAATAATTATTGCAAGAGCAACAGTATTGCATGACTTTGTATTTATTCGGTCAAACAATAATTATTTTGGTCCGAGTAGAACAATCATATAAAATGTAATTATATTAATACACATGAATTTGCGGTATTGAACTATAAACATGGAAAACTCTTTACGTGGCATACTATGGTGTCACGGAGTATGTTAGGTTCACTATTTATCGTAATATACTAAATGTATTTAAGCAGAGATGTCAGTGACACAATAATTTTTTTATGCAATTGGAATGCCACATAGGCATTTTATCCATTTTAATATGTCAGTTTGCATATTTTTGCAATAGCTCGATTTAATTTGAGCAAATAAATTAAGGGCATAAAGCACATTTAACTTAATTTATATAATATGTTTCATGTAAGTGAATATAAATCACATAGTATTGAATGTGTCAAATAACATGTTATATTATGCTTCATAAAACAACGAGACATAATAACTTATCATCGGAATTTAAAAGTACTCAAGCATGCATTTTCGCTCTTTTTATGAACATAGCATGTGATTTACTAGTAATTTGTCCTAATTTTGAGCAACCAAATTAGCATGCAAATGATTTGTCATTTTTGACTTTAGTTTTTAAGTGTATAATTGTAATATAAAAAATTGGGTCATGCCGAGCAAAACTTGCAAATACGGAAGGCAAAAATGGAAAGAGGCCACTTGATAACGTAATGGAGGCCACATTTTGTAACTTTTTAGAAGTAGAAAGTTCAGATTGTCATTTTCCAGAAATAGAGGGGCCTAACTACACTTTTCAGGAACTGTATGGGCCTGATAGAACTATTCTAAAACTTGAGAGGTCTAATTGCACTTCCTCAGAACTGGAGGAACCTGACTGCACTTCCCAAAACTATAAGGGCTTGATAGCACTTCCCTAGAACTAGAGGGACGTGACTGTATTTCCCAGAACTATAGGGGCCTAATTACACTTCCCCAGAACTGGAGGGACTTAACTGCACTTCCCCAGGATTATAAGGGCCTAATCACAATTTTTCAGAGGATGATGATGCGTGGCCAGCAATTGCCGGCGTATGCCTGGCGCGTGAGGAATTTCAACGGAGGCTCGTGTGGGTGCGTCCGTACTCCGATGACCGCGTTTTTGCACCGCTGCGGTCGTTTGGGTGAGGAGAAGGCCTCTATGGTGTTTGTTTTCGGCCCTAGACTCTCCCGCTTTGACCCAGTTTGGCCAGTCGTCTTCATGGTTGCCGGGGACTCGTTGTTGCTTTCTTACTCCACCGTCTCAACTCCTTTCTTCTCCATTGTTGTGGATCTGAACAGCCATGTGGTTTGCCGTGTTTGTTTTTTCTATTTCTTTGTTGCTTCTCTGCTCCAAGTTCCATGGCAGAAGCTTTGCTCTCGGCAATTGCATAGTCTTGCTATGGTTACCGGAGTGAGAATGCATTGTGCGTTTTTGTTTCGTTTCCCGGCAACGGAACCAACTGATGATGCACAGAAAATTCGGTGCACCGGGGGTATCGAATGGATCGTTGTAGCGTCGTGGATTGTGGATATCTGACGTTGATTGATTTGCAAAAAAGCCACCGTGAGAGGGGTGGGGAGGGTTCTTGCCAAAACCCTCCGACATGGTCGTCAGTACCTTGGTCGTGAAAGTAAGATAGAAAGTGTATATTCTCTGTAAAAGTGGCTTACCTAGGGTTAACCTAAAGGGTAGTATATATAGTAGAATAGGGCCTTATTCATTGGGAGCCTACTTGCTTGAGTGAGGCCGGTGCTTAATGGATCGTCGTAGCGTCGTGGATTGCGGATATTTGGCGTTGATTGATTTGCAAAAAAGCCACCGTGAGAGGGGCGGGGAGGGTCCCCACCAAAACCCTCCAGCGTGGACGTCAGTACCTTGGCCGTGAACGTAAAATAGAAAGTGTATATTCTCTGCAAAAGTTGCTTACCTAGGGTTAACCTGAAGGGATAATATATATAGTAGAATGGACCCTTACTCATTGGGAGTCCAATTGCTTGAGTGAGGCCTGTACCATTTTGAGGGGTCCAAAATATGCACATCACCAAGAATTGAGGTAAATTTGAAGATTATGTGAGAAATTTTTTTTTTTGGTCCATTTTATCAATCCAATGCCTTTAGCATACTGATTATGTTGGAATTTTTTGGAATAATCTACTATCATCTGATGAAATGGACTAAAAATTTTCAAATCTTCATATTTTTCTCTAAAAGTTTCTTACGATGGACTAATTGTTAGAATAAATTTCCTATTTTAAAATTTATTTGTAATCTGTGAATCCTAAAAACTCTTATGCAATAATCTACTGTCTTCTGATGAAATTGACAAAAATAAAAAAAATAAAAAATTCAAAACTAAATATTTTTCTTTAAAAGTCTCTTACTATTGACTCATAGTGAATATAAATTTGCTCTTTTGAAATTAATTTGTTCTTTGTGAATGCTTCAACTCTTGGCAAGCAGTAGATTGAGGTAAGCATATCTCTTATGCTATCTTCTGTAATACTTATTTATTTATGCAGATTAGCATGTCCCTTTCTTACTCATGTACAATTACACTTAATTTATGTTTTTCTTGTGCTTCATTTTATTGTTGCTTATATGCAAAACAGTTATGATTTAGGTACCTCACTATGATTGATTTTAAGATAAGCATACAAACAAAATAAGAAGATATAGAAAATAAAGTGAAGGAAATAATGTCTAAACCTGCCTACAGCAGAATTAGTGAATCATTGCCTTTTCCTTCTTGTATTCCAAGTGCCCTTTTTCTTTTCTTCTTGTACTTTGATTAGACTTCTGTTAAAATAACATGGTTAAACGACTTAGAGAGATATTAATGTGGCCCTTGGAGCCACTGGCAGATCTCAAGGAAAAACCTTGAATTCACTGCTTTTTACAGCATTAGAAGAAAGAAGCAAACAATAGAGAAGAACTATGGCAGCTAACCATTAAAGTTAATACACTCTCGTTTCTCTTAGTATTTAAGCCTTTTGAAAAGTCAATGCATTGAATTTGGGGGACACTGTTACAAAAATTTCCCCGTTTCTGCTGGGGAACAAATCACAAGTCTTGTTTTTCTTATGAAATTTGTATAGATGTGGCACATCATATCGGAGCTGCAAAAGGGGAGAGTTGAATAAGAATGCAGATCACATATCTTAAAAATATAAATAAACTTCTTTAGCTTGTGCACAAATATATCCTTCCCTCCAAAATCCAAAGGAAACAAAAATCATGAGGCAAATCAGGATTATAAAGAAAGATATCTGAATCTCGTATACCTCGCATGAAACTTCAGCACTGCTGGCACTTAATCTTGCAAGGTTGCACTTTTAATGTTCTGTATGTATAAACAGGTATTAATCAGACTTTCATTGCTCGTTGCAGATTGCTTGGAATGATATCCTTAAGTAAGCAGAATAGGGGCGACATTCTGCAGAAAGAAATTGTTATTATCTATAGCAGTTACTCAATTGATTTTGAACGTGTTATCACTATTATTTATAGTGATTATATAAGATAATTCCATCAATTATTCAATTGAATTCGTAATGCTTCGCCCTACCCAAAGGGAACAGATGCATTAATTCTCATTGTACGGATTAATTTATTCTCAATGTAAAGAGCAACAATGTAGAAACACGAAGAGTTAACCACAAAATCAATCCAAATAAAATTAATATAATCTGAAATTTATATTTTCAAGGCATGTCTTGGTTGCTCAATTAACACATCAAGTACCATTTATATAGATTCAGATTATTGTCCATTTTTGGAAAGTACAATTTGGCTTGATATTTTCTTTTATATGCATTGTTATATATATATATATATATATATATATATATAATCAATTTTGGTTATATACTATCTCCATTCCTAAATTATTGTCTTGTTTAAGTTTTTTGAGTTTTAAATAATAATTGAGGTATAATTTTTTCTTTTTTTCAAAATCATAAATCCTATTTGAATCAAAAAAGTCAAACAAATTTATAATTTAGGAATAAGTTTTAATTTTACTAAGATAGCTCCCAAGATAAAATATGCTTTAATCTCAAATTTTAAAAGAAAGAAATATGGATTGATCTTTTTTTTTTTTTTTTAAGGAATACAAAGTCAATGGTAAAGTTAATACTCTTAGTAGTACTACATATACATGGATGTTCTTTTGTATTTACACAATATTATGGCAAGCACACGTTAAATATAATAGATAATAAAGGTAAAGTTAATAATTTTATACAAATAAGAGATATTCATTTCAGATAATTTTTTCAAAAAGGTATCAATTAGGGACGGAAGGAGTGTATATATTTATAGGATTAAATTTAGGGGTGTAAATGGTTCGGTTTATACCAAAACCACAAATCGAACCGCCTCCTATCGGTTTTAATTTTTTCAAACCGAACCGAACCGCCTGAGACTCGAAACCGAACCGAACCAAACCATTCGGTTTGGTTTGGTTCGGTTCGATTTTATGGTTCAAAGAAATTTATTTTTTGATTAATTATTTTTTCAAAACCACTGAAGAGATATTGAAAAAGAAAAAGTCAATGTCAATTTTCAAATATTTAAAAAGAAGAAGAAGAAATTTGAGACTAATTTCGTTAAAGTCGAGAGAGATCTTACGATGGTTAAGAGTATATTTTGGTTCTATGAAGTGTGAGAAAGAATATTAGAGAGGTGAAGGGAGAGAGTAAGGTGAGAGGGACAATGACAGACTAATGGTGAGGGACGACATTGCGTTGGGGTGAGAAAAAAAGAGAGAGGTGAGAGACAAAGGCGTGAGATTACCATCTTTACTCTTAGGTTTTTAAGATTTCAGTAAACGGTTCAAAATTTTCAAGACAAATCAAATGCCTATTAATAACAAGAATAATATTATATATATACACAAGAATATTATATATATATATATATATATATATAACAGTTTGGTTTGGTTCGGTTTCACCCCTAAAACCACAAACCGAACCAAACCGATCAGTTTATAAAATTTGCAAACCATGACCGAACCACCCTAGTCTAAAACCAAACCAAACCGCTCGGTTTGGTTTGGTTTGGTTCGATTTCGTGGTTCGGCGGTTTAAATTTACACCCCTAGGATTAATATATAATTTGGTCACTGAACTTTCTCAATTATCCTAATTTGGTCAAAGATGTTTTAGCTTTCCTACCTTGGTCCTTGAACTCAACTTTTGTTGTCGTATTAGTCCCTTGTGTCGTTAAGTCAAACAGAACCATTAAAAGTTTCTTAAAATGCCAAAAATGCCCTCACTTGAGTCTGAACCAGATGTCTAGGTGGAATTGAAATATTTGGTGGGTTCCTCTCTATATCTCATCAGAAAATGGTGGGTTCCTCTCTATATCTCATCAGAAAATGGTGGGTCCCTCTCCATATCTCACTAGTCTCAACCCACAAGACCCATTTGGTTAACCATCACATCCCTGGTCAAGCCTTCGTCTCCACAGCAATGGCTGAAACAGAGATTGAAGAAAGCAGGGGATCATTTGCCAAGCTATCGCCACAAACACCTCCACAAGCACCAGAGCCACCGCAACCACCACATCCACCACTCTTTAACCGATTTCCACACCCACCTCCATAACCACCACAACCGCCACTATCCAATTTGTTTCCACATCCACATCCACCTCCACAATCGCCATCACAACCACCACTCTCCAATTTGTTTCCACAACCCCCACATGTATCCACTGCTGCCACAACCTCTACCACATGCTCCACCCTTTTTTGGAACCACCATGTTCCCTTAAGCAACTCCTTCATTCTCATTCAGGCCATTGGGATCCACTTCTTTCTCTGCAGAAGAGGTTAAGTGGGGTTTTTCGGCGGCTTCATAACCATTAGTTTTTTTAATCAAAGGATCACTTTCCTTCAAGTTTTCATCACTAGAAGTGAAGCTGTAGGCAATACCCAGTCGATGGATTGAAAGCCGAAACTCATCCCAAAAAAGGGCCGAACCCCAATCCGAAAAGAACAGGGCACTTCTCGTACACAGAGAGACACAGAGCTCTGTTTATCTAGTTAAACAAAATATTCATAAGATTAAGCATGGGAAGAAGAATAATAGTAATAATAAGAGTCAAGAAATTGATACTTAAATCCAATGATAAAAAACTTCGCTCTTTGTCGTTCTCTTGTTCAATTCCCTATTGATAGCTCTAAAACTGTTAGTGACCTCCAAAATCTAGCCTAAAATGGATATATTTATACCTACCTAAAATACAATTACTTGGGAAAAGGGCTATAAGACATTAAGCACAAAAAGGACTCCAAAACAGGGCAAAAGTAGCCACACGCATATAGAGACCCAATTCTTGCGGCTGAATTCTATGGACTTGGATAGATTTTTAGCTTTTAACCTCTAACTTCTCAGCTTCAACACTTTAACCCCTTCAATTTCCAAATCTGCCCAAAATTGCTTCCTTTTGCATGAAAATTTCTCCCAAATCCCTGGAACTACAAAATAACACTAAAATCTAATATTAGACTACAAAAATTTTGAGAATTAGTAAAATCTAAGCTCAACTAAGTAAAATACTCACTTAGCACTAGTCCATATGTAATAAAACAAACAAAACAGCATTACCATCTATTTGATCATCCTTCACGGCGTTGCATCCTACCTCATACCAGCCACCACCACCACCACTACTCCTCCGAACCTCCAAGAATATCGAAAAGACAATTGGACACTCAAAGAAACACTAATTCTAATCATGGCAAAGAGACTAGATAAGGAGTGACGAATTAACAACGCAGCCACCCCAAACAACAGTCGAGCAACAAGGGAGTTATGGTGGAAGTGGGCGGCAAATTGAGATTGAAAATTCCAATCCAAAATCCCTAAAGTTTAAAAACCCTAAATCCGAATCCAAAATCTAAATTGAGATTAAAAATTCCTAGTAGAAATCTCAATTCGAAATAAAGTTTAAAAACCCTAAAAATCTCGCAGTCCGAGATGAAGAATAAGATGGACGCCAAGTGTATAAGGAGTCTACAGCGGCATTGAGGAAGAGTATGGAGGAACTTAGGACTGGATCGAAGAAGAAATGATTGAAATCATAATTGCTTTAATGGAGTTGGGGGAAGGAAAGAAGCCCTAGAAATTAGAAGTCATAATTTTTAAGCTTCAAGAGTATCATAATGTTTTCAAGTGGTAGGTGTGCATTTTTTGTTAGGATTGGTCTCCCTTGTTTCTTCCATGGGAGAGGCCAAAAGGAGTGAGTGCGTGTAAGAGAAAGATAATGTGTGTTTGTGCGTGAGAGAGATAATGTGTGTGTGTGTGTGTGTTTATGCGTGAGAGAGATAATGTGTATTAATTTATGCGTAAGAGAGAGAGAGAAAGAGAGAGAAGAGGGGATATAGGTTTTGTTTCTCACATCAGTGCCCACATACACCTGGATCCAAGTGCCCACATTTTGACTATTAATTGTTTTTTCTCCTGTTATATTTAATTTATAATTGGCCACCGAGTGACCAACTAGCCAAGTGGATCTTCATCTGACTCAGCGGAGGGCAATTTCGTCTGTTCAAGTTTTTTTTTAATGATTTCGTTAGACTTAACGGCATGAGGGACTAATAAGGCAGCAAAAGTTGAGTTCAAGGACCAAGGTAGGAAAGCTGAAACATCTTTGACCAAATTAGGAGAATTGGAAAAGTTCAGGGACCAAATTATATATTAATCCATATTAATATACTTAGAATCAGTTATAATCATAGAAAGTTTGAACGTACACAAAATGTTTATATTACATGTAGAAAGTAAATTCTAAATATTATACTAATTGAAGCTCAATTTTTGAAATGTATTCTTTACCGTAGTAGATTTTGTCCAAAACAATGAAGGAGATGGTTTTTTATTTTTGAAGAGCCAGGCCCAGAGAGCCGACCATGGGTCTAAGCCCAAGACACAGCATGGGCCGGAGCCCACTACAGGGTGAGCAAACGTACAACGCCGAGCAGCGTTGACCACCCCTAGAGGCATACGAGCACAGTCCACCTACGGAGGACAGGATGCAGCGAGCAGGATATGCCACCTCGTCCTGCTCCCCGAGTAACATTGGGACGTGGCCACGTGGCAAGACGCCGTCAGCTGAACGCGCCTGACGGTTACGCCTACTAAATCGGCATTTATACCCACTATGCCAGCATTCATGGCCACTACTCGGCAGTTATGCTTATTGATATTCCTACAATAATGAGCAGCTAAGGTTGACCCTATAAAAGCTGGGGATCAACCCCAAGCCAAGGTACGCACACTTATACAAGTAAATATACTCTGCCAATTTGTGATCCGAACTAAATATTTACTCTCACACCGGAGTGCTTTTGCGGGGCTAGTCCCTGCATTCACCTAGTGTTTTCCCTCATCTTGGCAGGTTACGGAGAAGCCTAGATATCCATATTCGATCCTGGTGCAACCCACGATTTTTCGTGTAGCATCAATTTTGTCGAGGTACATGCGCTTGACCCTTGTTCTTTATTTTTTAATTATTACACATTTACCCCCTGAATTTGTAAAATTTTGAAAAAATTGCACCATATCCCCTTGAATTTGTTAATTTCGTTAAATTGTTTAACTTAATAGAAATTTGCACTATACCAAAATAAAAAATATAACAAAATTAACAAATTCAGGAAATAAAGTACAATTTTTCATAAATTTACAAATTCAAGGACTAAAAGTGCAGCAGTTGAAAAATAAAGAACAAGAGTACATCCGCCAGCGCATGTCCATCAGATTTTCATTTAAAAAAAATCTACATTATAACACAATAATAAAGCAAAAAATACATATTTAACACAAAATATGTCGAAATATACACAATAGAAGCGAATAATAAAACAAAAAAAAATCAAATTTAATACAAAATATGTCAAAAACATACACAATGGAAGCAAATAACTATGCAAAAAAATAAAATTTAACACTTTCACATGTCGAAAACATATATATTCAAAGTAAATGAAAGTAACATTTTTAAGTTAAAATTTTTTTATATATAAAAAGTAAGGACAAATTAGTAATTTTAACTGTGAGGAGGAGGAGGAGGTGGAGGAGGAGGAGAGGAGGGGGCGGGGCGGGGGCCAAAGCTGCCGCTTAGCGGCTAGCGCCTATGTATTTTGTTAGAAATCTCACAATAAGAATTAAAAGGAAAAACCCATTAAACCTAGGACAGATGAAAAAGTGTCTAAAAGCTTTGAAATTATGGTTTTGGTGCCAGCCGCCGAGGCGGACCCCTTTCTAGTAGTCTATTCGCCCAAAAAAAAAAAGTTTTATTATTATTATTTTAGTTGATTTGATTACAATTTGACAAAAAAATTATACAAATGTAATTAATTTGACATATTTATAAATATTACCATCGAGAGAATTCTTAATATTACATTAATGATTAAAAATTCATACCTAAAACACACCCCCTCTATTTTTAAATTATTGTCATATTTGACTTTTTTTATTTAAACAGACTATAATTTAAATAAAAATTTAATATTTATTTTTATTTTTTAAAAATTATAAAATACGTAATTTGTTGTACTTTATTGGCACTACAAATTGCAAAAACAAACAATCGTTTAAAAGAAAAAATAAATTGAAACAAGGAATTTGATTCATAGTGATCAGCATATTTCATCTTCGTTTGGTCTAACGTCCATTACCACTCCGATCTCCGAAGATGTATTTTCCATTTACGTTTCTCAAAAATCGTACAAGTACTATACTTATGTTTTAGGAAGTAAAATTTTAATAATTAAAAACTATTTTAAAAATACTATGGACTACAGCTTTCATAAATTTGTAAAATTCACTAAATTTATGTTAATTATTGGTCAAATTTTAACTAAGTTGACAAAAAAATTTAAAAGTAGACTCTTTGCTTGGAATGGAGGAGTAATAGCTGTACAAATTTTTTGTTCAATTTTTTGATCTCCACCTAAGTGTTAAGCATGTGTTTGGTAAGATATCATGCTAATTAGCATTTAATGTCACTCTTTAATTTATGACATGTTTGACACTTAGATTGAGATGCAAAATTAAAGTTTGTATTCTTATTATTTTTAATTAAAAAAAAGACTTTAAACTAAAATAAATTAAAGTGTCCACTATTTTATAAAAAGAAGGAAGTGCTCCCTCTGTGTTCCAGACAAAAAAGTCTACTATTTTATTTTTAAATTTTCACTTAAAGTGTTCACTTTTAATAATTATATTTATAATTTCCAAAACTTTTCAATTTTACCTTCTATAGTTGATATAAATATCTTGTGTTGAGATTGATATACATTGTTGGGTCCCTATCTAACAGCTTAAGCTTTTAGATGAGTTGGTAACTTAACAGATTTTGCTCAAACAATTTAATAATTATGATCAATTCTAATAATATTTATATATCCCTTAATTAATAGACGTTTTAAGCATAAAATTTTTAGGTGAAATTGAGGAAGTATTTATTTATATTTCATCTTGCGTAGCATGGTTATTTGCTAGTAGTATACGAAATAAAAGTAAGTATTATAAAATGTACTCAGTACTGTATATGAAAAGCTGTGAAATACGTAATCTATAGTTATTATTAATGAAAAGGCTGGGCCTGCAAGTCGTTATCGGTTGCGTGGGGAGTCAGTGGCATGAGAAAAGTAGGTGTTTACTTTGAAAAGAAATTGGTAATCTATTTAGTAGTATTTGTTATTTAAATTTAAATGAAATTACGGACATGACACATTATTTTGCCCACGGTTCATTTAAGATAGAAAATGAAAAGTCACCGACCACTACCAGCTTCTTATTATCCTCATTTTCCATATTCACCCTTTCCAAACTTCCAAAAAAACCACCTCCTTGATTGTTTCTAACTTTATAAACCTCTTATAGTCCAACGTATATAAGACATGTAGATATAGCCAATGATGAATGACTTAAATAAAATATTTTAAAATAAAATAATAAATTTCTTAATATAAAATAAAAGAAATAAGTATTTTGTTATATTTAGTCATGCGTAGGGTTTTGTTAGTTTGGAGAGGGATTGCGATTTTTTTTTTTTTCCCGAAAGTGTCTTCAGACATGTAAGTTTAAAACTAATTTTTAAGAAGGGTAAGACCGGTTGGAACGGTAAAACTCTCCCTACAGAACATAACTTGAAACCGCAACCTCTGGGATTGAAATGCGGGTTGGTTGAAGAGGAATATATGTCAGGGGAGTCGGAATGAATAATAAAGGCCGGTTAGTGATGGGGGATGGATTAAAAGATGTGGTTGGAATAGGGTGAGTGTTAGGTGGGTGACTGGGTGGCTGGCCGGATTCAGCAGAAGCTCTCTCTGAATCCGATCCATGTATTGTTTTATTTATATCAGACGACACCATATGGCCATATAATCCGTTGAATTGTGTGTATTCATATTAAAACACGTACCTTAATAAGGTATGGGAATGGGATATAATAGGAATAGGAATGGCAATAGGAATGGGAATAGGATGGTCATGACACATGGGGATGCTTTCCTATCTTACCTCACGAAGCAGCCTCACGGCCCTCACCCTCACCTGAGTCACCCCCACGCCACCCCGTCCCTATCCCTATATACTGTAATACTCTTATCCTAATCCCCTACGTCCTTTTCTACCCACCAGCCACCTACACTGTTTTGATCAATCTAATACTCCGTATAATTTTGGTAGTACTGTCGGTGATGGGAGCTGGGCCTTTTAATGAGCGGTGGCCAATGCCATTACTTTCCCCTTCTTGATAGCTTGGTCGATGGCAATAATGATACACTCATTTAATGAACCCTTTCTCTTTGTTTCTACCACCTTTTCCCCCAACACCGGCCACCAACTGTATCCAACTCTACATCTTCAAAATTTAAGGGTTTAGCTAATACTCTCAACACTTTTTAAATATACTCGATCAATTTTGTTTATATACTCTCGTTTCTAAATTATTGTTTTATTTAAATTTTAAATAAAAATTTGGCAAAACAATAATTTAGTATCACATCCCTATCAAAACTTTGTACGGCCAATATTTTATTAGAAATCTCGCAATAAGAATTAAAAGGAAAAACCCATTAAACCTAGGACAGATGAAAAAGTGTCTAAAAGCTTTGAAGTTATGGTTTTGGTACCAGCCGCCGAGGCAGACCCTCCCTTTCCCTTCCTCAGCTCTAGTTAGACTAGAAAAATTACATACTCTAATCGCCGGAAAAAGAAAAAAAGTTTTATTATAACTTTTTTAGTTGATTTGATTAAATTAAACATTTATAAAAATGTAATTAATTTGTCATAATTATAAATATTAACGTTGAGACTATGTTTGACTACTCAATGCAACCTTTAAAATTTGAATTAAATAAAAAATTTGAACTTCACGAAATTTAAATTGTTCTTCCAATTTCAATTCCGAGCTTTGGAATTAAGCATTCAAACTTAGTCTGAGAGAAATCTTAATATTACATTAATGTTGACGAATATTACATTAATGATTAAAATTTCATAACTAAAACACACCCCCACTATTTCTAAATTATTGTCATATTTGATTTTTTTTATTCAAACAAACTATTTTTTAAATAAGATTGACGTTAATTTTTTTTTAAATCATAAAATAAAACACGTAATTCATAGAATTTTATTGACACTACAGATCGAAAAAAACAAACAATCGTTTAAATGAAAAAATAAATTGAAACAAGGAATTTGATTCATAGCGATCAACATTAATTTCCATCTTCGTTAGGTCTAACGTCAATTACCACTCTTGTCTCCGAAGATGTTTGTTCCATTGTCTAGTTTGTACGATTCTCAAAATTCGTACAAGTACTTCTCGAACAGAGGCATGTGATCAGCTTCCAAGCACAGTGCCAACGAGACGCTCCGGTTGTTATCTGGGCTAGGTATCACGTAAATCGTCCCCTCGTACAGGATGCTGGCGGGTCCCATAAAAATGGGTCGGCCCCACCCAAAATCAGCATCATATATTGGCAGCCGAGTCCAACTGTTGATGTTGAGGTTAGGGCAGGCAAAATAGTTTGGACCCCGAATAAGAGCTCCTAGATCCGGTTGTGATTCCAAGTAATCGAGTGCTGATCGCAAGTACTCGTCGTCCATCTTTGCCAATGCATTGTGAATTTTCTTCGCCGAATTACTCAATGGCTGCGATACGATCTCACCTGATTCCGCAACTGGAGTGGCGGTAAACACCACGTTGCCGAGGTAGCCAGGTGGGAGCGTTGGCGACAGTCTGAACCGTCCGTCCGTGGCTACGTACAGTTTGGTCAATTGATCGTCGGGAAGGCCGCGTGCTTTGCAAGCACAACGCCATAAGTGTGCGGCCAAGATCACGTAACTACTGTACTGTTCTCTCGTGTTCCCATCGTTCTTAGTCTTGGCCTTGAGCTCATTGAGCTGATCAAGGGTGAGCTTTAGGATGGCAGTTGAAACAGGTTTAGGACTAGATTTGGGATTGGTGTTTTGAACGGAGGCGTTCATGGAAGGAGGTGGATGGTATTCAACGTGGTCAAAAACTGGCCTTGGTGGCTGCAGCCTAGCACGGAGGAGAGTGCGATCAATGAATGGTGGGATAGCAATGGAGAGACCTCGGGCAATGTCCGACCATGTGTTAATGAAATGGAGGGAGGAAACACCGTCCGACAAAGTATGATGCACCCCACAGCCAAGAGAAACTCCGCCGCACTTAAAATAAGTTACCTGAAATTAACATAAACATATATAAAATACGCGAAATACCATCAATTGATCATAATGTTAATTAATTACAAAAACAAGACGCATGCAAGAATTATATCTCCTTTAAATTCATGCATGTTCATATTGGCTTCGAGTCGCACATAGTTTAACTGTAATTTTGGTTTCGACTCATGACTAATTTCGTCTAGTTTTCTCCAATTATTTTCATCTTCTTGGACTCAACATTGTTTTATTTATTGGAAAATTCATGTACGCTACGCATGACTAATTGGTAGTTGAATTTCAGGGGTTCAATGACTTTTCAAAGAGAAAACCTTGTTAGTTGGTACCATTGCGCACAGGTTTGTACTTTTTTGGGAGCAAAACTCTCAATTTGAGAAGGTATATATATGATTTTATTTAACACATTAATTAAGTTTATGCAATAGTTAAGAAAATATTAATTACATTAATGGATTTCGTAAACAAAAATGCTTGGTTTACCACCGCCAGGTTTTACCTTGAAAGCAAAAGTAAGTGTATATGAGGTATATAAATTTTTACGTAAACTCTGATGGTAAACCTAACAATAACAATGTTGCTTTTTAAAACCTATTGATTTTGTCATGGACGTTGGATCGCTTTTTCAATAAATTTAGGGTGTCGGACAGGTCAAATTAAAAAAAAAAATTTTGATAAAATTTCCTGAAAAGTCTTTGATCCAAGGCTATTGACTCTGGAGACATCGTGCTAATATAGATAGAGAAATCACAACTATTTCAAGCCTAAACAAAAACGGCAGGGAGCACCACATGCATGGACGGTTTATAATTCTTTCTAGAACAATGGACCACTGTTCAATGAAGAGGAGGTACATTCCAATTTCCCTTTTGTTTGGTTGTAGAAATTTCTTTTCTGAGTCGTTTATTTTGGGCCAAGCAATTAAATTGATTGAAGTGTTAGAAAACGAAGTAACATATGATCGATCACACTCAGAGTAGCTGATAATAAGCCCTCGAGTGAATCTCGGCCATGCATTGTTAAAACTGTTCCAAATGCTATAGATCTCGTTTTTGGTTCGATCCGTCGGTGCCTACTTATATTTTGTTTCATTTGAAGCCTTTTGAGTTCATTGAATATTACTATCCTATTTTGAGAATATTATTATATATATAAACTAATAAGTATACGTCAAATTTTTATTTAAAAAAATAGTCTGTTTGATTTAAAAAAAAAAAATCAAAACAAGAAAATAGTTTAGAAACAGGAGAGTAATTATTGTCAACTAGATATTCTAAAATGAAAGTTTAAAATTTCTAAAGTTTAAAATAAAAAAATAAACACCGATATTTAAATACTTGACGTCTTTTATAGGTTTCAAGGAATGACTTTTATAAATATGTATTTCTATCAAACTTTTATTTAAAAAACAAACGATTTAATTTTATAAAATTAAACCATCACACTCAAATCGGCTCTAATAAAAAGTAGCGCGGATTTCCGAACTGTTTTCAATAAAAGCAATGTAGAGAGTAGAGAGTAGTACATACAGTACTGGTACTAGCTAGTACCTGTGCAAAGAAGAGTGGATAGGAAGAAATGTCGCCGGAGTAGTCAACCATAGGAGCCAGCTGCCGTTGCTCAGCCGAAGGTGTAAAGTCACCAAAATCATCAACGGTGGAGTCTGTTTCGGCCTCCACAAACAAAACACCTTCTCCATTACAATTAATCTCAAGCCTACCCTCTTGATCCCTAGCCAGACGGCCTGCCATGGGATAGAAAGACACAAGAACATTGCTCAAGGCCTCTTTCAAAACCCGAGCATCGAAGAAATTTGATGACCCGTTTGGCCTGTAGAAATAGACTGTGAGAATATGGATTCTCCCAACCACTAAGTCCAAGTTTGAGTTCCATAGCTTCTCACTTGGTGTAGCCTTTGCTGGGCACACCATTGTTGACTCCTTCACTTTGATCTTCATCTTCTTCTCACTTCCCATGCCACAAATATATGAGAGAAATTCAACTTAAATACTAACCCTTCCTTTTTCTAAGGCAGCTGCCCTGAAAATCAAGAAAAGTATATTCTATGACAAAGCGTTTTGAGTAATTATGTGACATCCATAAGGATTCACAAAAAATTCTAAGGCAGCTGCCCTGAAAATTGAATTATTAAAGTTGAAGGGCTAAAATTTCTATGGTTCGATCAGACTTCAGAGCCCGCTAAGACTCGGCTGGAAGTTCTATGGTTACAATGCAGTTGTAACATTTGAAAATAAGGTAATTATAAAATTGTTTGTGTGGGGTAAATTTGAAAAATGTAGGCATTATTCATAGTGGATTTTAATTACAGTACAACTTCTCAAATAAAGTAGTGGATTCTTTTCATGAAAAAATAGGATAATTCCGTAGATCTTTCTAACCATAATACATCCTTACCATATTTTCAATGTGTATATAATAGTACTCTCCCTGTTCTAAAATAAGGTCACTTTTTAGTATTTTTTCAAAATTTAAGAAAAATTAAGTGTAGACTATTTTGGTAGTGTGTGTGTATATATATATATATATATATATATGTGTGTGTGTGTGTGTGTGTGTGTGTGTGTGTGTGTGTGTGTGTGTGTGTGTGAATATGACAAATAACAAAAGAGTAATGTTACATTTACATAATTTATCTTTCAACACTTTAAAAGTAGATGATAATGAAATCTTAGGCTATGTTTGGATACCTAAATTCCATTGCTTGGAATTAGAATTGGAGTCTCCAAAACTAATTCCGTCGTTTAAAAACACAATTAAAATTTTGAATTGGAATTAAATTACAGTTCCAAATGCCTCAATTCCATAAAACTATTTCTATACTAAAACCTAATACTTTAAATTCAAAATTTTGTTCATTTTTTTCCTCTATTACTTAACACAATAACAACTCACCTTTCTTTCATCAACACCATCACCGTCGGCCACCACGTCCGGCCCCGCCAGCAGTCACACCCGAATTCCGGCCGCCGCCAACTGGCGGCTAACCACCACCACCACCACTATAAGCTATTTATTTTTTTAAAATTTAAAAAGATTATAATTTTGTTGTTAGTAAAGATTGAATGTTTGCCATTTAAAATCACTAACCACCACTACCATTAGGCTAGCCTAGATATTTGATATATTATTTAAATCTTATTTTTAACTATAATCTAGAATTACAATTGAATTTCATACATTATCCAAACTATAAAATTGCTATGATTTTGAAAACAAATTTAACATTATTTAAATTTCATAAAATTTAAATATTTATAGAATTAAAAAAAGATGTATCCAAACGGACCTTAAATATAAGTATCATTTTTCGTAACAAAATAAACTTTACGGAAATGAGAGGCTCGTTATGAGACGAAACCTATTGAAAAACAAGACACGCGATTAGAATGGTGGAATATTAGTTAAGATGGTAAGTATACCTTGTTTGGCAAGAGACAAGAAGTAAGGCTGCTGGAGAACAAGAGAAGCTGGCTTTTATCTGTGTGTTGGTATGTGAGTGCATGTAAGAGAGAGAGAAGTTTATGATGGCTGTGTGTGTGTGTGTGTGTGTGAGAGAGAGAGAGAGAGAGGGAGAGAGTAGTTTCTGAATGGATCGCAGCCTTGTAAGATGTGAGAGGTTGAGGTTTATATAGGCAAGAAGATGTGTGTAATATGTATCCATCGTAGCTTATTGTGATCCACATGTACAAAATGAATATAAAATCATAGGTGCTTAACGACTAGAGCGGGGTGGAACATTCTATTATATGGTGTTCATTTTTGAATATAACCTTTTTTGCCAAGACATACAAATTTTATCTTTTATTTTTAAACGCCTTTTGACAAAACAAATCGATTCCATTAAGGTAAATGCATGTCACCTTCTTCTGGCTTTAATTTTTTTTTTTTTTTTACTTTGACTAAATTTTATTCGTTTATTTATAATAATTAAGCAATATTACTACTTTCTTACATCATTTAAATAAATAATAATAATCACCAAAGAACGAAGGGAGGAACACGTAGATGTCTTTCGTGTCACACACTAACCATTTACTTGTACAATTAATTGAAACTTAATAAGAAATTATATACAAGTTTCTTTTATAGGGAATGACATATTTGTTAGTGGCGAAGTTATATAGAAATTTATTTTTTCAAAAATTATTGGAATTTATTAGTATTAATTGCCTTTTTTTTTTTTTGATATCCTAAATCTACCCTAAACTCCCAAAGAGACCCCCCAATGAGATTCGACCTTAAGACCCCCAACGAGATTCAACCTTGGGGACCAACAGCAGGAGAAGTGAGGCTCTAACCAGTAGAGCAATCACTAATGAGTTGTTTGGTAGTTGGGCAGGGATAAACAGTAATATTAATCCCGGTGCTATTAGCACACTCATTATTAATCATCACTTATAAATTGGTGGTAGTTTTGGAATTAAAAATATTAGTGACATATTTTTTTTAGTGAGATCGCTAATAATACCAACCTCGCCCTTGGTATTATTAGTGAGGAGATAAAGACTTTATCCGGATAACTCGTGCTATTAGTCCCAACCGCTTATTATGTACCAAACATTCGACTATTCGACTTATTAATCCTATCCGGCCTTAATCTTAACTACCAAATGGCTCCTAAATCTATTAATTGCCATCTTTTTAAAAATCAAATATATGGGTTATTTTCACTCCTTAATTTGCGAAACTGTCTGCCCCATTTTGAAAATTTCCTTCCTTATTGGAGAAACTTTGTTCATGTTACACTAGTCCTTCAATAGTTGGTTATATTTAGTCAAATATGTTTCAAAGTAAATATTAATTTTTATTTGGATGGTATAATTTTATAAATTTTCAGAGACAAATTCTCCATGTGTTCAAAAGGAAAGTGATATTTTGATATTTTTTTTGGTTAATTTAATCAATTTTTAAATTAATGTTTAACTATAATTTTGTTCAATTATGAAACATTTGAATTATACTCCCTCCGTAGCAAAATGAGTGTTCATTATAGACCTGTTAGGTTATATGTGGACACTAAGAACGTTAATATATACCCCATCCGTTCCAGGCAAATAATTCACTATACTATTTTGTGATGTTCCATTCAAAGAGTCCACTTTAAAAATTATACTTACAATCTCCATAAAACTTTCAACTTTACTCTTCACATGTGGTACATACCTATTAATTATGCTAAAATATTATTGTAATTAAGACCAACTTCAATACTACATTATATCCCTTAATAATTAAATTTTTCAAATATGGACTCTTTGGATGGAACGGAGGGTATGTGCTACTAAAATATCTCAAAAATTAACTTTTTAAATTTTTGTAAAAAATTAAAAATAAGCAATTATTTTGAGACGAAAAGTCAGAGAAATACTCTTAAGAATAATTTAAAAAATTATTACTTTATTTTATCTTTCGCTTTGAAGCATCTTACCGCAGATGCTTCATTTAGGTTCTGTTAAGAAATTTGGTAGATTGACTAAAGATCTATTTTCCATTTTGCTTGTAATGACATGATATATGTTGTTCTTAAGGGGTGGTCCAGTGGTAGGGTGGGCTTCACAGATTATGAGGTCTCGGGTTTGATTTCTTCCGACGCCCCCTTAGGACATAAATAAAAAAATTAAAAAAATTAAAAAGACATGATTTATGTTTAATTGTTTCATTTTTTGCCTTTTCATTTGGTTTTATCGTTCAATTTCACAATTCATAAAAGAATTTCTTGAAAAGAAGGGTGTTATCAGACTTTCATTTCATTTCACAGTGATACACATTTTTCATTTTCATTTTATTTTTCTTTTTCAATCATGGAAACAATAGTAAGATTAATGAAAAAAAAATTAGAATTTCATAAAGACAAGTGATTTTCTTATGAAATTTTAGTAAAGTTGACCAAATATAGTCATAATGAAAACGATTATTTTGTGCATGTAGGGAATAGTTAAATTAACTAAATTGTCCATTCCAATATAAACAAAAAAAAAAAGATTTAGCTGTAGGGGACAAATCTTTTCAGCAGCCAGAGGTATTGGTCAAATTCATCAGTGATTTGGACACCATTGCCATTGGGCAGCCTAATTAATAGAGGTAATTGGTTCTTAATTACAATTCACAACCCACAATTAAGAATTCACAACCCACAAGCAACACTTTCGTGTCTGACTACCCTTCGTATATATGACTGAGAAATTCTAAAAGAAAACGATGTTAAGATGTGGCACAATTGATGAAATGAAATCATGTCGAAAAGATGTTGCTTCTTCTCCCCTTTTTTTTTTTTTAAATACCTGAAAAAGAAAAGTACTAGATTTGTAAATCAAGCAACTTTAACATACTTTATCTATCTTGAAAATTGTTATTAACACTAACTTTTCAATTGAAGTACTCTATTAATATTTTATTTTACTTGTACTAAATACTTTAAATAGAGTAATGTAAGATGTCGCGAGAAAAAACATACATTTATTACTTTTTTTTTTTTTAAACCACATTTATTACATTTTTTTTTAACTCTATTAATATTTTTTTTTTTTGAAACCACATTTATTACATTTTAGGTAGTACAATTTCAATCATCTAAAATATTATTAAGAATACTATAAGAACAAGTAATTATATTTATTTATAGATGTTTTTGTGAGTAGCACGTATGAGGTGATTATTCGAAAATCGAAATGCATACTCCACTCCAGCGTGGGGATGCTCCGTAAATCGCCCTTTCCACTTGGGGGGGATCAATTAATTTGGTGAAGACGGTTTTTAGCAGGCGGTAGAGCTATTGGTCAAAATTCATTAGTGATATGGGGACCATTCATTAATGGGCCAGCCTAATGCCACTGCCAGGAAGTTATCCTAAAAGAAGAAATGGGCCGGAAGCAGTTGGTCATTTAATTACACAATTATCCGAAGTGACATCAATCAATCCTATCTAATCTGTGTGCATTAATTAAAACACACTTGTCAATGTCTCTGTGCATTATTATTAATAACACACATGTCAATGGCTGCAGTTTAAGAGACGAGAGATTTTTCCCCTTTTTTTCTAAATTTTTAAATTTTTTTTTTTTTTTCCTTTTAGAGCCGTAGAAAGGGATGGAATGACAGGACTTACGTTTTATAAAGCTTCAGCTCTACAACCGACTGAACCACCCATTAAGAAGAACATTGTTTTGAATAGTTGTTCAAAGACCAATTTTAATAGGTAAGAGTTTATCGTATCATTATTACCCACAAGAAATAATGTTAAGAAATTGCCCGGCCCCAATTGATTTATATTCCTAAGTTCCAATTTCCATAAGAAGGAAAAACATTACAAGGGAAGAAAAACTCACTTTGTAGGCTATCGTATCTGTTACTCCCTCCGTTCCGAATAAATATTTCTAGGGGATAAAACATATAAATTAAGAAACATAATTAATGATGTGCTGTAAAATTTATTCTGACAATAATACCTATGAACATTAATTGAGTTCAACTACTTTAAATAATTGAGTTTGTTTGGGATGTGTTATATTAAATAAAGCTTTAAGGGTATATTAGGAAGAATGATAGAAAATAGGTAGATCAAAAGTCTTTAGAAATATTAGTTGAGACATCTCAAAATAAAAAGTAGGAATATTTATCTGAGACGGAGGGAGTAACTTACAAGTAGTACTCTCCGTCCGCAATAATATAATTGTTCCCGATTGGTTTACATGAGATTTAAAAAGTAGTTGAATTCATATAATTTTTTTTAATACTCTCAAAATATTTTTTTGGTGGTGTCAATTCAATAAATTCTTCTTCTTTTTTTTATCTCACAATTATATGGACATAATAGACAATTTGCACAAAAAAATTCTAAAAATAATAAAAGAATTCTTATTTTAAAACATTCCAAAGTAAAATATTGAGCACTTATTTTGAGAGAGAGAGAGAGAGAGTATACTAATTCATTTGATTATAAGCTATTCCTATAAAATCAACCGAGAGAACCCTCAAAACTAGCTTAAAAATTTAGGTTACTATGGGTATTCTTTTCTTTTTAATATGAAAGATGACAAGACAAATAATACCTCTAAAAATATATCATGTGCTGGGTACATGGGTAAAATACCACCTATTTATCGGTAAAAATGGATGCAAGAACGGATCGATGGCAATAAAATAGAGTAAGTCTCTTATGAGACCGTTTTACGAATTTTAATTCGTAAGATGTAGCTCACTCTCTCACAGTTCAACCCACCAATTCTATAGGTCAGGTCATAAAAATTCGTATTACAAAAAATACCCACAACATAGTCTTTTTAAAAATTTTGCCATAAAAATAATATAGAGAAGTGAAAAAAACACATAATAGAACAATACAAGGACGTTTTTCGCTATTTTAAAAAAGTAGAAGAATGTTTGGTACATTTTATCTAATTTAGTACCACAAAGTCACAAAGATACATAGACCGAGAGACAAAACAACTCATTTTCATACAAGTTTTTTTTCTATGAATTGCGGTTTGACCAGTGCAGCTGCCATGTGACGATTGTTTTGGAACATGCGATTTCATATTTTCATCAACCAAAACCCGTCCAAGTTCCCCCCCCCCCCATCCCATTAGGGCAAGTCAAATTCAAATTTTAATACCTATTGAATGTCCTAGTATCTCCAATAGTAAAAATAAGAGAGTACTAAATTTTGTATTAGTCCTAAAAGAAGTAGCAAAATTGTTATCATGTGAAGGACTTCGCTAAATTTTAAATTTGATTCCTATGAATAAGAACTATCGTTAGACTTGCCCTTAAAAAAAGAAAATGATAAGAATACAAATATTTTTATATAAAATTTTTGTATAAATGTAGGTGTTAAATATGTGGTCAATTAAAAGGTGATATTTACATTATATGTCTTGTAATATATAACCAATTAAAAATTTGTTTCTATTTTAAGATGAAAAAATTGTACTCCCTCCGTCCCTAAATTATTATCTTTTTTTTCTTTTTGTCCTCTTAAAGAAAATTACACAGTATATCAATATTAATAATTAAGTTAATTATTTTTTTTAATTCATTTATCGAATCAAATAAAATAATAATTAAAAATCGGAGAGAGTACAATAAAATTTATGTCCCTATCAACGCTCATTTGAAAAAGTCTAGGTGCGTGCACTCAAACAGTCACTTCCAAAAAATTAAGGCAGGACTAGTGACCCACAAAAAGTTTTTGAACCGACTCTCAAGGTTTTGGTCACAAGAAGCAAACCATAAAAAATAAATAAAAAATAAATAAAAACTAAATAGTCTGGAAACAAAGTTAGCTGCCACTCTGGGTTAACCTTTGTAATTGGGTCTATTAGCAGTCAAGGTAATACTTACTCCCTCTGTTTTAAAATATTTGTCGTTTTAACTCTAAAAATTTGTTTCAAAAAGATTATCGTTTTAAGTTTCCAATGCATGTTTTACCTAATTTACTCTTGTCTTCTCACAAGTTCCAATAATTAATCATCTCTTCATTAAATACTTTATCTTCTCACAATTGCTATCTCCTTCTAATTTATCTTTTCAACTACTCCTAGCACAAAAATTAAAGATATTTAATAAGGGTATATTTGTCAACTTATAAAATTTCTTAATATGTGTGCACAACTCTAAAACGTCAATCTTTTTGAAACGAAGGGAGTATTAAATTTTGGATTCTTAAAGGTGATACAGTGGTAGAGTTTGGAAACACATTCTTTAGAGCTTCTCAAATGTAATCATCTGTCTATAAAAAAATGTTAGACACGTTCTTATGCTAAGAGCATCTCTAATGCTATCATCTAATTTCTCCTTTGTGATATGTTTAGACAAGAAGACACCTTTCATAAGTGGTAAAAAATTTAAATGATAGAGAGTCATCTTTTAAAACGTGCTCCAATGCAAGATTTCTTTTAAAACATTCTTTTAGATGTAGGCATTGTTTTATAATTAATTACAATAAATAAAAAATATAAATTACTCCTACTATAACTGATTGACGATAAAAAATAAAAATAAAAAAGTGACGGTAAATGACGTAGATGAAAAGACATCCTCTAGTCGATCTTCTAGAAGTAGAGGATCACGTAGAAGATGTCTTTCTAACTAAATGTCACATCATCTCCACCTCAGCATTAGAGGTTTGTATTGGAAAAGATTTTTTTGAAAAAATCTATTTTTTCTACGTGTCAAACATTTTTTTACGGTTTAAAAATAAGCTCGAATAAATAAAAATTTTAAGAGGTTTTCATGTATGTCAATTTCACTGCCACACAAATCGAGATTGAATAAATAGGGTTTGTTATTTAGTCAAGAAATAATGACTTTATAAGTCCCTCGACTATGGCCAATTTTATTATTAATCCTTGAACAAAATTTCGTGCGGTTTTTCTCCCTACCATTTCAAATTTGCACGCCGGAAGTCCTTTTGATGGATGTCGTTAGTGATTTGCCATTAAATTGTTCATGTGGCTCCCACATGCGTTTGACCAAGGGCGAAAATGAAATTTCACCCATCATCTTCTTCACTTCTTCAACCCCAATTCACTAAAATCACCTAAATCATCAAACCCTAATTCTTTGAATTGTTAAAGAAAAAAAAAACAAAAAACAACCATAGCAAACTTGCAAGCTTCGCACGCAAAGGACAGTCATGGAAAACCTTAGAATCTGACCCAGATCTGTCCACGGTTGGCCCAAAAATCAAATTTAATCCAGATCTATCTATGAAACTATAAGTTGAAAAAAGGGTATGATTTGGGAGATTTTGAATTAAAATTGGTTTATGTAAGATGACGAGAAAGAGACTGTAACGGAGATGGTGTTTGAGAGTGACCGGAGAGAGGCGGGGACTGGTGTTGGGGATGGGGGGATGGCCAGAGGGAAGAGATGAAGGTTGGGGCTGGAAATCTCGCGTGGGGGCGAGGGTCGTGCCGTGCTGGAAGTGAGACCGGAGTATTGCGTTTGTCGGATCGGAGGAAGGGGAGAACAATCAGAACTGAGAGAAATCGAGCACTCGGCAAGGCTTGCCAGCGATTAGGATGCAACCAGAGTTAGGTCGTTGGTTGGAGATCTGAGAGGGATTCCTGGATCGGTAGTGGCGAACAGTGATGGCAAGATGGAGCGGCTTGGCCTGAGATGGAGCTGCTGTGTTTGCCGAATTTAGGGACTCGTCCATAAAATCCACCACTAATAAAGTGTTCCAATTTCTATAAATCAAACACACACACACACACACACACACTAATTTGGGTTTGAAGATGGTGAAGAATATGATATGAGAAATTTTATTTTTGGCCTTGATCAAACACATGTTAGAAACACACGAGCAACTTAACGACATTCATTAAAAAGACTTCCGACGTGTAAATTTGAAATGATAGGAATGAAAATCGCACGAAATTTGTTAAGAAATTAATAGTGAAATCGGTCATAGTCGAGGGACTTGTAAAGTCAACGTCCCTTTAGTCAATTTATAGTCATGATAATGTTAATGAACTAGAATTATGGACCACCACCTAAATGAGTTGTGTGATGACACGTAACTCTCTGAAGTCATGCAGTACACCACTAGAAAGTCTATTACACTTACTTGTTGATTACGGTTAGAATTTTTCATCATATGTTCAATTCAATTGTTATGAGTTAAGCAAGTTCAAAATTTCTAATGGGGAATACTCGTATTGAATTCACCCCCTCATTATTCACTTGCCTATTCCCCCAAGAAAGGTATACCAAAAGAGCTTAGTAGGTTTCTGATTATTAACCTTTCCAATTACGCCAAGGAAAGTATGCAATGATTATTCAATCAACACGTCTTCCATTCCAAAATTATCTTTTCTTTTTTATGAATTCCCTATGTGTCTTTAAATGAGTGTCTATTTCTTTCTTTTTTTCAATAAATTTTTATTTTTATATAAATTTACTAATTTCATCTTCGACATATGTAGTCATTGAAGGCATTAATGTATATGTGTTATTACAACGGTCCAAAAGTAAGCTTTCTTTAATTTTAGTGAAAAAATAAACACTCATTTAGAGACAGAGAAGTAAGAAATGAGTATTCTTATGTTACTTTATAAAAAATAGAATTACAAAAAGCTTTTATCCAAAACATTCCCCAATGAGTTTATTTTAATATATTGGACAGTATAAATGTTTACTATATAGAAGCATCCAAAAAAACTTTGTTGCTGACTGATGTGTATCAGACATTCTTGTAGTTGATAATTTATGTACTATTTAGATAATAAAAAAGTATACCGATGCCTTCTAATTTTTTTTACATTTTTTGCCAATCGTATAACTCAAAATAAAAACAAAAGCAATCGAGCATCAAAAATTAAAATTTTTGTTTACAAATTTGAGAATATATTTAAAATGTGATAAGAAAATTAAGTATAAGCCTTCTCCAATAGTTTGGTATATATCCAATCGAACTAGAATTTAGGACACTTGTGTATAATATATATATATATTTGTGTATATATATATATATATATATATATATATATATTACTTTGACAATGTATCAAAATCTTATTTATATTTCTATATAATACTCCCTCCGTCCCTAAATGAGTTTCAATTTTAAATTTTTTTTCGTCTCAAAATGAGTGTCTATTCTGTATAAGTTTATTATTTCACCTTTTACATATATCATATCTTAGCGTGGACTTCTCATGTTATAGGGCTAACTTCACTATTGGTCCCTGTACTATTTCAAAGTCCACGAGCAGTCCCTGTACAATGAAAATGCACGCCACTGACCAAAGTATGTGTTTTTTGTCCACCGGTAGTCCCTTGCCCTACCTCCGTCACGGTAAATGCCGTTAAGTGAACACATGCTCTCTCACATGCACTAGAAACGAGGGCAAATGAGTCTTTCCAATCCTAGGCTGTCTTAAACGCGCAATATGCCAGATTGTCAACACAATAAAACATCAATTAGGGATTAAGGCTCACAGATTCAATTGAGCGAACAAGAGTCCTAGGGTTTCACAAGTGCAATTAAAGGAAGAATCTAACCATCGCAGTGGATTTTTGCAACGAAGATGGTTACAATATGGGAGATTCGAAAAGGAGACTGGAGTTTTTATCGTGATAGCCCATATTGTAAGTCCTTTATGCCCTGTTTTTTAAAACTTTCAAGTTAGCTCATTTTGAGTTGTTTATTTGTTGATATGTAATAATTTTGAGTTTTTTTGGTTGATAAGTGAGAATTTCGAGTGTATTTTATCTATATGTGAGAACTTTGACTTATGTTTTGTTCGATTTGTTATGAGTTGAATTTGTTATGTGTTCAATTTTTATGAGTTGAATGTGTTCAATTTGTTATGAGTTTGCATTCTACTCTGCACATGTGGCTAATAGTTGGAGTAAAGAAATCAATTTTTTTTACCCTCTTCTGTAAAGTGTTCAGTATATTGTGGTCCCTATATTGCTGTGATATTCCTCTTTTGTTGTTTTATTCCCCCTTTTCTAAAGAATAGTTAGATTGTTTAAAGGGTTGTGTGTTTGCATTCTACTCAGTACATTGTGGTCCCTCTATTGTTTGTTTATTTTAAAGTTTATTTGTTTAATGGGATGGGATTGGCTTTTTGTAAGCATTTATTTTTGTGAATGTGTGTAGGGAATGGGTTGTTCTCTGCTTTAAATGCATTTTTGCTGTGATGTTGTAAAATGTATGGATGAGGTTGTTCCTTCTTAAAGTGCATAGTAAATTATAAAGTATTGTTTTGTAAGACTTGTGGTCCCTCTTGTGTTTGTGTGTTTGTTTGCATAGTTATGTAAAGTGTAGGGATGATGTTGTTGTGTGTTTTAAATGTCTTTTTTTTTAACACATGCAATTAATTCTCTTTTAAATACAGTCACACAGAGTACCTTTTTTACCTTAAAAGTTCATCATGGGGGTCACCTTACATGCAATCCTGTGATAGTATATGTTGGGCCTACATTTTTAGTCAACTTGTTTACAACTTACATATATCATCTTGACACTTACAACTTGAGTTCTCCTACTGCACCTTGACATTTTTTGCAGGTTGAATTATTGTTACATTACAACCTATTTTTTAGGAAGTATGTTACCAGATAAAGGAGACTGAGTCAACAAACGTTCCTTCATCAAACAAAGCCAGCAAGGGATCCTTATCTCTTCAAACCAACATTGTGGCGAGAATACCTCAACAACTTCAACCAATTTCCTATATTCTAGGCTTGTTTGTTTTCTTTGCATTTGAGGTATAAAAAGGGAGGAACACATGTATTTTACACACACATTCTCACTAGCTCAAGCTCCCTAGTATACGCTCTTAGTCTTGTATTCAACTTGGTTAATCAATCACTTGGTCAAGGCAGTTCCCTAAAACCTCCCGGGGTTTGTGCGAACAAGTTCAAGGGCTTTCCCTAGTTAACAAAATCCTTTGAGTTCATTTCTATAGCATTTCATAATCATTGTACCCAGATTCAAATCCTTTTGTCATCTTTCTTATTACTAGTTTCCTCGTAGAAATTTGACCAAAACAATTTGGCGCCATCCGTGGGACACTTTGATTATTTATATAGAAATGGCCAATCCATCGCCTGGTAGTCTTGGTGAGAGGAACCACCACTTCCCGTTCCGGTATCTCGTGCAATCCGTCTTCAAATCCGAAGCCGCCAATATGGAGCTAATGTCTAACATGGTCACGATATTGAAAAAGTGATCGACTTGACGCTCAAGAGCATACAAACACTATGATACTCAATGCCATTGATTCCATGCGTAAAGGAAAGCAAACCGAAACTCAAACATCTACTCCATTTTCACCTTTGCATCCTAGATCTTTGTTTGGTGCAGTACAGGACCAAGCCATGTTGGAGATATCCCTATGTCTAGTACCTTACCGGAAAGTACAATCATGACGTCAATTCCAACCTCGAGGCCACGGTTCAACTTTACAACTAGCCAACCCGTGTTGACGTCTTGCTATACCTACGCACCCTCGATGGGGCAAACAGGAGTTTCTTTAATACTTTTGACGCTTCGCATCCCGTTTAATAATAATTCTCTTTTGCGAAAGTCAACTTATTAGGGAAATGCAAACCATAAAAGAATTGCTTCGAGGTGTGCCGGAGTCAACTTGCCTCATCACCAAATTTCCCCAACTTGCTACAACGAATCCCGTTTTGTTCCAGCCATAGCTAATGTGGAAATCCCAAAGAAATTTTCAGTCCCTCATATGAAGAAGTATGATGGAAGTACCGATCCAGAGAACATGTGTTGTATCAAGAATCAATGGACATTATAAGTATCCCCCTGTTTTTAAAGAAGCATGTTTTGCAGGGGCTTTGGCTCAACTCTATCGGACCAGCTTTAAAATGGCTAACAGACTTCCTCTTAACTCTATTTCTTCCTATGCTCAACTTGTCGCATGTTCACTAATCAATTTTCATGCAACAGGCGTTCGACAAGTTGACCAATGACCTTACGTAATGTGCAAACCTAATGAGAGTCTTAAGGAATATTTGCACAGGTTTAATAAAGAAGCGGTGACCATACCCAATCTGGATATGTCCACGGCTACCGAAGCATTCCGTATTGGCCCGAGAAAGAACTCTCCATTTTATAATGAGTGGTGATGACACCCGCCAACTTGAAGAAATAAGGACCGAGCCTTACGATTCATCGATTGGAGGAGGACATCTAGCAATGGAAAAGTCAATTGGAAGGACCCTCTATTTGAGCCATCGGACAGAAAATCGACTCCCACCATTATAAGTCTAGCAGGGCAAACCCCGTTAAATCCGAATCTTCTAAAGTTCATTTTGTAGATGATGATCAAGATGGAGATGATAATGACTACCCTAGAATTTCGACTATTGCTTTTCGTGGATATTGCAGAGTTCTTTGCGCCATGGAGAATCTTGGAGATAGAGCAAGATGGCCTAAGAAAGTGACAAGCCCACAACTTGGAAGGATAAGTCCAAGTGGTGTGCATTTCATGAGGAATTCGGGCATACTATCGAAAATTGTTTCGCCTTGAGGAAGGAGATTGCTCATTTATTGTCAAAAGGACTCCTCAAGGATCTGTTGGGTAAGAAGAGGGTCGAAGTGAATCCAAAGAACCCGATTCGTGGAGCGCCACCGAGAAAGTTATACCTCCTCCACCACCAAGGTAGTAAATGTTATTTCGGTGGATCCTATATTTGTGGTACAACTTATTCTGCAGCCAAGCGTCATGCCAAGAGCTCAAAGGAGGATCGCCGAACGCCTTCAAGATGCCGCGACTTCACGATGGTCAAGTTATCTCCTTCGAAGATGAAGACAAGGATAACACGCTGGACCCCCATCATGATGGTCTAGTTGTCCAAGTTCGATAGCTAATTGTATGGTCAAGAGGATCCTTATTGATGGTGGTAGCTCTGTAATATAATCTTTACCCATGCTCGCAAGAGATGGGCATTCCTTTATCGAAGTTGTGAGGAATTCATCCGTACTAGTAGGGTTCAGTGGCGAAGTAAAACATTGGAGAAATCAAGTTGCCTCTCTATCCGGAAGGTATGAATTCTATGGAAAGATTCGTGTAATCGAATGTTCTTCTTCGTACAATGTCATTTTAGGTAGGCCGTGGATCCACAACATGAAAGCCGTGCCGTCAACCTATCACCAGTGTGTCAAGTTCCCAACTCCTTGGGGTGTAGCCAAGTTGAAGGGCAATCGCAGCTTTCTAAAGAGTGCTACAAGGTCAACATGAAGGCAAGTTCGGTCCTCGTCCCGCATAGCAATTAAAGAAAAAGGCCCGGATGTTATTGAAGCGAGAGCACGAGACGAAGAGTGTTTCGTTGATGAATCAAATCCCGAGGCCCAAGTGCAAGTTGGTACAGATCTTCCGACCGAAGTTGAGGAAGAGCCGATCGAGTTTTTGAAAAGTCGAAATGCTTTGTTTTGCATGGAAACACGAAGACATGACAGAATAAGCAAGGACGTCATTACTCACAAGTTAAATATTGATCCAACTATTCGTCCCGTCCACCGTAAAGGAGAAAGTTTGCCCATGAACGCAACTGATTATTAAAGATGAAGTTGAAAGGCTTTTGAGAGCCAAGATGATCAAGGAAGTACAATATCCAAGATGGTGGCCAATGTTGTGGTGGTAGAGAAGAAGAATGGCAAGTGGCGAGTATGCGTAGACTTCACGGACTGAACAAGGCCTGCCCGAAAGATCCATTTCCTCTTCCTCATATTGATTCTCTAGTCGATGAGACACTGGACATGATATCTTGACATTCATGGATGCATCCTCGGGATTTCAAAAATTCAAATGGAACCCTCGCATCAAGAAGATACGGCCTTTATGACTCCGAAGGTATATATTGTTATATTGCTATGCCATTTGGTCTTAAAAATGCAGGGCAACTTATCAAAGACCGGTAAACAAGATGTTCAAAGATCAACTTGGCAAGACGATGGAAGTCTACATAGATGATATGGTAGTCAAGTCCAAGCATATTGAAGATCACGTGGAGCATCTTGCCGAGGCATTTAACATCTTGAAAGCTTTCAACATGAAGCTCAATCCAGCGAAGTGCAACTTTGGTGTTAAAGCAGGAAGTTCTTGGGCCATATGGTGACTAAGAGAGGAATTGAAGCCATCCGAACAAATCAAAGCTATCCTCAACTTGGAATCTCCCAAGAATATTAAAGACGTCCAAAGGTTAACCTAGAGTAGCTGCCTTAAATAGATTTATATCTAAATCATCCGATAAGTGCAGGTTATTCTATGAAGTGTTAAGAAAGAATAAACTATTCCAATGGACTCGATCAACATGAGGCAGCCTTCAAACAACTTAAGGAATACTTGATGACATCTCCCTACTTGCCAAACCGTAACGTGGTGAGCGCCTCTACTTGTATTTAGCCGTATCGAGAATGCAGTTAGTGCGGTCCTAGTGAAAGAAATTCAAGGTGAACAAAGATCCCGTGTATTATGTAAGTAAGTCTCTACTAGATGCTGAAACAAGGTATTCTCATCTTGAAAAGTTAATTTTAGCTTTAACTACCGCCGCTACAAAATTGCGTCATTATTTTGAAACACATTCCATTATTAGAACTAATTATCCTATAAGAAGTGTGTTGAGAACTCCGAAATGTCGAAGATTAGCCAAGTGGTCGGTCAAGCTAAGCACATATGACATTTCATACGAGCCCGCAACCTATCAAATCTCAAGCTCTAGCGATTTCGTAGCGATTTCAGTCCAAGTCCGCAACCCGAGGTAGAACAAGAGGTACAACAGCTTGAAGGTAAAACAACTCCTAGATTTTGGACACTTTATACAGATGGAGCTTCAAATTCCAAAGGAATCGGCTTGGGAATCGTTCAAGTCCCCCAAGGCGATATCATACCTCAAGCCGTATCCCGTGAATTCAATGCGACGAATAATGAAGCCGAGTATGAGGCTTTAATCATGGGTTTAACTACTGCTTTAAGTTTAAATATTACTCATATAAATGTATATGTTGATTCTCAATTGCTCGCTAACCATTTCAATGGCAGCTACATGGCAAAACATTCCAAAATGACTCTATATCTTCAACATGTTAAAGCTTTGGCTTCAAAATTTCTGTCATTCTCATTGGAGCAGTCCCTAGAGAAGAGAATACGAGCATGCACCGGCCAACTTGGGATCAACTTGCAAATCTATGTTGCATACTAATATCCCCATTATTTATGTTAAATACCCACTATAGACCAAGTGGAAGAAACTCAAGAAGTGACTCGCCTAATGGGACACAAGTTACAAGTCCATCTTGGACCCAACCTATAATTGAGTTCCTTCAACTTGGAACTATACCACCCGATGTTAAGAATGCTAGATCCTTTAAAATGCGTACTTCAACTTTTGTTTTAATAGATAATGTCTTGTTCAAGAAATCTTTCGCGGACACTATTTGAGATGTATTGACAATGAACAAGTTGAACTCGTCGAAGGAGATCCATGAGGAACGTGTGGAAATCATTCCGTGGAAAGGCACGGCATCAAAGGCCCTCAGACTGGTTATTACGGCCAACAATGCGTCAGATGCTATGAGCTACGTACAAAAATGTGACGCCCGCCAAAGGCACAATAACATCTTGCATCAACCTCGAACCTCTACATCCTATTGTTTCATCTTGGCCCTTCATGAAATGGGGCATGGATATTGTGGGCAAGTTGCCTAAGGCTCCTGGAGGCAAAGTGTTCATGTTAGCAATGACCGACTATTTCTCAAAATGGATCGAGGCAGAGGCCTATGTGCAAGTAAGAGACAAAGAGGTAATTTCATTTTTAAAGAAGAATATTATTAGCGAGTTCGGTGTACCATCGAGATCATATGTGATAATGGATCCCAATTCATAAGTAAAAAGACTGGAGATTTTTGTGCTCGTTGGGGCATCAAGCCGATCACATCCACACCACCCATCCTCAAGCTAATGGTCAAGCTGAGTCAAGCAACAAGTTGATTGTCAACAACTTGAAGAAACGCCTAGATCAAAAGAAAGGAAAGTGGGTGAAGAATTACCACTTGTACTTTGGGCGCAGAACAACTACAAAAGGAGCCACAGTAGAACTCCATATTCTTTGGTGTTTGGAGCGAAGTCGTAATTCCAATGAGGTAACAATCCCAACAAAGAAGGTATGGTTTGTTAACTCAAGATGAAAATAACCTCTTGTTAACCCAAGATCTAGATACAATTGATGAGATCGGGATTTAGCCAAGATAAGAATGGCACTATCAACAACGGATTGCTAGAGCCTACAACAAGAATGTCGAATAAGAAGGTTCCAGGTCGGTGATTTAGTTTTGAGAAAAGTATTTCAAAATACTAGAGAACCGAATGCAGAAAATTGGCTCCCAAGTGGGAGGGACCATATCTCATTGATGAAGCCGGCAAAGGTGCATACCGGTTGTCAACCCCAAGTGGAGACAGGGTCCCTAGGAGTTGGAATGCCATTCATTTAAAGCTCTATTTTATGTAAGTCAAGTAGTTAACAACTAGACTTGTCGTATGAGTTAATTTATGTCAAGTTCATTTATGTATTTCAAATCTCAATTTTATTGGAAACCTTTACTAACTTAAGCATCGGAGGGGTGTTGGCTATGCTAACACCCAACCCTAACATGAATTTGTTTTGCAAGGTATACTAGCAAAGTAGGCTCAACATGTGAATACGCCGACGGCTCGAACATGTTGAGACCTAAACTGGAGCAGTTGAACATGTTAACACGCCAGACGGCTCCAACATGTTCAGACCTGAGATTAAGAAGTCCAACATGTGAACACGCCAAGACGGCTCCAACATGTTGTGACTTTAGCTGAGAGGGATGGAACATGTTGACACGCCAGACGGCCGATACTTGTTCTATCTCTTCAAACGACTTACCTCTAATCAAAGGTACATTTTGGTTAAAAGATTTACATCTTTTCTAAAGAGTTAAGGTTCTTACACCTTCGCCCGTGCGCACGATTTCACATCTATACAAGATGTGACTATTGGTTGTAACATTAACATGTTACCTATTGCTTAAATCGTAAACATTCTTATCTCGCTAACACAAGCAAATGTTTCTAAAAGAAACCTAGATTACTTCAATAAAAGTTCAGATGTTCCCAAGATTAGTGGATGAGTTGGTTAAGCCAACAAATCCTATCAACCTATGAAAAGCATGGAGTACTAGACCAACCTAGTACCCCTAAATAGATTGTTTGCGCTCTTATGAGCAGGTTACATGACCAACGAATAAAAAGCATAAATTGTTTATGACATCCTCCAGAACCTCTAAAGTATTCAAACTTTATCAACATTTTGGCCTACCGCCGTACATTGTCAATTTTTGGCAAACTTTTTAAATTTTTGTCTCTTTATATTCTTTTGAAAAATTTGAAAAGTTTGGGGGCAATTGTTGGGCCTACATTTTTAGTCAACTTGTTTACAACTTACATATATCATCTTGACACTTACAACTTGAGTTCTCCTACTCGCACCTTGACATTTTTGCGGGTTGAATTATTGTTACATTACAACCTATTTTTAGGAAGTATGTTACCGGATAAAGGAGACGAGTCAACAAACGTTCCTTCATCAAACAAAGCCGCAAGGGATCCTTATCTCTTCAAACCAACATTGTGGCGAGAATACCTCAACAACTTCAACCAATTTCCTATATTCTAGGCTTGTTTGTTTTCTTTGCATTTGAGGTATAAAAAGGGAGGAACACATGTATTTTACACACACATTCTCACTAGCTCAAGCTCCCTAGTATACGCTCTTAGTCTTGTATTCAACTTGGTTAATCAATCACTTGGTCAAGGCAGTTCCCTAAAACCTCCCGGGTTTTGTGCGGCGAACAAGCTTCAAGGGCTTTCCCTAGTTAACAAAATCCTTTGAGTTCATTTCTATAGCATTTCATAATCATTGTACCCAGATTCAAATCCTTTTTGTCATCTTTCTTATTACTAGTTTCCCTCGTAGAAATTTGACCAAAACAGTATACAGTGATGGAAAGATAAATTATGTTGATTACTTGATGGAGTCAGAGTTATGCATGCGTGTGCTTAAAGAGATGTTGCAGAAATTAGGTGTTATGGGTGATGGGACTAGGTTTTACTACATTTTAGAGCCAGGGACTAAACTTACATAAAGGACTAAAGTACTGTAAAAATGATGATGATTTCAAAATTGTATGTGATTAGGTGAAAATAGAAAGAAAAATTGAATTATTTGTTAAGGTTTCATATTCTGGATATGTGGCTTTAGAGGAGGTTAATGAGGAGCCAAATCCAGAAGTTAGTCAGCATAGGGTGATTAGTGGTTCTAGAAGGAACTTGACTTCATTTCTTGTTAGTGATGATGCGAATATCACTGATGAGCTTGAGTTTGAGATTGTAAATGAGATAGAGCATGATTTTGAGAGTGAAGATTCTGGGAAATGAAGTAAGTCAGAGAGTTGACAAGGGTAAAAAAAAAGTAGGTCAGGATGATGAGAGTGATGGTGAAAGTAGTTATGTTAATTCACAATATGCATACTCAGATGATTTGAAGAGTTTATGCACAACTGATGAGGAAGGAGAATTCACTAGATGGGAAAATGCAAAAACTAAACGTCCACAGTTTAACATGATCACTGATTTGAAGGATCCAAATTTTCAAGTAGGCGCATGACATATAAATCAGTTAAGGATGTTAGGATTGTCATATACTCATATGCAATTGCTAATAGGAGGGATGTCATATTGAAAAAGAATGACAAGCTCAGGATTGGGGCAATATGCAGAGGGAATAATGCATCCCCTTGGGCTATATAGGTGACTTATAGTCAATTCAACAATGATTGGGAAATTAGGACATGCAACAATGAACACATGTGCAACATGACTCATCATATAAAGTATGCAACAGCTACTTGGCTTGCTAAAGAATACATGAAGTCCATTAGGTCAACTCCTCACTAGTCAGTGGAGGCTTTTAGAGAACATGTGAGGTCTGACAAAGCAATTGATATATCTAGGAGTCAAGCATACAGAGCAAAGAAGATTGCAGAGGATTTGATTTAATTATGGAAATCACTCTGAGCAGTATGCTATTTTTAGGGATTATGTTGGTGAGGTATTGAGAACAAATCCTAGGTCAACAATCAGATTTTAATTTGAAGAGTACAATGAAGAAGATCCTGTCAGGAAGTTCAAGAGGTTGTACTGTTGTCTAGGGGCTTTAAAGGAAGGTTTCATGGCTGGTTGTAGGAAAGTGTTAGGATTTGATAGAGCTTTTCTTAAAGGTCCATTTCCAGGGAAATTACTAGCAATAGTTGGGATTGATGCTGATAATGGGATATATCCAGTTGCTTATGCAGTGGTTAAGACAGAGAATAAAGATGCATGGAAATGGTTTCTTGAATTGATAGTGGAAGATTTTCAAATCACCAACCAGCAGCATTGGGTATTCATTTTTAATGAACAGAAGGTAAATGTTGACTTTTCTGCATTTCATATACATGTGTAATTAATATTCATAAATTGTTAGACTTTATTTTATTGTAGTAAATGTTGACATTTATTATGTTGTTACTTTAATTTCATAGGGTTTAGTTCCAGCAGTCCAAAAGGTTTTACCTGGGGTAGAGCATAGGTGGTGCATTCAACAAATATTCAGTAACTTTAGGAAAGAACATAAGGGAAAGGCTTTGAAAGAATGTTTGCTCAAGATTGCTAGAGCAACTAATCAGAGGCATTTTGAGAGTGCTTAACAAAATTTTAAAAAGATAGATGTCAAGGCATATCAGTGGGCATTTAGTAAGGACCATAGTTATTGGTGTATGTCTTTTTGGACCACTACAGTGAAGTGTGATATTTCAATGAACAATCTATGTGAATCATTCAATGGATTCATAATTTCAGCTAGGAATAGGGCTATTATTAGCATGCTAGAAATAATTAGGAATTTGTTAATGAAGAGGATTCAAAGAAAGATGGTTGAAATCAATAAACAAATTGGTCCACTTTATATTAAGGTACAAGATGAGTTTGAGAGAACAAAGAAACAGACAATGAATTACATCAGTTCATGGAATGGAAGCAATTGGTACCAGGTTAGGGCACCTTGGGGAGAACAGTGCATAGTTTCACTTACTTCCTGAACTTGCAGTTGTGGGAAATGGGACTTAACAAGGATTCCTTGCTAACATGATGTGTCTCTTATCTACTTGCAAGGATCTAGTAGAGGTATCGGTGTGCCTGAAGAATAGGTTCATGAATATTACACTTTGAAAATGCAGGAAAAGATCTATTCGTACACCATTAATCCTATAAATGGTATAGATATGTGGGAACACCAAGAGTATATCCATATTGTTGCCCCAAACAGTTGTCCACAACCTGGTAGGCCAAGGAAACTTAGAAGGAGGGATCCAAATAAACCACCAAGACCAAGTGGTGGGGTAATAGGAAGAAATGGTAGAAAAATGAGTTGCCAAAGGTGTGAAAATTATGGTCATAATTTGAGGAGTTGCAAATGTCAAGGCTTTCATGGTTGCATGAAGAAACCAATATAGAAAAGAAAGAGAAAGAATTCTGATCAATCAAGTGAACAAGTAAGTATATATTATATAGTCTGATTGGTTACTTTTTCTATTTGGATTTGATAATAATGGTGACTTTATTTATTTTTTTCCAGGTTACAATTGATGGTAGTGCACCAATGGTAACTGAAACTAGAAATCCAAATCTAGAACATGATAGTTATGTTGCTACAAATTAAGTAATCTATGAAATTTTTTAACTTTCATTAAAATAAGTTTTAGAGGCAATCTTTTAACCATAAATTGTTTACATAAATTCCTAGGCAAGTCCAAGTCAAGGTAGGGGCAATGGCAATGAAAGGGGAAGACCCAGAGCAAGTAACAGCGGCAAAGCAGCTCAAGTGGTTACTGAAATTAGAAACCCAAATCCAGAACGTGATAGTTCTGTTGCTACAAATGAATTATGTTTTGAAATTATTTAACTTTCATTAGATTTGTGTATAATGAAGTAAGTTTTAAGGGCAATGTTTAACTATAAATTGTTTACATAAATTCTTAGGCAATTTCAAGTCTAGGCAGGGGCAATAAAAGTGGATGGCCAGAGGAAGTGGGTCCCAACCAAGTGTTAGGATGGATAATTTGTAACCACAAGCATAACCATCTAGTGGATCAACCCCAGCCTCCAAGCTTCATGACTGATGGATCACAACTAAGAAAGAAGGACAAAGGCAAGGTAAGAATGGGTTATTTAGACATTTAAAGTTCAAATATTCACTTTATGACCATGATTTGTAATGACATCTTTTTTGGGGATTTTAAGCCTAAGAAACAATGTAATTAGCTCTTTTGTAATTACCTCAATTAGAGAAACAATATGATTTTTGTTACTTTTGTAAGTATGCAAACAATGTGTACTTTTGTAAGTATACAAACAATAGAGGAAAGGCTTTGAAGGAGTGCTTGTAATTACCTCTTTTGTAAACTTGGAATACAGTGTGATCAAGTATCTGTTGTGATTAGTATGAAATGTGATTACTATTTTTTCTGAAACAGAGTTGTAATGTGATTTGTATCTTTTGTATATCTTTGAAGGAGTGCTTGGAAAATAATGTGACTGTGAAACAGAGTCTCACAATTGATTGTTTTGTTACTGTAAAACATAGTACAATCTGTTGGCATGGCTATCTATTTGCCTAACCTATCAGTCTTTCCAGAAGTTGCATTCATATGGTTCAAATTCTTTGTCAAGCAGGGTTAGAGTTCTGTTATGTAGGCATTCTCTTTTGTTCAAACATAACTCATTGTCAAAACACAAACCATTACTCACAAACACAAACCTTTCAATTTTAACTACAACACCATTGCTAAAACACAAACCATTAGTCTTTATCAACTAGTCATCATCATTGCCAAAAACATCATTTATATTCGAAATACAACACACGCTAAAAAAAAAAAAAAAAAAACTTGAACAACAACACCACTACCAAATACTTGGACAACAACAACATAGCAAAAAACATACAACATAAAATATAATTTAGTACGAAAATATCCAACCACTAGTCATCCAGATTGTAATAATCAACCAAGACAAAATTAACCCACCTCACATCCACCTTTGTTTCCTATTTTGCCTTGAAATAGTTGCTTCATAGTTGTTCACCCTTCTAAGTAGACCAGCGATAAATCTTGTTGATCTATCGCACATATGTGGATCAAATCACCTAAAGTAACCACAACCCCTGTTTTGCAACAAGAAGTTTTAAAAAAAAAAATCACAATTCTATTACATTACTACTCTCATACTCAACCAAAAGAAACAAGAAATATTCCTCTTATACACAACAAAGCCGAAAAATGACCTAAATTTAAAGCATTTTTTTACTGACCTAAATTAATAAAAAAGATAGAAATAAAAGAGGAAATATAAGGAAACCTACTTCTTGAGAACAACTAAAGAATCGTCTTCCAGGGTTGGCAATAGTCCAAGAAGTTTTGATTGCTACCCTAGATCCACACACACAGTAGAGATCAGTCATTTTCATTCTTCAATGTTGTATTTTTGCTGCTTTAATGGAGGTCAATCTCCATTAGATATAGGTTAGAAGGAGGCGGGAACATTTGACGCTAAAGAAGGGTTAACAGACTAGGTCCACCATTGGAAATGACTTATTTGCCCTCGTTCTAGTGCACGTGAGAGAGAGCATATGTTCATTTAACGGCATTTATCGTGACGGAGTTAGGGCAAGGTACTACCTGTGGACAAACAATGCATACTTTGGTCAGTGGCATGCGTTTCCATTGTACATTGCTCGTGGACTTTCAAATAGTACAAGGACCAATGGTGAAGTTAGCCCTATGTTATATGTGGACATTAAGGGCATGAGTGTACTTATGCTACTAAATTGATTCAAAAGTCAACTTTTTAAGTTACAGTGAAAAATTAAAAATGAACACCCATTTAGAGATGGGAGAATAATTAAAATTTACGGAACCCTAATATTTATAAAATAGGTAAAGGTTAAAATCTGTCCATATTTGACAACTACACTGGTGGATTGGAAATCGAGAATTATAAAATAGGTAAAAGTTAAAATCTGTCCATATTTGACAACTACACTGGCGAGATTGGAAATCGAAAAATAATAATTGTCCAAATAGTAGGTTTTTAGCATGAAGGTCGGATATACTCCCTCCGTTACAGACAAATAATCTACTATACTATTTTGGGATGTTTCATTTAAAGAGTCCACTTTTAAAAGATTATGTTTAGAATTTTCATAATCTTTCATCTTTATCCACCACTTGTGTTGTAATCATCTTAATTGTACCTAAATATTTTTGTAATTATTACCAATTCTAATAACACTAATATAAGAGTATCATTTAATAATTAAATATTTTCAAACATGAACTCTTTAAGTGGAACAAATGAGCTACTATCCAAGCAAACTTTTAGTCCAGCTTCTAAGCTACTTAAAGGCCCCAAATAAGGCCCAATGTGTTCTTGCCTAATCCCATTTGGATATTTTCAATTGCCAACGGCCGGCATTTGAGTTCTTTCGACTTTCGGGCATAGTTACAAATTCAAGAATTGGAACGCGAAAAAATCGAAATTTGGAAATGATGAGGAACGTGAATCAAGCCTTATTTTGTATGTCCAAGAACAAGTCTAAGCATGGAAGTCAATTGAAGAGGCCAATATGGTGAATATGATTGTAGTCCAACATGTTTGGAAAAGTTTGAGGGCTTAAATGACATTTTTTGGAAGCAAAAGCCTTAAAAAGTGAGGCCATAAGTTCAAGGATGATTTTGGGGGCCTTTTAATACTAAATGGATGACTTTTGGGGTCAAAGTGCGCTTTTCAAAAGTGGGCCTTTAGAAAACGGGATTTGTTCCCCTATTCTCCAAGTTAAAACCGAATGAAAGTCTTGTAAAGATACAAGGCGGTTGGGACTCTTTCAAAGACCAAAACCGTGTGGAAGTCTTATGGTTTCTCAACTCAAATCTGAACCATACATTCGGCTAAGGCTTGTTAGTAGAGTTCTAGTTGTTTTTTTAGATAGTATTTTAATTCTATGTTAATATAAACTCTAGTCCTTAGTTAATTAGAAGTGTTATTCAAAAGCCTATAAATAAGCCTTTTCTTTCATTGTAAAAGACAGAATTTTATTATTAAAAATAGTGTGAGTTTAAACTCTTTCTTGACAAACATAGTTTGTTAGCAATTTGCAAACTTTGGATTAAGTTTGTGTGATATTCTAATTCGTGGTTCTTAATTAATCAATAATTAAGGGTTTCGAATCGATCAAGGTTCTTAGTTCATTGCGAAACTAAGGGTTGCGATCATCCTTGTGATTGTTATTCAAGTCCTAGGCGTACGTTTCCGCGAGGTAATTCCGAAAGCGTGGTTCCAAGTTCGTTATAACTTGTGGGTCTCGTTGGGAGTCACATCAGTTGGTATCAAAGCAAAGGCTATTGGTAACAATCTTTCTATCCCTATTTTAATCCTTGTTCTTAAATTCCTCATTCCATATTCCATACACTATCTTATCTAACCATCTTTTGTGCCACGAAATTTTTTCTTCAATTTCTTGCTCCAAGGCCGTACCAAAGAGGCTAGATTACAAAAAAAAAAAAAAGGCAGAATTTTCCCTTGATAATTCGCCAAGCTAGTACAAAAAAAAAAAAAAAAAAAACCAAAATTTCAATTTATCATTTATCCCGTTATTCATTCATTCGTTCTTAATTATTATTCTATTCTTGCTTTCATTGTGGATTGCATCCTACATTGAAAAAAAAAAAAAAAAGGAGTATATTGGAGGATATGTTAGATACCTTTCATTCCCGTTGTACAATCAAAGGAAGGGTTTGTAATCTAACTATTGATGGATATAGTGATACTAATAATTTGGTGAGTACAAAAGTTATTGACAAGTTGGGTATTCATGTCCAAAGGCTTCTTTACCCTTACAAGTGGTGCATGAAGGTCGAGCAATTAAGGTGACTAAACAAGCACTAATTTCTTTTTCTATTGGGGATTATAAAGATGAAATTTGGTGTGATGTGATGCCGTCGCAAGTTGAGCAATTGGTACTTGGTCTACCGTGGGTACTTGATCGTCGAGTTAAGCATGATGGATTCACCAACAGCTTTTCTTTGTATCCAATCAAAAGAAATTCACTCTTGTACCTTTGTCCCCAATGGAGCCCCATGAAAGAGAAAGATTTGAGAGTGAGCAAAATGTTGAGAAAGAAACACATGAAAGAGAGAAGCTTGAGAAAGAAACACTTGAAAGAGAGATGCTTGAGAGAGAAAAGATAGCGAGAGAGAGGTGTGAGAAAGAGAATGTTGAGAGAGTGAAAAGTGAGAGAAAAGTAGAAGAGGGAGAAAACGAAAGTGAGAGTTTCATTTTATATACTAACGATGTTCACATTATTTTCTCTAGCTTTGTTCCATCTATCTCACAGGAATATTCAAATGAGAGGCATGTTTGTTCAATCAAATTCATCAAGATGTTTCCTTACCTCATTCAATACAAGCAAGGTGACGATTCGAGGACGAATCCTTTCGAAGAAGGGGAGAATGATGAGGAACGTGAATCAAGCCTTATTTTGTATGTCCAAGAACAAGTCTAAGCATGGAAGTCAATTGAAGAGGCCAATATGGTGAATATGATTGTAGTCCAACATGTTTGGAAAAGTTTGAGGGCTTAAATGACATTTTTTGGAAGCAAAAGCCTTAAAAAGTGAGGCCATAAGTTCAAGGATGATTTTGGGGGCCTTTTAATACTAAATGGATGACTTTTGGGGGTCAAAGTGCGCTTTTCAAAAGTGGGCCTTTAGAAAAACGGGATTTGTTCCCCTATTCTCCAAGTTAAAACCGAATGAAAGTCTTGTAAAGATACAAGGCCGGTTGGGACTCTTTCAAAGACCAAAACCGTGTGGAAGTCTTATGGTTTCTCAACTCAAATCTGAACCATACATTCGGCTAAGGCTTGTTAGTAGAGTTCTAGTTGTTTTTTTAGATAGTATTTTAATTCTATGTTAATATAAACTCTAGTCCTTAGTTAATTAGAAGTGTTATTCAAAAGCCTATAAATAAGCCTTTTCTTTCATTGTAAAAGACAGAATTTTATTATTAAAAATAGTGTGAGTTTAAACTCTTTCTTGACAAACATAGTTTGTTAGCATTTTGCAAACTTTGGATTAAGTTTGTGTGATATTCTAATTCGTGGTTCTTAATTAATCAATAATTAAGGGTTTCGAATCGATCAAGGTTCTTAGTTCATTGCGAAACTAAGGGTTGCGATCATCCTTGTGATTGTTATTCAAGTCCTAGGCGTACGTTTCCGCGAGGTAATTCCGAAAGCGTGGTTCCAAGTTCGTTATAACTTGTGGGTCTCGTTGGGAGTCACATCACCAAATGATAAGGAAGAATAATAAGTTGAAGGAAGAATAATAAATGATGAGGAACGTGAATCAAGCCTTATCAACAACATTTTTTGGACGCAAAAGCCTTAAAAAGTGAACCCATAAGTTGAAGGATGAATTTGGAAGCTTTTTAATGCTAAATGAATGACTTTAGGGGGCCAAAGTGCGCTTTTCAAAAGTGGGCCTTTAGAAAAACGGGATTTGTTCCCCTATTCTCCAAGTTAAAACCGAATGAAAGTCTTGTAAAGATCCAAGGCCGGTTGGGACTCTTTCAAAGACCAAAACCGTGTGGAAGTCTTATGGTTTCTCAACTCAAATCTGAACCATACATTCGGCCAAGGCTTGTTAGTAGAGTTCTAGTTGTTTTCTTAGATAGTATTTTAATTCTATGTTAATATAAACTCTAGTCCTTAGTTAATTAGAAGTGTTATTCAAAAGCCTATAAATAGGCCTTTTCTTTCATTGTAAAAGACAGAATTTTATTATTAAAAATAGTGTGAGTTTAAACTCTTTCTTGACAAACATAGTTTGTTAGCATTTTGCAAACTTTGGATTAAGTTTGTGTGATATTCTAATTCGTGGTTCTTAATTAATCAATAATTAAGGGTTTCGAATCGATCAAGGTTCTTAGTTCATTGCGAAACTAAGGGTTGCGATCATCCTTGTGATTGTTATTCAAGTCCTAGGCGTACGTTTCCGCGAGGTAATTCCGAAAGCGTGGTTCCAAGTTCGTTATAACTTGTGGGTCTCGTTGGGAGTCACATCACCAAGTGATGTCAACAAGGGTCCAACAAGCAAGGCCAACAATAATAATCCATTGATGATTCAAGATGGTTCAATAACAAGAGCAAGGGCTAAAAGGATGAACCAAGCTTTAGCAAGCCTTATGTTGCAAGTCTAAAAACAAACCCAAGCATGGAAGTCAATTGAAGATGCCAATATGGTGACTATGATTGAAGTCCAACATGTTTAGGAAAGTTTGAGGGCTTAAACGACATTTTTTGGAAGCAAAAGCCTTAAAAAGTGAGCCCATAAGTTGAAGGATGAATTTGGAAGCTTTTTAATACTAAATGGATGACTTTTGGGGCCAAAGTGCACTTTTAAAATTGGGCCTTTAGAAAACCGGGATTTGTAAAGCTTCTAGAAGACCTTGGCCATGTTTCCTATTTCTTTCTTACTTCCTTGTTCCTTCTTTGACTTGGAAAGTATGTTAGACATGTTTTATTTAGTTTTCTTCTTAGATTAGGAGTCCTTTTGTTATTCAGATTTTTATTCCTTTTCTAGATAGAATTTGGTAGTCAATTAGTCTCCTAAAATAATTAGGATACATTGTTTTAAGGCCTATATAAAGGCGTCTTTTCTTTCATTGTAAAATACAGAATTTTATTATTAAAAATAGTGTGAGTTTAAACTCTTTCTTGACAAACATAGTTTGTTAGCATTTTGCAAACTTTGGATTAAGTTTGTGTGATATTCTAATTCGTGGTTCTTAATTAATCAATAATTAAATGATGGAGGACCACTAAGTGATGTCAACAAGGGTCCAACAAGCAAGGCCAACAATAATAATCCATTGATGATTCAAGATGGTTCAATAACAAGAGCAAGGGCTAAAAGGATGAACCAAGCTTTAGCAAGCCTTATGTTGCAAGTCTAAAAACAAACCCAAGCATGGAAGTCAATTGAAGATGCCAATATGGTGACTATGATTGAAGTCCAACATGTTTAGGAAAGTTTGAGGGCTTAAACGACATTTTTTGGAAGCAAAAGCCTTAAAAAGTGAGCCCATAAGTTGAAGGATGAATTTGGAAGCTTTTTAATACTAAATGGATGACTTTTGGGGGCCAAAGTGCACTTTTTAAAATTGGGCCTTTAGAAAACCGGGATTTGTAAAGCTTCTAGAAGACCTTGGCCATGTTTCCTATTTCTTTCTTACTTCCTTGTTCCTTCTTTGACTTGGAAAGTATGTTAGACATGTTTTATTTAGTTTTCTTCTTAGATTAGGAGTCCTTTTGTTATTCAGATTTTTATTCCTTTTCTAGATAGAATTTGGTAGTCAATTAGTCTCCTAAAATAATTAGGATACATTGTTTTAAGGCCTATATAAAGGCGTCTTTTCTTTCATTGTAAAATACAGAATTTTATTATTAAAAATAGTGTGAGTTTAAACTCTTTCTTGACAAACATAGTTTGTTAGCATTTTGCAAACTTTGGATTAAGTTTGTGTGATATTCTAATTCGTGGTTCTTAATTAATCAATAATTAAGGGTTTCGAATCGATCAAGGTTCTTAGTTCATTGCGAAACTAAGGGTTGCGATCATCCTTGTGATTGTTATTCAAGTCCTAGGCGTACGTTTCCGCGAGGTAATTCCGAAAGCGTGGTTCCAAGTTCGTTATAACTTGTGGGTCTCGTTGGGAATCACATCAGTTGGTATCAAAGCAAAGGCTATTGGTAACAATCTTTCTATCCCTATTTTATTATCTTGTTCTTAATTCCTTCATTCCATAATCCATACACTATCTATTCTAATCATCTTTTTGTGCCACAGAGTTTTCTTCATCTTTTCTTCTTCAAGCCATCCCAAAGGAGGCTATTAGTAAAAAAAAAAAAAAGAAGGCAGAATTTTCCCTTGAAAATTCGGCCAAGCTAGTACAAAAAAAAAAAAAAAAAAAGAAGACAACACAAAAAACGTCTTCAAGGCAGTACAAAAAAAAAATTTTATTTCAAAGAAAGCCAAAAGAGGCTTGGGCTGTGAGCTAAGTTAGTCTCTTCTTCAAAGCCTATTGATCTCAATCCTTGATTTGAGAATAAAAATCGAATCTTCTTTCTTCTTTTTCTATAAACCTTTCTTACCCTTTTTCTAAACTCTTATTTCTTTGTTTTAATTAAATTCTACGAATTTTAGAGTTTCAAAACTTTACTTCCAAAATTGCTTTGTTCTAACTCTACTTGTTTTCATCAAGGGTTTTTGAGTGGAAAAAGACAAGAGTGGTGAGTACATAAGAGGGGAGGTAAAAGTCATAAATTTCATACACGAGTGTCATGATTTTGAGAGATACACTTAAGGGAGTGTGTGAGGTTCCTAAATTCTTGTCTCAAGTAAAGGAAAAGAATATTGTAAAGAAGGAGGGTAATAAGATGTCAAGGGCAGATTTATTAGGTGAGATGAGGAGGATGATGAGGGAAGAGATTGGGCAAATGAATGAGAGGATAGATCGCATAGAGATGATAGGACGAGGTCATAAAAGTTTTAAAGATAAGCAACCACTCGAGAGGAGGGGTAGTAGTCAAGAGATTCCTAGTCCTAATGCCAATGGGAGATCTAGAGTCGAGAACTCCATAAACAAAATCAAGGTTGAAATTCCTAAAGATGAAGTAGTGAATAAGAGAAACAATGCTTCTTCTACTATGCTACCATTGGGTGATGTCATTGGTGATAAGCTTGAGACAAATGAGGTAGTGAGGAGGATGTTGAGTATGAAAATACAAGATGTTGAGGAGATACAACGTGAAAATATATTTCATACTAGATGTAGTATTCAAGATAGGGTATGTGGTACAATTATACATGGGGGTAGTTGCACCAATGTTGCTAGCACTACTATGGTTGAGAAATTGGGGCTACCTACTCTTAAGCACCCCCATCCTTATACCTTACAAGGGTTGGAAAATAGTGGTGAATTGAGGGTGACTAAACAAGTGATGGTTTCCTTTTCAATTGGGGGGTACAAGGATGAAGTATTATGTGATGTTGTACCTATGCAAACTTGTCATCTTCTATTGGGTAAACCATGGCAACTTGATCGAAGAGTCTCTTTCAAAGAGAACTCCAATAAATACTCCTTCAAGTTTGGTGGGAAAACCATTACTCTTGCTCCTTTATCCCCACAAAAGGTGAGGGAAGATCAAGTAAGGATGAGTGAATTAAGGAGAGAAAGTAGAGAAGATAAGGAGAGAGAGATAAAAAGAGGAGGGATTGAGAGAGAAAAAGAGAAAGATAAAGAAATTGAAAAAGGAGAGCTTGAGAAAGATAGAGAGGGAGAGAGAGAAGGTGAACGAGAGAAAAAAGAGAGTAAGATAGAAAGTGAGAGAGAAACGAAAAAGAGTGGGAAAAATGAGTTGAGTGAAAAATCTGAGTGGAGGGGAAAAAAGGAGAGTTTTTATGCAATGAGTTGTGAGATTAAGAGGGAGTTGTGGGAAAAGAATAGTGAGATAGTTCTCTTTTCCAAAGAGAAATCTTTTTATACTAACATGTTACCCAAACTTTCTTTTCCATGTGTTGCTTCTTCTCTACAGATTTTTGTTGATGTATTTCCGGAATTAAGTAAGAAGGTTGTGAGATACAAGTGGGGATATGATCCACATAATGAGTTTGTTGTAGAATATACACATTCTCATAGGTTTGGCTTACCTTCTTCTTATGATACTAAGTTATTAGGACTTGACAATCATGGCAAGTCATATGACCTTAGTAGGGAATTCAAAATACATGAAGATATTGGTATTGGTAATTTAATTGGTCATGTGGGTACTTCATTCACGAGAAAGCTTGTTAGACCCCTTGACATGCCTAAAAAGTTTAAATTGCAAAATGTGGTTAGTCACGATGGATTGAGTGATTGGTTAAAAATTGGTAAGCTGGTTGGTAACGAATTATGCATAACATCACTTATACCTAGTCATTCTTATGTTGACCCATTTATGGGATGCACTTTAGAGGTTGACTTGGTGGGGTTGGATGGTGCATTGAAAGTTGGGTTAAAAATTTTGAATTGTGCAATAGGAGTATCTAAGAGCTCTATATTTGTGAATGCAAATGAACCCTTAAAAATGGTTTATCTTATTCCATGTCACAAATTAGATGAAATTTTCCATGTTGCATTATTCTTTCACAAGATTTATGGATTGCATGGAACACTTAAAGTTAAATCTGCTTTGTTAAAAGTAATTCTTCTTAAGCATGCTAAAACTTGGGAGGGCTGCGTGTTTCATGTTAAGAATGTATTTGAGAGTGCTTTGACATTTGATAGCTTGGGAATTAAGAATGTTGATTATGATCAGATTGTTAGGCATAAGAGATGTTTGTCTTTGAGGTGTGCTCAATTGTTATATAATGTAATTTATGCTAACAACTTTGATCATCTTGTATTGTGTTATTTGGTTGTGTTTCTTGTACAAGCTAGAGCAAGTCAAGTTCGACTAATTTTTGATCCCGGTGATTGGAGTTCTGTGAGCTTGGATGGAGAAAACAAACAAGTCTACAACATGACATTCAAAATGGAATTACATGGTAAGCATAATGTTAGTGAATATTTCTCTATTTCTGATTTGCGTCCATTTGATGTAGGTGAAACTGATTTGTGGTATCACACAAACTTAATCCAAAGTTTGCAAAATGCTAACAAACTATGTTTGTCAAGAAAGAGTTTAAACTCACACTATTTTTAATAATAAAATTCTGTCTTTTACAATGAAAGAAAAGGCCTATTTATAGGCTTTTGAATAACACTTCTAATTAACTAAGGACTAGAGTTTATATTAACATAGAATTAAAATACTATCTAAGAAAACAACTAGAACTCTACTAACAAGCCTTGGCCGAATGTATGGTTCAGATTTGAGTTGAGAAACCATAAGACTTCCACACGGTTTTGGTCTTTGAAAGAGTCCCAACCGGCCTTGTATCTTTACAAGACTTTCATTCGGTTTTAACTTGGAGAATAGGGGAACAAATCCCGTTTTTCTAAAGGCCCACTTTTGAAAAGCGCACTTTGACCCCCAAAAGTCATCCATTTAGTATTAAAAGGCCCCCAAAATCATCCTTGAACTTATGGCCTCACTTTTTAAGGCTTTTGCTTCCAAAAAATGTCATTTAAGCCCTCAAACTTTTCCAAACATGTTGGACTACAATCATATTCACCATATTGGCCTCTTCAATTGACTTCCATGCTTAGACTTGTTCTTGGACATACAAAATAAGGCTTGATTCACGTTCCTCATCAGGAAATTATTGAGATAAATTCAGAAACAGGGTATGATATAGGATGCATAAAGAAATTTGTTTAAATTCTGGATATATTTGTTAATTAACTCTAACATTTCCTACATTATTGCTGTCGTTAAAAACTAATATGAAATTATATCTTTTTTGATTTTCCAAAGGTGAGTCTGACAGTTCAAAACTAATCTTCCTAACTAGGTCGAACCACAAGGACGTTAAATTTCACCAAATAAGATTTTAATGCAGTTGTGTTCTCATGTTCTACGTGCTTGTTGATTGGAATTGTTATATATTAAAAAATAATTCACATAAATAACACTAATCAAAAGAAGAAGAGGAAAAACTAAATATGAAAGTATAGAGTATATTTATTTATAATTAAAGTATAGAAATCAAATACTAGCTTACGAAAAAGTGGTGGGAAGAGTTTTTCATGAGCTTAGTTAGTAAGAAAAAGTAATTACAAGAAAATTTATTTTCTAGCCCACAATTTTTTTCTTAAAATGGTCCAATCTCTTTTCTACAGAAAGTACGAGAAATTTCTATCTAAACTTTCATATCCTAATTTGCCCCCGTACTCTTTTTCATTTTAAAATGAGTGTCTATTTTTATTTTTTTGTCCTAAAATAAGTGTTTTTTTATTGTCCAATTTTACTAAATTTATCTTTACTACTATGATGTTCTAGTGTTCACTTGCAGTGGTATAATATGAAAACTAGCGTATTAATATATATGTTCTATTAAAATAACCTAAAAATAAACTTTTTGAACTAATTTTTATAACAAAACTAAAAATAGACACTCAATTTTGGGATGGAAGGAATGATTGTTATTCCTATCGCATGACAATGTTTATTTTCTTCAAAATGTCAACAATTATGATAATATAACTTTTACTATTACAAGGTCAAGAACCAAAATCATGCTTTATTTGAGGAAATTATATACTAAACATTTTTACAATGGATAAGAGCTTTCTAGGAAAAATAATCACTTCGTAACTTTCTTTTTTCTCAGAGTTGCAACTGAGAATGTTCTTACAACTTTCTTCCAAATTATTCATACTAACCAAACAAGTGTGAACATTTTTATTTTCTTACTTTCCTTCTTTCATTTCACATATTTTTTACTTTCACTTTCAAAATGATTTTAAAAAAATTACTCGGTGACTCCAACTCCAAGTATAAAAATTAGTAATCGACCACCTATACTCTCTGCTCCTACAAAAGTTCATTATTTCTTTTTCGGTCATTCATACAAAAAATTACACTTTGTAATCTTTCTTTTTTGAAATGTTAGTTTTGTCATTAATTTGCTTGCTAATTTAATTTATCTGTCCTAATATTTATAACATACCCAATTAAATCTTCTTAACATGTAGGGATGGCAATGGCCGGTTCGGGAAGCGGTTATGCATAATATCACCCCCATTCTCCAATTCAGTTTTATGTCCCATTCCCCACCGGGTAATCAATTTGTCCCCCCATATCCATTTTCCACTGGTAACGGTTAATCGGGGAATATCCACGGGTAATTCGTCAAACTAACAATTTAGCTTAAAACAATTTAATGATTAGAAAAAATACTCAAAAAGAACTTTTAAATAACATACTATTTAATCAAGTTCATAAGACTTGATAAAGGATAATAATTATACTTAAAATTATGTCATAATCATGTTCGTAAAAGCTAAAAAGTCAAGTTAAGTAGTTGTGTACGCCACAAATTCACCAAATATTAAATAATTAAGTGATAAAGAGGAGTGAACGCACTGAGCGGCAGATTCACATAATTGAGAAAGATGTTTGAAATTTAGCGTTTTAAATCTAACATAAATATACCTAAGTTATAGGGGGTTTATTCACAAATGACCTAGTCAAACCTCCGAACATCTTATATGATCTAACTTATTCCAAAACAACTTATATAGCCTGTTTTTACTTAAAAATTCAAAAATACCCTTATTATTTGAACTACTCACATGGTCGTTTAAATAACTCAAAAGGTCAAACTCTAGGGTTTGAGAAAAAGAGAGAGAGTGAGAGATTAAGTAGGGTTAGACAGAAATGTAACTCAAGCAACGACGAAGGCGGCGCTGTGGTCAGAGACGGAAGAGAAGGGTGTCAGAGACGGAGGTGACGAGGGGGAGGGCATCGGAAACGGAGGAGACGCTAGAAGAGAGGAAGAGACGAAGGCGATGAATGTGAGAGGAAGAGACGCTAGTGAGTTTTGAGGACCTTAAGGGTATTTTAGGAAGTTCAAAATAATTGTTGGTCAAAGGACATATAAGATGTTTGGTCGGGTCATAAGGCTCTACTTGATATATACTACAAGTTATATGATAAATACTTATATGAAAATATGAGTTAAATTATATTAGTACTAAATAATTGGTTTGGGTAGCGGTTCGGATAATTGGACGGGTAATGGAGCGGGTACTGCTAATACCAAAATCAAACCGTTCTCCAATTTTTCATTTCGGTTATCCCCATTACCCACCCCATATTTAGTCAAACCAATTAATAACCATCAACTTCGGTTCAGTTCAGTTCGAATATCCACGGTTGGGTTCAAAATTGTCATCTCTGTTAACATGTATGCCAATTCAAACAAGACCACTTTAGGGATACCCAATTGAGGAAATTTTTGTAGCAATAGCTAGTTATGGCTTGAACATGACATACTTATCAGGCAGGCTATTGGATCTGGATTCTGGAGCATACTGCCCTTGAACAACTTAGTTCAAGGGTAGGGCTTCTCTTTTCTTATAAATAAATAAATAAATAAATATATATATATATATATATATTATTCCGATAAAAATGGTGCTTTCTAAAACTGTCTTCATCACATTTGGCCCGACTCCTATCTGATATTCTCTTTCCATTTGTATTGTTCACTCGCTTGTGAAGGCTATGGGTGTGTTTGAGACGGTGATTTTGAGGTTATTTTTAAGTTTTAGATTTTCGTCTGTAATGATCAGGAGAATAAAAAGAAGCTGGTGAAGGATAAAAGAGAGAGAGTTAAAAATCAAAAACAGAAATTCCTAAATCTTGCAAGGAGAAGACTATTGTTTATTGACAAAATTGCATAGCATTTGAAATACGTAAAAAGTGTGGTACTACTAGTCATCATTAGTGTTCTTTGTAGAAAACACATACTCTCTCCGTCCTTAAATTATTGTCTTGTTTGATCCGGTACATGAATTAAAAAAAATAATTTATTTAAATATTAATATAGTGTATAACTTTCTTTAATGTCCATATGGCTCATAATTAAAATAGGTTAAAAAAGTAAAGGTATATTAGTACAAAAGCTGTCCTAAAAAAAAATAAAATAAGATAATAATTTAAGTACGGAGTAGGGATTACATCATACTCCACAATTGTGGTGAGTCTTTGGAGTCGGTGGATTAACGTTACCAGTCAAATCACAACCAAAAAAACAAGAAAAGGTTGAGCCCACTAGAACAGTATACAATTGCACGATATAATCTACGCCATAATACACTGGGGTGAACATAATAGTTTTTTTTTTTTTTTTTGGTTAGATTGTACTATATCTAAATACATATTACCTTAAATCGCAAAGAGATGATAAACCATTAATCTGAAACAAGAAGCAATCTAGAATATAACAAGCTTTTTTGAGTCTAAATCAAGAAGAAACCGTGGAAAACAAAGTAACCAAGCAGAGAACACACTTGAATTGAAGAAATATGTTCCCTAGTGGCAAGTGAAACCTTTCGTGGCCTGGTGCCCGGCACAATCTTTGTTCTCCTTTTGATTTGAACTGATCCTAGCTCAAGCTTCCGAGAGCCAAAACAACAGGGATGGCTAGTCCCAGTCCCAGTCCCAGACGGCTGGCTGAGGATCCTATTGAGATTTGTCAAAACACTTTCATGGGTTTGAGCAGAGCCTGTAAAAGATTGAGAGGCGAAGAGGAAGCCTATGAGTACAACAGAAACTGAGCATCTCACTTTGTTCATATCTGCTGATCAAAGATGATAGGCTAATCGCGGTGTAGAGTGGAAAATGTGTGGGGTGGTGATGCAATGAGGTTATTAAGGTGGTGGTTGGGGGTTAGGTAAAGCAATTAATAGAGGATATGGACAGTTAATTAGCAGCTAATCAAATAGAAAAGTGGAATAAATAATAATTTAAGAAAACGCTTGTGGGATGAATTACTAAATTAAAAGGACTAAAAGATTATAGACGTGTTAGGTTTGTCTACAGAAAGATGTAACAAGTGGGGGGAACAAACAAGAAATGGTACCATCATCTTTCTTATGGAATTAGCCAAAAAGACAAGAAACATATGTCGACTGACTGTCGAAGCAATAACAGTAACACGCACTCAAACTCAAGTCCTCCATTGAAAATCCTTGCGTGACTTGAGGGGCTTTGAAATTTCAATCCACCCCTTCCCCCGCCGAAAGGTTTAAAGAATTGCTAAATGTGTCAATTTAGGCACATGCTTTTGGTGAAATTAGTGCAAATTTCTCTGAAACAGAAACTTCCGTATTCCAAGGGAGTAAAGGAAAAACAGAAATGTTCACGTAAACTAAGAAGTAAAAGGCATGTGGCTTACACTTGAGAGCGGTGCAGTTAGTGAAATAGGCTTTCGAGAATATCTGGGTTGAGCTTCTGCAGCAATGGAATCTGACCCACTTGTTTGGCCACTGCCCCCATCACCCGATCCATGTATAGAGTATAAAGTGTATTCCTGCTTTCAAAGAGCTCTAATCCTTTCCGTGCACGAAGCGTTGATGTCAGCCACTCTTCAAATAGCCCTACAATCACCATTGAATTTCAATTACCATTATTATAAGGCTTGAATATTTTTTCTTTAAAACAATGTTTCCAGATCTCAAATGTCAAGACGAGTAGCAATAGGAATACATATTTTTTGCTCAACTTTCTCATCCCAATCGAGGTGGCAAGCATGTGATTAGTTGGAGATGACATCATTTAACATGTGATGTCACCCTTTAATGCATTATATGCTTGAAACCTAGATTATGATGAGAAATTTGTACAAAAGAATTTGTATCCCTATCATTTTCTATCACAGAAATACTTGCAGATTTACATCTCCCTTTAAACCCACAAACAAAGACAGAAACACAGTTCTTTTTTTTTTTTTGATAAGTAATAATGTTGTCGATGAGATTTGAACTCACACCCTTTTAAATGTGAATATGCACCTTAAACCAACTCAACCAATTATATTATATAAGAGTTTCAAGGGGAATATGCATCCAAAATTATGTTATATGAACTCACATATATCAAAAGTGAATGACAAGATATAATGTGCTCACTTGTGTCAAATCCTTCGGTGTTTGACCAAGTCACTAAGTAGTCTGAAACCAAAAACTCAATAAGCTGGATCCTGTCATCCACATAACAAAGGTGATAAAGCAATCCTGAGAGCACCAATCTTGGTAAGTATTAATATGTGAAGATAGTATAGGAATACAAGTTTATATATCTATGACTGCAGTTTGCACATTGATGAGCTGAACCTTGTCTTGTCTCAGACAGTAATACATATGCAGAAATCATATGATCCCGACTTCCAGGCATGATAGGAAGAATAAAGAAAGTAAGAAAGTTAAAAAAAACCAAGGACTAATTTTCCTTTAAATATCCTTTCTTTTTAATTCTCCTAATCTTCTTAATTTAGAACATCTACCAGAAATATCTCATATCAACATCTTTCTTACATAATTAATATCTTCCTTTTTTGATTCCCTTAATTTTTTTAACTTAATTAGGATAGGTATCATTATTATCTTTTTTTTAGATTTCAATTTATGTACAAGTAATGAGATTCAAAATTTATTTGGAATGATTAAAATTTACCTCTTTTAGAATTGATAGATTAAATTAATTATTACAATTTCCTGTACACCATACGGTTATAACTCTTGTGTTTAAAGTGGAAGAACAGACACCATCTCTCATACACGTTAGATTTGGCCAAGTTAATTTGAAGAACTTCAGTTTGCAATACAGAGACACATATATTATTGATTCAGCAATACTGAGGATTATTGTTGGCAACTTACATGATATACATACAGTTGTGCATCTCGGGAAAGGCTTCATCAAATGGATCAATGAAAAGCAATTTTTCCGCAAGTACAAAAATCCTTTCAGAAACTGCAAGGATTACACGCTGCCCAATACAGGACTCTCTTCCAAGCTTACGTAGCAAGTGCTGGACATAAAACTGGGCATCAGTGTCAGAGTGACGTTCTTCTGAAAGAGAGTAGTCAAAACATAAGAAAAGGTTGATAAAAGATTAAATGACACAACCACTACCAATTTTGTTTAGAACAACATCAAAAAGAAAAGACTGTGACTACATTGAAATAACTATACTAATGTTTCCTCGTGAATGGTTGGAACAATAGCCACATTCCAACACGAAGAAATGAAATTACAGGTAACATTCATGACTGATATGCTAGTAACTAATTATCCAGCAAAAATAACATTTCTAATACACTGCCATTCAACATTTAAAAGACGTGACAAGAAAAGCTAGACCCAAGAGTCCAAGACAGAATCTTATAAAAAGATGGTGTTGTTTTGTATCTTCAATCAAAACATATATGCGATATGTTCCAATTGGCAGTCATAATAATACATAGGGATTTTTGCAGTTGTCAGAGCTACTGTATAACTAAATCTTAGTGAGATCAGACATGCACCATACACTCATACTGTATGCATCACTCACCTTTCACAACTCTAGTTTTAATAGCTGCCTACAATCTTCTAGTGCCAAACCCCCTTCTTTCATTTTGCATTTTGAATCACACGACCACTCCCTGAGGTCAAACACTTGATTTTCTTTATATGGTATTTTAGTCTAATGTGGAGTGCCTCGACTTATTGATAGTTTAGGGCTCAGCTTTTCTGAACTCAACTCTGTTCTGCTCATGAGTTGATAAGATATGACAAAGTTTTTTGATGGCTATCAAGCTACCCAATGACCTTCCTTTATCCAGCCCTAGGACCTTCTATGTAAGGTATGACTCTAGCATGACACAGACGGAGTTCCTTCATTCTATTTTAAATGATCCTCTCTCTCTTTTTTAACTTTTTCCATAAATTTACATGCTGCACTGTATATGCTAGCCTCTGGTTTCTCTGTTCTCTTTAAGGCAAGTTTCTTTATCATTTCTCTTTGCCTTTCTCAGTTTGAACTTGTAGGATTGGGGGTTGATGTGAAATATTTGTTTTAGGTTATCCATATGCTTCTGCTGTTACTGAAACATGGTTCACCTTTCTCTTAAGAATTGGGTAAAATGCTGTTACTGAATTTGATTCCATCAATGGTTTTAAACTTCTCATGTGCCACCATACAGGCTGAAAACTTTGAGAGTAAAGCAAGACTACCAACAGTAATGAAGTAACGATAAACTTCTCCACTAGTTTCCCTGGCAACACAATCCTTGAGAAACTCAAGAATTTATGACGTTATTTTGACAAAAATGAAAGGATATCCCTTCCCGCCCCAACACACACAAAGAGAAAAAGAAAACAATCCAAAGAGAGAATACTGCATTTTTAGTCCTAGCTGAGTTCAAGGAAAGTCTAAAAGCATAGTAGTTCTAATAACACATTCAAGTTTTACCATCTCCTTGTAATTTAGGACATATTCTTCTGCCCAAACGCGTTATCAAACTGCTGACAATTCCTTCAACATGTTCCATGTGCTTTCCCGCCGACGACAGATTCTTTAATGCAGCTTTCAAGAGGGAAAAAACACTCAGATATATAAGAATAAGACACAAACAACAATGAAAAGTTGAAGATACAGGTTGATCGAGTTTGAGGGATGGGCCATGCTGCATTTCCCAAAATTCACTCATATACAAATGCTTACATGATAGATGCAGTAAATTGCAGAAACCTCATTTAACAAATACTCCCTCCGTTCCAGGCAAAGAGTCCACTATACTATTTTGGGATGTTTCACTTAAAGAGTCTACTTTCAAAAAATTATGCTTACAATTTTCATAATCTTTCATCTTTACCCTCTATTTGTGTTGTAATCATTTTGGTTGTTTTTAAGTATTTTTGTAATTATGACCAACTCTAATAATATTAATATATCACTTAATAAGTAGACTTTTCAAACGTGGACTCTTTGGCTGGAACGGAAGGAGTATAAGTCAATAAAGAGCAGAAATGACAATGCTAATAATACACAAGACCACTATATATGCAACTACAAAAGTTTGATAATCCAAATGAGGAAATAAGTGGATTCATTAGTTAGTGCATTAAGTCAAATGTATTTCATTTGATCATTTCATCTCAACTTGAAGAAGCTATACCACTATGTACTTGTTGACAATAGAGGTAAGTCATTTCTTTGCGAAATTCATGTTGCCAGCTGGATCTCTTGGTGCACAAGCATGAGTGAGTTTTCACAATCAGTCAATGCGAGCAACAAAGGGCTCAGACAGATTTTACAGGTGCATAATATGGAGGTGGTGGAACCACCAGAAATGAACCAGCATCACTGAGATGTTCTCTTTAAGCAACTAAATCTAGCTTAGGTACTCAAAAAAATAATTAAATAATAATAAATATAGTATCTGTACCAATTCAGTTCCGACTTCCTACAGACGTTATAATAGTCTCAGCTGGGCAGAAGTTGTTTGTTCATGGGCTTGATTTATAGTGGAGAGTGGATAAGCATAATTAAGAGATTTAAGAAGTGGATATAGATCCTCCCTTAATATAAAATGTAAATATTATTTCTCCATCAAATTACACCAAAGACAATCATTTGGCCATTATCCTGTCAAGCCTTTAATGGCAGATCTCTTCAGTTAAATTAAACTTTTACTCATCAATGAATTACTTCAGAAATTCTGATGCACATGTCGCAGTAAAAGATCACTAGAATGATTATCCATATGTTCCATTTTAACAGGTTTTAGACTTTCTGTTAAGCACTCATTTCATGGCCCACAATCATTCCTCCCAAAAAAGTTTCAACACAGCAGCATACACAGAGATATGTGGCTTACACTGTCTCTTAAAGTGTATATAAAATCAAAAACTGCCGTCAAACAGTTAAGCTGATAAGTCTGTCTACAGTTATCTTTCGGGTGTTTGTGGATCTGTGGTATAAATTAGACTAGTACGATAGAACATTGTATTAAGTATAATAAAAGCGGTACAGTGGAAAAGAAGAAAACCACTGCTATGATGTGTGAAGGAGCTGTTGCCACCAAAAGAAAGCCCATGTAAATAGTATAAGTCAAGATTGTGACGCTCAGAGATATTTCTTTAATTCTACATTTTTCATTGAAAAATGAGGCATTACCTAGAATGAAGTCTACAGCTTGGTGTGACCAGTTCCCAAACTTAGTACCCTGTGGCTGCAACATGTCATAAAAAGTATACATACCCTAAATAAGAATAGGAGAAAGGTATATTAACAATACCATAGAGTGTGATAGCATTCACAGGAGTGACACATTCTTACAGATTGAACAGTATCGCAAAGCTCAACAAGAAAATCAACAGAGGCTTTAAGCTGCTCTGTATCCTCTTCAGTACTACAGTCCGCCACTGCAATCAGAGTACAGAGAACTTAATATGTACATAACTGTTCACTTCTTAAAGATCTCTAGACGCTCAAACGTGACTTCCTCAATACAAGAACTAACCTGTACATTCAGTCACTATGATATAACATTCTTTTTTAGACTTCATTTGATGAAAATGTATAAATTATTTCTGTATAGCATGCTTACTAAGGCATTGATCCAATTGAGAGTACCATATAGAAAATAGGATACTGGAAATTATCCAAAAGAGTATTAAGGCAACAAGAATTTTAAAAACGGAAAATAGCTGGTTCTTTATGATACACAAGTAACACAATACTGGCTTATAACTAATATTTCATAATTTCTGAAGGTATAAAAAAAGAATGTTTCACTTGGCATATAAAATTCCGCATTAAGAAATCTAAAGAAACAAAATATAGAAGAAAAAATTGTTAAAATCACTAAAATTCTTTGATAAATGAAAAAGGCAATTGTATACAAAGTTAAGAAAAAAAAAAATTAAATACATCCAAGTATTACTATATCAATTGCTGTAGTGAATATAGTGCTCAAAGATACCATAGAAATGTCGTCCTTGTGTCGCACTTTCGCCTCTTTTCCTTCTTTCCTTCAGACGCACTGCAAAATCATAATCATCCCAATTTCAAACAAAAAAGCATCTAAATGATGAATAAAAAAATGAAAAAACACTTATTCAGAACATAAAAGATATAATCACAATTCACAACCTTGTCTTAGAAATCTTCGTCTTAATACATCATTAAATTTCCGGTCTAAGCCGTCCCCGGACTGCTTAGGGCTCAATTTCCCCAAATGGTCGAAGAAATAGCACTTGCACGACGCACTTTCCGGGAACAAGTCATGCTGTAAACCGTCTAAGAGGAGAAAAACAAAACATCTCACCATACTTGGAAATCGATACGTAGACATACAAATATAATCACGCATAATGTATGGATATAGCAATCAACATTTCATAATAACATAGAAACCTTCAGCTTCCTTCAGATCTTCCTTGAGTCTAAGAATCTCAGTTTTACGCTCTTTTGCCTGACAGAAAAATAAATAAAAATATAAAAAATAGATGATATTTTTAACTGTAGAGTCGATTGCATGGGTAGAGTGGGAGGAAATACCTTGCGTTTCCATTTTAGAGCGTCGGAGTTAGAAGGAGCGGTAGACGAAGAAGGAATATCGCTCGTAGAAGGTTTATTGAGAAGCTTCGATCGTAAAAGAGCCATGGCTACCGCGAGCTTCAGAGATTCATTCGAATCAATTTTCCTTTGCTGCTGTCCTTCCGACGACGACGCCATCTCTCTCTCTCCAATCAAATTTACGCGGGAGCGTACTTTCTTTTAATAGAACTCGTGCTTTTCAAATTCGTAAGAGCACACCCACGCTTGTGATTTTTCCAATTGAATTGTACTCTTTTAGCAGGTAGATAATTTTTTTTGCAAAATGAGTAATGCTATATATATAGGTTTATTAGATGCTTAGTGAATAAATCACATTAATTGAATTATATTATTGACACTTCACTTTTTAAATACAGTAAGACATTTTATTGTACAATACGAGAAGTATTATTATACTATAAAGATAAAGTAATGCAATATTTAGAGCTCCTTTAATTGAAAAGTGGAGTAAAAATAAAATAACCCTATATTCTTTCCCGAGGAATTTTTTTAAAACTTAATCTTGCACATCAGCTCAACTTTATTCCTAATATTGGACGTGATTTTGACTGATTAAGGACAATAAAAATAAAAATGAACGCAAGTGAATTGGTTATTAACTAAATAAAGACTATTGACCAAGTGTGAAAAATAGGCTTTATTTTGTTGTTAGACCTCATGACGAGCATCTCCAATGGTTTTAAATTATTACCCAATTTTTAGTTAGGTTCTACTGTCACCTCTTCATTTTAAAAATTTTTCTTTCTAATGGTTTCCATTCTTCCTTCATAGTTCATTCTTGCATGGGTCTTACTATCAAATCACCAACTTTATTTACACTACTTTTTATTTTTACACTTTTCAAACAAATTAATTAATTTATTTTTAATTAATATATTGCATTTTCAAATATTTTGTATAAATAAATTAATTCATTTATAATTTTAATTAATATTTTGCATATTAATTTTTTAAAAATAAATTAAATTTTTCATTAAAATATTACATATTACACAAATACTTCATATGGAAAAATAAAAAAATTGAAGAAGTGAGGATATATAAATTGAGGAGATTAAAGATTGTATTTAGAGTGAAAAAATAAATGTATCCATTTTTAAATAGATATTTTTTACAAAAAGTAAAGGCTACTTTAAAAATAAAAATTCAGCTCTCAAACACTCACTTTGAAAATAATAACAATTAAAGAACGTGGCATACAAAGGGGCGGCCCAGCAGCTTCCTCTCCGCGGGCGTCTCCTTCGCACGAGACACACGCACCATCTCCAAGTGCGTCTCACACCCCTTCCCCGCGGTTGGCTTTCCTTTTTCTCTCTCTCTCTCTCTCCCTCTTTCTTATTTGAGCTTCTGCAAAAATTTTGAATCAAGAATTCTTTGGGAAGAATCTCTCCCAATGAAGAGCAATTCTTGTCTTGTCCAAGAATGTCATAAGAATTCTCCATTGGGGATGCTCTAATCCATGTGTTAAAGTTAGACTCGATTCACCTATGGTGATGATGTTAAATGGGCTGGTCCTAGCATTTTCGGGCTAGCTCTAACGGGCCGCGGCCTAAACGGTCTAATTTTTCAGGCCACTATTATTGCAGACCTAACCCTAACTCTAGCAGACTTTGGCCAATAAACGGGCCACTATTGGGTCACAATTAAAAATATATATATATGATAAATGTTTATTTTATCTTTTTAAATATTCAAAAAAGTAGGCAGTGATTGTTATTTACAACCCATAATTTAGATAGGTTATTATATTTTTCATAAAAAATATAAATTAGATATTTTTTACATCATTGTATTTAAATTTTAGCATATTTTACCTCAAAATAAATATTGAAATAGCTCTACTTAGTAGTCCCCTCTAAAAATTTTATTTATATTTCAGTATTTATTTATATGAACACAAAGAAGACATGTATTTATTTCAAATATATATTTTAGTATTTATTTACATGAGCTCTAATCTTATTTTTTTTAAAATTTAAATAGACCAATCATACAAACCGTGACCCTTTTAACATTTTTACCTATGCACGATGACCTACTGTCACTGTATGTCAGAACCCTCTAATTAATCACCGAGTAGCGCTATTGCATAGCGTTTGTCAAATTCCAAGGAGACTACAATATGGTTAGTTAAACATAGGATTGGGATGGTGCGTTGAAAAAAATGTATAAACTTTATACGGACAAAAAAATTGACGTAAGAATATATTTATACATTTATATGGGTATAACACAAATAGTGTTAAAATATTTGAAACCAAAAATTATGTTATATTTGTACAAATATCTTTATATTTTTATCATTTTTATTTTAAATACCTTAATATTTTCAAATATATACACTCTCGTATCTATTATTTTTATATTATTACATATTTATCAAAAAGTAATTAAGGCTCAATAGCCAAATGAAAGCATATTTTTTTGAGAAATAAAAGAAGCAAGATTAAATATATGTATTCTAAAAGTATTAACAATAAAAATTAATGTTTCCTAAATTACATAATTACTATTTTTCATGATAAAACAAAATATTACTATGTTGTTTGTTAAATTTGAAAAAAAAAATCAATAATATAAAATTAAATTAAAATATTTTTTAATCCCTTGACTTTGATCAATATTTTTATTTGGTCATACCTCCTTAAAACATATTCATTTGGTCCTATATATTTCATTTCTTGGTTAGATTCCCCCCTTCTGCGTTATGTTAGAAATTCCGTCCAATACTTTTTAAAATACCCAAGGTATCCTTACAAGAATTAGTGTCAACAGGCTATTATGAATTCATTTAAACCATAATGAGCTAACTTTTCAACAAGTCCAAAATAGAAGGGGTCAATCTGCCAATTCATAAATGATGTCATCTTCAACCCATGAAAAGTTGAAAACCCAGCAACTTTGAAATCATCTTTTGAGATTTCTTTGAAGCCATGGTTGCTTCATCAATTCGAAAAATTGGCATAAATGAAGAAACTAAACAAAATTCAGTTCTCTTCAAATAAAGCTTTCTAATTTGATCATTGTTTTTGAAAAAGATTTAGTTTCAGTAAAACAATGGCGATCTGAAAAAGGGGTTGCAAGAGCAACGATTGCGAAAACGATGGAACGTATCGGAAGCGGCACAGTTACGCCACCAAGTCCAACCAGTACCGCGTTGTCAAAACCCCCGGTGGTAAGCTAGTGTATCAGACTACCAAAAAGAGGGCTACGGAAACCTAGATCTCCACTTTCTTTTCCCCACTTTCTTCTCGATTCCAACTGTAACCCAACTCCAAATTGCCCCTGTTAACAAATGAAACCCAGATCTCCACTCCCCCTTCCCAATTGTTGATTTGCTCAATGATTCGAACGATAAAATCACATATCTTGAATCATCTCTCGAATTCTTCATGCCATCTTAAGACATGGAAATTCAGAATTTTGAACGAGGAAAGGAAATGTATCTATGCTGTTCAGTAAAGCTTTTTCAAAATTAGGGTACCTCAACATTGAAACGTTTGGATCTTGGTGAAGCAAGATGAGAATGGGTTTCGTATATAGCCAGAAAATTAAAACGAGGATGGAGAAGAAGATTGAAATAGAGGAGGATGCCTGTAAATGAATTCCCAACAGTCCGAATAGTTCAATAGCTTGGAATGAAATTTTTGGGGGTTAGAAAGTACAGTAATTGGGTTTTTGTTTTCCTTGGTTCTTGCATCGTCCATTGATGGAGTCCATAGCAGTTTCATAAATTTTCCGTTCCACGGCCTGGGCTTGGCTAAACGAGAGCATTCACTAGGGTTAAAAGTAGGCTAAAAGTGGAGGAGGATGAGAAGTTGCAGAAAGAAGAGAAAAGGAAAGAAATTAATGAAAATAATAAAATATAATTTGGACAATTACTATAATGTCCAAACAGTTACTAGAGTTAAAGGTAGGCTAAGGGTATTTTTGCCAATTTCTCTGTCCTTTAACATTTACTGTTATACTAAGGATACTTTGGACTTTTTAAAAATATTAGACGGAAATCTTCTAACTAAGAAATACAATATGTAAGATCAAATGAATATAATTTGAGAAGGTAGGACCAAACAAAAAGTTAGGCCAAAGTCAAAAGACCAAAAAATATTTTAATTCTATAAAATTCACTAAATGAAATGATAAAGAGTACGATATGACATAGCAATTTAATGACTTAATTTTTAATCTTTATTTGTACTGATAAAGGCAAAAGTAAAAGGGAGAGAAAAAAGTCCAATACTAAGAACCAAGTCAGAGCGCAAAAAAGAACAAACCAAAATCATTTCAAAATTTTATACTTCACTCACAAAGTACAACATTTAAAGTTTATTAGGTATACAATTTTGTGTGAGGATTGCTATTTACATCCATAAAATTGCTTAGTATATTTAATTATTAAGTACATCACACCCTAATATTTTCAATCACTCAAAATACTAGGTACACCCCCTACTAATTTTCTATTCTACCCTTAGCAATATTTTTCTCAAAATACTAAATACACCCCACCCTAAACACACCTCATCCCATCCTCCTCCTTCCAAATACACCCCACCCCCACACAGCGTCACCTTCCTTCCCCCAACACAGTGCCTCCTTCCTTCCCCTCCCCAACACAACAGCCACATTCCTCCTCCCTTCCCACCCCACCTCCTTCCCCCCACCCCACCCCACCCCACCCCACACACACCCCCTCTCTTTTTTTTCTTTTTTTTTTAAACAGTTTGTTTGGCACTAGGTTACAGAACACCCATAGTGGTGTTCGGTACCCCTACCGAACGCCTATAGTGGTATTCGGCACCCCTACCGAACATTACTATAGGTTTTCGGTAAGGGTGCCGAACACTCATAGTAATGTTCGGTATGGGTGCCGAACAGCCTAAAAAAAAAAAAGAAGGTATTTAGGTCTAAATTTATAATGGCATTTTTGTAATTTTTGTTAAGGGGTGTACTCAAAAATTTTATGGGTGCAAATAGCAATCCTCTTTTGTATAGGCCATAGTTTTACATGAAAAATACAAAACATTTAAATTTTTTTACTTAAATTGTACGATTTAATCAAAAAATACAGTCATTTTCAACTAAATTATGTTTGTGAATGAAAGCTTGTACTAGATTTCTGACATTTAGGGAGTTGGAGCTTGTCCGACAATGCTGTAGAAAAGTAGATTGAAGATGGTACATTTTAGCCTTCCAAACAAAAAAGTTAAGCATCACCATTGATAATTGGAGCAAGATATTGCTCCATTGTTTCATTTCCCCGCTTGCTCCATTGTTTCAGTTCCCCAACCTTTAAAATCCATTATAAAGTTCGCTCGTGCCTCAGCAACTGTTTGTAGTCCTGCCAAGTGCCGTGGAATTTTGAAGGGTAATGAAAAAAAGGACCAAAGATCCCACACAACAGCCCAACACAACAAACACGCTTAACCCACAATCGTGGTTCTAGAATGGAGAACATATCTTGAGGACGCCCTAAAGCGCTCATGGTATCATTATGAATATATAAAAGCAAAATCCCTACAGATTCTCGGTGATTACTGAAGTAAGAATCAGTACTAAGAAACTGATTCAGCGAGCTCAGTTGAGACAGAAACAAAAAATAACACACTGAATTATCCCTGGCTCCAATCATAAAATGTCAAATCAAGGCATATAACCGTCTATCAATTCGGAGCAGGAGTAGACTCCTGTAAAACTGTCAGTCTTACAGTATCATAATTCAGTCTTACAGTAACATAATTCGTAAAACGAAACTCCATTCTCTCACATCTCAGTCCACCTCAGCCCACCAACACATAGTGGATCATACTTCAACCGACCAACACATAGTGGGTCATAATTCAGTCTTACAGTAACATAATTCGTAAGACGAAACTTCATTCTCTCACAGTTCAACCCACCAACACATAAAAGGTCGGATCAAGGAGATCAATCTTAATAAAAATACCCGTAAGACGGTCTTTTCTAAATTTTTGCTCATCCATATTATCCTCCATAAGGGGTCTAAGACAAAACAGAAAAGATCCATCGACTAGTACAACTAAAAATTGGGACAGCTTCTATTATACATCACCCTCTAGAAGGATTCTCAGGACAAAAAAACTGTAAATATCACAATTAGAAGTATTCAGCAAAAAAGCACCAACCATTCTGTTACTATCACACTACTTCAACATTGAATATCAAAATATTCGGCAAAAAGCACCAAAAGAACATTAACCAAATCGAGCACCTGTACTACAGATGCAAGTGTAAAGGAGATAGGATAAGGCCCACGAAACTTAAAAGAAATTGAAAAACAGACAATAAAAAATGCTAACCAACAGATTTCAATGAAAATTCCGATAAATTACAACAGTCTCCTTTAAAATTGGTGCAAGGTGGAGCCAGTCACATTTATGAACTTGCCAGTTTCAACCAGAAAAGACAAAATTACTCAAGTCACAGAGCTAAATGTAAACGAAATAACTAATCAAATACAAAACAACTAGGTCCTAAAAAAAGGGCTGTTCACCACGAGAAGCAATGGCACATGATTAGCCACACTCAAGACCAAAATCCATGGCATTATGACTCGACCTATTTCTTTCAATGAACACATACTATAACCTCGAGAGAAAAAAATATACAGCTCACTGAAAATCACCTGTTCTGCTCAGCTCCACCTTGTAAACTTGTAATACAGTCACTCAGCCCCATGATGTAATTGGAGGGGACATTTGGTAGAAAAGTGAACATCAGCACGTCCCATAATGGTATAACATGTTTTGAAGATACACTCTTGGCAAGGAAGGAAATAGACTCCCTAGAATAGGCTTTGACACGCTGCAATATCAGCTGCTTGTGAATCCAAGACCACTTGTCCAGAAGGACTTGAACTAACAATCCTCATCACAGCAGGGAATACAGCTTTCTGGAAGAAGTCATCCTCTATTTTCTTGAGAACCTCCTCCACCACTTTAAAATCCAATTCTCCACCCAACACTAGCAACCCCATAATCTCACCAAAATTATTCGGTGCTTTTGGTAAATCAATGCCAATATCATCCAGCAATGATCCATACAACGCGCATCCAGTTCTCAAGTCCTCTTTCGTGAGAACCTTCTTCAAATACAGATGCTCCAGAAGTTTCACAACTGGTTCAACGCAGGGTGGGCTTTTCTCCAAAGCAAGGTAAATGGCTTCCTTAACAAACTCAGGGTGGTAACCTGGGGATTTCAATTCCTCCACACACTGTAATGCTTCATCCAGAATGCGGACACTGAAATACTCCTCCAGGAGCGAGGATGTTTTTCTCTTGAGTTCTTCTGAAATCGACTTCACAGCAGGAGCCGCGGGTTTTTCAGCAATTGGAACCATTGATGCAGTTGGAACAGGTCTAGCAGGAGAAGGAGAAGCAGGAGTAGAAACCTGAGATATTGGGTCCACACCAATGCCAAAGCTGGGTGTGCGGACAAGAGGGGCCCCACTTCCTTGCAACAGGGCACTAGACCTACCACTTATGATACCACCACTACCCTGAGGTAGAAGTCTTTGGTTCAGAGATGGTGACTTGCCAATCAACGGTGGCTGAACACGCCCAACAGGCTGATTAGGTGCGCCATCACCCCTTGGCATTGACCGGGACCTAGGGTTCTCCCAGTTGTCATTGTCAATCCCTGGCATCCCAGGCATCTTTCTGGTTCCAGGCATTCCAGGCATCATGCCACCAGCACCAGGGCGGTTCATGGGGAAGCCCCCCGGGCTAATATTTCCCTGTGCTCCAGCAGCAATGGCGCGACTGTTTCTTATACTTGCCGTAGAACCAGGACGCAATCTCATATTCTTCTCTGCTTCAGTATGAATTTCAGTAATGGTTTTGGCTTTTACCTACATAGAAAAGACAAATTAGTATAAAACCAAATCAGCTGCAACAAAACCAATAATAGCAACTACAGAGCAATGAAAGCCTACCTCTTCCCTCCTGGGAACCCAGTTGTTCGATCGCATATCGAGAACATCACGAACCATAAACCTCATACGTGGAGCAAGCTGAGGGTTTGTGGACAATTCCTTAAGTCGGTTAAAGTACATATCATTAATGTGCCTTGATTTTGGGCTCTCATCAAGCTGTTTGCCGATGGTGTTAAAGAACTGGCATATAGCCTCCACATTTTCCTCCTCAGGACAGATCTTGTTGTCCTGCCCCAAGAGCTCCTGTTTTACATAAAACATATCATAACACAATCTTGAAACATGAGATATCTAATTCTTATGCTGTACAGCATGCGTGTAATTGAGAAGTCAAGAAAAAACCTGAACAATGTGATGGACAATCTTTTCAGGCACCATCTTTTGCTTCAAGAGCTCACCAATTAGACGGATGTTACCAAGAGTCCGGTACTTGATCATTCTTTCTTTATCTCTACGTTCCGCCTCTTGCTCGGGGGCAGTCATCTGCCTTAATTCTGCCCTCAGTTTGTCAGCGCCTTCAAAAGCATCCTGGCAATTATTCAGGAGGACACGCTTAAATGTGATGTCTTTTCCACCAGGTTCTTCTGATGGGAAATTGGGTAGTTTCTCGTTTAGATCAGAACATAGTTGCGCATACATGGGGCAAAATGTTGGCTCAAGAACAGCCTTGTCAAATATTAAAGAGATAACACCCTGCATTGCAAATAAAATACATGTTCAGATAATAAAAATAAAAAAATTACAAGTGGATGTTGATCAAGGAAACCATGTTACTGACTAAATCTCGGAAGATATAGGAAAGATACGAACCTTTAGAATATCAGCAGTTGTGATACCCGAGTCAATTAGCTGGCCCTTTAGAAGATCAAACTTTTCTGGAGTCAGCTTGTTCAGAATACTGTCATAAGCAAGAAATGACCAAATATCAAAACAAAGCGTTTAAACACAAATGACATATTGAAGTCAACCCAGCTAAAGTGGTGCAGAATTATTAAGCTCCTATCTCTTATGGCATTGGCACATGATGAAGATTCAAACCAATTGATGATTAGCTCCTAAACGCCTACAACTTATATAATCCCATTCTTATAGTTGGGAAGGTAAAAACAATTTCAGGCTGCGATAAGTAACGTTTTAGTGCATCCTAAAGATACCATATACGGAGTAAAGAATACATTTCAACTTTCAAATCTTTGAAGACTATCCAGATTTACGGATCAAAATGTTTACCCTTTCACAGTCTTCAAGACACGCTCCTTGTCAGAGAGAGTCCCCCTTCGAGCTGACCATGGAACATCAGCTTTGATGAGACCAGGAGCAGGGTTAACCTGGTTTGAAGAGTAAAATTGATTAGTACCAGTGTGAACATAGAAATCATTATGCAAATAGAGTTTTGCACATTGAAAAAGACAGAATTTAACAAGCCAGACTACCAAGGACATTAGGGCTGCAGAATCTTGACAAGACTGGTGAAAAATATTAACTTTCTCTATTCCTTTCCCACACCCAGTACAGAGCACCCCCACAGTAATGTAGTGTTTGGTATTGGTGAAAGTGAAGGGATGGAAAATGAAGAAGGTAAAGCGAAAGGATGAGATAGAGCACCCCACACCCCAGAAAAATGGAAGGCTGAGAAAGTGGAGGGGCAAAGACTCTCTTGGCCCATAACAAAAGCTTTTGCTCAAAATTGGACAAAAAGGAGTGAAAGTGGGAAAATGCAGGAGATGTCAGTAAATGACTATTATGTCCATTTAGAAAAAACACTTCTTACTATCTGATGTCACATTCAGATACTCTGTTGGGCACTATTTTCTTAAAACTGAATTCTATTAATTACATTTTCATGGTTCACATTATATTTAGTTTTAATGCACTAATATAGTTAATGACCAATTACTTATAACAAGTTAGCTGAAATTTATCAGACCACATGCTTACACCCACAACCACCACCAAGCCAAGAAAAGACCCATACACCCACTTACCTAACTTACGCAATCACAACTCATAACTACACAATTTCAATTAGTATATCCAGATGCAGATATAAATATAGTATGGTCTCGCTGGGCTGATTTTAACATGCAGTCTACACCCTCTAACTCTAAACAATACCAATGACATAGAGCTCTATTTATGTAAGGTTTTGATTGAACTCACCTGCAACAATTGGCTGTACACTAATAATCTAAACTTCTACATAAGGCCATTACTGAATTCCATCAAAGTGGAGCTCTGAACTGATGATAATACATACCAACTCAAAATGCAACTTGACCCAGGTAACCGAGCATAAAATTTTAAAGCCCTCTACCAACTCAACAAAACTCAGCCTTTGCACTACTAGGAGTCGGGTACATTAATCCTTTTCTCACCATTCCATTCAGTCCAATGCAAGATTCTAGCACAAGCCCTACTCACAAATATCATTTTTATGAATGTTGTCCATTATAGTTTTGGTATTCCCCTACCTCTAACACAGATGTTGATATTTATATTATCATTTTACCATTGCATCAAAATATAAATCCTCATTTTATTAATTTTGATAGTAATTCACATGGCGCGCAAATAAAATGGCAGAAGAACTTCAAATGGAGAAAAGCGCATAATCAACACCCAAATGATATGAAAATTGTATCATTACGGATATAATTTACATGACAAAAACAATTTAAAATCATTAAAATCCAACCCTAACCACTGAGAATCCTTGTGCCATGGGATTGAGAAATATAAACCTAACCCCATATGAATTAACTTCAATTATGATCATACTTCAGGCAGCAATTAAGCAAAACTAGCCAAGAGGAACAAGAATACATTCAAATAAAAAAATAATTCCAAAATATCAACATTAGAACTGCACATTACAATTAGAAAAAATGAATGATCTTGATTAGAAAAAAAAATTACCCCCAGGTTAGAGGAGATATGTGCTCTCCCGGACTGCGAGTTCAGTTGATCTTGCCGATTATACTGATTTGGTTCCTGTTGTCTAGAGTCAAAACGACTACTTGACTCTCTATTTTCCCGCATAGACTCCCAGGACCTGTCATCTACAGGAGTAGGAAGTTGTGCAGAGCGACCACGCCAGTCACGATTATCAGGCTCAGAATAACGATTCTGAGGCTGGATTTGCACCTGCAAAAAATAAGTTGTCAATTAGCAAGAAATACAGCCATAATGCTAAAACACAGAACCCAATGCACAAGATTCCAGCCACTGCAAGGCGACAAGTCCAGTTACTTGGGAAAGGAGAAACTTCATTATCAGTAACTTGAAAGTGCGTTACAAACTTACATTGCTTTCTCCACGACTCCAGTTCTGGTCTTCACCAAAAAATTCAGTTTCAACTTCTTGTTTGATTTTCAGAATCTCCTCGGGGATAGTTACAACCTACAATGAAGAAAGAAAAAGCCCATCATACTCAAACACCGAGGCATGTACAACCATTAATAGATAAAGAATTTAGGCAATCAGCTTCAACGAAATACATACATAATAAAGATAACATACCAAGAAAGAAAATTTTAGAAACACAATCAATTGATCTTATAGTAGTTCTTGGTCAACGCGAAACAAAATAGAAACAAATTTGACTTGTGCACAACGAATATATAAACAACCAAATATAGAGAGGAGGTATGGTTATAAAGAATAAATAGATGTTAGAAACATGGACCACAAGTTTACAAGGGAAAAATTCTATATAAGTGAATCTGGAAACAATAACAAAAATAATTTTATACAGTATATACATATATGTGTGTGTGTCTATTGTATTACCTCATAAATAAAGAAAATAATGGACCAAATACACAGCCCATTCCAGCTACAAACAAGCATGTGTTGCACCATAGTTAGATGGCTATGATCATACTATCGTTTTTTATACAACTACACCCATACGTATACCATACAAATAACAAGAAATTACAAGAAAAAGGATAAATAAAAATGAAACAAAGAGTTTGTCTAATATATAGTTGATGAATTGAAACAGAACATTTCATGCCAAGAAGTTAAACAAGCCTAGTCACAAAAACTGCGGACTAAAAATCATCCATAAGCCAGCATAATTTATCATTTATGCAACTAAATTTCTAAGGAAATAAACAAGGAAAGAAAGTACTACTTAAAGCATTACCTCCCTAAGTTGTAACAGCTGGTCTCGGTTGTACCGAACACGCTCACGGACCTCAAATCGGGAGTCACCGGTCTAGAGAATAAGATAGTAAGAGAATAAGAACGATTACTAGTACTAAATAAATAAATACAAGAACAAAGAAATAAGCCTATCATCCCAGTAATCAATGATCATTTATTTAATAAGGGAATATAGCCAGGCATTCACAACCCATCTGCAAGTTTGCAGTGTGCAAAATTGATCTACTTGCCATCCACAAACATACTTCAATTTGATTTAAGTCGACAGGAATCCCGACGATCCAGGGGCAGTTGTATAATTTTCAATAGCATATTGGTTCTAAGGGCAAAAAGAACGTACCTCACACTTTTTATGCAAAGGAATCTTTCTCAACAATAGAATAATATAGGGTCATGTATACACTCGTAAATGCAAAACAAAAGCATGCCCTGGTCTCCCGACAAACAATCAGACCAAATTAGAATTATCCATAAAAACTCTGTAATTTCCATATATGTAGGTTTCTTTATGGGCAATCAAATTCTCCCTACATGCACACCTTAAAGCCTACATATTACTTTATGTCCATATTTACAGCAGAAACTACTTAACACGCCCTGCCAAGAATTAGGACATATACAACAATAGATTTCACTTAACATACCATCATCTTTAAACCAATCTCCTCAAAGCTAACAAAAAAAGAAACAAATACCGAAAGACCCCAATGCGAATCTGATAAGACCCTCCCCAAACTAACGCAAAAAAGTGTACTTTGCCCTCCAACAACTCCCATGCATACATTTAAGCTCCAAATTAGAACAAAATCAATGCTTTCAATTCATTCCCTATTTCCGACAATTTGATGATGACTTATTGCATTCTATAAATGAATCCAATAAAACTTATCAACAAAAAACACACCTTTAATTCAAACAATGATACCACTACATAAAATCGACAACTACTATATAAATCCATATCCTTCGCAGAGTAACAGGCTGAGATATACAAAAGATGTCATAATTTAAATAAAAAAACAATAAAAAATTAAAAATGAGCGAAATTAAAATAAATGTGTTAAATATGTGCGAAATAAGCGGTCGAAACCCTAGATCCGGGAAACGAGGAGAGAGAAAAAAAGGCGAAGGACCTTGAAGGCGAGAGGAGGAGCACCACCACCATGAGGACGAAGGACCGGAAGATCAGAAGAAACGAAGGACGAAGAGTCGAAGCGAGGGCCAAGCACTCTACCTCGATTGCCGCCACCACCACCAGGTCTCAAACTCAACACGGTCTGATCAGCCTGCATACCTCGAATTTTCTTTTCTAAATCAAATCGCGGCCGCCGTCGTTCGGATCAAAAAGGATTGAATCAGCGATTAACAAAAACGCTGAATCTGATTTCAGATACAGATTAAATCTATAGCTTTTGAGATATAGGAAGAGAGAAGGTGTTGGAGATAGAGAGAGAAAGAGGAGGGGATAGGGCAGAAGGGAGGAGAGCGTTTGGGGAGGCTTTCTCTCTCTCCTGCTGCGCAAAGAGGAGAGGCTTGTGAGAGAGAGAGGCGAGAAGGAGAGAGAAAAACCCTTGATTTGGTGGAGCTGCGACTGTAGAATATTTGTACTGTTTTTTACTATGTTTTTTTTTCATTTTAATTTTTTCTCCTTTTCCTTTTCCTTTTCCAGCGATTTTACCTCTCTACCTCCGAACGAGAGCATCGGTGTTACCCAATATCACACTTTAAATACCTTATTTTTTATTTTAATTTTATTTTTTTAATACCTTAAAAAATAATTCACTCAAATAAACACCTTTTATATAACCCTCTAAAAATTAAATATCTCGCATCTCAATTAATAAATTTAACTACCATTCTATCTTCCCTCTTTTTTATTTATATTTTTCCACCGCAATCGGAATAAAATAATTTATACTTTAGTTATATTCTATTAAAAATATGTTCTATGCTTTAATAATTTTAATTACTTTATTATCTAAAAATATATGTCAATCTAAGGGGTAATTTATGTTTAAAAAATTTTTTTTTGTTCTCTTATATATTAAGGACAAATAATTTTTTTTGGTTAAAAAGAATTTGCAGTTAATTCACAAATTTCATATAATAAAAAAATATTTTTTATTTGATTGATAAAGTTTATGATGATAACGTAATAAAAAAATATATGTATATCACAACGACATGAACAATAAGGAAAAAAATATGGTATGATTAATTTTCAAAACTTATGTTTATTTATTTTTTATTTTTTGAAGTAACAAAAATAAAAATAACCTAATTTTGATCACCCAAGTGATAATACTATTTATCTAAAAGTCTATATTTGAATGATAATTTACTTAATTTTAGAGAAAGAGGAGGGCGTAAAGCGTGCATGTGGGATCAAGTGGGGTAAAAATTTATAGGCCAAAATATTATTTACCCCCAAAGTATCCACTAAATCTCAGTTTGCCACTCATATTTCATTTTGTCCCATTACCATATCTAATGTTGTCATTTGTTCCAGTTTGACCCCCGGGACGGATGGACGTTAAAAAAATTAACGGAAGTTGACATGTGCATGTCATGTAAGGGTTACTTTGGTCATTTTAATCGGGGTGCAAACTGGGATTTGGGGCATTTTTCTTAAATTGGTTAATGCAATTTTAGTAGTAAAATTAAAATTAAACTCCAAATCAATTTTTAAAGAGAATTAAAACAAAAGAAAATAAAAATTGGTAACCACTAATATTTAAGATGTTTTTAAATTATAAATTTTCTTAAAGAAATTAAAACAAATTAAAATTAAAATTGATACCCATTTGATATTTAAGATAGTTTTAAGTTATAGGAGTAATTAATTTTTAAAAATGTTAAAACAAATTTTTTAAAAAGGCCTAATTATAGTCTCCTTCTTCAAAATCTCACTATATTTTCCCCTAAACCATGGAGAATCAAAAACCCTAGAACTAGATTTCCTCACTCAGTTTCCCCCTAAACCTCACCCTGTTTCCTCTTTTCTTCTTGGGAATGACTTTGGCATGGACAAAATCTAGGGTTTGTTTGAGCTTTTGAATGGCTTTGAGGCAGGTGCGGACTTCGTAAGACAAGAGGATGTAAAAGTTGTCGGTTAGGAGTTTCTCGAGGTAGGAGATGGAGAGAGAGACATACGTTATCGAGGTCGGATTTGAAATTAGGATTTGGGGGAGACTGTTATTGATGAGAGTGAGTTGGGACTCGATTGAGTGTTTGGAGGTTAAGAAAACAGAGAGAAAGGATGGGTGGATTCGAAGGATGGGAGTGGGGTTTCGGGATCAACGGTGTTGGGTTCGGTGGAGAGACGAGATTGGTGGAGGTTGGTAAGGCGGGAGATCATTGCGGTGTGCTTGCGTTGGGTGGTTGGGTCTAAGGTTTGGTCCGGGACGGTGACGGTGGATTTTGTAAGGGACTATTCATCGTCGGCCATTGCTCTGTGGCGGTGGCGATGGCAGTGACGGGGGTGGTTGTTAGCTTTATTTGATTTTTTTTTTTTTAACCAAAAGAGGACAATATAGTAACTTTTAGATTTTACTTGTCATGTGCAAAGCACATGACCAACTTCCGTTAATATTTTTAACGTCCGTCCGTTTTAGGAGTGAAATTGGGACAAATGGCAACATTGGATACGGTAATGGGACAAAATGGAATATGGGTTGCAAACTGAAATTTGGTGGATACTTTGGGGGATAAATAGTATTTTGGCCAAATTTATAAAATTACGTCATTTGTCCAACTTTGTTGAGGTATGGGATAGATATTGCTTCACGTTTATTGACGATTTACCCCTTGTATTTCCTCAATTTCTTGATTTTGGACCCCTAGCACTTTTTCGTTTTTTTGGTAAATAGACTTGGTTAATATACAGTTGACTCTGTTAGCACTTTAACTTGTAATTATGGTACAGCTATTCAATATATAAGACAAAAAGAATCATCAAGAAGTCAAATAACATGGGAGTATTTTGGTAGAAACTAAGGTGTTAATAACATGGGTCTTGTTTATGATACTCCCTCCGTTCCAGCCAAAGAGTTTACTTTCTTTTTATAAAAGTCGAACATGTGACTAAATCAAATTAAAATTTTACACACTTTACTTATGCTTTAGGAAATAAAATTTTATTAATTAAAAACTATTTTAAGAATACTATGGATTGCAATTTTCAAAACTTTGTAAAAATCACTAAATTTATGTTAATTATCGGTCAAACTTCAACTAAGTTGACCGAAAAAAAATCAAAACTGGACTCTTTGCCTGAAACGGAGGGAGTAATAAATAAGCACCCTCACATTAGAGTACATTAGTATAAGTGCACGAAAATAAGGAAATAAAAGTTTTATCAAATCCACTAAAACACCTAAAACATCTTAACTATGAGGCACTTTTAATTGGATACCCCCACCTTCTTATTTTTAGCAACCTCTTAATATAATGTATTCTTCAGGTGTCGCACTGTGAGGAGGCCATAACCGTTCGACAATTATGTTCATCCCTATAAATACCAAGCAGACCCAACAACAAGGTACAAACTCCTTCCCTAGCCAAAACTTGTTAGAATTATCCTAAGCCTATTATTAACTTGAGTTCTTGCTCTCATGCCGAAGTGTACTTGCATCGCAATCTCCTGCATTCATTTTAATGTTTCATCTTTTCCTATTTCAAATTCAAAGTCCAAATATCCAATCAATATTCCTGTAAGCAACGCGATAAAGGTTTTTTGCATGATCAATAATATTACAAAATTGACAAGGGGTCGGCCCTCAGTGCCTATAGAAGACTATTCAATCCCTGCAATTGTAACTTTAAAAAAAAAAAACCAAAAACCAACTACCAACGATATTGTATTTCTAGGGTGTGACTTGGGGTCATTACACCCATTTTCAAATCAATGCGTACGACCATTTGTTCGTTCTATACCGATGTAATAAGCTACATTGTACAAATTACTTAAATTCAAATAGTAGATAATTGTTTCTTTATTTTCTTGCCTTTCACATATCATCTCTTGATGTTTCCATCTCCTGTCCTCTCCCCCCAACCCACCATCTCCTTACAAACACAAAATTACCATGGTATTAGAGCAATAAACTTGATAATTGATCAATCCTTGCTTCTTTTCTTTGATTCGCATAAATTCGTCTTTAATTCAACAATTGATTAAATTGTTTGATTGAAAAATCCTAATATTGTCTCAATTTTGATTAAACTCCAACTCTTCCATCAAAACATAATTTTCTCCCAAATTTCCATCAATCGAAACTGTTGAGTTGAAATTAAACTCAAGTTTCATTGAATCTTGTGAAATTCCTCTCATATTCAACACTTGAAATCCTTCTACGAGCCCAATCTAGTTGTGACCCAATAGTGAAGTTGTTCTATCTTGAAAACAGAAAAATGGATCTGCAAATTAGACTTGGTGGATTTAGTTTCGTATTGTAATTGTTTTGAGTATTCGTTCTAACTTCTTGGTTGAGATTTTTTTTTAACTCATCTTCAGTTGGTAAATAAAATTGCATTGATTTGACTCACCGAGCTACATGGGCCACTTTTAATCTTATTTCCTTGATTAATAAAGTCAAAGAGTTACTTAGTTATAACAATACTTAATGAGTACAATATTCAATTCATGATCAAATACTCAAAACATGGGCAGCTTTTCGAATAAAAATCTTATTTGGGCTTCTTCCACTTTGCCATTTGGTTGAGCTTCTTCACATTTATCGCTCATTTGTGGGAGAGTTTTTTGGCGAATTAATTGTTTGATTTTAGGATTTTAAATTTTTTTTATAATAATTAAAGAAAAAGTAAAATAAATAAAAGCCCTAAATTACAAGTCAAATCACTAAATTGTGAAGAAAAATTGACTCGACGTGTCCTTTTCACTTTGATTTAGCCACATTACTTTAATACAGTAACTTTTGGGGTTGTTTGGGTTGAGAAAATCTTTACCAAATTTCACATTTTGTGTAATATTTTCTTCCTCCCCATTTCAACAAAGGTTGCTTTCTACTTTATTTTTTCCTCCTTGAATTAAATACTCCTTACTTAAGCCACCGTTTGATAGTCTAGTAAATAGGCAGATAACACTAAATTATCAAAACTCATCATTTAGTAGCTCTAGTCATGACTTTTATTCAACTTAATTTATAAGGATATTTTTAAAAAAATAATGTTATTCGAGTAAAATATCTATATAAAAATACCTACAATTGAAGTTTAGAATGCTGATAACGATATCAGTATAATTGACTGCATTTTTCTTTTACAAATAACTTATTGATAGTAAAACGGGCATGCATAAGAACATTAAAATCTGGTATTGAAACAGAAAAATTAAGGGAAAAGAAAGATGTGTGTTGTTACTCTACTAAAGTTAGAAGCAACACATGCTAGCAAGGCTTTGACCACAATTTCCAATGATCCTTTCATTTGAGGGATCAATTGTTAGGGTTATGAACCTTCGAGTTAATTGCAAAACAAATCATGTCCTAGTTTATGAATTTTAAATTAAACTCCGTATTTTTTTTATCGACCAATTAAAATTCACTAAAGATTATTTTTACAATTAAAACATTTTGTCTGTGTAGTGTAATTTTACACTAACGGGAGGCTGAATTGGCCACCAACGTGGCATCTACGTGACACAGACATGACAAAAGGTAGGAAAACAACCTAATTCCCTCCAAAATATTTCAAAAAAAAAAACCTCGTCCTATTTTTCATACTGTATAATAACCCTTTATTGAAAACAGATTTTTGGGAGTAATTGTAAATTCCAAATCGCCACTTTGTTGCTGCTATATTGTTATTTTCAAATACTTTTCTATTTTGCTCAACGAGTCAATATTCAAAAATTTTAATAACTGAAAAATATAAGTTGGTTATAATTATAAAATGCTTGGCATACTCAAGACAATTATATTATATGTAGAAGGTGAAATTATAAAAGTACGTAAATTGTGATTATAATTTTTAAAAATAAATAAACTATCTCAAAATCAAATGCCGACTCTGTTGTATAATAGAACGTAGGTAAGCCCAAAAAAATTAATTAAAAATTACTCAGATTTAAGCTCAACAATCATAAATTCTTAACATTTAAACTAAAGGAAGAGTAAGGAAATACTAAATGGCACAAATTTGGACATATGAAAAAGGCTAAGTAAATAATTATTATCATTAATATTAAAGATGTTGAAGTAAATTTATAATTTAAATGACCAAGTTATTCCAAAACATAATTCAATTGGCTATACTATAATTACAAATTAGGGACAAAAAAGGTGTTAGGACCTTAGTTTTAATAAGTTTTGATGTTGCAAAATTACATTAGGATAATTTCCCATAAACTAGTTTTAATAGACTTAAATGTACAAGAGTTATTGTCAAATAAACAACAAACAACTAAGAAAAAACGTAAACAATCAAGGATGAAGAAACAACGAATTATAAAGAACAAACAGCTAGCATCTAACAACCTTGACAAAACAACCAAGATGGAAGAGCAAGCTTTATCTCACGAACGTAGCATGGAATAACACTCACTGGTTGATTCGCTACTGAGACAAACCTTAAAAGAATGTTTCAGACCCTAAAGGAATATTCTTGCAAGCTATCGACAAATTGAGTGCAACATAGACTGAACTCATTGCTGGATAATGTTCATCTAGCCGTTGCCCAACAACTAGATTATAATGAAAACTTTTTAAACAACGGCTATATAAAGGAAAGTTTTCCAACTGATCAAATAGAGCAGATGTGAGCCAGATAGAATGTGGATGATCTTAAAGAGATAGCTCACACAAAGAGTGATCAACAAGCGAGAGCAGGATACAAAGACAAGAGAGATTTTTTAAAAAGATTTTGCAAACATAACAACTATCATTGTTCTGTTAGAGAACAAATTGAGATATTTACATATCTTGGTTTGTCAAGCATCTGTCATCCCATAAGATCCAGATCACTCATTAACAAACTGTCAGATGAAGTAATAGCTTAATTGTTTCATTAAACAGTTACACAACAAGGAGTAGTCACACAGTGACATCGAGCCTACAACAACAGCTTCATTCGACTACTTAATCTTAATTGTGTACAACTCTATTTTATCAACTTAACTATTTTGGCAAACCTTAGTTGTTTTTTCATTTTATTGCCAACATTCATTATTTAATAATAATAATAATAATAATAATTATTATTATTATTATTTATTCATTCTTTAATTAAGAGTTGATCAAATTCAATGATCACAATGAAGTGTGTTATTCCTCCATTAGTCCCGGATAAATGTTCCTACTTTCTATTTTGAGATGTCTCAACTAATATTTCTAAAGACTTTTGATATACATATTTTCTACCATTCTTCCCAATATACCCTTAAAACTTAATTTAATATAGCACATCTTAGAAAAATCCAATTATTTAAAATAGTTGAACTCAATTAATATTCATGTATATTATCGTCAGAACACATTTTACAGTACATCATTAATTATGTTTCTTAATTCCTGTGCTTTATCAATTAGGAACATTTATTCGGGACGGAGGGAGTATCAAACAAATATGTCTATGTCAAGAAGGCCTTAATTGTTCTTAAAAGGTTGAACTTTATTAATTAGAAAACTACATTCTTTCAATTGTTAATAACAAACTGCTTATAAGAGGTGATAAATTGATCCCATAATTGGTACCAAAGTTCAGTAACAGCTAAGAGATACCTACGGGATAAAAGTTAGCACAAATACCTGATTCATCAATTGATACTAAAACTTAGTTGTTGGTTAAGCTTAGTGATTAAGTACACCATCTATGCTTTAGAAACACCCCCCCCCAAACCCTTTTTAAAAAATATTTTGGACGAAATTAAGTTGTTTTCACGCCTTTTGCCACATAGATGCCACATTGGTGGCCAACTCAGCCTTGCGTTAGTGTAAATAACACTACATTGACGGAAAATTTTAATTACAAAAATAATCTTTAGTGAGGGTTTAATTGGACGATAAAAAACACAAGAAATTGCTGCCCGGTCCACTTTCTCAAGTTTTTAATTGCTCTACTAGTACACGCAATCACGCATTTTTTTTTATAATCAGCGAAGGACACTTTGATAATATTGTTCCTTAAATGCCCCGCAATAACATATACAGTAACTTCTTCTTAAAATTTCTCCGCTGAATTTTCTTTTCTACTTAAAATTTCTCCGATAAATCTTTCCGATAACTTCTTCCTAAAATTTCTCTGGTGAATCTTCCTTTCTTCCTAAAATTTCTCCGGTGAATCTCTGTTTTCATTCCAATAGCTTATAGCGAAGAAAGTTGATTTTCGTGAATATATGAGGTGATCAATTGTTGGGAGTCAAAACTGTTTAACTTGGAGATAAATGTGAAGAAACATAATGAGAGAAAAATCAAAGCAGATGCATCCTAATGCACAAACTGACGCATCCTGATGCATGATTTTGAATTATGTTTCCATTGCGATGCATGATTTTAAATTGTGTTTATATCGTGATGCATGGTTTTTGAATTGCGATGCATGAAACTTCTTCCTAAAATTTCTCCGGTAAATCTTCCTTTCTACTTTAATAGCTTGTAGCGATATACGATAGCTTCTTCCGAAAATTTCTTCGATAAATCTTCCTTCCTAAATTTTCTTTAGTGAATCTTCCTTTCCATTTCAATCCAATAGCTTATAACGAAGAAAGTCGATTTTCGTGGATATACGGGGTGATCAACTGTTTGTAGATATCTTCTTTCTAAAAATTTCTCTGGTGAATCTTACTTGCTAAAATTTCTTCGGTAAATATTCCTTTCCATTCCAATAGCTTATAGCGAAGAAAACTGATTTTCCTGGATTATGAATTGCGATGCATGATTTTTTTATTGTGATGCATAAACTATGATGCATCCCGATGCAAAATAGATCGGCTTGAAGTTTACCCAAGTAAATGGATGTACCGCAATGCAGAAACTGATGCATCCCGATGCATCAACTTTGAATCGTGATGCAGTGCGTGTCTGATCAAATTTCATTAATGGCATTTTCGTCATTTTGCCCCAAAAGTGCATTTTTTCCGATTTTTAAAAAAATATGGTGGACTTAAGTGATTACAAATGTCCAAAAAGAGACCGACCTGTAATTCACCAAAAAACACAAAGTTTAATTTGAAATTTATGAACTAGGACAGAGTTTTTTTTACGATTAGCCTTCTATTGGCATATGCTTGACCGAGCCCAAAGCCCGGTTTGCCACGCATAAGCCCGGTTGGCTACGCATAAACCTACGAAGTCAACTAGGCCCACAACAAGCCCACCCAAGAGTCCATGGAAGGTTGGTGCTAGTAGTAGTGGGTGACCACTTATAAGACAAATACAAGTCCTACATCTACTCGATGTGGGATATTACAAATTACTTGAAATGTACTTGTGTAATATATTTTGGGTGAAATCTGTTGGGACAAAATCGCACTATTTATTTCGGTTTACCTAAAGAAATTTATACTTATAAAATTTAAGCATCAAAATGGTTTACCTAAAGAAATTTATAATTATAAAATATTATTTATTTTGGTTTACCTACAGAAATTTAGGCTTATAAAGTTTAAGCATCAAAATGGTTTACCTAAAGAAATTTATACTTAAAAATATTTAAGCATTAAAATTCCTCCGTTGAAGCGAGTACGGACATAGATGTAAGGAATGTGTTGAATCAGGGTATTAATGTTATCCATAATATTCGAGAGTACGTGGACAGAGATTAGCAGAGGTTGAACCCTCGTTTTGTATTCTGAAACGGTTGTGGGGATGTGCAAGAAGTCTTTTTTCTATTCTTTCCTTCTCCTATGTTATGTTAGTTTTCCATTATACTACTACCTAAATTTGTTGATCATTTACCTTGTCTCTTTTCAGGACGTCCTTCCCTTAATTATTTTTACGGTGAAGAAAATGATATTACATTTCTGACAAACTCCAAGCAAGCCTTGTCACTTTAAGTTGTTTTTCCATCTTTTATTGGCCGAATGTACTGCCTGCTTTGATAATCCTTGAAGTATGAACTACGAGGTAATTAGCAACGAGAAAACTGCATTTTGAGAGATATATTCACTCATGCAAGCACCTTCCAATTTGATATGGTAACAAGAAAATCGCCGCAGCATGTTATGCATGAGACTCAACTCAAGTAGGTGTTCTGAATATACACAATCAGTGTTAGCTTGCAAAAAAATTAACAAATTTTTTAATATACAAAAATGTGTACATGTCGCCTTTTTAGCAATACGTCATTCTAGAACTATTACTTCTTTCACTCCATATCCTTGAAAAAAAAAACCGAAAGATTTAAGGAAGTATTTCAGCAATTGATTTCGCACTGCTTGACATCAGGCCCCTTGGTTTTCAAAACAAATGGGTCAATTCGGAACCAAAGCAAGGAGAAGATGGAAGCCTGAAGTATGGACCATATGACAACAATGGTCGGTGTCATGTTCTGCTTTCCCATTAGTCCTTTTAGGAATGTGTATAGATGCACGATCACCCAAAATGCAAAGAAGAGCTTTCCAAATAAAGGACCCCATGATTGATACCCATTGTTTATAGTAGCATCAGAGATTCCAGCCACAACCCCAACAAGGTTAATGAATAAGATAGTCGTTGGAGGAATAAGAAGGGTAGTCCATTTAAACGCATATAACTCTCCGAAATCCTCGTCATCAGATGCCTTTGATGTGACTCTGAAGTTTGTATCGATTCCGGCCAAAATCTTGAGAAGACCTTGTACAACGCAAAGAGATGTGCAGACACACCACCTATGACCCAAAATTGCTCATTTCTCCAACATTCCTCTATGCTGACTCCACTCCACCTCAGCTCAAGAATGCCCATCGGAAAGATTGAAAGAAATGGAGAAATGAAAAAGAGACTTTGCCAAAGTGCTTATCTGAATAAGAATGAAATCAATATTGAATTAGCTGAATGAAGTAGTTTGAAATGGCATTTGGAGAAAGTATTTGGTTAGAAGCTAATTAGAACGAGTTATCTTCTTACCTCTGGCATAATAAACTTCCCGGTTAGCAAGCAGATTGCAGGAAGAGTACAGTAAGCAAGGAGAGGTATAGAGGTGAAAGGATAGACAGTTGTGTTGACATAGGCAAAACGCACGAGCCACTTAAGATTCCCTACCGTGTAACCATACCAGACAGGGCTGTGACGACTGAAAAAGATCTCAACAGATCCAAGAGGCCAATGAAGCACGTGGTTAAGTCAATCAGATAGATTGATAGGAGCAGAGCAGACCCTTTAAATGCAGGCGGATTTGGCATACAGTACATGGACCTCCAACCCCGGCAGTGCATCTTGAATCCTGTTAGAATATCCTCTGTGATAGAGCCATAAATCCAACCCAACTGCACCGAAGAAGATAATTCAGAAATTGAAAGTAGAGCATGAGAAGTGTAAAATAGAAGGAAGTGTATACTCTCTCTCTCTCTCTCTCTTGTAGGTAAAAGTAATTCTCTCTGTGATATTTACCTCCAAACCCCACTCCGTTTTGTCTTTATAACCACAGCTGATGATGTGAATGTCTTCTTTCAGCAGCGATTCTGGGCTCAAGGAAGGTGGGACGCCTCCTTCAACCATTAAAGTGGAAGTCACGAAAATTGCTGACTGTCTAAACTTCTTGTCAAAGTTCATTTGGGACATTAAAAGTTTCTTGTCATCATCGAATTCGGATTGCAGTAACAAAAGAATAACTTTCGAGATGGGGAACAAGAAGACACGTCCTGTACCGACATATACAGGACCTTGAATCCCATCTAGACCTTTCATGTTAATCTGCCAAAAAACGGAAAGTACACAAATGAGGATTTTGTTTTCGGTTACAGTTATGCTGTTTATTTCTAATTTCTAATTTTGTTTTCCTTCTCCAGGGACTTGCATCAAAGAAGACTGTGTTCCTGTTGGCATATCGATCATGCCTGTCTATGCCGTTGAATCATTGGGGAAATTGGACATAGCACACCTTTCTCCCGACTTGTGGGTCCATTAGAAAACACATTGCCTCTCGTGCAGCCTTGCTGTTGTTTATGTAGTGATCTCAATCCAAGTTCAACATAAATGGAGCATTTTTGGACTCATAAACAATAATCTTAAACTGAACTTCTGATCATTTCAGTTATGTGAATCAAGAAATCACATAAATTTTGTGTGATCTATACCAGCGCATTCATGGCACCAGCTTTCTTGTGATGTTGGAACCCCAGCCTCTTCTCACGAGAGACATAGACAAGTTGAGGGAGCTCATTTTCTTCCGCATCGAGCCCTCCACTATGGCCAAGGAAGACTTGAATCATACAAGGATGATCCTTCATGTTGTTTCCTGGCAAGGGTGTACCATCTTGCATTATCCACTCTTCTGCAGGAACTTTCACAGCTTTAGCAACAAGTGCATTGATTCTTAGCTTGAACTCTTCATATTCTGTGTCATATACACGAAAAAGTTAAGGCTTCTTCTGGTCCTGAAAACCTGTTTCGTAAGCTTTGAAAAACAAATGGTATTTAGATTTAAAACCTTCATAGCTCGACGTTCCTTTACAAATGTAGGCTGCACTTTGTCCTTGAGGTAATCGATTTTGAGAGAGAAGTACATCTCAGGGGCTCGCGGCCCTATTAAAAATTTCTTACAGAAGGGAACCCATTTCCTAGCAAATTCTGCAGTTTCTGATAAGGCTTCAAAAGTAAGCATTGAAGCTCCATCATCAGATATTTAGCATGAGATTTTGTCAACAGGGTAGTCCGTAGCTAAGATTGATAGAACTGTGTTTGCTGTCCCAAGAGGAGGTTCCTTCATGGGGTCCACTGTGCTGACAAATTTGTCTACTGGGCATAGCATATTTGGTTCACCTTCTCTCTCTTACCTGCATCACAAATTCATTAATGTCCATCTTCCCTTAAAGGAAAAAAGAAATCCCTTTTCCCCTTTGACCTAGTCAAAGAATAAATTTCCAATTATCAATCTTATGCAACACAGGTAATATGTTAATTTTGGCAAGTGTTGGCACCTGAGACTCTCCGTATCAATGGGAAGGCAAACCAGATTTCGCAGATCACGGATGTTAGCCACAGCCCAAGTGCGTCATGCACCGGGTTCATGATTCTATATCGAAGGAAAATAGCTAGAATAAAAAGGCGAGCCACAATCACCTTCCTGTAAGGATTGATCTTGCTAGATGCAATTGGTACTTTTCTTGACAGTGGCTGTCTTGCTTCATCTAACCTGTAATATTTGTTCAACGTCAAGAGAATGCTAGTGAATGCAAGGGTTCCAGGTGAAATCATCATTTTGAAGTTGATTGCTAAGTTCACAATTAAACAGATCTTATTTATCTTGAATTCAGATTATCACATGAACAATATATGAGTTTACTGAAATGCTGGTATATTTGTGAAGAATTTGTTATGTGTTCTTTTTTTGTGAAAATATTCAGTCATGTTACACAAGTTTTAGATGAAATTCGAGATATTACATGGCCATGTCTGGGTCAGCCGAGTCATCAGCTTCAGCCCCCAAATTCCCTTGCTGCTGCATTTTCCAGTCATCCATCCTATCTTTCCACCCTCCCTCTTTCTTTTCATCCCATCTTGCGCTTCCTGTGTTGTATTTAGAAAATAAATTTTAAAAAACATAGATTTAAAAAACTTAGAATGCAAAATATTTGAGTATAACTGATACGTACCAGGCTCGGACACTGGATATGGATGCACCCGTTTATGTAAAGATGGCATCTGCTCTCTGTGAGGATGGCTTGATAATGGAAACTCACCACTCACATGCACACAATTTCATTTGCTAAACTATTTCTTAATCATGCTAAAGTATATACTGTAATAGAGGTAGCGTAAGTTGGTTATTTATAAGATGAATTAGTTTCGCTTACAGGTCGAGTGCGTCCAGCTATGACCGGTGGGTATTGAGCACTATCATCGTCTTCGGGTCCTCTCCCATAGCTCATCTTCCCATGAAGCAAGGCTTCTGCAATGTGTTTGCTCTTGCTTTGCTCATCATCAATGTTTAATTCATGTTCAATGTCATCCACGTCTTCTTCGTCATCGTCTCCGTCCACCCTGGGGCTACCTAAACATCATTTTAAACCCAAGTCAGTTGTTTGACATTGAAACATGCTCTTAGGTTCTACTAGTTGTGTTGGTCGAGAAGGAAATGTATTAGGCCAAGATGTATGTATATTACCTTTGAGACGCTTGTATCTGGTTTTGCACTGGGGACAGTTTTGGCTACCATCTCTCCTCTCATACTTGTAGCATGATCGGCAGACGGGGAATCCGCACTCGTTACATGCCACAAACAAGTCTCCATCCACTGTCAGGCCAATCTCGTCGCCGCATATCTCACAAACTTGACCAGTCAATCTTTCAAAGGCTTGGGCTGCAGCAACACCAAAAGGCAATGCAAGCTATTAAGTCATGACTCAGCCATTCCAACTTTCTCGACAAGCAAGCAAAACACACACACACACACACACACAAAAGCACATTCTTATTAAAGTGGAGGTTGGGGGGTTAGGTAAGCAATTAATAGAGGATATGGACAGTTAATTAGCAGCTAATCAAATAGAAAAGTGAAATAATAATAATTTAAGAAAATGCTTGTGGGATGAATTAAAAGGACTAAAAGATTATAGATGTGTTAGGTTTGTCTTACAGAAAGATGTAACAAGTGGTGGCAACAAACAAGAAATGGTACCATCATAGATCATCTTTCTTATGGAATTAGCCAAAAAGACAAGAAACATGTCGACTGTCGAGCAATAACAGTAACACTCTTGGATATTTCATAGCTCGATCTATATCCTAAATTTTCGGATTCAGATCGGCTTCGAATTTTATTCGACCCTCATTAAAGTATTGAATTAAAATAATATAAAGGTATCTTTCTCAATCAAAGGTCAAGCAAACATGAAAAATCATGTTCCTAGTTTACACAAACATATGATAATGTTAGTAAGATATTATAGTGCGCAAAAGAATTTATATTTTAGTTGAAATAATAATTATTAATGAGTAAAGCTCAATATAAACAACTTTGGTATGTATGATATTACTATATTTTATATATTGGATCAGATCGGGTTGTTAACGGATCGAACCACCCTTGATCCGAATCCGGTTTGTTAAGCTATCGAGTTATCGGACCCGTATCACAATAGGATAATCGGATTGAAAAACTCAATCCATATCTTAAAAATAACATCGGACTCGGATGGATTCGGGTTAAAATCCGATCCATTGCCGGGCTTACTTTGAATCCACCGGTCCCCCACCCCTTCCCCCGCCGAAAGGTTAAGAGAATTGCTAAATGTGTCAAGTTAGGCATATGCTTTTGGTGAAAGTAGTACAAACTTCTAAAATTTCTCTGAAACAGAAACTTCCATATTGCATTTGCAGGGGAGTAAAGGAAAAATAGAAATGTTCACGTAAACTAAGTAAAAGGCATGTGGCTTACACTTGAGAGTGGTGCAGTTAGTGAAATAGGCTTTCGAGAATATCTGGGTTGAGCTTCTGGAGCAATGGAATCTGACCACTTGTTTGGCCACTGCCCCCATCACCAGATCCATGTATAGAGTATAAAGTGTATTCCTGCTTTCAAAGAGCTCTAATCCTTTCCGTGCATGAAGCGTTGATGTCAGCCACTCTTCAAATAGCCCTACAATCACCATTGAATTTCAATTACAATTATTATAAGGCTTGAATGTTTTGCCTTTAAAAGAGCTCTAATCCTTTCCGTGCATGAAGCATTAATGTCAGCCACTCTTCAAATGGGCTTACAATCACCATTGAATTTCAATTACAATCATTATAAGGCTTGAATATTGACTTATAAAACAATGTTTCCAGATCTCAAATGTCACAGACGAGTAGCGATAGGAATACAATTTTTTTGTTCAACTTTCTCATCCCAATTGATGTGGCAAGCATGTGATTGGTTGGACATAACATCATTTAACATGTGACGTCACCCTTTAACGCATCACATGCTTGACACCTAGATTGAGATGATAAATTTATACTAAAGAGTTTGTATCCCTATCATATTCCATCACAGAAATACTTGCAGATTTGCATCTCCCTTTAAACCTCCAAACAAAGACAGAAATACAATTATATACCCAAAAAGGCCAAGTGGTAAGAGTTTCAAGGGGTATATGCATCCATCATTATGTTATATGAACTCACATATATCAAAAGTGAATGACAAGATATAATGTGCTCACTTGTGTCAAATCCTTCGGTGTTTGACCAAGTCACAAAGTAGTCTGATACCAAAAACTCAATAAGCTGGATCCTGACATCCACATAACAAAAGTGACAAAGCAATCCTGAGAGCACCAATCTTGGTAAGTATTAATATGTGAAGTCTGATAGTATAGGATTACAAGTTTATATATCTATGACTGCAGTTCCCACATTGATGAGCTGAACCTTGTCGTATCTCAGACAGTAATACATATGCAGAAATCATATAATCCCGACTTCCAGGCATGATAGGAGGAATAAAGAAAGTAAGAAAGTTAAAAAAAAAAAAATCAGGGACTAATTTTCCTTTTAAGTGAGAAATGAATCCATTTGTATGATGGCATATTTTTTCAGAGAGTACATTCACATTAATGTCTTCAAGTTGAAGAAGTGTCATACGCTCTGTGGAGCATATGGAAATTATATACTCCCTCCGTTCCTAAAAAGAGTCCATCTTTCCTGTTTAGGTCATTCCAAATAAATAACCACTTTCTAATCTTTCTTTTTCTAGATGTTACATTTATCATATTACCGTTGATTTGAATCCTACTTTAATTGATGGCCCTAATTCTCACATTGGCAACTTTGGAAAACACACACCATCCTAATATGTATAATAGAGTCAATTAGCTTTTCTTAATCTAAGTGTCAAGTCAAAGAGGACTCTTTTATAGGACCTAAGGGAGTATAGACATCATCTCTCGTACACATTAGATTTGGCCAAGTTAATTTGACGAACTCCAGTTTGCAATACAGAGACACTTATATATATTGATTCAGCAATATCGAGGATTATTGTTGGCAACTTACATGATGTTCATACAGTTGTGCATGTCAGGAAAGGCTTCATCAAATGGATCAATGGAAAGCAATTTTTCTGCAAGTACAGAAATCCTTTGAGAAAGTTGTAAGGATTACACGCTGCCCAATACAGGACTCGCTTCCAAGCTTACGTAACAAGTGCTGAACATAGAACTGGGCATCAGTGTCAGAGTGACATACTTCTGAAAGAGAATAGTCAAAATATAAGAAAAGGTTGATAAAAGATTAAATGACACAACCACTACCAATTTTGTTTAGAACAACATCAAAAAGAAAAGATTGTGTGACTACATTGAAATAACTATACTAATGTTTCCACGTGAATGGTTGGAACAATAGCCACATTCCAACACAAAGAAATGAAATTACACATAACATTCATGACTGATATGCTAGTAACTAATTATCCCGCAATTCAGCAAAAAGAAGATTTCTAATACACTGTCATTCAACATTTAAAAGACGTGACAAGAAAAGCTAGACCCAAGAGTCCAAGATGATAGAATCTTATAAAAAGATGGTGTGGTTTTGTATATTCAATAAAAACATATATGCGATATGTTCCAATTGGCAGTCATAATAACACAGGGATTTTTGCAGTTGTCAGAGCTAGTGTATAACTAAATCTTAGTGAGATCAGACATGCACCATACACTCATACTGTATGCATCACTCACCTTTCACAACTCTAGTTTTAATAGCTGCGTACAATCTTCTAGTGCAAAACCCCCTTCTTTCATTTGCACTTTGAATCACAAGACCACTCCCTGAGGTCGAACACTTGATTTTCTTTCTATGGTATTTTAGTCTAATGTGGAGTGCCTCGACTTATTGATAGTTTAGGTGCTCAGCCTTTCCCAACTTAACTCTGTTCTGCTCATGAGTTGAAAAGATATGACAGTTTTTGGATGGCTATCAAGCTACCGAACGACCTTCCTTTATCCGGCCCTGGGACCTTCTATGTAAGGTACGCCTCTAGCATGACACAGATGGAATTCCTTCATTCTATTTTTAATGATCCTCTCTCTCTTTTTTTAACTTTTTCCATAAATTTTTACATGCTGCAATGCATATGCTAGCCTCTGGTTTCTCTGTTCTCTTTAAGGCAAGTTTCTTTATCATTTCTCTTTCCCTTTCTCAGTTTGAACTTGTAGGATTGGGGGTTGATGTGAAATATTTGGTTTAGGTTATCCATATGCTTCTGCTATTACTGAAACATGGTTCACCTTTCTCATAAGAATTGGGTAAAATGCTGTTACTGAATTTGATTCCATCAATGGTTTTAAACTCCTCATATGTGCCACCATACAGGCTGATGAAAACTTTGAGAGTAAAGCAAGACTACCAACAGTAACGAAGTAATGATAAAATTCTCCACTAGTTTCCCTAGCAACACAATCCTTGAGAAACTCAAGAATTTATGACGTTATTTTGACACAAATGAAAGGATATCCCCCCCCACCAACACTCGCAAAGAGAAAAAGAAAACAATCCAAAGAGAGAATACTGCATTTTTAGTCCTAGGTGAGTTCAAGGAAAGTCTAAAAGCATAGTAGTTCTAATAACACATTCAAGTTTTACCATCTCCTTGTAATTTAGGACATATTCTTCTGCCCAAACGCGTTATCAAACTGCTGACAATTCTTTCAACATGTTCCATGTGCTTTTCCGCCGATGACAGATTCTTTAATGCAGCTTTCAAGAGGGAAAAAAACACTCAGATATATAAGAATAAGACACAAACAACAATGAAAAGTTGAAAATACAGGTTGATCAAGTTTGAGGGATGGGCAATGCTGCATTTCCCAAAAAATCATTCATGTACAAATGCTTACATGATAGATGCAGCAAATTGCAGAAACCTCATTTAACAAATATAAGTCAATAAAGAGTACAAATGTCAATGCTAATAATACACAAGACCGCTATATATGCAACTACAAAAGTTTGATAATCCAAATGAGGAAATAAGTGAATTCGTTAGTTAGTGCATTAAGTAAAATGTATTTCGTTTGATCATTTCATCTCAACTTCAAGAAGCTATATATGCAACTACAAAAGCATAGTAGTTCGAATCAATTTTCGTTTGCTGCTGTCCTTCCTACGACGCCATCTCTCTCTCTCTTCGCTCGCCATGTTCCGCTTACGATTATACACAATTATGAATGATAAAAACTGCTTATGATGCTAGGCGTGAAGGTGATTCGGTTTGAGTCAAAACCGCAAACCGAACCACCCCCTAACGGTTTCACATATTTCAAACCGAACCGAACCACCACAAAATTCAAACAGAACCGAACCGAACCGATCGGTTTGGTTCGGTTCTGCGGTTTAATTATTTAAATATTTCAAAAAAGAAAAAAACTTTTAAATATCAAAAAAATACTTTTAACATAAACTAAATAATTAAAAGTCAAAAAATTAACTTTAAAATTACAATAATTCAATCAAAATATAGGCAAACAACAATAATTTTCTTATTAAATTCAATTACTAATTACTAAATAATATATATAAATAAATAAATAAAAATTAAATAGTGGTGGTTCGATTCGATTCGGTTTGGCACCAAAAACCGCAAATCGAACCGAACCGCTCGGTTTATAAAATTTTCAAACCTAAACCGAACTGGCCGATTCGATTCGATTTGGTGGTTCGGCGGTTCGGACTTACACCCCTATGTGATGCAATGACCGATACACAAACACAAGTTTTATTAATATCAACAAAAAAAAAAAAACAAGTTCAAAATACTAAGTGTAAGCCCTAGCATTTCTAATATCAAAGAAGAACTGTTACTAACAATTTCACGAGCAGTAATCAATGGACTTAATACGCCATGCTACGCCGCTAAAATCAAAAAGCTAAAGATTCAGAAAATCCTCTACTGCGAACGAATTGTTGGCATTTTGCCCTAAAAAATTTAAAATCCTAAGAAAGGACTATCAACAAATTGTACAGCAATTCCTCTTCAACACTACATTCGGACACAACATACATTCGGACACTACATTCCGCCGAAGAAGGACGAAATTACACGAATCAAAATTGTTGATATCCGCTTAATAGTACCTCCGCCACGGATGCCACGGATTCTTCCAATTACTCCAGCCGGTCCATCAGAGTCACCGACATCGGCATCATCAATGTTATTATTGGCGAACTCGCTCAGCTCACTTGAATTCTGTTCCTTCTCCATCTTCGAACCGCCATCAGATCCCTTCTCCATCTTCGAATCGCCTTTAGCTCCAAGAATCTTAAGAATTTTCTTAGTATCTTTCTTGCGTTGCTTCTCTAAATCTCTGAGGCGGACCAATACATCGCCAAGTAAATCGTGACATGATTTTTCGCTAGTTCATTTAGCTTTTTCATACAGATCCTTAACCGTCTTTTTTTTTTTTTTATGTTTTCACCGGCACTGATTGTAGCCGCTGCTGTACTCCCCATGTCAACTACGACTTTGAATTTGGAGTAGCTGTCGATCGCAACTTTACCGATCTTTCTGGCGAACATTTTAGAAGAATCCTCTGCTGACTCTTGCTTTTCCTCCATTTTCGGCGACTCTTAATTTTTCGGCGACTCTTAATTTTTCGGCGACTCTTGATTTTCGGTTTTCAGCGACGACCCTTGATTTTCGGTTTTCAGCGACGACTCAGTTATTTCAGTCTCATTGTAGGTGGTTTGGGAGAAGACTCGGGATAGGTTTGAGCGGGAAAGAAATCTTGCACGAGTTAAGCGATACATACTTTGGTTTGGGTTTAATTTTTGTGAAAAGCTGGAAACGTATTAAATGGTAGGAGTATATATAATGAGAATTGTTATTTACGTACCATTTTTTCTCCAAGTACACCTACTTCGATTATTACAAGAATATTATTATAAAAATTAATATATTTACCCTTATTCGATTATTATAAAAAATGTCATAAAAATATTTGGTCAGTACTAACTGAGTGATTGCGAACTGTCTTTGCTCGAAAAAGAGAGAGAGAGTAATGGAAAAGTTGTTTTAGAACACCCCTAAAACAAAGTCACACCATTTTCACAATTATGAATGATAAAAACCGCTTATGATGCTAGGGGTGAAGGTGATTCGGTTTGGTTCGGTTTGAGTCAAAACCGCAAACCGAACCACCCCTAACGGTTCCACATATTTCAAACTGAACCGAACCGCCACAAAATTCAAACCGAACCGAACCGATCGGTTTGGTTCGGTTCCGCGGTTTAATTATTTAAATATTTCAAAAAAGAAAAAACTTTTAAATATAAAAAAAATACTTTTAACATAAACTAAATAATTAAAAGTCAAAAAATTAACTTTAAAATTACAATAATTCAATCAAAATGTAGGCAAACAACAATAATTTTCTTATTAAATTCAATTACTAATTACTAAATAATATATATATATATATAAATAAAAAAATAAAATTAAATAGTGGTGGTTCGATTCGATTTGGTTTGGTTCGGTTTGGCACCAAAAACCGCAAATCGAACCGAACCGCTCGGTTTATAAAATCGAACTGGCCGATTCGATTCGATTTGGTGGTTCGGCGGTTCGGACTTACACCCCTATATGATGCAATGACCGATACACAAACACAAGTTTTATTAATATCAAAGAAAAAAAAAACAAGTTCAAAATACTAAGTGTAAGCCCTAGCATTTCTAATTTCAAAGAAGAACTGTTACTAGCAATTTCACGAGCAGTAATCAATGGACTTAATACGCCATGCTACGCCGCTAAAATCAAAAAGCTAAAAATTCAGAAAATCCTCTACTGCGAACGAATTGTTGGCATTTTGCCCTAAAAAATTTAAAATCCTAAGAAAGGACCATCAACAAATTGTACAGCAATTCCTCTTCAACACTACATTCGGACACAACATACATTCGGACACTACATTCCGCCGAAGAAGGACGAAATTACACGAATCAAAATTGTTGCTATCCGCTTAATAGTACCTCCGCCACGGATGCCACGGATTCTTCCAATTACTCCAGCCGGTCCATCAGAGTCACCGACATCGGCATCATCAATGTTATTATTGTCGGACTCGCTCACTCACTTGAATTGTTCCTTCTCCATCTTCGAACCGCCTTTAGCTCCAAGAATCTTAAGAATTTTCTTAGTATCTTTTTTGCATTGCTTCTCTAAATCTCTGAGGCGGACCAATACATCGCCAAGTAAATCGTGACATGATTTTTCGCTAGTTCCTTTAGCCTTTTCATACAGATCCTTAACCGTCTTTTCATAACCGTCTTTTTTTTATGTTTTCACCGGCGCTGATTGTAGCCGCTGCTATACTCCCCATGTCAACTACGACTTTGAATTTGGAGTAGCCGTCGATCGCAACTTTACCGATCTTTCTGGCGGACATTTTAGAAGAATCCTCTGCTGACTCTTGCTTTTCCTCCATTTTCGGCGACTCTTGATTTTCGGTTTTCAGCGACGACTCAGTTATTTCAGTCTCATTGTAGGTGGTTTGGGAGAAGACTCGGGATAGGTTTGAGCGGGAAAGAAATCTTGCACGAGTTAAGCGATACATACTTTGGTTTGGGTTTGATTTTTGTGAAAAGCTGGAAACGTATTAAATGGTAGGAGTATATATAATGAGAATTGTTATTTACGTACCATTTTTTCTCCAAGTACACCTACTTCGATTATTACAAGAATATTATTATAAAAATTAATATATTTACCCTTATTCGATTATTATAAAAAATGTCATAAAAATATTTGGTCAGTACTAACTGAGTGATTGCGAACTGTCTTTGCTCGAAAAAGAGAGAGAGAGTAATGGAAAAGCTGTTTTAGAACACCCCCAAAACAAAGTCACACCATTTTCACAATTATGAATGATAAAAACCGCTTATGATGCTAGGGGTGAAGGTGATTCGGTTTGGTTCGATTTGAGTCAAAACCGCAAACCGAAGCACCCCCTAACGGTTCCACATATTTCAAACTGAACCGAACCGCCACAAAATTCAAACCGAACCGAACCGATCGGTTTGGTTCGGTTCCGCGGTTTAATTATTTAAATATTTCAAAAAAAAAACTTTTAAATATCAACAAAATACTTTTAACATAAACTAAATAATTAAAAGTCAAAAAATTAACTTTAAAATTACAATAATTCAATCAAAATGTAGGCAAACAACAATAATTTTCTTATTAAATTCAATTACTAATTACTAAATAATATATTTATATATAAATAAAAAAATAAAAATTAAATAGTGGTGGTTCGATTCGATTCGGTTTGGTTCGGTTTGGCACCAAAAACCGCAAATCGAACCGAACCGCTCGGTTTATAAAATTTTCAAACCTAAACCGAACTGGCCGATTCGATTCGATTTGGTGGTTCGGCGGTTCGGACTTACACCCCTATATGATGCAATGACCGATACACAAACACAAGTTTTATTAATATCAAAGAAAAAAAAAAACAAGTTCAAAATACTAAGTGTAAGCCCTAGCATTTCTAATTTCAAAGAAGAACTGTTACTAACAATTTCACGAGCAGTAATCAATGGACTTAATACGCCATGCTACGCCGCTAAAATCAAAAAGCTAAAAATTCAGAAAATCCTCTACTGCGAACGAATTGTTGGCATTTTGCCCTAAAAAATTTAAAATCCTAAGAAAGGACTATCAACAAATTGTACAGCAATTCCTCTTCAACACTACATTCGGACACAACATACATTCGGACACTACATTCCGCCGAAGAAGGACGAAATTACACGAATCAAAATTGTTGCTATCCGCTTAATATTACCTCTGCCACGGATGCCACGGATTCTTCCAATTACTCCAGCCGGTCCATCAGAGTCACCGACATCGGCATCATCAATGTTATTATTGTCGGACTCGCTCAGCTTACTTGAATTATGTTCCTTCTCCATCTTCGAACCGCCTTTAGCTCCAAGAATCTTAAGAATTTTCTTAGTATCTATTTTGCATTGCTTCTCTAAATCTCTGAGGCAGACCAATACATCGCCAAGTAAATCGTGACATGATTTTTCGCTAGTTCCTTTAGCCTTTTCATACAGATCCTTAACCGTCTTTTCATAACCGTCTTTTTTTTAATGTTTTCACCGGCGCTGATTGTAGCCGCTGCTGTACTCCCCATGTCAACTACGACTTTGAATTTGGAGTAGCCGTCGATCGCAACTTTACCAATCTTTCTGGGGGACATTTTAGAAGAATCCTCTGCTGACTCTTGCTTTTCCTCCATTTTCGGCGACTCTTAATTTTTCGGCGACTCTTGATTTTTGGTTTTCAGCGACGACTCTTGATTTTCGGTTTTCAGCGATGACTCAGTTATTTCAGTCTCATTGTAGGTGGTTTGGGAGAAGACTCGGGATAGGTTTGAGCGGGAAAGAAATCCTGCACGAGTTAAGCGATACATACTTTGGTTTGGGTTTAATTTTTGTGAAAAGCTGGAAACGTATTAAATGGTAGGAGTATATATAATGAGAATTGTTATTTACGTACCATTTTTTCTCCAAGTACACCTAGTTCGATTATTACAAGAATATTATTATAAAAATTAATATATTTACCCTTATTCGATTATTATAAAAAATGTCATAAAAATATTTGGTCAGTACTAACTGAGTGATTGCGAACTGTCTTTGCTCGAAAAAGAGAGAGAGAGTAATGGAAAAGCTGTTTTAGAACACCCCTAAAATAAAGTCACACCATTTTCACAATTATGAATAATAAAAACCGCTTATGATGCTAGGGGTGAAGGTGATTCGGTTTGGTTCGGTTTGAGTCAAAACCGCAAACCGAACCACCCCCTAACGGTTCCACATATTTCAAACTGAACCAAACCGCCACAAAATTCAAACCGAACCGAATCGAATCGAACCGAACCGAACCGAACCGATCGGTTTGGTTCGGTTCCGCGGTTTAATTATTTAAATATTTCAAAAAAGAAAAAACTTTTAAATATCAAAAAAATACTTTTAACATAAACTAAATAATTAAAAGTCAAAAAATTAACTTTAAAATTACAATAATTCAATCAAAATGTAGGCAAACAACAATAATTTTCTTATTAAATTCAATTACTAATTACTAAATAATATATATATATATAAATAAATAAATAAAAATTAAATAGTGGTGGTTCGATTCGATTTGGTTTGGTTCGGTTTGGCACCAAAAACCGCAAATCGAACCGAACCGCTCGGTTTATAAAATTTTCAAACCTAAACCGAACTGGCCGATTCGATTCGATTTGGTGGTTCGGCGGTTCGAACTTACACCCCTATATGATGTAATGACCGATACACAAACACAAGTTTTATTAATATCAAAGAAAAAAAAAACATGTTCAAAATACTAAGTGTAAGCCCTAGCATTTCTAATTTCAAAGAAGAACTGTTACTAACAATTTCACGAGCAGTAATCAATGGACTTAATACGCCATGCTACGCCGCTAAAATCAAAAAGCTAAAAATTCAGAAAATCCTCTACTGCGAACGAATTGTTGGCATTTTGCCCTAAAAAATTTAAAATCCTAAGAAAGGACTATCAACAAATTGTACAGCAATTCCTCTTCAACACTACATTCGGACACAACATACATTCGGACACTACATTCCGCCGAAGAAGGACGAAATTACACGAATCAAAATTGTTGCTATCCGCTTAATAGTACCTCCGCCACGGATGCCACGGATTCTTCCAATTACTCCAGCCGGTCCATCAGAGTCACCGACATCGGCATCATCAATGTTATTATTGTCGGACTCGCTCAGCTCACTTGAATTCTGTTCCTTCTCCATCTTCGAACCGCCTTTAGCTCCAAGAATCTTAAGAATTTTCTTAGTATCTATTTTGCATTGCTTCTCTAAATCTCTGAGGCGGACCAATACATCGCCAAGTAAATCGTGACATGATTTTTCGCTAGTTCCTTTAGCCTTTTCATACAGATCCTAAACCGTCTTTTCATAACCGTCTTTTTTTTATGTTTTCACCGGCGCTGATTATAGCCGCTGCTGTACTCCCCATGTCAACTACGACTTTGAATTTGGAGTAGCCGTCGATCGCAACTTTACCGATCTTTCTGGCGGACATTTTAGAAGAATCCTCTGCTGACTCTTGCTTTTCCTCCATTTTCGGCGACTCTTAATTTTTCGGCGACTCTTGATTTTCGGTTTTCAGCGACGACTCTTGATTTTCGGTTTTCAGCGACGACTCAGTTATTTCAGTCTCATTGTAGGTGGTTTGGGAGAAGACTCGGGATAGGTTTGAGCGGGAAAGAAATCTTGCACGAGTTAAGCGATACATACTTTGGTTTGGGTTTAATTTTTGTGAAAAGCTGGAAACGTATTAAATGGTAGGAGTATATATAATGAGAATTGTTATTTACGTACCATTTTTTCTCCAAGTACACCTACTTCGATTATTACAAGAATATTATTATAAAAATTAATATATTTACCCTTATTCGATTATTATAAAAAATGTCATAAAAATATTTGGTCAGTACTAACTGAGTGATTGCGAACTGTCTTTGCTCGAAAAAGAGAGAGGGAGTAATGGAAAAACTGTTTTAGAACACCCCCAAAACAAAGTCACACCATTTTCACAATTATGAATGATAAAAACCGCTTATGATGCTAGGGGTGAAGGTGATTCGGTTTGGTTCGGTTTGAGTCAAAACCACAAACCGAACCACCCCCTAACGGTTCCACATATTTCAAACTGAACCGAACCGCCACAAAATTCAAACCGAACCGAACCGATAGGTTGGTTCGGTTCCGCGGTTTAATTATTTAAATATTTTAAAAAAGAAAAAACTTTTAAATATCAAAAATATACTTTTAACATAAACTAAATAATTAAAAGTCAAAAAATTAACTTTAAAATTACAATAATTCGATCAAAATGTAGGCAAACAACAATAATTTTCTTATTAAATTTAATTACTAGTTACTAAATAATATATATATATATATATATAAATAAAAAAATAAAAATTTAATAGTGGTGGTTCGATTCGATTTGGTTTGGTTCGGTTTGGCACCAAAAACCGCAAATCGAACCGAACCGCTCGGTTTATAAAATTTTCAAACCTAAACCGAACTGGCCGATTCGATTCGATTTGGTGGTTCGGCGGTTCGGACTTACACCCCTATATGATGCAATGACCGATACACAAACACAAGTTTTATTAATATCAAAGAAAAAAAACAAGTTCAAAATACTAAGTGTAAGCCCTAGCATTTCTAATTTCAAAGAAGAACTGTTACTAACAATTTCACGAGCAGTAATCAATGGACTTAATACGCCATGCTACGCCGCTAAAATCAAAAAGCTAAAAATTCAGAAAATCCTCTCATGACGAATTGTTGGCATTTTGCCCTAAAAATTTAAAATCCTAAGAAAGGACTATCAACAAATTGTACAGCAATTCCTCTTCAACACTACATTCGGACACAACATACATTCGGACACTACATTCCGCCGAAGAAGGACGAAATTACACGAATCAAAATTGTTGCTATCCGCTTAATATTACCTCCGCCACGGATGCCACGGATTCTTCCAATTACTCCGGCCGGTCCATCGAGTCACCGACATCGGCATCATCAATGTTATTATTGTCGGACTCGCTCACTCACTTGAATTCGTTCCTTCTCCATCTTCGAACCGCCTTTAGCTCCAAGAATCTTAAGAATTTTCTTGGTATCTATTTTGCATTGCTTCTCTAAATCTACGAGGCGGACCAATACATCGCCAAGTAAATCGTGACATGATTTTTCGCTAGTTCCTTTAGCCTTTTCATACGGATCCTTAACCCTCTTTTCATAACCGTCTTTTTTATGTTTTCACCGGCGATGTAGCCGCTGCTCCCCATGTCAACTACGACTTTGAATTTGGAGTAGCCGTCGATCGCAACTTTACCAATCTTTCTGGGGGACATTTTAGAAGAATCCTCTGCTGACTCTTGCTTTTCCTCCATTTTCGGCGACTCTTAATTTTTCTGCGACTCTTGATTTTCGGTTTTCAGCGACGACTCTTGATTTTCGGTTTTCAGCGACGACTCAGTTATTTCAGTCTCATTGTAGGTGGTTTGGGAGAAGACTCGGGATAGGTTTGAGCGGGAAAGAAATCTTGCACGAGTTAAGCGATACATACTTTGGTTTGGGTTTAATTTTTGTGAAAAGCTGGAAACGTATTAAATGGTAGGAGTATATATAATGAGAATTGTTATTTACGTACCATTTTTTCTCCAAGTACACCTAGTTCGATTATTACAAGAATATTATTATAAAAATTAATATATTTACCCTTATTCGATTATTATAAAAAATGTCATAAAAATATTTGGTCAGTACTAACTGAGTGATTGCGAACTGTCTTTGCTCGAAAAAGAGAGAGAGAGTAATGGAAAAGCTGTTTTAGAACACCCCCAAAACAAAGTCACACCATTTTCACAATTATGAATGATAAAAACCGCTTATGATGCTAGGGGTGAAGGTGATTCGGTTTGGTTCGGTTTGAGTCAAAACCGCAAACCGAACCACCCCCTAACGGTTCCACATATTTCAAACTGAACCGAACCGCCACAAAATTCAAACCGAACCGAACCGAACCGAACCGAACCGATCGGTTTGGTTCGGTTCCGCGGTTTAATTATTTAAATATTTCAAAAAAGAAAAACCTTTTAAATATCAAAAAAATACTTTTAACATAAACTAAATAATTAAAAGTCAAAAAATTAACTTTAAAATTACAATAATTCAATCAAAATGTAGGCAAACAACAATAATTTTCTTATTAAATTCAATTACTAATTACTAAATAATATATATATAAATAAAAAAATAAAAATTAAATAGTGGTGGTTCGATTCGATTCGGTTTGGCACCAAAAACCGCAAATCGAACCGAACCGCTCGGTTTATAAAATTTTCAAACCTAAACCGAACTGGCCGATTCGATTCGATTTGGTGGTTCGGCGGTTCGGACTTACACCCCTATATGATGCAATGACCGATACACAAACACAAGTTTTATTAATATCAAAGAAAAAAAAAAAGTTCAAAATACTAAGTGTAAGCCCTAGCATTTCTAATTTCAAAGAAGAACTGTTACTAACAATTTCACGAGCAGTAATCAATGGACTTAATACGCCATGCTACGCCGCTAAAATCAAAAAGCTAAAAATTCAGAAAATCCTCTCTGAACGAATTGTTGGCATTTTGCCCTAAAAATTTAAAATCCTAAGAAAGGACTATCAACAAATTGTACAGCAATTCCTCTTCAACACTACATTCGGACACAACATACATTCGGACACTACATTCCGCCGAAGAAGGACGAAATTACACGAATCAAAATTGTTGCTATCCGCTTAATAGTACCTCCGCCACGGATGCCACGGATTCTTCCAATTACTCCAGCCGGTCCATCAGAGTCACCGACATCGGCATCATCAATGTTATTATTGTCGGACTCGCTCAGCTCACTTGAATTCTGTTCCTTCTCCATCTTCGAACCGCCTTTAGCTCCAAGAATCTTAAGAATTTTCTTAGTATCTTTTTTGCATTGCTTCTCTAAATCTCTGAGGCGGACCAATACATCGCCAAGTAAATCGTGACATGATTTTTCGCTAGTTCCTTTAGCCTTTTCATACAGATCCTTAACCGTCTTTTTTTTATGTTTTCACCGGCGCTGATTGTAGCCGCTGCTATACTCCCCATGTCAACTACGACTTTGAATTTGGAGTAGCCGTCGATCGCAACTTTACCGATCTTTCTGGCGGACATTTTAGAAGAATCCTCTGCTGACTCTTGCTTTTCCTCCATTTTCGGCGACTCTTAATTTTTCGGCGACTCTTGATTTTCGGTTTTCAGCGACGACTCAGTTATTTCAGTCTCATTGTAGGTGGTTTGGGAGAAGACTCGGGATAGGTTTGCGCGGGAAAGAAATCTTGCACGAGTTAAGCGATACATACTTTGGTTTGGGTTTGGTTTTTGTGAAAAGCTGGAAACGTATTAAATGGTAGGAGTATATATAATGAGAATTGTTATTTACGTACCATTTTTTCTCCAAGTACACCTACTTCGATTATTACAAGAAAATTATTATAAAAATTAATATATTTACCCTTATTCGATTATTATAAAAAATGTCATAAAAATATTTGGTCAGTACTAACTGAGTGATTGCGAACTGTCTTTGCTCGAAAAAGAGAGAGAGAGAGTAATGGAAAAGCTGTTTTAGAACACCCCCAAAACAAAGTCACACCATTTTCACGATCGCTCTACTTCACCGAAGCTCCGGTGAGGAGGCTTTCAAGCTCAGATAGGGCTTTAAGCCTAGATTGCATGTAGTGGAACCCAACCGAATTAAGCTTCAAAACTAGGGTTTCATCGAGCAATGGCCCTGCTTGCTTCTCCACAAACTTCACCATAGATTCCAGGTATCGATCCTGTAACACCCTGATTTTCTCCTATGTGTGATTTACTTGTCTTATTATATGATTGACTTGTTAAACATATTTGTTATACTTGATTAAGTTGCATGTTAATTGATTTATGCCTTAATTCGTTATTTCATTTCATGTCTACGAGAATTGCTATGTTTATTACATTGTTGGGTTTGTTTCGGACTTAGTTTGAGCTTTGAATCATCTTAGGATGGTTTGGAATCACCTTTGGACAGCCTAGAATCATGTTAGACTGATTTTGGGAGTTATGCGGCCGCATAGTACTAGCGCGCATAACCCCTCAAATCTGTGGAATGTATGCGGCCGCCCCATGCGCCCGCATAGAAGCAATGCAGCCGCTCCATGCGCCCGCATAGCAGCCATGCGGCTGCCTTATGCATCCGCATTAAAGACCGGAAGCTGAACTTGGAGTTCATTTTGAGTGAAGATTTAAACCATTTATGTGGCTCTCCTTGAGCCACATCACCACCTCCCATTTTCTGTTTTTTTTTTTTTGGCCATTAAGTCAAGGGAGAGACTCCATTTCTCTCCACTTTCCCTCCCATTTCCCCCATTGAAGACAGAGTGTGTGTGTGAGAGTTTTGGTGAGACTAGTGTGTGTGTGTGTGAGTTCCCGAAGATCGAACCACCCGATTGACGATCCGAGACCGTCATTGTGTTGGTGTTGAGTAAGGGAGCAACTTGTGTGGCTTTGATTTCATTTTCGTTGGCTTGATATTCGGTTCTAGATAAATTGCTAAACCCCCCTTTTTATGCTTTAAGCTTCAATGTGTGTTAGATCATCAATAATCATGTATGACTTGCTATATATGTTATTTTCATGTACAAATCTCTAGGTTGAGATAAGTACATTGTACTTGTACTATGATCGAGTATGTGTTGAATGATGTTGGATGAACTAGGGTTTGAACTTTAACCTTAGGATTTGAATAAATAGAGAACTTGAGACTTGAAATTGGGTAATATTGCATATAGCATTGAAACCCTAATTTTACGAACTTTAGCAATGACTCCGAGAAGTTAATTTTAGGGAAGATTATGATTCCCCGAACAAGATATTAAATTACTACGAGGCTTAGAGTTCGATTGATCGAGATTCTAGTCCTCCGTGTTTTGTTACTGTTAAAGTAGAGACTTGTGAATGGCTCTAATGTGTTGATTAGAATTCTTGCAATTATGTGTTGAATGAAAAAAGGTGGTAGAATAGAATAATCTATTTGTCATTTGTCAAGTTCACTACTTTTGAACTTGATGGTTATTTGCATTAGATGAATAAGAACATCTACTTGTGCATTGTGTAAGTCCAGCTGGCGTCGTTGGTTGAGTAAGGTGGGACGACCTATGGTCTTTACAAATTAACGTTTGTGATCGCTATAAGTCGTCGTACCGGAGTTTCGCACACCTCTCTTCTGTTGGCCCTAGTTGAGAAGTAGCCCCACTGTTGTAGCAATACGCATGGCTTTGGTTTGCTAGATTGAACTCGATGGTATTAATCGGGGACGTCGATACTACATACACGATTATCGAGGCACATTTGGTTATTTGTGTATTGCAGGAGCAACGCAAAGATGGACAAAGAGAAACAATATCCTTTATAATGTGGTTTATTACGAGTACTTATGTGAACATCAAAGTGCTACGTATGATTTATGTGAATTGTATATCATTGATGATGTTACATGTTTAGTTGTGATATATGCAAATGTATTATCATGTTATGATTACCAGTTGAGCATTATGCCATGACATATAGTTGCATTTAGTAACTTATTGAGTTTCGACTCACCCCGTTTGTTGTTTATTTGTTTTCCTTAGATCCGAGCCAGGTAGGAAGTTCGCTGTGAGGCCGGATAGTTTTATTGTTTAGCTCACAGGTGGTCTTTTGCTTCGTAAACCCTGGAGCTCTTTTGTTATTAGTGTTAGCAATTCTTTTGGTGAGGACGTTTGGATATGTAAAGTCATGTAGACTTTACTTTGGGCAGTGTTGATACATTGTTGTTACTTCCTATTCTTTTGGTAGCCGACACGTGTATGTCGAGGTCGGATACTCTATTATATCTTTATTTCAGTTATTTTCCCAAGCATGTTGTAGCTTGTGGTTTATGTACAGTTGTTCCGGCATGTTATGGCCGAGGTAGTTGATGTTATTAATGATTTTCTACAAAACTTATACTTGTGTGTTATTAGTTGGGTTCCGGCCGTAACGTCGCCGATGATTTGTTTATTTTATCCAAAGTTTTTATTATTCTGGTTTTGTGGTAAGCACGGGTTGTTGCGCCACGTGCTTTTATTAATTGTTATTGTTATTTGCTTGTTATTTTGGCGCGTCGACTTTGGGATTTCATTCATTCGAATCAATTTTCGTTTGCTGCTGTCCTTCCGACGACGCCATCTCTCTCTCTCTCTTAGCTCGCCATGTTCCACTTACGATTATACACAATTATGAATGATAAAAACCGCTTATGATGCTAGGGGTGAAGGTGATTCGGTTTGGTTCGGTTTGAGTCAAAACCGCAAACCGAACCACCCCCTAACGGTTCCACATATTTCAAACTGAACCGAACCGCCACAAAATTCAAACCGAACCGATCGGTTTGGTTCGGTTCCGCGGTTTAATTATTTAAATATTTCAAAAAACAAAACTTTTAAATATCAAAAAAATACTTTTAACATAAACTAAATAATTAAAAGTCAAAAAATTAACTTTAAAATTACAATAATTCAATCAAAATGTAGGCAAACAACAATAATTTTCTTATTAAATTCAATTACTAATTACTAAATAATATATATTTATATAAATAAAAAATAAAAATTAAATAGTGGTGGTTCGATTCGATTCGGTTTGGTTCGGTTTGGCACCAAAAACTGGAAATCGAACCGAACCGCTCGGTTTATAAAATTTTCAAACCTAAACCGAACTGGCCGATTCGATTCGATTTGGTGGTTCGGCGGTTCGGACTTACACCCCTATATGATGCAATGACCGATACACAAACACAAGTTTTATTAATATCAAAGAAAAAAAAAACAAGTTCAAAATACTACGTGTAAGCCCTAGCATTTCTAATTTCAAAGAACTGTTACTAACAATTTCACGAGCAGTAATCAATGGACTTAATACGCCATGCTACGCCGCTAAAATCAAAAAGCTAAAAATTCAGAAAATCCTCTACTGCGAGAATTGTTGGCATTTTGCCCTAAAAAATTTAAAATCCTAAGAAAGGACTATCAACAAATTGTACAACAATTCCTTTTCAACACTACATTCGGACACAACATACATTCGGACACTACATTCCGCCGAAGAAGGACGAAATTACACGAATCAAAATTGTTGTTATCCACTTAAAAGTACCTCCGCCACGGATGCCACAGATTCTTCCAATTACTCCAGCCGGTCCATCAGAGTCACCGACATCGGCGTCATCAATGTTATTATTGTCGGACTCGCTCAGCTCACTTGAATTCTGTTCCTTCTCCATCTTTGAACCGCCTTTAGTTCCAAGAATCTTAAGAATTTTCTTAGTATCTTTTTTGCATTGCTTCTCTAAATCTCTGAGGCGGACCAATACATCGCCAAGTAAATCGTGACATGATTTTTCGCTAGTTCCTTTAGCTTTTTCATACAGATCCTTAACCGTCTTTTCATAACCGTCTTTTTTTTAATGTTTTCACCGGCGCTGATTGTAGCCGCTGCTGTACTCCCCATGTCAACTACGACTTTGAATTTGGAGTAGCCGTCAATCGCAACTTTACCGATTTTTCTGGCGGACATTTTAGAAGAATCCTTTGCTGACTCTTGCTTTTCCTCCATTTTCGGCGACTCTTAATTTTTCGGTGACTCTTGATTTTCGGTTTTCAGCGACGACTCAGTTATTTTAGTCTCATTGTAGGTGGTTTGGGAGAAGACTTGGGATAGGTTTGAGCGGGAAAGAAATCTTGCACGAGTTAAGCGATACATTCTTTGGTTTGGGTTTGATTTTTGTGAAAAGCTGGAAACGTATTAAATGGTAGGAGTATATATATTGAGAATTGTTATTTACGTACCATTTTTTCTCCAAGTACACCTACTTCGATTATTACAATAAAATTATTATAAAAATTAATATATTTACCCTTATTCGATTATTATAAAAAATGTCATAAAAATATTTGGTCAATACTAACTGAGTGATTGCGAACTGTCTTTGCTCGAAAAAGAGAGAGAGAGAGAGTAATGGAAAAGCTATTTTAGAACACCCCAAAAACAAAGTCACACCATTTTCACGATCGCTCTACTTCACCGAAGCTCTGGTGAGGAGGCTTTCAAGCTCAGATAGGGCTTCAAGCCTAGATTGCATGTAGTGGAGCCCAACCGAATTAAGCTTCAAAACTAGGGTTCCATCGAGCAATGGCCCTGCTTGCTTCTCCACAAACTTCACCATAGATTCCAGGTATCGATCCTGTAACACCCTGATTTTCTCCTATGTGTGATTTACTTGTCTTATTATATGATTGACTTGTTAAACATATTTGTTATACTTGATTAAGTTGCATGTTAATTGATTTATGCCTTAATTTGTTTTCATTTCATGTCTACGAGAATTGCTATGTTTATTACATTGTTGGGTTTGTTTCGGACTTAGTTTGAGCTTTGAATCATCTTAGGATGGTTTGGAATCACCTTTGGACAGCCTAGAATCATGTTAGATTGATTTTGGGAGTTATGCGGCTGCATAGTACTAGCGCGCATAACCCCTCAAATCTGTGGAATGTATGCGGCCACCCGTGCGCTGCGTAGAAGCCATGCGGCCCCATGCGCGCATGGCCCGTGCTGCCTTATGCGTCCGCATTAAAGACCGGAAGCTGAACTTGGAGTTCATTTTGAGTGAAGATTTAAACCATTTATGTGGCTCTCCTTGAGCCATATCACCACCTCCCATTTTCTGTTTTTTTTTGGGCCATTTAAGTCAAGGGAGAGACTCCATTTCTCTCCACTTTCCCTCCCATTTCCCCCATTGAAGACATAGAGTGTTCGTGAGAGTTTTGGTGAGACTAGTGTGTGTGTGTGAGTTCCCGAAGATCGAACCACCCGATTGACGATCCGAGACCGTCATTTTGTTCGTGTTGAGTAAGGGAGCAACTTGTGTGGCTTTGATTTCATTTTCGTTGGCTTGATATTCGGTTCTAGGTAAGTTGCTAAACCCCCCCTTTGTATGCTTTAAGCTTCAATGTGTGTTAGATCATCAATAATCGTGTATGACTTGCTATATATGTTATTTTCATGTACAAATCTCTAGGTTGAGATAAGTACATTGTACTTGTACTATGATCAAGTATGTGTTGAATGATGTTGGATGAACTAGGGTTTGAACTTTAACCTTAGGATTTGAATAAATAGAGAACTTGAGACTTGAAATTGGGTAATATTGCATATAGCATTGAAACCCTAATTTTACGAACTTTAGCAATGACTCCGAGAAGTTGATTTTAGGGAAGATTATGATTCCCCGAACAAGATATTAAATTACTACGAGGCTTAGAGTTCGATTGATCGAGATTCTAGTCCTCCGTGTTTTGTTACTGTTAAAGTAGAGACTTGTGAATGGCTCTAATGTGTTGATTAGAATTCTTGCAATTATGTGTTGAATGAAAAAAGGTGGTAGAATAGAATAATCTACTTGTCATTGGTCAAGTTCACTACTTTTGAACTTGATGGTTATTTGCATTAGATGAATAAGAACATCTACTTGTGAATTGTGTAAGTCCAGCTGGCGTCGTTGGTTGAGTAAGGTGGGACGACCTTTGGTCTTTACAAATTAACGTTTGTGATCGCTATAAGTCGTCGTATCGAAGTTTCGCACACCCCTCTTCTGTTGGCCCCAATTGAGAAGTAGCCCCACTGTTGTACCAATACGCATGGCTTTGGTTTGCTAGATTAAACTCGATGGTATTAATCGGGGACGTCGATACTACATACACGATTATCGAGGCACATTTGGTTATTTGTGTATTGCAGGAGCAACGCAAAGATGGACAAAGGGATACAATATCCTTTATAATGTGGTTTATTTCGAGTACTTATATGAACATCAAAGTGCTACGTATGATTTATGTGAATTGTATATCAATGATGATGTTACATGTTTAGTTGTGATATATGCAAATGTATTATCATGTTATGATTACCAGTTGAGCATTATGCCATGACATATAGTTGCATTTAGTAACTTATTGAGTTTCGATTTACCCCGTTTGTTGTTTATTTGTTTTCCTTAGATCCGAGCCAGGCAGGAAGTTCGCGGTGAGGCCGGATAGTTTTATCGTTTAGCTCACAGGTGGTCTTTTGCTTCATAAACCCTGGAGCTCTTTTGTTATTAGTGTTAGCAATTCTTTTGATGAGGACGTTTGGATATGTAAAATCATGTAGACTTTACTTTGGGTAGTGTTGATACATTGTTGTTACTTACTATTCTTTTGGTAGCCGACACGTGTATGTCGAGGTCGGATACTCTATTATATCTTTATTTAAGTTATTTTCCCAAGCATGTTGTAGCTTGTGGTTTATGTACAGTTGTTCTGGCATGTTGTGGCCGAGGTAGTTGATGTTATTAATGATTTTCTTTAAAACTTATACTTGTGTGTTATTAGTTGGGTTCCGGCCGTAACGTCGCCGATGATTGGTTTATTTTATACAAAGTTTTTATTATTCTGGTTTTGTGGTAAGCACGGGTTGTTGCGCCACGTGCTTTTATTAATTGTTATTGTTATTTGCTTGTTATTTTTGGCGCGTCGACTTTGGGATTTCGTATTGGAATCCGGGTCGGGGCGTCATAGTTGGTATCAGAGCCAGGTTTGCTGTCGCTAGGATAGGTTCCTTGGCCTAGGTGGGTATGGTTTATTGTTGAGATTCTAACGTCGAGCGATGTGTGTAGGGTAAGATGGTGGAAATTAGGAACGGAGCGAGTACCAGTAGGGCTGGTGGGAATGCTGGAGAGGGTGACGAGAGAGCTTGGAATAATAATCGTCCTCGTAATGATCCCCCTGAACCAAACCTGAATGACCGAAATGAGGAAATGGCGAATATGTATAGAAGAATGCTTGAACTGATAAATGAGATGACTCAGCGGATGAATGCAGGGGCAGGACCACAACCTGAGGTAGAAACACCACAACCCGAGGTGGAGGCACCACAACCGGAGGTTATTATGCTAGAGCCAGAGGTAAGGCACAAAAACAACACCACCACTCTCGAGAGATTCTTGAAGATGAAACCCCGAATTTATCTGGGAGAACCTGATGCTACTAAGGCAGAGTTGTGGATTGAACATATAGTGAAGATATTTGCAGCTCTGGGTTGCAGTGATGATGAGAAGGTTACATTGACAGTGTTCAAGCTAGAAGGTGCAGCGGAGCATTGGTGGCAAGTGCTACAAGAGAGCTGGGATTTACAGGGAGTACCACATTCTTGGCCTAATTTCTTGAGAGAGTTCAAGGCCCAGTACATTCCAGCAGTGGTTCGTGAGAAGAGAGAGAGGGAGTTTTATGATCTAGAGCAGGGTACCATGTCGGTGGCACATTATTCAGCTAAGTTCACCGAGTTGGCACGTTACTGAACCCATTTGGTTCCGAACGAGGCTAGGAAGACTCAGAAGTTTATCAAGGGATTGAAGACTGAATATAGGAAACAATTACTGTCGTTGCAGCTTGTAGATTATCGCAGTGCGGTAGACCGAGCCTATGGGATAAAGAGTGACATCGAGGAACATAAGGGAAGGATAAACATGGGTTCTCAGCAGTCTTCGCAGTCTCATGGGCGAGGACAAGGTTCAGGTAACAGGGGTAACTACAACAATAACAACAATCGCAGGGGAAATTAGAATAGAGCACCATCTGACGGACAATCTAGACAATAATCAGGCGGACGAGGGAATAACTTCACTCCTTCTCAGGGGCAATGAGGTGCTCCATTGATATGTAACTACTGTGGGAGGCCTGGGCATTCGGAGGAAACGTGTTATAGCAAGGGTGGTAATAGATCGGGCCAATGCTACTATTGTAAGGAGATTGGTCACCTGAAGAGGGATTGCCCCAAGCTGAAGGGTAGTCAGTCAGGAAATGTGAGTCAGTCGTCTAGTGGTACGAAGAGAGATAGCGACGGTAGGCCCAAAGTTCAGGGTCGTGTGTTTGCGCTCGATCAACAAGGAGTGCCTGAGTCTACGTCCGTGATAGGAGGTAGTCTTTCTGTTTTCGGTAGTAGAGCACGAGTTCTTATAAATCCTAGCTTATCGCATTCATATGTTGCATCTCATTTTGGGAAAAACTTGTGTGTATTGCCCCAGTCTTTACCTTTTGTGCTTGAGGTGTCTACCCCGTTGGGGGAGCATATGTTGGCTTCGGAGGTATACCGAGCTTGTGATATACTGATAGGTGATCACACTTTGCATGCTGATTTGGTTGTGCTACCCATACGTGATTTTGATGTGATACTTGGCATGGATTGGTTGTGTGTTTATCATGCTTTAGTAGATTGCCATAGTAAGAAAGTTACTTTTGCTATGACGGGTGTTCCCGAGTTTGTATTTGTGGGTGATGCTGTCAAGAGTAATATACATGTTATTTCTGCTTTGAGGGCTAGAAAGTTATTATCACGTGGTTGTACGGGTTATTTGGCTTGTGTGGTTGACAAGAATATTACGACATCGAAGTTAGAGGAAGTTCCGGTAGTTTGTGAATTTCCTGATGTGTTTTCGACTGATTATGATATGCCTCCTGATAGGGAAGTAGAGTTTTGTATTGAGTTGTTGCCAGGAACTGCTCCTATTTCTAAGGCTTCTTATAGAATGGGACCTGCAGAATTGAAAGAATTGAAAGAGCAATTACAGGAACTCCTTGATAGGGAATTCATTAGGCCAAGTGTATCACCGTGGGGTGCATCAGTTTTATTCGTGAGGAAGAAAGATGGTACTTTGAGGTTGTGTATCGATTACAGACAGTTGAATCAGGTAACAATCAAGAACAAGTATCATTTACCTCACATCGATGACTTATTCGATTAGTTGCAGGGGTCGATTATGTATTCCAAGTTAGACTTGAGGAGTGGGTATCATCAATTGAAAGTTCGAGCGGAAGACATTCCTAAAACTGCTTTTCGCACGAGGTATGGGCACTATGAGTTTGTAGTTATGCCGTTTGGGTTAACAAACGCACCTGCAGTATTTATGGATTTGATGAATTGTGTGTTTCATCAGTAGCTGGATTGTTTCGTAGTGGTCTCTATTGACGATATACTTGTTTACTCCAAGTCACGGGAAGAACATGAGCAGCACCTGAGGGTTGTATTATCAGTTCTTCGAGAGAAACAGTTATTTGCTAAGTTCAGCAAGTGTGCTTTCTGGTTAGAGAAAGTATCATTTTTGGGTCATGTGGTTTCGAAGGATGGGATAGCAGTTGATCCATCCAAAGTGGAAGCAGTGACAAAATGGAAAACGCCGAGTACAGTTACTGAGGTTCGTAGTTTCTTGGGTTTGGCAGGATACTAACGGAGGTTCATTGAAGGATTTTCCAAGATTGCTACACCTCTGACGAATTTGACAAAGAAAACGACACCGTTTGTGTAGAATGAGAAATGTGAGACTAGTTTTCAAGAGTTGAAGAGACGCTTGACGATGTCTCCCATTTTGACGTTGCCTAGCGGAGGTGACAACTTCGTGGTTTATAGTGATGCCTCGAAGGAAGGTTTGGGTTGTGTGCTTATGCAGAATGGAAAAGTCATTGCTTATGCTTCCAAGAAATTGACAGCTTCTGAACAGAATTATCCTACTCACGATTTAGAATTGGCTGCGATTATGTTTGCATTGCATAAGTGGAAACATTACCTCTACGGAGCAAGGTTTGAAGTCTTCACGGATCATAAGAGTTTGAAATACCTTTTCTCACAAAAGGAGTTGAACATGAGACAACATAGATGGATGGAGAAATTGAACATGGTTTTGTGGTAAGCACGGGTTGTTGTGCCACGTGATTTTATTAATTGTTATTGTTATTTGCTTGTTGTTTTGGCGCGTCGACTTTGGAATTTCGTATTGGAATCCGGGTCGGGGCGTCACAGATCCCCTGTCACAATCGCCATCTCATACGCCTTGACTCTACTTCTACAAATTCGACAATCATGGATTTGCGGGATGAAGGAAACTTAGAATTTACATGAACACGTGTTGTGTTTCTGCGTGAATTGGGGATTTTGGAGGTTACAAAGAGAGGAGAAAAGGAGGTTTGGGAGGAATTGAAGTGAAAGAAACGGCCACAGCCGTGTCTTGGAAAGAGGGAAATTCTTACAGGAGGGTGGAAGGAGTTGATTTTCATGGTGGGGTAAAATGAAAAATTGAGGGGGGTGTACTTAGTATTTAGAGGGGTTTACAATTTAACGGGTGTACTTAAAAAAGTGGTATGAATAGCGATTCTCAGATGTAATATATGGGAAATATCTAATCACCGTAACAAACTAACTAACATGGGTAAAAGGGTTAAAAAAAAAAAGTAATGGTGTCTTAATGAATCTCCTAGGGCGCTCTTATTAATGTTTTGATTTCCATTTGCGTAATGAACTTTTTGGACTAATACTAGGCCTTACCGGAGGTTTCATTCTACTTGCATTGTTCAAAAATCAAAGTTTACCACATTATCACATATAGAAGTATTATCATTTTTCCTCCCAAAAGTAAGAATAATCCTTCAATGTTCCTTAATTGTGCTATAAATTGGTTTCAATAATTGGTGTTTGTCCAATATTTGACCAAGTTTTTAGTTTGATTCCATTTATTGAAAATGAAAATAAGTTACAAAAATGAAATCTACATATCGAGTAGATTAAGTTAGTATATTTATTATCTCAAAATCAATTTCGGATGAATGAAATATTAATGCTTAAAGAATGCAACTTAACATTGGTAATTGAAGAGTTATGGGAATATGAAAAGTCATATCTCATATTGAATAAAAAAAGTGATTAATTGTACTTTATTAAATGGCCCACTCCAGGAAGAAGTATTAAAGTGTTCTCCTCCAAGGTCCAATCTGGTGGTGTCTCTTGGGCTAGCCTTCGGCTAGCATAAGCGGCTGCGAGGATGGTGCGAGACACCATCCGAGCCCGAGTGCACACGTGCAGGTCATTGGACGCTTTAAAGGCGCACTTTGCACGTACGCATCGTCGCTAGGAGCTATTGGAGCCTTTATGTTTTGTTGAGCTCAATCAGCTGTGTGGCTCAGCTCAAAGACACCGAGGTGCAGACGGTACGATTCAGGTCGTGTGGTTTCAGGACGGTGCAAGCGGACGGAGCAGTTACACCTGGATAGGTACAACCTTGGGCGGTTCCAACCATGTTTACTCGAACAAGCACGGGTCTGGGCGATTATTGGACAAGGGTCGATTCGCTGGATCTCTCCACGTGATCGGGTGCAATCCAATGGTCCAACACAAATTCTAATTTTATTTTTTTCACTATTTAAATTTTTTTTTTCTATTTGAAGTGAAAGAAATAGAGTTTTATTTAAAAAATAATGCACAAAATCCTATTTTGCACCCTTGATCCAAATAACCAAAATGCCCTTCGCGTGACTCTCAAGTGTCAACTTATCGTCAAATTTGTAACGTCCGTAGCACTTAGGGGCAAAGTGGGACAATATGTAACATGGTATATGATTTTGGTATAATTTTTTATCTGGGGTGGAAAGTGAAATTTGGTGGTTACATTGGGGAACTAATTTTTGTTTGGCCTTAAGATTAAAAGAAGCTACGAATTAAAGTCTGAAATGTGGTATAGATTCAAGAGGGCATCCAAGTGGGTTAAAAAATGCATTGGGGCAAATGAAATTTTATTAATTTAATACAAATAAAAAATATAAACACACACACACACACACACACACATATATATATATATATATATATAATTTCATTAATTTTCATGAGTTATATGCTTTAAAATATCGTAAGGAACAATTTTCAGAAACATATGCAGTACTTTTTTTTTCTTTCCGTATATAGGAACTTTACTTTACTGATTTTTTTTTTAGGATGATTTCTTGAAATTCTATAACGATAATTAGTTTGGGACAAATTTTTTTTGCTAAAACGATAATTATTTTGGGACAGAGGTAGTATGTTTTTGTCTTAAATATCAAATCGTGCTTTGAACGATTATTTTAGTAAGGTCACTTCACAAATATTTTTTTTCGTGAATTTCATCAGTACATTTCATCTTTGTAGTCATACTAGTTAAGTGCACGTACGTTACATGTGTTGTTAATGATTTTTTCAAAATATTTTGCTAGCTGCTCTTTTTTTTGTTTACTTTTAATTGTTGAGTTTTTTTTTTTTTTTTTTGTGTTTTCATCTTTACAGAGTTATTAGAATTATAAATTGTGTTATTGTGCATTTGGTCATATTCTACCAAAACTACCCTTATTTATTATTCTTATTAAAGAGGGTTGTTGAAAGGGAAAAAAAAAATACTCATGTAACTTATCTACAATAAATGAGCTTAAATAAGGGTAGATCAATTTTTATGTAAACTTTCTTAATCTGTGTTAAAATTGCTTAAATAATAATTATTTTAGGACGGAGATAGTAATATTTTGAAGGGTATACCCTTTGAGGAAATCAATTTTGGACAATTAGTAAATAAACTGGTCTTGTGCTAGTTGTCTAAACTACAAATAAAATGGGAGACGCTAAACGCAGCCCTTCCTCCGGCAAAATTACTAATTTACCCTCGTCTTATAATGTACATTTTTGAAAAAAAATAAAAAAAATGAAATGCATGGCCAGGTGCATGTCCAATTTTTTATTTTGTATAAAAATGTAATTATAACACAATAATAAAACAAAAAAACATATTTAACACAAAATATGTCAATTATAACACAATAATAAAGCAAGAAAAAAAACATATTTAACACAAAATAGTTCAATTATAACACAATAATAAAGCAAAAAATATATATTTAACACAATATGCCATAAATATACACAATAGAAGTAAATAACTAAGCAAAAAAATTAACTTTAACACAAAATATGTTGAAAATATACACATTTGAAATAAATAAAAGTGAGAGTTTTAAGTTGAAGATTTTTTATATATAAAAGATGAGGGCAAATTAGTAATTTTATCGAGGACTACATTTTGCGTATAAGAGACTGCATTTAGCACCTATGAAAAGATTCCGTTTATTATAAAAAATGTCATTAAATTATAAAAATATCATTATTATAAAAATGATATTAAATTACTATTTTATTATAATGGTAAGAGTAATGCTATAGGTACTTAAAGAGTACTAAAATTTTTTTGTACCAAATAATTTGTTAGTTGATGTGATATAAAAAATAAAATTAAAAATTATAATTAGTGCATTATATCAACTACTACATCAGCTATATATTATTTAATAGAAAAAATTTAATACTCTTTGGGGTTGTTTGGTAGTTAGGGAGGGATAACTATTATTATTAATTTCGGTGTTATTAGTCCCTTCGTTATTAATCCTTACTTATATAGAGGAGGTAATTTTAAAATTAAAAATATTAATCACGTGTTTTTTTTAATGAGGGTACTAATAATATCACCCTTTCTCTTGGTATTATTAGTGAGGAAAAAAAAACCTTATCCAAATAACTCGTGCTAATAGTCCCAACTGACTATTGTGTACCAAACATCATACAATTCAAATTATTAATCTTATCCGACCTTAATTCTGTCTACCAAACGCCTCCTTTAAATATTCATAGCATTACTCATTTGTAATAAATTACCCATTTAAGCTCCTTAATAAAAAAAAAAAACTCCTAGCAGCCTAGTAGTAGCATGTAGATTTTTTGAGCAAGTCCACGTGTAATCATTCCATGATCAAACAGGACACCTCATCACATCCCGTCAGGATTTCCTCCTCACGTCACATCTCTATCCCCAAAATACCCCTACTCTCATCTCACGAACATAAAGTCTTCTCAGTAATATCCACCACATCGAAGCCCACATTAGTAACTTAATCCCCCTTCCCGCCTCCAGAACTATCTCGCTCCTACTTGCCACTGTGTTCTTCTTCCCCCCACCTCTCGAAGATTCTCAATTCCTCCATCAAATCACCTATAAAACCGAAATCAAATCCAAATCCAAATCCAACTTCAGATTTTTCTTAGATCAAGCGAACTCACGAAAACAATCTTCAATTCGCGCACGTATTTACTCAAATTCTCAAGCTTTTTCTTTCTCATCAATGGCTGCCAAAGAAGGCAAAGCAATCGGTATAGACTTAGGCACAACCTACAGCTGCGTCGGCGTATGGCAAAATGACCGCGTCGAGATCATCCCGAACGACCAAGGCAACCGTACAACCCCATCCTACGTTGCCTTCACCGACACCGAGCGTCTCATCGGCGATGCTGCTAAAAACCAAGTCGCCATGAACCCACAGAATACCGTATTCGACGCCAAACGCCTCATCGGCCGTCGATTCTCTGACCCCTCTGTTCAATCCGACATGAAGCTCTGGCCTTTTAAGGTTATATCCGGTCCTGGCGACAAGCCCATGATCATTGTCAATTACAAAGGCGAGGAAAAACAATTCGCCCCTGAAGAAATCTCGTCCATGGTGCTTGTCAAGATGAAGGAGACGGCAGAGGCTTTCTTGGGGTACCCGATTAAAAATGCCGTTGTTACTGTGCCGGCGTATTTTAATGATTCCCAGAGGCAGGCGACCAAGGACGCCGGCATGATTTCGGGGCTGAACGTGATTAGGATTATTAACGAGCCGACGGCGGCGGCGATTGCTTACGGATTGGATAAAAAGGCGTCTAGGAAAGGCGAGCAGAACGTTCTGATTTTCGATTTGGGCGGGGGTACTTTTGATGTGTCGCTGTTGACGATTGAGGAAGGGATTTTCGAAGTGAAGTCTACCGCCGGTGATACTCATTTGGGCGGTGAGGATTTTGATAACAGAATGGTGAATCATTTCGTTTCGGAGTTTCGAAGGAAGCATAAGAAGGATATTAGCGGGAATGCTCGGGCGTTGCGGAGGCTGAGGACGGCGTGCGAGAGGGCAAAGAGGACTCTGTCTTCGTCGACACAGACGACAATTGAGGTCGATTCCTTGTACGAAGGGATTGATTTTTACGCGACAATTACTCGAGCTAGGTTCGAGGAAATGTGTATGGATTTGTTTAGAAAGTGTATGGAGCCAGTGGAGAAGTGTTTGGTTGATGCCAAAATTGATAAATCACAAGTTCATGAGGTGGTTCTTGTTGGTGGGTCGACGCGTATTCCCAAAGTTCAGCAATTGTTGCAGGATTTCTTCAATGGAAAGGAGCTTTGCAAGAGCATAAATCCGGATGAGGCGGTGGCGTACGGTGCGGCGGTGCAGGCGGCAATTTTGACCGGAGATGGAGATGAGAAGGTTCAAGATTTGTTGTTGCTGGATGTCACCCCTCTTAGCCTTGGGCTTGAGACCGCTGGTGGTGTAATGACGGTGTTAATCCCGAGGAACACCACAATTCCTACCAAGAAAGAGCAGATTTTTTCCACGTATTCAGATAATCAGCCTGGGGTGTTAATTCAGGTTTATGAAGGGGAAAGAGCAAGGACCAAGGATAATAATCTCCTTGGAAAATTCGAGCTTACCGGAATACCACCAGCACCTAGAGGGGTTCCTCAGATTAATGTGACGTTTGATATGGATGCTAATGGGATTTTGAATGTGTCGGCGGAGGATAAAACTGCTGGGGTTAAGAACAATATTAAGATTACTAACGACAAGGGGAGGTTGAGCAAGGATGAGATTGAGAGGCTGGTTCAGGAGGCAGAGCGGTACAAGGCGGAGGATGAGGAGGTGAAGAAGAAGGTGGAGGCAAAGAATGTGCTGGAGAATTACGCGTATAACATGAGGAATACCGTGAGGGATGAGAAGTTTGCTGAGAAATTGGGTGGGGAGGAGAAGAAGAAGATCGAGAAGGCGGTGGACGAGAGTCTTGAGTGGCTGGAGAGGAACCAGTTGGCGGAGGTGGATGAATTGGAGGACAAGTTGAAGGAGTTGGAGGGCGTCTGTAATCCGATAATTGCGAAAATGTATCAAGGGGGTGGTGGTGATGTGCCTATGGGTGGTGCTACTAATGGAATGCCTGGTGGTGGATACGGTGGCTCCGGTGGGGCTAGTGGTGGTTCTGGTCCCAAGATTGAAGAGGTTGACTGAGGGAGGGATTCTAGGACACTTGCACTTGGGAGTTCGAATGTTGTTCTATAATGTTTCTGTTGTTAGTTCTGTGTGTTGAGTGGGTTGTATGTTTTCTTGTCTATAGAGAGATATGGCATGCATGCCAGTATCTAATGCAAATTATGCCACTAGTCTGAGCCACTTGGATAAAAAGCTACTGTCTTTAACCGAACCGATCGTGGCATTTGAAAAATAAATAAATAAATAAATTTGTTTTTGTCCAACACTTTATTTTTGACACACACGCACACAACTCTTTACAATCTTCTTAGATAAGAAATTTCTATTTTCACCACGAGACTGTTTAATCATTGGAGTATATTTATTTATGTATTCTTTTATTTTAATGTATGAATTATAGGATACCAAAGAAACCCTTCCTGATTGTGGATATCAACTACGGTACGTACAGTAAAATCAACGTTGATTGAAGGGAGGCTATCCAAATTCCTAAAGACTTTACCAGGTAACCCTAACAAACATATTAGTATTAAAACCTTTTACGATCAATGGATATGGAGGAGGGTATCTTTCTCGGGTCTTTTTTCCTCAATCAATTAATTGACCAGATTTCCCCATTATAAATTTTTGGATGCAACAATTGGTACCATTAGTCGGATCGACGCAAAGATGATGGCTTCAAAGAAATATGTCAACGCTACCACCAGCAAGGCCGTACTCACCCCGCAAGCACGCACGTATTGAAGAAAAACAACTTTCCCAACATGACCAAGATGCCTTTGAGATACTCTTCACAACGGCTGGGTATAACAAACTTAGAGAGATGCTTAAGGAACAATATAATAGGGTGCAGGGAAGGAGAACCAAACAGGCAAACACTTGTAATCCTCGATGGAAACTAACTCGCCGCTTTGGAATTAGAAGAGGTGAAGCCCTTACAGATTGTGGTGCATAACCTAGCTCTTTCCTAACTATGACCTCAATCGAGCAAGAGCCAATGGTAGCTTTTTCATCAACTTTAGGCCAGTCAAACTAGAAGGGACTGTTCTCGTACACCACTGTCAAAGGAAGTGACATGCATACTCATACTATAGATTCACTCTCCACGTAGCCAAGGGGATTCCTACTATAGGCGAATGCCACCACCAAGTCGTAAATTAACAAGCTCGTTGCCGTGATGATGAGCATGGGTACTGCTACCTCTCAAGAGAACCAAGGCCACAAGGATATGATTTTGGAACCACTTCTATGATGGATAGAGGCACCGTGCTCGTAATGAAATGGTTGCCTTGTGCACTAAATATAAAAGATGTGAGGGAGAATTAACACTCTTGTAAAATATATATATAAATATATATAAGCAACCTATGCCAAGAACTTTAGCATGCAACAGTCAAGTCCTACAATGTTACTAAGATCCCTTTAGCCATATCAGTAGCTTTGTGGCATATATGAAACTATAGGGGGCTATATATATCATAAGCAACCTGGCAACCTGTGCCAAGAACTTTTGCATGCAACAATCAAGTCCTACTATGTTACTACAGATCCCTTTAACCATATCAGTATCTTTGTGGCATAAATAAAACTATAGGGGGGCATTATATATTCTTTGCACAGCTATTGCTACAACCCTAGAGGATGGTGCAAAGGTGTGGTATACGCGGCTCAAGCCCAAATCCTTGAGGAGCTTCAAGGATTTCAGTCTCATGTTAGTAACCAATTTTCTAAGTAGTCATAATACTAGGAAGAGCTAAGCGTCTCTCATGGTCGTAAAACAAAGAGAAAGTGGGACATTATAAACTACATAGCAAGGTTCAACAAAGAAACCTTGCTAACTGACATGCTCATTCAAGCGATATGATGGTTGCATTGATGAATAGAATTCAAGAGCTCAAGTGTAATTTTGATCTCTTCGAAGACCCTTCTCAAGTCTGCTGATAAAGGGAAAGTCAACCAAGAAAGACAAAAGCAAGTGGTGCGAATACCACAAGGATATTCATGACCATGATCTCATGAAAGATTGCACAGAGTTAAAGCATGAACTTAAGTCATTCTTCAAAGATGGGACACATTATCTTGCTTCGTAAGGGATCAAGTCAGAAGGCCGATGAAGGAAAGGCTTTGAACAACCCCTATAGAGCATGAAACAAATGATAGAACAAGGTTGAGGACTCTTCGAGGCTTTTGAAATGGTAAAACCAGACCATTTGATTAATTTAACATTTTATTTTTTAAAATATTGTACATTATTGAATCTCTTAACTTAAGATTTTGAACGTTTTAGCACCATTCATGCTATTTAATTGATAGATGATACCGCGTTATTGGGATCACCGTGATACCTAATATTCTTCCCAAAACTAGAGGTGTCATATGCAATTATAAAATTCCAAATGGACGGTTGTTGTAACTTTCTTTTGCTTACAGTTATAGTAAAAGAGATACGATAATGATATAGGCGCTAATGGATAAGAGAAAACAGAGTCGCGATTCGTTCGTTTGATCAGCTAAAATTACACACACTACACACAGTTGTGGTGTTCGAGCTGCCGGAGCTGCAATGGCTGGGCTTACCAGCATCCCTTTCAAGCCGCTCATGTCCAGACCTAAATCACTTTCTCGCTCCTCCATTGAACCATCCCTCGCCCGACTTTGCGTACACATCCCTAACCGCGCCGATTCCAAGTCCTCCGTCTCCGCCTCCCCAGGCGGCGGCCCCATAACTGCCCGGTACGGCGCCGGCCGCAAATACTATCCTCGGACTAGCACAAATAGGCGGCCTAGACCGAGCAGCAGATTCGAAGAAGAAGACGAAGAAGAAGATGAAGAAGGAGAAGAAGAAGGTTTTGATAAGGCAGCGGTTGATCTATCTAGCATCAGGTACCTGTGGTATCGTGGATTGAGCTTCGTTTGATGCTTACTCCCTGTGTGGCTCGCATTTATCTTCTGGTTCGGTTCGAAAATATTTTTCATTTTAATAAAAATTATAGGTTCTAAAGAGTAAAATTATGTAATCTTATTACGTAGATTAATTGAAATCGATTGAAGCGAGCGATTTAATATATCCTAATCAAGAACTGGAAAATCTAAGGAAACATGTGTTGACATTCCTGTAAAATCAAATGAAGATTGTTTATTTGTTTTATTAGTATTTTTTTTTTCTGTGTTGATTTTTTCTTGCATTATCTTCGAATTGAGTATGAAGTGGTTGTTTTGTGTTGTGTTGTGTTGGTGTAAAATAGGTCAGACACTGTGAGGCTGATAGATCAAAAACAAAACATGGTGAGTGATTACATATTAATATTTTAGCAATTATGTTTATTTATGAATTATGCATATGTGTATATGTATACTGTTTGGGAGATTGATGATGTAGTTGGCTTTTTTTGGGTAGGTTGGAATTGTATCTAAAAGCGAGGCTATCCAGATGGCTGAAGATGCTGGACTTGACCTGGTTCGTACTTGAGGGGCATATATTTGAAGTAGAAGCTGTTGGCCTTTTGTTTTACATTTTAATCCAATAGCTCTCATTATGTTCTTATTATATTCATATGATCCAGGATGATACAGTATCCCTCCATTTTCTTTATTGAATGTAAAATTTTGTGTTCAGAATTGTGTTTTTTGCTATATTTAGATTTGATGGTATATAACAATCTAAAATTTAGATAGGAAGCAAGGATTGTGTGTGTGTGTGTGTGTTTTAAAGGTTTTTTGCAGTCTTATTAAGTGAAGCTAGGATGGTAAGGTCTTGGTGTTAATTAATTTGTGTGTGCATGATCAGGAAGCCCGATGAGTTAAATAAGTTATATCACTCTTTTGAAGCTTATAAGTACTTCTCAATAGATAGCATAAGCGGAGAGAAGAAAAGAAAAATACACCTCAAAGTCATATTAGGGTAGGAATGAGTATGTCATAGTGTCTTGGGGTTTGTCTCTTGCTCTTATGAGCTTGCTGCTAAGCTGCCTGTTTGTACAAGTCATCTCAGAAATGAGAAAAGAAGACGAAGTTCTTTTCATTAAGCAAGGATAACCACATGGAAAGAGAATTGTCAACACTCAACTTTGATTGGATTGATGCTAGTCTTTTAGAAATGAAGTAAACTATAGTTGAAGGGTTGGATGCAACAAGTGTCCATTACAACAAGTTTTACTATGGTTCAATTGTAATATCCTATCGGATAGACGTAAGAAATTGCCTTATTGGAGGCCACATACTGCCACATGAGCACTAATATCATCTATGGGATTTTTGGTGGGCCTAGTTGACCCAAGTGCTCTTTGGGCCACTGGGCAGGCATACGTGCGGAGTGGGTTCTCGGGCTCTTGAACCCGTACAAGCTACCCACAAATTCTACATCACCATAAGTCGCCACCTACTACGACTGGGCACCAACATTATCATCTATCAACTCCTTAAGTATGTGAGAGCACACAACAATGCTATAGGACTACTGCATGCTCTTTGTCTCTTCTTTTCACGAGTGTCTAAAATGTGTGTTAATTTTTTCTGCTCCTCATGTGAGCTCTCTCCCTCCCTCTCCTTGGATATAGAGTTAGTACTATGGATGGTAAGATCTCTAATTGATGTTAAGAACTAATCCCTGGCTAAGCCAACATTGATTGCAGAAATAAAATGCGGATCTTATGTATGTGGTCATGCTGCCATGGTTTTTCTACGAGTTTATGCCTTGATGGTTTTTTCTTTGAGACACGCTGGGACTACTTTGATAAATATACTTGTGAGAATTGAAAAGGAAATATTTGAGTGGTATGAAACTGCAAGCTTTGCCAATCTGGACTCCGATCCCTAAGTTTTTTATGTGGCTGCATATCTATCAATGCGTATCTTCAATAAGTTGGAATCTCAGAACTACCCTTGGATGCCGAGTGCTGAGTTTGGCAAAGAGTTTCCTTCTTTCTTGTGTGACAAAACCATGCTATATATATATTTTTCCAATTACTTATTCTCTGTTCCTTTTCTACAGTTCATAGTATCCTTAGAGGCAGATCCTCCGGTTGTCAGAATAGTGGATTACAGGTAACTCACGTCTCCTGGCTCTATCTGATTTTGATTATGAATGCTTTTCATTTATAATGACCATGAACATGATTTTATGCTTGGGGATTTATTACATATTATCTAGTTAATACAGATAGATACTTAGGTGATGACTCATCAGTGAAAGTGCCTTTGTTAAAATTAGAGGTTCGGTACAGATAGTTGTCCCCCTTCTGAATTCGAATATATGTTCATTCCAGTAAGTACTTGAATTTTTTTTTCTTGTTACTTTTATGTTATCCTCAGTAGTTACATCATTTTGACTTTGTTGGTTGGTATTATTTCAAAGCACACTTATCATGCTGTAGCACTATTTCTAATCTGCTTGTTAGTGTGACTATCGACTTCCTATTGTTGAGGCTCTTGTGCCATTTACTTCATACATTAAAATAATATTTTGGACTTTCTGGTTGAAATGGACTATACTAGGTCAAGCTAAGAGCATCAAAGTTCGCTTCCAGCGCCGTTTTTGTTATTCCTAAGTTTCTTTACCTATTGATCTCTATAACCAATGTTTATTAATCGTTGTTTCAATCTTACCACAGTAAATTTCAATTTGAGGCACAGAGGAAGAAAAGAGACCAACAAAAGAAAACAGCCGGTGAATCTCTCTTCCCTCTATAGTTCATTTTTTAATTCTGTTATTGTTTTCATTAGTTCATGCATAAGACTTCACTTATGAGAGAAAGATGCTTACCAAATTAAGCTCTTAAATGCTAGGTCGCGTGGAACAGAAGGAGCTCAAAATGGGGTAAGAAACTTGGTCTTGATGGCCTATCACAAATCTTATCTTAAAATTTGTATTTGGTACCATTTTCTTCACTAGGTGATTATTTGTTATCTAAAACATATTGTACAGTTACTTATACAAGTTGTAAGAACTTTTATGGATGAGATGTAAGGGTTGACATAGATAGAGATCTGAAAGTTCAGCAAAAATTAATGTTCAAGATTTTGTTTTAATTCTTCACTACTGGGATGCCATTATTTTAAAATAAAAATTTCTGTGTGACAATGCAGCAATATCTGCAAATTATCAGCACATTTACTAGAAATGGGAAGTTGAACCTAGTTTCACCATGGCCTACTTAGAATGATTATTTGTTCAGTGACGGGATGTCAATCAATTTTGTTTTATTTCTACAAGGCAATGCAGCAATTTTAGTATTTTTAGTAATGCTTATTGAGTTGAGCCAAGAGGCAGGAGGTGAATCGTTGTACAAGGGTTCTACATTAAAAAGTTGTCTAATTTACGGATCTCAATTTTTTATTTTTTTATTTTTATTTTTTTTCCAATTCTACAGTTTTTATTGATTTCAATGGTGGTCACTTCTGCTGAAAATAAAATCTTAAATATTGTATCAAACTTCTTGTTCCAGCTTTAATTAATTTGGCTTAGTTTATTTCTATTTGAGCTATTCTCCACCAGTGTACTACTGGATATATTAGAATTCTTGTTGCTCATCATATATTTTGAATTTCTCAAAATGTTCTATTGCTTGCTATTTCTTGCAGTTACAATATTGACGTGCATGATTATACTGTGCGTTTGAAAGCTGCAGAGAGGTTTCTAAAAGATGGTGACAAGGTTGCTTCATTGTTCTTATCTCAGCATATTCTTGTCTTATCTAACAGCATACACAAAAGTGAACACTTGCCTAAAACCACGTGGAATCCTTAAGGGGTGGCCTCATGGTAGGTCCGGGGCTTCACAAAGCGTGAGGTCTCAGGTTTGATTGCTTCCCAAACCCCCTTAGGACACAAAATATCCATTGCCATGCGAGTTTGCTATATTGAGATATTTGGGTTAATCCTGCAGGTCAAGGTTCTCGTGAATCTGAGGGGCCGTCAAAATGAGTTTAGGAAAAATGCTATTGAGCTTCTTGGGCGTTTCAAGAATGACCTAGGCGAGGTAGTAATGATGCTTTATCTAAATTCTGAAGCACAAAATACATATAGTTCCAGTAGCCAGTACTCTCAGTCTTAGCTAGGCAAATAGTCTACTATTCTATTTTTGGACGTTTCACATAAAGAGTCCACTTTAAAAAATTATCCCAACAATCTTCATAATTTGATAACTTTACCCTTCACCTGTGGTACATATTAACTATGTTCAAGCATTTTTATAATTATAACCAATTCTAATGGTATTTATATATCCCTTAATTATTAGACTTTTCAAACGTGAACTCTTTGCATGGAATGGAGGGAGTAATATAGACTACATAGTTTCATTCAGTGCAAATTTATATTATAAGACAACAACGTATTGTAGGATACGCCATTGTATCGTAAGATACGAATAACGTATCTTAGGATACGTCGTCGAATGGGATACACACATAAGATACGCAACGATTAACCTCATTTTTGTATCATATCGTAAGATACGTATCGCATATTGTAAGATACTAATAACTATGCAGAGTCAGTATCGTGCTTGTTTTCCTGTTGAGTTGCAATGGTCAGTATGACACATGAAAACCTGAATTACAAATGGTCCCAAATTTTGATTTAGAGTTGTCATCTGGTTTATTGTTACATAGGGGATCCTTTTGCTTACGAGATTCACTTAAGAGTTCTGCTCAATCAGTGTATTGCAAAGTGCCAGCCTAAGTTGCTATTTAGTATTTTCAAGATTTCCTTAACCAGTTTAATTTGCATATTCTGCTAGTTATCTGCATTGACTTGAAACTGCTCACTTATATACTACTGACTTAATTGGAAATCTTTTTTCATCGACATTGTTTTTATTTGTTCATTTGGATCTCGTCACAATCTGTTTATGATAAATGGATGTCATTGATATTGAGAAGCGCCTCAAAAGGGTGGCACTCCCATTTACATGGAAAGTACGTCTTTCCACTGTACAAAACTCTATCTATCTTCAACAGACTCCAGAATGGAGGGCCTCCGAATTCCTATAGCCCAAAGCTCTCCTAACCTCAACCTATACAAAAGAGAAGATGCCCAAAAAAGTCAAAAACTGCTATGTGGAATATCTCGGTGACTTCCTATAAACACAAACCACATTTGCAGCAACAAGGCTTTTAAGCTCCTTTACACAAGATTCTTTGTTCTCAAAACTTATTCTGTTTCTCTCGCCTGAAAAATCCAAAAAGTGCATAAAGGAGTATTGCTAAAACCAACAACATCAATATGTATTTTATACATATATGTAGGTGGGTCATACTAGTATGCAACCTAGTTTGAGCATCATATCTTCTTTTGTAATCTTTTTGCCGCGTAAAATTAATTACGCCCCCAAACACCAAAAGCAACATTCATGTCCTATGCTGCATGTTCTTAATGCTTTTCTCTTAGTTTTTATTCTGGAAACTTCAGTATGGTCACTGCTATGCTAATCTTTCCAGTTAAAAGTACTTCTCCATCCTAATCACTTATGTTGGTGCGGCATTGCAGCTTGCTGTTGAGGAGAGCAGAAGCTTCAAAGAGAGGAACTTGGCCATGGTGTTCATTCCAAACAAGGCTTTTGTACAGAAAGAGTTGCCAAAGAAAAACGAAGATTCAACTATTGTAAAAACGGAAGATTCAAGAATCGAAGTCTCTGTTGTTGAAGAACCAGCTCGTGTATTGTCAGGCCCATTTCATATGCTGAAGGAGGAAAGTTAGCTGCTAGACTCCTATATATTCTTCTGATTGAACAGATATCTCGCAATCTGTATAGCTTCAGTGTCATATAGTATAACATGTTCAAAAAGAATTTTGTTTGATCTTACTGGTGATAGCAGCGATCACGTTATTTTTGTTGTATGTTAGAGCACATTCAGAGGCCGTGATAGCGATTAGTGGTGTCAAGTTGTAGGCCTATGCCGAAAAGGCTGGCATCTGTACGGTCCATAGGATAATTTACTTCAAATTGTATTTAGTTAGCCTCATAAATAGTCAATTGTGAAGATTTTAGGACTGCTATCGCGGAAGTTCGAGGCACATATATCTATCTTCTAATGCCTTCTGATGTATATTCTTGATCTCATTCAAGAATAAATGTGTTGATTGATGGGTAGACGATGGAAATGGGCCAACTAACCAATGCCTTCAAGTATGACTTTGGATGCCAACTACGCGGAGTATGTATTTACGTGTTGCACACACATCTATGTATTTAGTATACATGTATGCAAGTATGCGTACACACGTCTATGTATATGTATATGTATGCATGTATATATGTGACCGGTACAGAGTGATGTCTCTTAACCCAAATTTGAGTGACACCCCCCAGACTCCGAGTGGTCGGGGTTGACCGAGTTTTGGAGCCTCGTGGGGATTGGATCCCTCTCCTTACAATCAAACCGGAAGCGCCTTAAATACAGCAGCAAACGGAGGATACAGATAGACCCATTGTTGGTGGCAACAGGAGGAGCAAGTAACTTGGTGGCGAAGTTCTTGAACCCAAAGCAATCTCAGACGTTGTGTCTGAAAGCTGCTGGTGGATAGTAGTGAAAGCAACTGATGTCCAAGTGTGAGAGAGATATGGGTAATTTGTATAAATCTGAGTAGTAGTAGGTAAAAATTTGGTTGAAAATGTAATTTAACCTAATTTTGTCGCCCTCCAAAGCTTAATAAACGGAGAAAGAGATGCTAAGTGTGTTTAATATTGTTAAGGCCTAAACCAAATTAGGACGTGTGAGACCGTCTCTACTTCGACCAATTCACTATATTAGTCATGTGTGTGAGATCATCTTTCCGTAAGATGGTTTTTACCATTAGTCAAAGCATGTTTAGTTTAAGTTAGCGTATTCTTTTTTCAAGGCTATGAAGTTCATCTAAGTGTTTCGACATATTAAAAGGTGTGTAAACCGGATAAAAAAAAAAGAAGCGTAAACCTAAAATTTGAATCAAAATGCAATAAATAACTGTAAGATAATAGTCACTGATTTGTGAAATTTTTTTTGGCGTATTCCTTCATACGTATTTAATTGAAGAAATTGTTATTAACATTCACTCCACTTTTTAATTGCGTTGCTCCACAATATACTATGGAATGTTTAAGTCCTTTTACCCACTCATAAAACAGAATCTTTTTGGTACAGTTCAAATTGCATATATTGTACCCACTCATAAAACATAATCTTTTTGGTACAGTTCAAATTGCATATATTCGATTAACGTACGTAGGTTTGTTGGACAAATGAAGATGATTTGCTACAACAATTGTAATTCGCTAATGACACTGAAATAGTGTACAGCTCTAGAACACAAGTTATATACTGCTCATCCTAAATCATGTAGCAAACACAGAGTGAATATCTTCGTATTTTACGTAGGACTGTTTGGCTACAAGGAAAACGTAGGTTTGTTTGGACAAATGCTACAAGGATGGTAATTCTTTAATAACACTGAAACAGTGTACAACTCTAGAATACAAGTTTTATGCACCCTAAATTTTGTAGCAAACACAAATTTTCTCTTAAATACACAATTTTGGTATGGAGTACATTAACGGCGTTAGGGCAGATGTAATTTGAGACGTTCCTTCCAACTTTTAACGAATCACTTGAAATTATTCAATAACCATTGGTATTTAACTTTGAAAAAAAGCTATATAAAATATATCTCAAGGACACATCTTTTTGTAAAAAAGTTACTTTATTTTAAAGTTTTATAACTAAAAGTTTCAAGGCCAACTGAAATAAATGCTGATGCATATATATATATATATATATATATATATATATTAGTTTTTATTTTCAAATATAAATCCTAATGCATATATGTATATATGTTAATTTTTATTTTCAAATAAAATGTTTTAAGTGTTCTTAATTAAATTTTGAATCCATCTTAAAATCGATTAACTTGTGAAACGTGTGACACTAAATTTTTTATTAATTGTTTACGATGCTTGATTTTACACAATGTGTGTTTAATGTTTCAATATACCCCCTCATGTGTAGGCGGGATTGAGACTTAATACATAAACTCAATGGTTTGACTTTTTGAGTAATGTGGATTGTTGGATCTCCACGTGTAAATTTAGTTTACAATAGAATTAATCTATGAATTTGTTTTACAACAAGCATTCAAGTGTTATACAATACTACCTATTAGTGCATTAGCAGTTGTATCATATAACACTTTAATGCATGCTGTAAATCAAATCTATAAACCAGTTAATGTTGCTCTAGCATATAAAATACATGTTTGCAAGACGCAGTAACTACTTAGTCGTGGGGGTACTATAGTCTATATGTGGTCTAACAAAAAGGTTCATTGCCATCTTTTTACTCCCTCGAGCTGTGTCCAAGAATTACTCCTAAATGACAAGGTTGTAATCATTAGAAAATCCTTAAAAAGGATAGATTATGATTACTTAACATAAAAAGGTAATAAAAGCAAAGAAGTTGGTTTAGGTTAAATATTCCTGTTAGCGTATTATGGTTTAGAGTAACAACAAAAGAATTATAATCTTGGCCCAGTAATTAAGAAAATGTGCAGAAAAGTGGTCGTTGGTATATATATGGAGAGAGAGAGAGAGAGAGAGAGAGAGAGAGAGAGAGAGAGAGAGAGAGAGAGCAAAGGTGGTTGAAACTGAGGAAGCTTAACTTCAAGGCAATGGAGACTCTGCAACCAACAATACCTTCCCATACGTGGACACATTAGGTGTAAGGGACAGAGAGAAAGAGACAGTGGTTAACAGAGGAACCCTCATTCATTCATTTAAAAGAACCCTTCACCATCTTTGGAACACCATCCCCTTCAATTCCTCCTTACTTTCCACCATGGAAGCCGGTGCCGGACTTGTTGCTGGATCGCACAACCGTAATGAGCTCGTCGTCATCCATGGCCACGAAGAGGTACAACTTATATAAACAAGAATGTGCATGTATGTGCGTGTGTGTGTGTTTTGCTTGCGTGTCGAGAAAGTTGGAATGGTTGAGTCATGACTTAATAGCTTGCATTGCCTTTTGGTGTTGCTGCAGCACAAGCCTTTGAAAGATTTGACTGGTCAAGTTTGTGAGATATGCGGCGACGAGATTGGCCTGACTGTGGATGGAGACTTGTTTGTGGCATGTAATGAATGCGGATTCCCCGTCTGCAGACCATGCTATGAGTATGAGAGGAGAGAAGGTAGCCAAAACTGTCCTCAGTGCAAAACCAGATACAAGCGCCTCAAAGGTAATATTACATACATCTTGGCCTAATACATTTCCTTCTCGAGCAACACAACTAGTAGGGCATGTTTCAATGTCAAACAACTGACTTGGGTTTAAAATGATGTTTAGGGAGCCCCAGGGTGGACGGAGACGATGATGAAGAAGACGTGGATGACATTGAACATGAATTCAACATTGATGATGAGCAAAACAAGAACAAACACATTGCAGAAGCCATGCTTCATGGAAAGATGAGCTATGGGAGAGGACCCGAAGACGATGACAATGCTCAATACCCACCGGTCATAGCTGGACGCACTCGACCTGTAAGTGAAAATTACTAGTCTTATAAATAACCAACTCACACTACCTCTATTACAGTATACACTTTATCATGATCAAGGAATAGTTTAGCAAATAAAACTGTGTGCAGGTGAGTGGCGAGTTTCCAATATCAAGCCATCCTCACGGAGAGCAGATGCCATCTTTACATAAACGGGTGCATCCATATCCAGTGTCCGAACCTGGTGCGTGTCACTTATACTCATATATTTTGTATTCTAAGCTTTTTAAAATTTATTTTCTAAATACGACACAGGAAGCGCAAGATGGGATGAAAAGAAAGAGGGAGGGTGGAAAGAAAGGATGGATGACTGGAAAATGCAGCAGCAAGGGAATTTGGGGGCTGAAGCTGATGACTCGGCTGACCCAGACATGGCCATGTAACATCTCGAATTTGTCTAAACTTGTGTAATATGACTGAATATATAAACTTGTGTAATATGACTGAACATATATATATATATATATATATATATATATATATATATATTTTTATTTTTTTAAAAGAACGCATAACAAATTCTTTACAAATATTCCAGCATTTCAGTAAACTAATATATTGTTCATGTGATAATCTGAATTCGAGATAAATAAGATCTGTTTAATTGTAAACTCAGCAATCAACTTCAAAATGATGATTTCACCTGGAACCCTTGCATTTCACTAGCATTCTCTTGATGTTGAACAAATATTACAGGTTAGATGAAGCAAGACAGCCACTGTCAAGAAAAGTACCAATTGCATCTAGCAAGATCAATCCTTACAGGATGGTGATTGTGGCTCGCCTTTTTATTCTAGCTATATTCCTTCGATATAGAATCATGAACCCAGTGCATGACGCATTTGGGCTGTGGCTAACATCCGTGATCTGCGAAATCTGGTTTGCCTTCTCATGGATTCTTGATCAGTTCCCAAAATGGTTTCCCATTGACCGGGAGACTTATCTTGATCGTCTTTCTCTCAGGTGCCAACGCTTGCCAAAACTAACATATTACCTGTGTTGCGTAATATTTGATACTTGGAAATTTAATCTTTGACTAGGTCAAAAGGGAAAATGGGATTTTTTTTTTTTCCTTAAAGGGAAGATGGAGCTTAATGAATTTGTGATGCAGGTACGAGAGAGAAGGTGAACCAAATATGCTATGCCCGGTAGACATATTTGTCAGCACGGTGGACCCCATGAAGGAGCCTCCTCTTGTCACAGCAAACACAGTTCTATCAATCTTAGCTATGGACTACCCTGTTGACAAAATCTCATGTTACATATCTGATGATGGAGCTTCGATGCTTACCTTTGAAGCCTTATCAGAAACTGCAGAATTTGCTCGAAAATGGGTTCCCTTCTGTAAGAAATTCTTAATAGAGCCGCGAGCCCCCGAGATGTACTTCTCTCTCAAAATTGATTACCTCAAGGACAAAGTGCAGCCTACATTTGTTAAGGAACGTCGAGCTATGAAGGTTTTAAATCTAAATTCCAATAGTTTTTCAAAGTTTAAGAAACAGGTTTTCAGGACAAGAAGAAGCCTTAACTTTTTCGTGTATATGACAGAGAGAATATGAAGAGTTCAAGGTTAGAATCAATGCACTTGTTGCTAAAGCTGTGAAAGTACCTGCAGAAGGGTGGATAATGCAAGATGGTACACCCTGGCCAGGAAACAACACGAAGGATCATCCTGGTATGATTCAAGTCTTCCTTGGCCATAGTGGAGGGCTCGATGTGGAAGGAAATGAGCTCCCTCGACTTGTCTACGTCTCTCGTGAGAAGAGGCCGGGGTTCCAACATCACAAGAAAGCTGGTGCCATGAATGCGCTGGTATAGATCACACAAAATTTATGTGGTTTCTTGATTCACATAACTGAAATGATCAGAAGTTCAGTTTAAGAATTTTGTCGATGCGTCCAAAATTTGCAGGTTCGTGTATCTGCGGTTCTTACAAATGCTCCATTTATGTTGAACTTGGATTGCGATCACTACATAAACAACAGCAAGGCTGCACGAGAGGCAATGTGTTTTCTAATGGACCCACAAATTGGGAGAAAGGTGTGCTACGTCCAATTTCCCCAAAGATTCGACGGCATAGACAGGCACGATCGATATGCCAACAGGAACACCGTCTTCTTTGATGTAAGTCCCTGGAGAAGGAAAACAAAATTCTAAATTAGAAACAAATGACATAACTGTAATCCTCATTTGTGTACTTCCCGTTTTTTGGCAGATTAACATGAAAGGTCTAGATGGGATTCAAGGTCCTGTATATGTCGGTACAGGATGTGTCTTTAGAAGACAAGCTTTATACGGATACGAGCCACCAAAGGGTCCGAAGCGCCCAAAAATGGTAAGCTGTGACTGCTGCCCGTGCTTTGGACGCCGCAAGAAGCTCCCAAAATATTCTAAACATGGAGTGACCGGAGATGGTGCAAACGTTCAAGGTTTTTGACATTCTTGAACTAGTTATTGATTTCTCTTCCTATTCTTGTTCCCCATCTCGAAATTTATGCTGTTACTGGAATCAGGATTCGATGATGATAAGGAGCTTTTAATGTCCCAAATGAATTTTGAAAAGAAGTTTGGACAGTCGGCAATTTTTGTGACTTCAACTTTAATGGTTGAAGGTGGTGTCCCACCTTCCTCGAGCCCAGCATCTCTGCTGAAAGAAGCCATTCATGTCATCAGCTGTGGTTATGAAGACAAAACGGAATGGGGTTTGGAGGTAAATATCAGAGGGAGAATTACTTTTACCTACGAGAGAGACAGAGACAGAGTGAGAGATTTTACGACTAGTTTTCCTACTCATGCCCTACTTTCAATTTCTGAATTCTCTTCTTCGGTGCAGTTGGGTTGGATTTACGGCTCTATCACAGAGGATATTCTAACAGGATTCAAGATGCACTGCCGGGGTTGGAGGTCCATATACTGTATGCCAAATCCACCTGCTTTTAAAGGGTCTGCTCCTATCAATCTATCTGATCGACTTAACCAGGTGCTTCGTTGGGCTCTTGGATCTGTTGAGATCTTTTTCAGTCGTCACAGCCCTGTCTGGTATGGTTACAAGGGAGGGAATCTTAAGTGGCTCGAGCGTTTTGCCTATGTCAACACAACTGTCTATCCCTTCACCTCTATACCTCTCCTTGCTTACTGTACCCTTCCTGCAATCTGCTTGCTCACCGGGAAGTTTATTATGCCAGAGGTAAGAAGATAACTCGTTCTAGTTAGCTACTAACCAAATACTTACTCCAAATGCCATTAATCTTCAGCTTTTCAAACTAATTCTTCATTTAGTTAATTCAATATTGATTTCATTCTTATTCAGATAAGTACTTTGGCAAGTCTCTTTTTCATTTCTCTATTTCTTTCAATCTTTACGACGGGCATTCTTGAGCTGAGGTGGAGTGGTGTCAGCATAGAGGAATGGTGGAGAAATGAGCAATTTTGGGTAATAGGTGGTGTGTCTGCACATCTCTTTGCTGTTGTGCAAGGTCTTCTCAAGATTTTGGCCGGAATCGATACAAACTTCACAGTCACATCAAAGGCATCTGATGACGAGGATTTCGGAGAGTTATATGCATTTAAATGGACTACCCTTCTTATTCCTCCAACGACTATCTTAATCATTAACCTTGTTGGGGTTGTGGCTGGAATCTCTGATGCTATAAACAATGGGTACCAATCCTGGGGTCCTTTATTTGGAAAGCTCTTCTTTGCATTTTGGGTGATTGTGCATCTCTACCCATTCCTAAAAGGTCTAATGGGAAAGCAGAACAGGACACCGACCATTGTTGTGATATGGTCCATACTTCTGGCTTCCATCTTCTCCTTGCTTTGGGTCCGAATTGACCCATTTGTGTTGAAAACCAAGGGGCCTGATATCAAGCAGTGTGGAATCAATTGCTGAAATACTTGCTTCATTCTTTCTTTTTTTCCAAGGATATGTGTCAGTGAAATGGAGTGAAGAAGTAATAATTCTAGAATGACATTTTGCTGAAAAGGCGACATGTACACAGTTTTGTATATTAAAAATTCTGTCAAGATTCTTGCAAGTTTACACTGATTGTGTATATTCTGAACACCTACTTGAGTCTCATGCATAACATGCTGCAGCGCTTTTCTAGTTACTGTATCAAACTGGAAGGAGCTTGCATGACTGAATATATGACAAAATGCAGTTTTCTCGTTGCTAATTACCTCGTAGTTCATACTTCAAGGATTATCAAAGCAGGCTGCGAATTAGTATATGATCAAGAACTCGGTCAATAAAAGATGGAAAAACAACTTAAAGAGACAAGTGCCGTTACTTGCTGCAACATATTGACCATTAATATTGATCTGTATGGCAAGTTACAGGAAGTGCTCATTCTACGGAGCAAATTCAAATGAGGCAAATTACCTTTTTCACCCTTAGCTGCAGGAAAGCCTCCCATTTCAAGCCAGGAGTATGTCATAAATGTAATCAATCTCTTGACAATAAAAATAAAGGGAGGACGCCCTGAAAAGAGACAAGGTAAATCAACAAATTTAGGTAGTATAATGGAAAAGACATAACATAGGAGAAGGAAAGAAAAGAAAAAGACCAAGGTTCAAACTCTGACATTGCCAAGCAGACTTCTTGCACATCCCCACAACCTTTTCAGGACACAAAACGAGGGTTCAAACTCTGCTAATCCCATCCTGTTTAGCTAAGTAAAGAATTTGATGCTCAAACCAAACAAAAAGAATATTATCGCCCTTACTTCTGCTTAAGAGAAGACAACAGAGTCGCAATCAAACTTCAATGTTAAAACTCACCACGTGGTGGGTTGCAAGAAACTTCAACTAACCTTATCTTTCTTTGAAAGTACACCTATATCAGATACGGTTTGACAAAATTCTCTTTTGCAGGATAAGGTGATATTCTTTTTTTAAGGATAAAAGGAGAGGAGTGAGGAGAATAAATTTGAAACGCCTTTCATAGGAGTATCAAAGAGTTTATAAGATGCCTGCTATTACAATGGTGTTCTTCTATCGCGAATATTGCATCACACAAGTTTCCGTTGAATAAAACCTAAAAAATTAGAGAATCAAATGAAGGTGTGGCAAGAAAATACCGATCTGGCTTGCCGGCCCTTATCCTAATATGAGAAAGAAAGATTGAAATGGGAACCTGGATGGCTTATCCCAGGTAACAAAGAAAAAATGGTAAAGAAGAGCTTTAATATGAGATTGTGGGCAAGAATCAAACTCACATGTCCATTAGAGTCCATTGGCGTTTATTCTTATTTGCTGTTAGGAAAAATCAAAAAGAAAAATAGTTAAAGCTGTTACACTAATCTATGTTACATTCCACAAAAAAGCACTTAATTCTGTCTAGCCTCAGCAACAATCCAAATATTACCTATCTTCTTTGCAGATGATATGTTCCTTACAACTACTGCCTCTGTACGCCAAACTCTACTGGAATACCTTTGCCACTGTACTGTTTCAGGCCAATAAGAATTATGTATCAGCCGGAAAACTGCCGTCTCTAACGGTGTGATAGACTGCCATGCATTCGAAGAATGACACTGTCCTGCAAGGCCGATGACATCCGCTTAAGAACCCTGTGCAAAAATTCCACGGCACCCTTTTACTTTCCCCAGATGAAAATAAATGAAATGATCAAATGCAGTTCCCACCCTCTATACCATCACCTCAAAGCAAGAAATTTTCACCAATAATCCCCACAAGAACATAAACCATCTCTGAAGTGATGAAACCTATTGGCATCTCTCACAACAATAACTCTCTCAGTGATCTTGGATATGAATTTTGTAAAATTATGGCAGTCTAAGCAAACTCGAAGATTCTTAATGATCCTGATCTCGGTTCCCGATTCGGTATTTATAAGCCCAAATGCAATAGCCAATTTTTCACTGTGAACGTTTACCATCAGCTCCTTCTCTTCTTCCTCGACATCGTGCAATGCCGTGACAGTCTCTGTCAAAAATCCAGCTTCTCTCATCTTTCCCATCAACTTCTCCAGAATGGAGTAAATTGCAGTAGCTTGTGGGTGAGATCTTTGACCGGATGTAAAGACATGTGGGGTCTTATCAACCTCAATTAGAGTGCACCCAGGAGTCTTTGCTAGATTTCTCTTCCTAACCACCTGCCTAACAGAAGCAGCTTGAGAATAGGCCCGGTCAGCACAGTATATATTGGAGAGTAGGACATGATACCCTATGTTTTCTGGGTCCAATTCAAACAACTTATCTGAGGCTATGCGAGCTAGATTAGTGTTCTTGTGGATCATGCAAGCACCAAGCAATGAACCCCACACAGCAGGACCTGGATCAACGGGCATTGTGTTTATAAAATCCAAGGCCTTTTCTAATTTTCCAGCTCGACCAAGGAGGTCAACCATGCAGGCATAATGCTCAGCCAAGGGCTCAAACCCATGATCCTGGACCATAGCATTAAAAATCTCCTCTCCTTCTTTCACCAACCCGGCATGGCTGCAAGCATACAAGATAGCAATGAAACTAACTCCACTTGGGGGAACGTTACAGTCCAGCATCTCCTCAAACAACTTCAATGCCTCGTGTGCATGCCCATGAAGACCATAACCAGATATCATGGAATTCCACGTCACCACATTTTTCTCCGGCATGCTGTCAAAGATTTGCCGGGCCTCTCCAATGCTTCCACACTTGGCATACATGTCAATTAAAGCAGTTGAGACATAAATGTTGGTTTTGAAATTCTCCTTACTTAACAAGTCATGCACCCATTTTCCTAGAGTTAGAGCACCAAGTTGAGCACATGCTGAAAGAATACTGGTAATTGTGACAGGATTGGGAGGGATTTCAAATTTTTGCATTTCGTGGAAGAGAGAAATTGCCTTTTCTGTAACCCCATTTTGAGCATAACCTGAAATCATAGCATTCCAAGCTGGCACACTTTTCTCGGGGGATTCATCAAAAAGCTTCCTTGCTGATTCAATCTCATTCAGTCGACTGTAGACAGTAGTTAACGCAGTTGCAACTGAAGTTTTCAAAAGTACACCACTTTTAAAACAAAAACTATGGATCGCACCAGTAAGATCCAGATGACCAAACGGATAAAACACAGGAATCAAACCAACAAGGGTACTCGAAGTAACTTTCTCCCCTGAAACAAGCATTTCTTTAAACAGTCCCACAGCAGGACCCAACTCGTTATTACTAGTAAACCCCGAAATCATCGCATTATAAGCTATCAAATCCGGCTGCGCAATCATCCCAAACAACCGCCTCGCCATCCACAACTCGCCACACTTTGAGTACAAAGAAATAAGCCCCGTAAGAACATGATCGTGACAATGAAACCCAATCTTAATCGAAAGACACTGAATCATCGTCCCCACTCTCAAATCCCCCATCTCAGCTACAGCCGTTAGCACAGCAGCCACTGTAGTTGAATCAAACCGTGCCCCCTTCACAACCATATTTCTAACAATCCGTACCGCATCCTCATAGCACCCACTCCTCACAAAACCAGAAATCATCGTATTCCACAACACCGTATCCGGCTCAGTAATTTCATCAAACACCTTACACGCATACCCAACCTTTGCAAAATTGAGGTACATATCAACAATAGCAGACCCAACAAACAAATCCGACGAAAACCCATTAACAATTGCATGGCCATGTAACAAAATTCCAGATTTTTCACACCCCAGTCTTGACGAAGCCGAAATAGTGAACGCATAAGTGAAGTTATCAGGCTTAAGGGAAGTAGTGTTAACAAGTTTGAGGTATAGAGAAAGAGAATCTGAGGGAAAATTATTGCGAGCGAAGCCTCTAATGAGAACATTGTAGAGGAAAATATCAGGTTTGGGGAAAGTGGAACAAAGGAGGGATGATTGGGTGATGGCGCCAAGGTCGGAGAGTTTTTGGGTTAGTTTGGTGACGGTTACGAGATCGTTGGCTAGACCGTTATGGATGATTTGGGCGTGGGTTTGGCTGAGTTGGGATCGTGTTGTGGCACTGTTGATTAGGTTGAGGAAGAAGTTGCGGTCAGGCCGGGCTCTGCAAATCATCTGGTTTGAGAAGGTGGTGGTCATGTAGTCGGTCAACTCCGTACCATATCAAATTGGGCGGGAAAGATTTTTCTTTTTACTACATAAAAATAAGGACAAACTACCGGTCTTCACTTTTTGGGGATCGGTCATTTTCAAAAAAATTTGATGCTCGTTCTTGTACTAAAACAGCAATTAGTCATTCCGTCCAAGTTCGTCAATTTTTTTCCGTTAAGTCTATCATTTTACGTGAGGGCAAAATTATCATTTCATACAGGGATCAACTGTGTAATAATAAAACTTTGTGAAATTTTAGAAACTCAAAGGGGCCCGACTGAATATATTTATGTTAAATATAAAATCAATGTCAAAAAAAACCCCAAACTGAAACCCTCGTCGTTCTCTTTTTCCCTACCCAGCGCTCGGCTCCTTCATTGCCGCCATCGCCACTGCCAAGGCGCCACCATCCTCCGCACACCAGTACCGGAGCGTATCTGTCTCCCTCCCTCTCTCTCTCTCTCTCTTCGATGTCTTTGGCTTGGCCGGTCGATCGCCGCCGCGTTAAGGGAACTTTAACCGTTGACTTTTTGTGTTCTCCGGGCGATTGAATTACAACGCGTTCATCGTCATCATCATAGGCTTCGTCGTCGGCATCTTCTAAACCTGGGATTTTGGTTTGAGTAAATGGGGAGGAATTATTACGCAGAAACATAGTAGAAAAGAAAATGAATATTAATGCATTGTTGAAAAGAAAATGAATATCATTGTTGTAAGCCACCCACTCATCAATCACCAGGCATTTGTGCTTATCTTCTTTTCAAATGAGAGGGGATCAAGATGAATCTTAAAGGGAAGGATATCTTTTTCATAGAAAAATGTAACAGAGCGGTGGTGGTGATTTGATTGTAATGCCGGTGTGACAGGAAGAAGATGACGTTGGGTAGGAGTTAATTGGTCCATGTATTTTTTAGGGTAGTGCTATTCCCACCCCCCGTTTTGCTGAGTATACCCCCTACCATTATTACAAAATTGTCACAATTTTAAAAGATTATATTACCCTTAAAATTTTTAAAAATCCTAAGATACTGTGCGGCACCCCCGGCCGCACGCCGTATGTGCGGCGAACTGCCGCACATTCTTGTGCGGCAGGGGTGCCGCACACTACGCAGTTTCCTCAAAAAAAATTAAAAAATTATTTAAAAATTTAACCAAAATGTGTATTTCAAGAAAGCAATAGAAATGAGTTGAATATTTCTCTCCATTATTAGCGAGAGTATTTAATTTGCTTACCGTAAAAAGAAAAAATATAAATAAATTGAATATTTGTTGGATGTCAAAACCACTATAGTCCCATTTTTAATGTTCCTATATTTAATTCCACTAGAGAGCAAGTTGAGGTTTCTTTTCTTTCTTGTTGATTGGAAATGGCTTTTTTTATTTTTTTTATCATCCGTAATCAATCTGGCTTTGAGTGGGGAGGGAGCAGAGTAGTAAGAGTAGGAGTAGGAGGGGGAGAGAGGGGCAGGGGTGGAGAGAAGGAACTGGAGAAGGGAAAGAAGAGAAGAAGAGGGGGAAATAAGAGAAAGAGATGGGTTGAAGTTGAATTGGAAAAAAATGGGTTGTTAAAGGGTAAAATAGGAAAAAAAAAAATGGGGGTATACTTAGTAATATAGGAGGTATAATATTTGAAGGGGAGGTAGACTTAGTAAATGGGTAGACTAAGTAATTTTGGGGGTAGGAATAGCACTACCCATTTTTTAGGCCAAAATATGAATTATTTCCTAAGGTTTTCACCAAATTTTAACGTGCCCCCACATAAGGTTTGTCCCAGAAACTCGTCTGATGTTGCCAATTTTTTCAGATAGCCCCCTGACCGTGATGACCGTTAGAAAAGTAACGGAAATTCATCACCTGCCTTGCACGATGGGGGGCAATTAGGTCTTTTCATTATAGATACAGAATACTAACTAAAGGAGGTCAAAGTATCAAAATAATTACTTAAATTAAATTTTCTTTCTCCCCCTTCATCTTCTTTCTTTTTCTCCTCTAAATCATCTTTTTCTCCTCTTTCTCTTTCTCTTTCTCTCTCACTCTCGCTCTCTCATCTCTCACGCGTTCTCCTTCTCTCACCGGCGGCGCACACCGGCTCTCAGGTAAGCTCTCAATCTCACTCTCAATTTTTATCTTGCTTTCCAGCCTTCTATCTCGCTGCTTGAGACGAGAGTTGAGATGGACTGATGGAATAAGAGATGAAGACAAAAAGAGAGAAGAGAGAGATCAATCGTTTTGGGCAAGAGATTTTTTTAAAAAAATTAAATAAATTCGAAATTGGCTAGGCGTTAGACGGCAATTTTTTGTCCGATTTAGCCCTAGTCACGGCGTTTGGGGAGCGCCTAACCCAATTTTTCGAACATTGTCTATCTGTTTCCAAAGATGGTGGTGGCTTTAAGGAGAGAGCGTTTGAGGGGTGGTGGTGGTGAAGGCTTTAATTTGTTTTAATTGGGTGGTGGTTATGAAGTTTGGAAGTGGGTGATGTTGGTGGTGGTCCTGGTGGGTGTGGTTGTGGAGTTTAGAAGTGGGTGGTGTTGGTGGTGGGTAGTGGTTATGGAGTTTGGAGGCGGATAAATGGGGAAGAAAGTTTCATCTTTTTCTCAATCACATAAACACACAGTAGTGGGCTTTTTGTATAGAAGGTAGGGGTATTTTTGGGTTTTTATAATAGTTTAAAGTTTTTCATTCAAATAACTTGACGGAGTGATGAACGTGATATTTATGTCAAGTATAGTGATGAAATTGTGAAGAAAAAAAAGAGTAAGGTTAGCTACACTCGGTTTTTTGCCAAAGCAGGATGACCAAATTGAGATTTAAGCCTTTATTTTATGATACGGTCCCTACACTCGGTTTTTTCTCCCAATTTGACATTTTCGTCCATTATTGTTAGGAATTTTATGTCAAAATTCTAAATATCCATAATGCCCTTACTAAGTGAGGACAATTATTATTCTTTAACGGTTTAACCTAACCTTTTCTTACACTTACAATTAGCAAAATATGTTAAGTCCTTCATCTCTTTCAACCTCCATAAAGCGCCTCCCAAAGCTCCATAACCGACGATGTGGCAAAGACGACGCCATATGTAGCGATGAAGCGAATACAACAATGACGATCAACATCGAGAAGACGACGAAGATTTGGGCTCTTTGGAAACGGTGAGAGGTGAGCGATCGTGTTATGGTGTCGAAACGGTGAAAGAGTTTGAGATTTCGCGTCCCTGTCTAGGGTTTTGACAACATTCTGGATCATAGCAAAACCCTTGATTTTTTTCCTTTTCTGACTTTTTGTAGAGGCTTTGGTTGGACATTGAACATTGTAGGGGCAATTTGGGATTATTGAGAAAAGCTTGACATAAACCTTAACGGTAACGATAGGAAGGGTCAGAGTGGTAGCGAAATCTAGGTTTGAGGACTATTTGCATATAATTTGATAAGGACGAAACTAATTGATTTTGCCAAATACAAGGACCAAAATATTAATTTATCTTAATAATATTAATAAAAAAATAAAAAATAAAAGAATAAAAAAAAGTCCTCGTTTGAAAGGATATTTAAGTGCTAGATTTATGTCGTACATTGTATCGAAACTAGTGTATCATTTTTAGAGTATAAGGAGTCCGACACCTGATCAATTAAAAGTCCAATCAATCCCAAAGTTGTCAATTTTGTTCCGTACTAGTATGCACCGCCACCGTCTCAGTGGAAAACTAGTGCAAAACAGGCAAATTACCGTTTTAGTCAAAATTTTGGCATGTACTAGTAGGCTGGCCAAAATTCATGTTTTGACCGAAACAACAAAATTTCAAATTTTAACAATATTAAATAATTATTTTGCATAAATAAAATAATAAAGGTTGAGAGTTAAATTAAAAGCGATAATTATGAAGTTGATTTGGAGCACTTTCCATGCAACTATGAAGCTACGTTGGACTGTTATTGAGCATTGGTTTGATTTTTTTATTTATTTTTAAACTTAAATTGTTGTTTAATTAATGAAGTTTGTGGACTAGTTTTAAATATTATTTTGCATGTGATAGTTGTCGATTGTTGGTCAAGTTAGAATAGTCCCTTGACTTGCCGGTTTGTAGCTGAAATGTTAGGTGGGAAGTGCTACTTAGACTAGCTACATGTAGAGTTTGGTTTCTTGTTGAATTCATACTCATAGCATACAATACATTATAGTGGCTTACGGGTCTTTTAGACTCACTCTTCTTGTGTTAACTCTTTTAGATTGCAATCGAAGGACGACGTAGTACGATCGGTGAGACTTGCGGGTGCCGCAAATTGATCTTTGGGTAGTGCTCTCCGAGCTGTGTATAATTATGTTTCTTAATTTCTTAGTTCGGTGAACGATGGTTGATGTAAAGTTATGTAAACTTTACTTATGGGTAGCATTGTTCGTAACTCCTTTAATGTTATATTCTTTTAGAGCCGACACTCGATGTCGAGCCGTTTATTATTGTAGTTCCCTCGAGCATGTTAGCTCGCGAGTATTTAGTGTTGTTATTTCTCCGCCGTAGTTAGCCGTCGAGGTCTATCGTTGGGGTTTCTATTAGTATTGTTCTTCGGCTTGTTTTGGCCGTAGAGATTTTATAGTTATTATTTTGTTATTCGAGTTTTAAAACTCGTTTTCATTAGTTGTGGTTTTCCACCGCATGGTTTTGGTTTTGAGCTCGTGTAGCTCGTTCACTTCGGTGGAGTTTAGTTGTTTCATTTAGTTTGGCGCACCGAGTTGGGGTTTAATACCGAATCCCGAACTCGGGCGTCACGCTTGGTATCGAGCTTGTTAGCTATTCGCCGGGATAGGATCCTCGGCTAGGTGATTTTGGGTATTGGGTTGAGTGATTAACGTCGAGTGTTTGTGTTTAAGTGTATATTGGATGTTGGTGAATTGTGGAGATAGTCCAAGTAGGACGGAATTGTTGGGTTCTTACGCTCACAAGCGGGGACTAAGTAATTGTAATATGTTATTTCTCTTATAGAGATTGGTAAGTGCACTTTAAGTCTTATTTGGATGGATGACAACTAGAGTAAGTTGCTTGGAAGGTTTAGTATTGTGATTTGGCCAACTTGGGTGATCTTGTTAGTCGTAGAAGGTATAAGCCGACGCTTTAAGGAACGTCTTAGGCTTGAGATTTGTGATAAGTTGAGGTAATAGGGGTAGAATACCGGAGATCTTTGGGTCACGAGCCGCTAGTGTGTATCGTGGAGTGTCGAGTTACGATAGTGCGAGTATAGGAGTCCGTACTGACTTAGACACTTTATTCTTGCATATCACATCATGGAATGCGACATTTGTGCATACTAGAGACATTGTGTCACACAGGTGCATTTGCTACTTATGTGCATGAGACCGATTCTAAAGGGCATATTTGTATCACCTGTCCCTAACGCCCTACGACGGAAGCTTTTGAAGCCACTTCAGAAGGGCCCCTGATTTGGTTGTCAAGAGATATTCGTCGAGACTAAGTTGATAGCATGTTAGATAGAAATTGCCTAACCCTATAACAAATGGAATGGACAAGTAAATGGAATTGATGTGCTTGAATATGTTTGCGCATCTTGTGTGGATCGGGTATCGTTCATTATGTAACGGTTGGATATGTATTGATGTTTGTATGAGTCATCGTGCTCGGTTGAACATGAATTGTTGTAAGCTTGTGATTTGCTGTTTACGACTAGTAGTTTGTCACGTGCGTAGTATGTAAGTTTGAATTTGGAAGTTTTGAGTTTGAGTTAGCCACCCCGGTGGATGAGCATTTGGTTATTATTGCGGTGTAGTATACATCGTAGAATGAATACAATGTATTAATTCAGTTGGACTTTATAGATTGTACGATACAGATACATCATATAACCTTGTGCGTATGCCAGTTGGCATGTTGAAGTGGGTATCTTTAGGACCCTACGTTCATGCTAGACGTGTTTAGAGCCTTGGACTCTTGTTATTGTTTATTTTGACTGTGTGACTTATCGACGTGAGTATTTGCAAAACAAGCATGTTTTGTTTATATTTTATTTCGTCGATTTATGATTTCGCCGATAATGTCGTTATTCGCGGTAGAGTCCGTATGACTCGCGTGACTTTGTTGTGGTACCGTTGGTGTGAAATCATTTCCTTGAAGATGAGAATGACGTCGAATAATCTTGTGGACGTAAGGATTGTATAAACCTTGACCTAGTTGATCGCGGGATTTTCCGTGGCTATTTATTGAATAATGTACCACGGATAGTTGGAAATGAGTGTTGCGCTGTGGTAGCGTGGCGTTGGAATGTATGTGAGATGAGTTAGTATGACTCTCTAAAATGTATTTTAAATGTGAACTTGACTAGAGATGGTAGTTAGTCATGCAATGGAACCTCGAGATTGATTATGTCTCGAAATTATACCTAACCGTTAAGAACTTTGCGTGTGAATGCTACTTAAGATTGATGACCTATAGTTTGGACCAACTCGCCTTGTTCGTTAGTCTTCAACTCGCTATTGACAGTGGGTTTCCCTGGTGTGTGCTTTGGTAAAGCATGGTTGTAATGAATGTATTCACGCCTATATGTCCAACCCATGAATTCGCGGTCGAATTCTTTTAAGGAGGAGAGGATGTAACACCCTGAATCCTCCTATGTATGATTTACTTATTTTATGTGTGACTTATATGTTAAACTTGTTTTACTAGCGTGATAGTTGAATAATGCTTTATTTCATATTCTCAATTCATAATTATAAGAATTGTTAGATTGATTACACCTTAATATGTAATCCATGATATCGTTGAGATGTTTTATACGTGTTGTATAATCACACCTAGGAGTGGCCAAGTGATCAAACCGAGAAAATAGAGATAAATAGAAGTGGGACTAGACAGTAAGGTTTGCACGGCCGCGCGCCTTTGCTTGACACGGCCGTGCAAGAGTGCCAGTAAGTTTTGCACGGCCGCGCGCACATTTTTTGCACGGCCGCGCGTGTATCGGGCAGATTTACTAACCTGTAGTAATTTGGCCACAACTTTGTGTAGAAAACTCGGAATTGCAAACCGTTTGATTCTATGTAAACTAGACTCAAAGAGCTTTCCAACCATACCTTATTTGTAATTTTTAGACTTGTATATCATCCTAGGAACATCTTTGAAGTTGACTAAAAATCACAATTTTGACAACTTAAATGATTTTTGGACTTGTTGACTATTTGACACCTATACACTTGGACTTTGACCCATTGACCAAAAATCTGATTTACTCCCTCTTGGTTAAGTGGGGAGAGATATTTCTTCTTCTTCCCCAAAAATGTTCAACCATGAGCTTAGAGAGGAGAGAGAATAGAGAGAGAAAATCGCAATATCTTGAGCATCCAGAGTCGGATCGACGATCCGTCTTCACCGTAGCGTAGAGGGCGACGAAGGGATCATTCCTAGCCAAGAAATTTCCACGATCCATTGTCGAATCACGGACCTTCATCTCCACCCACGTTTTTAGTGAGAGAAAGTGGATTTTCGGAGAGAAAGCTTGATTCGGGCTTGGATCGAGTGTGAGTTCGATGATTGGAGTCCGTAGAAGTGTAGAGGTCATTGAGAAGTTCATTTCCAACCAAAGCCCCTTGATTTCGTGAAGGATTTGCGGTAAAAGTAAGTAACTATAATGTTTTATGTGTTTATGAGTTGAATTGGAAGAGTAAAGCATGTAGGTTGTGTTAGATGATATTCTTGTGTTCATTTCTTGGAAGAAATATGAGTTGGTTGCTCCAAATGACGATATGATATATTAGTTGTTCATTTAAGTTGGATATATTAATTGGAGAAAGAATTGATGATTTTTGGAAGCTAAATACATAATTTTCGAAGTAAATTCTGTCCCTGTTTTGGACTATCTTTAGAAAAATTCTGGTACAAATCCGCTATTGAGAATTCGTTGAATTTTGGATATGTTATTCCTATATATGTTAAGTAGTTCTCTGCAAATTTTCATTGAATTCGAGGTCGGAAGTACCTCAATCGCGTTACGAATCATCGCTGCGCTGAGTAGTCTGTTAATAAGAAAAACTGCTTCGTAGCACTTACTTTATATGACCATAAGTTGATGAGTACATGTCCCAATGAGGTAATTCAAAGTGGTGAAATGTATTTTAAGATGTCTAGTTTCTAAATATGAAATAATTGTAATATTTGGAGTTTTGGATGATATTTGGTGAATTTAATAGTACTAGTGCGCAGTCTTGAATATATGTTAATGTATTGTTGATATCGTTGTTGTTGATCTCCAATAATTAGAGAATTCGACGGAAATGAATCGTTGTTGTGATTGTTGTTATTATTAATGAATATCAAGTATTAGTAACTCTCTGGGATTGTTATAAGTAGTTACTCGTGATGCACTTGCGAGAGTTTATGGGTGGTAGACAAACCAAATATGAAAGATTGTTATTAACGTAATTAATTAAAGATGATACTATGGTTCGTCTGATGTTACGAAAATGAGTAATGACTCTAGCGGAGTCAACATGAGATAGTAAATTTATATTTAAAAACCATACAAACTATATACTAGTCGTGACTGACTCTGGCGGAGTTGAATATGACGTAATAAATAAACGTCGAATAATGTGTAATTTTATTAATGGGTATAATCGACTCTACGGAGTTGAGTAATGGATAGCATTAATCCCTACATGAGATATATGAATTCCCTAACATGTGGGATGACGAATTGATGGGTTCATAACTTAGTAAAACTCTGACCTTGGTTGACTTAGTCAAACATTAGTTGACTACAAGTTACGTTGAATAAGCTGAGCTACACTCTTGTATAAACAAGTGTTAATATTATATAGTTGCCTCTTCAATAGAATACATTGAGTGCTTATAGGATACTATAAGGATCCTAAGTTGAGTATAATAGATATGTATTAATTAAGGATTGTAAGTACGAGTAGACTTACCTTACGTTAGGGTTATGTATGTGTTTAACTAGCGCAGACACTGTTGGTGGTTGAATTGTACAATAGGCCTACTTTGCCTACTGTCTTATTTAGTTACATGTTCAGTGATTCAGACATGATGTGATTGCTCTAATATGAGATAGGACAATCATCCTACTTTGATGATTGATCGTAGGACAATCATCCTACTTTGATGATTGATTGTGTGTTTAGTATTTACAAGCACAGTGAGTTGATTTGGTATGTGATTCAATAGAACACATGATGATTTGTTGAGAATGACGAGTAAATATCTACTTGTGCATTGCATTGAGTCCAGCTGGCATTTGTTGTTTAATCAAGGTGGGACGACCTATAGTCTTTACGAATTTGTTTTGTAATCGCTATAAGTCGCCGTACACACCCTCACTGTTGGCCGCAGGTGGGATGTAGCCCCACTGTTGTAGCAATACGCACGACTTTGGTTTGCTAGTTAGAACTCGATGTGTTATTCGGGGACGTCGATACTACGTACACGGGTATCGAGGCACATATGTTTTCTCGTGTATTGCAGGAGCAACGCGAAGTTGGAAGAAGGAGAAATAATATCCTTCATAATGTGGTTTAATTAAGTTGCACTTATGTGAACGTGCTAAGTGAATTATGTGACTTGTATATTTTCAATATGATACATGATCATTATGGTATATAAATGTTATTACCATGTTATTCCTAGTGTTGAGCATCATGCCATGTCATCTAGTTGCATGTGATAGTTGTCGATTGTTGGTCAAGTTAGAATAGTCCCTTGACTTGCCGGTTTGTAGTGAAATGTTAGGTAAGCGGAAGTGCTACTTAGACTAGCTACATGTAGAGTTTGGTTTCTTGTTGAATTCATACTCATAGCATACAATACATTATAGTGGCTTACGGGGTCTTTTAGACTCACTCTTCTTGTGTTAACTCTTTTAGATTGCAATCGAAGGACGACGTAGTACGATCGGTGAGACTTGCGGGTCGCAAATTGATCTTTGGGTAGCTGCTCTCCGGAGCCTGTGTATAATTATGTTTCTTAATTTCTTAGTTCAGTGAGAACGATGGTTGATGTAAAGTTATGTAAACTTTACTTATGGGTAGCATTGTTCTGTAACTCCTTTAATGTTATATTCTTTTAGAGCCGACACTCGATGTCGAGCCGTTTATTATTGTAGTTCCCTCGAGCATGTTAGCTCGCGAGTATTTAGTGTTGTTATTTCTCCAGCTCAGTAGTTAGCCGTCGAGGTCTATCGTTGGGGTTTCTATTAGTATTGTTCTTCGGCTTGTTTTGGCCGTAGAGATTTTATAGTTATTATTTTGTTATTCGAGTTTTTAAAACTCTGTTTTCATTAGTTGTGGTTTTCCACTGCATGGTTTTGGTTTTTGAGCTCGTGTAGCTCGTTCACTTCGGTGGAGTTTAGTTGTTTCATTTAGTTTGGCGCACCGAGTTGGGGTTTAATACCGAATCCCGAACTCGGGGCGTCACACAATTTCAAGGCAAACTCTTTTTAAGGCAAATAACACCTCTCTCTCTCTCACCTTGTTTGAAGAAAAATGATAACGGGGAAGGACATTTACGATGTTCTTGCCACAATCGTACCCCTATATGTTGCTATGATTCTACCATACGGTTTGGTCTGGTGGTGGAAAATCTTCACCCCGAACCAATGCTCTCAAACACCTCTCTCTCTCACTCCCTTCCTGGGTCTCTTAATTTGAAGCTCGGTGGGCAAGTTTACCCTATAACTGAAGAAAAGGCGAAAATATGGGAGGGGAAGAATTGATATACACCGGTGTATCTGATTAATGGAATTGAAAATTTTATGATCTAAATCAGGAATAATGTTATAGTACATAAAGAGTACTAAATTTTTTGCACTAAATGATGTGGATGTGGTACAAAAAATAAAATTAAAAATTATAATTAATGCATCACATCAGCTGACACATGGTGGAAAAAATTTGGTATTTATTAGGTACCCATAGCATTACTCCTAAATCAGTGTTCTAAAAATCGCTAGGTGGCCACTAGGCATTAGAGCAAATAAACTAAAAATAATGATCATATTTGAAAGTTAAAAATTAAAATCAAATTCAATACCATTTTAAAATAAGGGGAGAAGGATAATACTTTAATGACTTGAGGGAGGGGGAGGGGGGCAGGGGAGTACTTTAATAATTTGAGGGGAACACTTAATACCTTATCATTTTGAAAACCCTAAAGGCAGCCTAAAAGTCTAAAACTCCTTCTGCCGCTCTCTCTCTCTCTCTCTCTCTCTCTCTCTCACAGATAAGCAATGACAACTTCTCTCCTCTCAGACGACGATGGCAACCTCTCTCTACTCTCACCGGCAAATTTATCTCTCTCAATCTCGCTCTCTTTCTCTTTCTCTCTCACTCTCGCTCTCTCATCTCTCACGCGTTCTCCTTCTCTCACCGGCGGCGCACACCGGCTCTCAGGTAAGCTCTCAATCTCACTCTCAATTTTTATCTTGCCCTCCAGCCTTCTATCTCGCTGCTTGAGACGAGAGTTGAGATAGATTGATGGAATTAAAGATGAAGACAAGAAGAGAGAGATCGATCGTTTTGGGCAAGAGATTTTTTAAAAAATTAAATAAATTAAAAAATGGCTAGGTGTTAGGCGGCAATTTTTTGTCCGATTTGGCCCTAGTCAAGGCGTTTGGGGGGGCGCCTAACCCAATTTTTCGAACAGTGTCTATCTGTTTCCAAAGATGGTGGTGGCTTTAAGGAGAGAGCGTTTGAAGGGTGGTGGTGGTGAAGGCTTTAATTTGTTTTGATTGGGTGGTGGTTATGATGTTTGGAAGTGGGTGATGTTGGTGGTGGTTCTGGTGGGTGTGGTTGTGGAGTTTAGAAGTGGGTGGTGTTGGTGGTGGATAGTGGTTATGGAGTTTGGAGGCGGATAAATGGGGAAGAGAGTTTCATTTTTTTCTCAATCACATAAACACACAGTAGTGGGCTTTTGGTATAGAAGGTAGAGGTATTTTTGGGTTTTCATAAGAGTTTAAAGTTTTTCATCCAAATAACTTGACGGAGTGATGAACGTGATATTTATATCAAGTATAGTGATGAAATTGTGAAGAAAAAAAAGAGTAAGGTTAGCTACACTCGGTTTTTTGCCAAAGCAAGATGACCAAATTGAGATTTAAACCTTTATTTTATGATACGGTCCCTACACTCGATTTTTTCTCCCAATTTGACATTTTCGTCCGTTATTTTTAGGAATTTTATGTCAAAATTCTAAATATCCATAATGCCCTTACTAAGTGAGGACAGTCATTATTCTTTAACGGTTTAACCTAACCTTTTCTTACACTTACAATTAGCAAAATATGTTAAGTCCTTCATCTCTTTCAACCTCCATAAAGCGCCTCCCAAAGCTCCATAGCCGACGATGTGGCAAAGACGACGCCATGTGTAGCGATGAAGCGAACACAACAATGACAATCAACATCGAGAAGACGACGAAGATTTGGGCTCTTTGGAAACGGTGAGAGGTGAGCGATCGTGTTATGGTGTCGAAACGGTGAAAGAGTTTGAGATTTCGCGTCCCTGTCTAGGGTTTTGACAACATTCTGGATCATAGCAAAACCCTTGATTTTTTCCTTTTCTGACTTTTTGTAGAGGCTTTGGTTAGACATTGAACATTATAGGGGCAATTTGGGATTATTGGGAAAAGCTTGACATAAACCTTAACGGTAACGATAGGAAGGGTCAGAGTGGTAGCGAAATCTAGGTTTGAGGACTATTTGCATATAATGTGATAAGGACGAAACTAATTGATTTTGCCAAATACAACAACCAAAATATTAATTTATTTTAAAATATTAATAAAAAAATAAAAAATAAAAAAAAGTCCTCGTTTGAAAGGATATTTAAGTGCTAGATTTATGTCGTACATTGTATCGAAACTAGTGTATCATTTTTAGAGTATAAGGAGTCCGACACCTGATCAATTAAAAGTCCAATCAATCCCAAAGTTGTCAATTTTGTTCCGTACTAGTATGCACCGCCACCGTCTCAGTGGAAAACTAGTGCAAAACAGACAAATTACCGTTTTAGTCAAAATTTTGGCATGTACTAGTAGGCTGGTCCTTACTGGCCAAATTTCATGTTTTGACCGAAACAACAAAATTTCAAATTTTAACAATATTAAATAATTATTTTGCATAAATAAAATAATAAAGGTTGAGAGTTAAATTAAAAGCGATAGTTATGAAGTTGATTTGGAGCACTTTCCATGCAACTATGAAGCTACGTTGGACTGTTATTGAGCATTGGTTTGATTTTTTATTTATTTTTAAACTTAAATTGTTGTTTAATTAATGAAGTTTGTGGACTAGTTTTAAATATTATTTTTGAATGTCTCTTATGTTTAGGATATTGCGATGAAATTTAGTAACTAGTTAAATGTTATTCTTTACTAGTATCATTTTTTTATTTTTAAAATTTTTATTTCATAAAGATTGATGTAGATTTGTGTTTGTTTAAATTAAATACAAATTTGTATTAGTTTTAGAGTTCATAATTAGGAAATTTAAAAACTTACCGAGTACTATATCTACTTATTTCAAGGGATTGTAATTTATTACCAAAGAATTATTAAAATATTATGACAAACCCAAAATGGTACACTTTATTCCAATGACCAAACCCGAAATTGACAACTATAATCAATTCACAAGTTAGTCTTGAAAATCTTGCCCGGTTTTAAATCTCGACCTATAATGTAAATTCATTGGCCCTTCAGTTAGTAGGTTCTGTCTGGACTCTGAGTTTGGTTCTAGATAGCAAGATTTAGGTCCATCAATTGCAAATTAAGAAATCTGTATCCGCTGCTATATATATAGTTCTTTCCTACTACTATTACTTTTGTTTAATTAAGCTTGATATAAGTTACTATTTTGGATAGTCCACTTAAAGATGTTCACTTTCAAAAATTATGACTACAATCTCTATAAATTTTTTTAACTTTACCCATTCACATATGCTATAAACATCTTAACTATAATAAAATATTTGTAATTATGACTAACTTTAATATCACTTATGTATTTTTTAATTATTAGACTTTTCAAACGTCGTAGACTCTTTAAGTGGAACGAAGGGAGTATTATATGCATGGTAGTACTAATAGTATCCCGATCAATGCCCCGGAATCACAAATGTATATTGGCCTTGGGCTCTGGAAGTGTTCTTTCGAAAAGAGGCTGAGTGAGATCAAAGATCAAAGTAGAATGAGAGAGTGTGAAAACATACGACCCATATGTTCTAGGGTAGATTGTACGATTTTGTCTGTGCCGGCAAGGGGCCGTTAGCAGGTCCATGGTGATTTTTAATCCAATAAATTGGTCCAATATGACCTGCTGCTATAGTGGAGAGAGAGAGAGTGAGAGAGGAGTTGAGTTTATATAAAAATAAATAAGTAAAAGTAAAACATACGAATTAAAAATATTCAAAAGGAAAGGATAAACAAATGAAATTGTCTAGAGAATTTTGGTCATGTATTAATTAATGTATATGATTACATCAATAGTACGTTTTTACCGTAATTGAATCAAATAGAATAAATATTGTAATATTTATGAAGCAAGATAAGGGGGGGGGGGGAAAGTATAGAGAAAGAGAGAATAACTAACCGTTGCTGAATAATTTGTACTCAGAAGAGATTGTCAATCTTAATACATCCAAGCAATTGGCACAAATGTTTTTGGATTATATACTCATCATTCTCCCGCAAATATAAATATAAGAATCTATAGAGTTTCAGAGAAGAAACTTACATGCAAGTTATGTAGGAGTATTAGTTAACTCATATTTCTTGTCGTTTGCTTAAAATAATTTATTTCTCCATTTTTTTATTTAAATGAAATAATATTTCCAGCATTTTTGTGTCCCCTCTAGTAGTTCCAGTACTTCCGCAGGAATGGTTAATAATAATTTATTCACAATTTTGATTAATAGAAAAATGAAATTAAACTAATAAAGTACAAAATCATTTGCAATGAATAAAGTTTTGAAGAAGAATAATGGGGTGAAATAATACTAACTTGAGAATGAACAGGGGAGAAAAAAAATTCAAGATAAACAATGTAAAAATAAAATTATTGTTAAGAATGTTATAGAGAAAAAACTACTAAGAACATGTACTCCCCTCCGTTCCACACAAATAGTTTCACTATCCTATTTTAAAATGTTTCACTTAAAGAATTTACTTTTAAAAATTATACTTTTAATTTACATAATATTTCATCTTTACCGACCACTTGTGTTGTAAGTATTTTATTTGTGCTTAAGTATTTTTGTAAATATAATCAACTCTAATGAAATAATATAATCTTTAATTATTAAACTTTTCAAACGTGAACACTTTAGATGGAACGAATAAGAGAGACCTAATTTGGTTTCATTGCTTAAACGTCTTCTTTATAATTTGATTTAGACCAAAATTAATTTAATTATACCCTAAAATATTATCTACTACCAAATAGTGATGGCCTAATTCCCTGTTTTAGCCGAGAGTAATTTTGACCAATCATGCAATGAGTTCAGAAACATAGTTCATCAAAAAAGTCAGAACAACTTGTTCACTGAATCACCATCTTTTTTTTCTCTTCCTTTGCCTTTCTTTTCATTGATAGTGTAAAGAATTACACGTACAAAGAATTGAGCCAAGCTCTTGCCAAGGAAATTAAAAAAAAAACAATTGCCCCCCTATAAAAGCCACTAAAAAAAATAAAAAATAAAAAATAAAAATGAAGAGGAGAAAATCACTATACACTCACTATGAACTAGATGACAAGTCATTTTATCTTCTTTGCTGAAGAGGTAAAAGCAAAAGGTTGTCAGTAGAATCTGGACAGAGTCGTGGAGGAGTAATAAATAATTAGCCATATTGGCTATTCACCACTCTCCCAAGCTTGTTTCAACTGCTGTATCAAATTGGTCCTAAGGCTGTATTCCTCTACCTGCACAAACATCAAACTCGTATTACATCTGAGGGTAAAAGATCAGCAATTGATAGAACACAGTCAAAACCATTCGATACGATGAACATTTTCACTCTTCGTTGAATGGTTCTGACTTGTGTGTTTGCCGTGCACTCATTCACACTACCAAAATTCACAATGCAAGAGGAAAATTTATACGTGGAAGACTTCCACCGAATATCAGAATGATTAGTTAGAGTGATATCTTGTGATATTGCTAAGCTTCGATTCTCTTTCCATCTCTGATGGGATAATTCTGAGGGATATGTATTTCCCTTTTCATGTCAAGTCGCTAGTAAAACAGCTGATTCATGGCATTCACCAACTAAAGGTGTTATCTGACAATCAGAACCACAACTGCTTCAAGGATTGCCCTTGGTCCCACTAATCGTCCCACACAACTTAATTTGCCCTCTTTCACCAAAGAGAAAAGTTCCAAACTCTACATGTTATCCTTGATTCTTCTTGAGTTTGCTAGGAATCAAGATACCTTAGAAATTACTCACAAAATTGGTTAAATTATCTCAATATTAAATGAAAATGTTGGGTTATCAAAAGTAGTAACATTTTACTTAAAATGTTCTAACTTTAGACGTGACTCTCCAAAAGAGACAAAGGGGGTACTAGTTTTACTGGTTTGTCTTATGTGCACTAAAATATGAAGGAAAGACAAGCCATCCAACTTGAAAGAGACTTTTCATGTGGCACATGCCATATGATTGAATGCTATACGACATTATTAAAACAAAGGACCACTCACTGCAAAACAAGGGAATGGTTGCATGTGTGAAGGCCCATGAACACTAATTGATCCCAACCGCCATTGGCATATCTTCAAATGCAACTTTGTCATAAAATGGGATTAGGGAAAAAGCTGAAAGCTTGACCCCATTACTGAATTGATGCTTGCCCCACCATGAACAAGAACATGATGGGTTCGACAAGTCACTCCCATTGAATTGAACAAACTGCTTTTGGTTAAGCACCTCCAAGACAAAAAGTCCTTTTCTTTTTGTATCATGTTGTCATGACAGGGCCAAGTTCAGATTGACATAATATCCCATCTAAATAATACCTAGAGGCAAATGTGGTCAAACATTCTAATGCACAAAAGAAATGCTTGTATTACTAAGGCAAACATGATCAGTATATTCTTATTGGCAAAACCTGCTCAAATATGCCGAGTCGCAGGCCCGGTTTTGGGCATGTTCTAAGTGGTCCACTGCACAGGGCCCCAAAATTTGAAGGGCCAAGTTCTTATATATATGTATTATATATAGGTTATTTATTTATTTTTTTCTGAATCAAACAAACATTAGTTTACTTGGTAGAGTGGTGGCTTATTGTGGGTAAGTACTTTTAGTCATCCTTAGGTTGTTGCTTCGAATCTTGCAAGCTAACCTTTGTTATTAAATAATACAATTTTTTTTTAAGATTTGTACTATAATTATTAAAAACCTCTTTTGTTTGGCATGAAGGTATGAAGATCAATTCCTAGCATTTCCATAAGAACATTTATTTGTCATTTTCGCTCAAAACATCAACTATTACCAGATCAAATTAAGACTCAAATATATATATATATATATATATATATATATATATATCTTTCTCTTAAATTTGTGTGTCCCAAATTTAAGGGAGGCCAATTTCATGGAAATTTGTAGCCTAGCTTTATTTATTTTTTTCTAAAAAAAAAAATCGATTATGAAGATCTAATTGAAGATTTTGCTTCAAGAAATTTAGAACGATGATACTTTTTAAAGAAAAGTTCGATACTAGTTTGGAGTTTTAGGGATTTTTGGTACTTCATTTCTAGGAAAATAATTTAATTATGATAATATTATAAAATATGTAATCTATCTTTAATTTTTGGTACTCGTCTTTTATCAATTTTAGGCTCTAATTAAATCTAGCGCAGGGCCTCCAAAATGTCAGGACCGGCCCTGCCGAGTCACCACATGTGCTGCGACAATCGACATAACAGTTCTGACACATTTGGATATTTACAACCAAGATTTTGTTTCTCACCTGTAGAGCTGCTGTGGAAGTCAATAGAGATTCACATTCATCTAGCATCGCTCTCTCCTGTGCTGCTACAATAGCAAGTTCTGAGACCAGGAAGTTCATCCCCTCCACCTGCAAGAAATAAGAGACAGAAGACCAAGTCCTATAATCAGAATGATTATTTGTGAAGTGCATTTGAAAAATCATAATTGACTGCATAAACATACATGTACTATTAAGTGACAATCATAAAACTTGCACAAAATCATGTCAACATTGACTCTGTAGCACTAAGCACTGGCCCCAAGAATCAATTTGAATGGTCTATCAACTGTAAGAACTAGATAAAACACCAAAGATCTGAGAAACTTCTGCCAATATAATATACGTTCAGTTAGCATTCAAAGTTATTCTTTTCACTTGTGCTTCAAAAGCGAATACGTATCTATGTGTTTTGGCCCTCTCGAACACTTCTCAGGAAAAAAAGTGTGTTAGAGGTAGATGATATGTGAAGGATATAAATCAGGGAGTAATCACAGTTACAGAAAAGCTTACCCTTGAAAGTGCAGAAGATAAGGAAGACCCCATTGTCTGCATCACTTTGACAGCCGAGGAAACAGCCATGTTTAAAGTTTCGATATCTGCCTGTTGATAGTATATCTAGCTCTATTCAGTCAATTCTTATAATTAAAAACACCCTAAATGGCTTCACATAAACTGACATACCTTTGCCCCTCCAGTGACGGGAAGTCGGAGAGTGTTTGCCTGCAGGTCTTCGATAGCCCCAGATATGGCAGAAGCGTGATCACATTCAACCATGGCCCATTCATTGAGGTAGGTCATCTGAGCCAGAGACACAAACAAGCAGTCGAATATCAAAGATATCAGCCGAAAATTCACATTAAACATGGAAAAACAAAGGGAAGAAAGATAGCATAAGATGTGGTGAAGCTGAAATTAACGACAAAGTACCAAATTGAAAAGAAAAGTGGAACACACACACACACATAGCAAAACATAAGAGAAAACCTTTATACTAGTTCCCAGAAATGATTTCCATCGCCAGACGAGTAAAAGCAACTTTGAACAAAAAACTTAGAAAAGTTTCTTAAATCATGACAGAATATCACTTGGTGAAAGGTTCAATTAAGTTGCTGTATGGAATATAACCAGGACTGTATGGAATATAAACGGAGTAATAAATGATGAATAAGATTCTTCCTTAATCATTTGAATTCGTTAATTCCTGGACATCTGAAACCTTTCAACTTGTGGGTTTAATCTAACAAGATAAAGGGAGCAAAAAGTATTTGAAATGACCTCAAACTGCATAATGCATATGGCCAAATTCTCTTTAATCAAGACAGAGAAAGTTAAAGCTGTCAGGGACAACTAATTGAATGGTTCTTTAACCTAAGTAAAGACCAGGTCATTCTTCTTGATTAATTGAGTTTGTAAATAGCTACTCTGAAATTCCTTAAATATAGACCAAACTGCATAAAATTTGAAAATGCTTGTATGGCCATGATTTTATAACTCAACCATAAAATCTAGCGAAAGATTATAAACAGTAACAAAGAAAAGTAAGCAAATTATAATGCAAAAGATAATCTCTCGTTAGTGATACTGTCATGCAGTTCTTTCCACAGCAAAACTTCAAACTGTTAGCTATTCCTCTTTTACTTAATTTTATTTACAGTCTCAACAGTATAAATTGGTATTTAGCTGGTTATTTGGGATAAGCTTATTTCAATTCAATATGAGTTGATTCAGATCTTCAATAATCCTTTATCCTCATTTGTGTTTAAAAAATAGTTCCAGGCATCTATACGAATTCTTTATTCCAGATGTTTCATCAGAAAATATAAATAATTGGATAAACCTCTTGTAATGTATCAAAGCAGTAACGCCAGTAGCTGGTTAATATAATTGTGTTCTACAGAGGAAGATGCATTACTTGTTCGTTTAAGACTGAGAAGAGGTTTAGCTTCAGTCTCAAGTGTTGCAAGTCACTCCTCTTTTCAGTTACTGAATCCCGCAATTCTGAAGTAGTTCTCCACACATCATATAAAGTATTCTGCATCACCAAATTCCTAAAAAAATTAGTGGAAAATAATGTGTACCGTTAATACATTTTCTGTCACTTTACTTGACGACGAACTTTGAAGTTGTGAGTACATTAAAATGAAACCATTGAAACCAAAATCAAACTTGTTAGAATGCAATTTAAGTTAAAAATCAGTATGAATAAGAGCGGCAATTAACATCTGCCTATAGATGCTTAGAGGCTGAACTCAAAGTTCTGTTTAAGCTTGTCATATTAGGTTTTACTATCATGTCTTCAATGACAAAAGTAGCTCCTTCGTTCGAAGGAAACCAAAGCATATAGAATAATGGAAAATCAGTTCCCTAATAAATATGCAAATCCAAAGGAAGCTAAACAAACAAAGTTAAACAAGATATAAAAATCTGACTAAGATATGCCAACAAATGCAAAAATAGCTTAAAGAAGTTCCATAAAAGTGAAAACACAAACCTCTGCTGTTACTTTCTGAGAATTTAACCCAGATTCAGCTTGAGCATTAGCAAATCGCCACTGCAAATGTCTATTATACAGTAGCTTCAGATGGTGAGCATCTTCAATGTGGTTTACCTTCTTTCCCTTCTTAATGTCCGCAATAAAACTGAGCACAGATGTTGAGTTTGAATTGTTGGATTGCCTTAAAGGACTGGATGATCTTATCCGTGCTGGACTGACCCCTCTAGAGGGAGCAGGGTTCAGGGACCTTGTTTGAGATGGACTGACACCTCTTACAGATGCTGCACTTGGTGAAGGAGGCCGGGATCCAGGAGTTGGCAAAGACTGAGATCTAACTGCAGGAGGCATCAATGTCGATTTATCCAATGAATTGGAGGAAATAAGCTTGGAAATCCTCTGTGGATAATCAAACTCTGACCTCTCACTCTCAACAAGCGATGATACTAGCCTCAAAGCATCACTTGAAGATTTTTGTAAAGGTCGACTCATATGATCAGGTATGGACATTCTCCTAAGGGAAGACATCACACTTCCTGTGTTAGGCGTACTTGAAGTTCTAATTGTCTTGTCATTGAGATCAATGCTTTTATTTAATGCATTCGTAGGAACCTTCACACCTGTTCTGCTAGGCCATCGATGCTGCTCCACAAGTCGAGAGTGCAAAACATCTACAGGTTTAGAATTCTCCGATTGATCAGTGGCATTCTTTCCTTTAAGAGGACTCCTTTTTCTCTCCGGTGTAGGCTTGCGTGATACCGGTGGTGTTACAGTCTTTTGATGTGCTACGTTTGAGGATGGCTTCAAAGTACGATCAGAAAGGGCCTGCGTAACTGGCTTCTCTCTCTTACTAACAGGCAGAGAAAATGTATCAGACTGAAACGATACGCTTAGACTGCGCATTCTGGAAGGCCATAAGGCCTCTGGCAACCGACTGCCGGCTGCCTTTCTGGCAGCCAAATGCATATCTACAGATGTATCCTGGACTGGGGTTGAGGGGCTAGGGGGGGATGGTGGCGTAGAAGGCCGCTTCCTTTCCGCCGATGTAGCTCTCTTTTGTACAGGTTGTGAAGATGGTGTACCTGTTCTTGTAATGGTTGGAGACGGGCAGCGCCTAGGTGTTGGAGACTTGTATCTTGAGCTAACTTCCCTCGTCCGGGACCGGTGGGTGGTTCCATTGTTCTTCTCTGGGGGAATCAATGGTGGCCTTGGGGTCTGTAATTCTTGATTTGATTCATATACATCCATCCACTCTGCCCAAATAAGACCACATTGATATCTTCAGTGATATAAATCAACACATTTGCCAGCCTTAACAAGAATCCCACATTACAAAAATTTGCTGGATTGCTCAAAAGGACGATCCTTTACCCTTTCCTCTGTTATAAATCTGCCAGAATATAACAAAAGAAAGTAATTAATTACATACTGGAAAAAGGAAAGAGTAGCCATGATGAAAAAGGAAAAGGTGCTCAAAGAAGACAACTTTAAAGGCACACAGATCTGATAACCATCTAATAAGAATTAATTCCGCAATTACAACAAAATAATGCAAACGGGTATTCTTAGATTATAAAATTAGCACAAACCCAAGCATATTAGACTTGGACCATGGCAAAGCATAGCTAAGGACACAGAAACATGATGAGGCCTATAATGTACCTTATTAAGAGTCATTGGTACAGCTCAATAACAAGAACAATAGGAGGGCAGTGTTAATACCTCTTTGGAAGAGAGAGAGAGAGAGAGAGAGAGAGAGAGAGAGAGAGAGAGAGATAAAGGGATGGGAGGGGTGCGTAGGATAGGAGGGGGATTCTTTAATTTTCCTTTTGTTTGGTCCCCAATCTTTTGTCTCTGTCACGGGCTTGCCATGGTTGGCCGGGCTGGATAGTAGTTCACACAGAAACTCAATACACTCTCTGGCTTGGTTTCTTCTGTTCCCAGCCTAACTTGTTTTCATGAAAGGGAATTGACAAAAATGAGGACTCCCAATACCTAACAAATTGAAGAGCCGATCGGACTCGAAAATTAGACCTACAGAAGGGATGTATTACTTTCTCTCTCCTCTCAGAAAGTGAAACCTACCGAACCATATTTTCTCTCTCCTCCGGGAGCAGAAGTTACAGAGTTACGGGGGAAAGAATCAACTATGCTTTCCTGGAAAGTATAGCACAATTATCATTTCCTTAATTATTTTGCAGGATGATTGCTAAATAAAAATTCAGAAACAAACTGAAATTTTGTTTGTATGCATTTAATTAACAAGTTAAATAAAAAGACTTAAGCTTGCAAATAATATACAATTAACTGGGTTATGGGAACAAACATGGCGGACCACGTGCTAAGGGCGATCATTGTCCATCCCCATGAATTTATAATACACATACATACAAATTCAAATAATTATAAAATATACCTCTGTGTGTGATTTCTACAACATTTTACGCCGCGAATCACATATATAATGTTTTAATTTTGTCCATCTCAAAGTTTTTATAGATTCGGGAACGAAATTCAATGAACGCCTGATATAATTGCAAAGCAATTTTTTAATTTTATTTTTAATTCATGAACAATACATGGAATTGTGTCTCGATTTGACAGACCCTGTCTCTAATTTCTAGAACACTAGTAGTGTATAATCTCAACACCGAAGCTTCAAAAACTGCAAGAAAATTATTTATTTATCCTACAAATCTAGAAAAAAAAAATTTTTTTTTTAACAATATCAAATTCATGACACAAGATCAAACTGTAACAAATTTTTTTAAAAAAACTTCCACAAATTATTCACATATTGAAGCACATCTCAAACAGCAAGTTCGATCAAAACTTTTCTTCAAAAAATTCAACTGCAACAAAAGCCCTAGCAAAGACAAGGCAAAATCACCTGAAACGAAATTATCTTCAAAGATAAAAGATATCACCTGCAAACTTACACGAGGAATACGCACATGCGTCTACACACAGAAGATATTTTTTGTTAATAAAAGAGTCCAAAAATTCGAATCTGACCAGTGAGGAGTTGATCGGAAAGTGTGGAGCGAAGGTGATCGGACGACGGTTTGTCGGGAGGGGGAGAATTTTGCGGCTAGAAATCTCAACTGAATTTATGAATCGCCGAAAGACTCTCAGAACAAATATTATAGTACGTCACAAATTTACGTGTTCGAAAATAGTAGAAAAGAAAAATAGATAGATGAAAGAGAAATGTAAGAAAGAGGAGATGACCATGAGAATCAGTTGGGCAGACGTTGAGAATGGAACTATAAAAGGGACGAAGTTTTCGCGCCACCCGCTTTTAATCGAGTCAATCCCACCTTGTTTACTTTTTTCTGATTTTGACGCTTCCAATGGGAAGTTGTCGCAATGACGGAAGTTGGTACAACGACGGTAGTGTAGTCAATCTCAATAGCCTCCTTCTCAAATTAATACGGAGTAATACTTTCGATCCAAGATAATTGTCAAAATAATTTTTGTCTCAAAATAATTATTGTTATAAAATTTTAATAAATATTTGTCTATATTTTATCAAAATTATTCTTATTTATTACTCTTATTAAAGAGAGTTGTTAAAAAAAAAGAAAAAAAAACACTCATACAACTTATTTACAATAAATAAATTTAAATAAGTGTAGATCAATTTTTATATAAAATTCTTTAATTTGTGTGCAAATTACTAAAACAATAATTATTTTTGGACTGAGGTAGTAGAAAATTTTATACTCTCTTTGTTTCAAAATAAGTGTGGTTTAGTTAAATTTTTTGTTCCAAAATAAGTGTCGTTTTATGTTTATAATGCATGTTTTGCCTAATTTACTCTTCTCCAAAATCCCAATAATTAATCATATCTTTATTAAATACTTTATCTTCTCCCACTAGTTATCTCCTCCTAATTTATCTTTCTAACTACAACTAGCACAAAAATTAAAGAGATTTACATTTGTCAACCAACAAAATTCGTATTCCCTATATATTTCAAAATAAGTGTAGTTTTAGCTAATTTTTTGTTCCAAAATAAGTATCGTTTTAAGTTTATAATGCATATTATGCCTAATTTACGGGTTCTTTTAAGATGACACTTATTTTAAAACGGAGGGAGTAATATTTGTGTACAAAAACGACACTTATTTTGAAATGAAAGGTGTACTATTAGAATGATTATTTTCAATGTATTGGAGCTAATATTTAATGCAATTATTTTAATAAGTGAAAGCTTAACAAGTGTTTGTTGTAAAAATACAAGAATTAAGAAACGTAATCAATGAGTAATTAATGATGGGCTATAAAATGTATTCTAACGATAATACTCATAGCATTAATTAAGTTCAACTATTTTAAATGAGTTAGTTTCTTAGGATGTGCTATGTTGATATTAAGTGAAGCTTAGAAGTAGTAAATTGGGAAGAATGATATAAAATTTGTACTACATTACTAGAAACATCTCAAAATAAATAATAAGAACATTTATCCGTAACGGATGGAGTATGTTTTTTATAACTACCCAAATTACTTCTAATTAAAATCAACAACTACCATATGCAAAATAACCCGTCACTTCTTGAAAATAACTACTGATTCCTTTCAAATTATATACTTAAAATCATCCTAATTTAAAATAATTATAAAAAATATAAAAAAATAATTATGAACAGGCATAGTAACATAGTTAATATCAATGCTTCCAGGTGATCTTTCACTTGTTTTATATTTAAGTGCTAGTTTAGTCTTCAGCAATAGCTATTTCTTGTTTTCCGAGCTATTTGAACTACAATATTATACTTTTTCCGTTTTATCTTCTCGTTTGAAAAGTTTACTTATTAAATGATATATTAATATTATTGAAGTTGGTCATAATTACAAAAATACTTAAATACAACCAAAATAATTACCACATAAGTTGAGGGTAAGAATAAAATATTATAAAAATTATAAGCATAATTTTTTAAAAGTTGACTCTTTAAATGAAATATCTCAAAATAGTATAATGGACTCTTTGCCTGAAATAGAAGGAGTAATATAAATTTGTATCAAAATGACATGGAATGAGATTATCCTTTTTGTGTACCAAATATTTTATCCGAAAGCATTTTTTTAAGAGTATGTCTCCTATGAAATCGTTTTGTGAATCCTAATTCGTAAGATGGAGTTCTTCTCTCTTACAGTTCAGCCCACCAATACACGATGAATCAAATCAGAGAGATCCATTTTACAAAAAATACTCATAAAACGATCATTTCCTTAATTTTTGCACTTTTCGTAATAAGGGAGGAAATTTTGTTAGACTCTCTAGCCATCTCTCTCTTACACCTTATATTTTCTTGATTTTCTTTACGCAAAACTAACCCACCACCAATTTTTCTTTCTTAAATTAATCTCTCTACATCACACAACAATAACTATAATTTTGTTAAAATATACACACAATGCGTGTCATTGTTGCTCGTATAAATAAGGCAACATCGCATAATATGTGACGGTATCAAAAATGAATTTCTTAGAGCCTGTTTGGTCTTGCATTTTGGGCAAAATGGAGTTTATTCTTTAAATTAGCGTTTCTGTGGTAGAAAAAATTGTGTTTTCTAAATGCAACTACATTTTAAAACGTTTTTTCTCAATACACAAATTTTAAAACATTATTGGGAAAAAATTGTGTTTTGAATTAATATCCCAAACGCATATATATATATATATATATATATATATATATAAAGTAGCATTTTAAAAACTTTATGATTTAAATAATCTGCATTTTAAAAAAATTACGTTTTAAAAACGATGTACCAAGCAGGTTCTTAGTTTTATGGCATGCCGTTCATACTTGATGCTACTCCTTGTTAGAGCGTCCACAGTGGGCGCCTCCCACAACCCTCTAAAAGTCATTTTATAGTTTTTTACCCTCCTTGATTTTACAGTGGTTCCTCTAGTACACCCTCTTTTCTAAAACCAATTAAATCACCCTTCAAATATAGAGTGAGTTTTAACATAAAGAGTGACTCAAATCCTCCACATTCTCCTCACTTTATTTGAGCACAATATACTTTTGTTTAATATTTTGGAATGAAAATTATTAAAATATACTCTCTCCGTCCTTAAATTATTGTCTTATTTTCTTTTTTTATCCATCCCTAATAATTGTCTTGTTTGAAATTTTCATAGTTTAGGAGATCATTTTTACTATTTTACCCTTATTTTTCTTCCTACTTTAATTATGAGTCATATAATCATGTGCATTAAAGGAAATTACACATTATACCAATATTAATAATCAAGTCAATTATTTTTTTAATCTGTGTGCCGGGTCAAACAAGACAATAATTTAGGAACGGGGAGAGTACAATATATTTTTCATAGTATATAAAATTTAAAATATTTTATTTTAATTGTAGTGGAAAAATATAAATAAAAGACGAAAAATATAATAGTAGTTAGGTTTGTTAGTTGAGATGAGAGAGATTAAATTTTTAGAGGGTCGTATAGAGGGTACTTGTTGGAGTGAATTTTTTTTAGAGTGTTAAAAAAGTAAAACTGAAATAAAAAAACGATATATTTAGAATGTAATATAAAGAGTCACCAACCACTTTAGATGCTCTTACTCCGTTTCTTTTTGAAGACTTGTTAATCACTTAGTTGCCATAGTTTTGCTTAGTCATGACTAGTGAGGGCGGGAACGGTTATTTATAGTTACGGTTCTCTTTTCAAAACTTTTACTACTGTTTTCTTCTTCTTTTGAGCATTGCCTTTTCAAATTTCAGTGATTACCATAAGGTCAACAAAGGAGTTAAGCATTTGAAAAAGGAATAGTGTAATCATTTTATGTTTGGAACATCATTTAAGTCTAATTATGCATAAACAACTTTTAAACGTGCTTTAACATATAGTTAATTTTACGGCGCCAAACATTCACAATTGAGCATCAATTATTAACAATCGAGAAGCAATTATTAACAATCGACAGGAGGGAAAAAAAATTTGAAAATTTGTCTTGACAAAATTACGTAGCCTTCTTGATTACTACAACTTAGAATTTATTTGTTACACAAAAAATGTTGGACCAACTAATTTTTCGTCTTTCCCCATTTAAACATGGTCATCAGTATAAATAATGAGACAGTTGAGGATTTCTTTGCTCGCCACAATTTATTTGTGATTTCTTTTTGATAATGATCTTCAAAAAGAAGGGAAAACACAACAGGAGCTCCCCAAGTTGAGGACCACAATTCGTTTATTATTATATAGTGAACGATCATCAAAGCATGCATGCTTATACGAGAATCTTTTTTTATTTTTTATTTTTTTATTTATAATAGTGATCAGTAAGTATAGCGAGATCGAGCTCCTTTCAAGTTTAGGACCACAGTTCATTAGTGAACAAGTGATCGTCGAGGCATGCTTAGATCAATGAATCATGAAACAATCAAATTGTCAAGCGGGGCTCATGATGCATATTACTTTTCTTAATTTCTTCTCTTTTTTGAGATCATTACGTTTACCTATTTGATTCAACTATGATCAATCCACGTAATACCTATGAGTTTCAGATCCTCCGAGGATTACCACACTGCCAACATTATAAGTAACAATTAATGTTAATCAGCTAGCTAGGTTAAAAGATCTTCCCTTCCTTGAGTTGGGTTTAGAGAAGGAAATCTATTGAATATAGCAAAATCATCACTTTATTTTTTTAATTATGAGTGTAGTATTTTAGGCCATATATATATAAATGTTCATTAAGTGTATCTCATTATTGCTATACATTAGTAGTCATCATGAGATGTTCACATTTTACGTGATGACTATTTATAAATACCGAGATAGTTTACAGAACATTGTATTCCCCTCGTCTTAATTCAAAAAATATATTTTGACTTATTGTACAAATATAAGAATCAGGATAAATAATTACTATCTTTTTAAAATATCCTACTCCGTTTGTTCTTAATAAAGTGCTTATTTAATATTTTTTTTTACTAAAATTAAGAAAATTTATTTTTGGATCATTTTAGTAGCATATGTACATTAATGCTTTTAATGTTTACATACAACATTATAAATCCATACTAGGACATGATATTTATCTTGCTCGGGAGATTTGTCTTGGGCCTCGTGCCTTGAGACACCTTTGAAAAACCAAAAATAAAAATAAAATAGTAGGACATGATATGTGTGATGTGTCAAAGGTAAAATTAATAAACATAGACAAAATGGGCTCATTTAGGGACAATAATTTAAAAAAAAATGAACATTCATTTAGAGACGGAGAGAGTAATAATATATATGGTCATAATCTTAAGTTGATTTAGTTAATATATATGACATGATTATTCTTAACCACAAATACAAAGAGAATTAAAGACATTATATTAAAAATAGGTCCCTTAAAAAGAAATATACCTCTGTAATTTGGCAAATAAAAAAAAATGTGCCTCTTCAATTGGGATACATGGAGTAGTACAAATTTGAAATTCCATCCTAGATAATAATACAAATTGATTTTGTATTTTAATTTTTAATTTGTTAAAATTTAAAGAAAAAGTAAGAGAGATAGAGGTGAGTTTTGTGGGATCAAAAAGAGAAAAAATTTAAAATAAAAAATTAAGTTACTAAATATACAAGAGAACATATTCGAGGTCTGAGTAATGTAGTGCTCCAAAATTAATAAATAGATGTCAGAAAGGACTAACCTTTTTTAAGAGACAAAATTAAAAAAAGTTCAAAAAAAAAAAGTAAATAAAAAAAAAAAAAAAGAAGAATAATGGACGTCCAAAATGTTCAAAGTGGACCACACAATATTTGCGAGTCCTCGTGTCGGGCTTGGAATAACAGTTATTGACGTAGTACTTTAACACTACAAGAAAACAGGGAAACATAAACGGAATATAGTAACGGAACAGAAATCAGTTGCAACAGGTAAATGGTGTAACAAAATTTGTACCCCCTCCGTTCCTAAATTATTATTTTCTTTTCATTTTTTGTTCATCTCAAAATAATTATTTTGTTTGAAAATTTTTTTTTAGGACATCACTTTTACTATTTTACCCTTATTTTTTCTTCCAACTTTAATTATGGGCCACATGCACATGAGCATTAAAGAAAACTACACATTATACCAATATTAATAATCAAGTCAATTATTTTTTCTTAATTGGTGTGTCGGGTCAAATAAGATAATAATTTAGAAATGGAGGGAGTAAATTAATATAAATAATTGGTTAAAATTTAATTAAGTTCATCCAAAAAAATTTGTCTAAGTATAATTTTTCTTATAATTATAAAAAAAATATTTATTTTAGGTACGAAAGAAAAACCGCGATATGTCAAAGATCTGTCGAGTATCAACTTTCAAGTCATATTCCACAACTAGTGTCAGTTCACTTTCTTTGCACTTTAACGAGAGTGATTCATTTTTTCTCTTTTTTCCTTCTAAATTATAAGTATGTGTTTTAGAATGCTTTTAAGCTTCAGTGGACTGTAAGGGGGTAAAGTGACAGAAGAATCATCCAAGTGGTGATGGGTCACTTACACATGCATGCATCGCTGGCTGGCTGGCTGGCTGGCTGGCTTAGAGGTTCACTTAATTTTCCATCCCATACATAGATTGGGGACTCAAAGAGTGAAATATGACCGCAAACGAGTCAAGAGTGTTTAACTTGTTTAATACACCAAGTTTTAAAAAACAGTCTGAGTTTGACTTGTTGACTAGTCAAATGAAACGGAGCGGAGCTCACAACGAGTTAAGCTTCTTCACGAACTAACAAACTTAGCTTGTTTATTTTTAATTTATATAAATTTTTGAAAAAGTTGATACTTTTTTTTATAAAAGCCTTATAAAATATATTTTTTACGTCATAAAATAGCAAAAAATATTACTCCCTACTTCTCATTTATATATTGATATAATTTTTTTTAGAGCTCATTTGGTGTTGCGTTTTCAAAACACAACCTTTTTTATAAACGCGTTTGCAATACTATTCAAAACTCAACTTTTTTCCGAACAACGTTTTAAAATCTGTATTATGAAAAAAAAAACACTAGAAATTTCAGCGTTTAATAAAAACGTAGCTGTGTTTAGTATATGCAGTTTTTCTACCGCAATATTGAAACGCTAAGTTGAGGAATAAGCTACGTTTTGGCCCTGCAGTTGGCCAAAATGCATGACCAAACATGCTTTTAGTTGTTTCAATTCAATGCATATTAATTACATATACTTTCTCATTATACTCCTAACCAAAAGTTGGGCATTTAATTACAAGGTAAATAATATGCATTAATTAACTAAATAAAGAGTATACAAAAAGGGTATTGTTAACTTGTGCCCTAAGGGCTCATGTTAAGGGACATTTAATAAGTGGTTGGTAGGGTGGTCAATGTAATTGGTAGGGTGGTTAATGTAAAATTAGGGTGGTTGATAGGATTGTTAATGTCAAATCATGGTGGTTGATAGGGTGGTTAATGTAAAAGTAAAAATAAACTATCATATTAAATACTCCGTAACATGTGCCCTTAGGGCACAAGTTAACAAAACTCATACAAAAAATAAACCGTGGTTGTTGAGGCATTTATTAAGAATTCTAAAACAGTGATCTTTGTCTATGGTCAATATAAACGAGACAAGACAGGGGAATATATTATGTAGCCTATAAAAGAAAATATCTAAATTATATAATTAAATATATAATAACTTTAATAAAAATGCTTATATCTTGTGTAAATATTATTTTATCCCTAATATTGTATAAATGAAACGAATTGTGCTTAGTGAACGGAACATACTCAAACTTAAGTTGACTTGTTTATTTAATGAGTCTAAAGCACGAGTTTGAGCTTGACTTGATTGTGTAATGAACGAGCCCAAATTAAGCTCTTATCGGGTTAAACCAAGCTATATTCATGAACAGTTTGATTCGCCTGCGGTCGTACTCAAAAACTGTTGCAATACTCCTTAAGTCTGAGATGATATGTATGAAAGAAGAAAAGAGGGAATGGAACAGATTATACTCTCTATTCCAACTATGATCCCCTAAACTATGACCTAATTACATATGGCTCCCCTAACATCTATGCGAGTACTCAACATATTTCCTTTAGATGAGAAAATCTTAGGTATCACGGTGATACCATGATATATCATGATGATGTGGTATCAAAAACCAATCAATTATCGCGAACTTGGTACAAAAATTTTAGGATGACCATTTATAATATTGAAACTTTGACCCTTTTTAATACATTGAGAGTTGTATTACCCAAATATTTAATATCCTATTCGTCCCATAATGATAATCTCCTATTACAACTTGAGATGCCCAAAAAATGATCTATTTTTAAAAGAATTCTTTTAAAACCAATTGTCTACGGAACCCTTTTAGTTGTGAGATAGGAAAAAAAGAAAAAAAAAATGGGTTCAACTAATTTGACACCACTATAAGATAATATTAGGGTATTCAAAAAATAAATATAAAATCAAATATTTTCATACTTGTATGCAAAGTCTTATAAAATTTATGATAATTAAAACCAGAACGTTTGTTTAAAATACTTCAATCCCCTAAAATCAGTTGCTAAGTTTGTGTCAACGCATAAATGAAATTGAAATATTATAAACACTAAAGTTTAGATAAAAGCATTAAGAGACTATATTATAAGATTATGAACATTGACGTGATCAATTTGATACATTTATGAACACTTTGATGAGATCATAGCTATGTTGACTTGTATTCAAGAACTAGTATTATCCATCCAGGTCAATGCGTATCACCATCGAGTTAATTAAGGTTGTGGCTTTGTATTCTTTTAGAGCACGTTTGGTTTGACGTAGTGTTTTAAAAATTCAGTGTTTTAGAAACGTAACGTTTTAAAAAACGCACTGTTTTAAAAGCGCTGATATTTTTTTATAAATGCATTTGTGATATTACTTCAATACGCAGCTTTTTTTCCTAGTAGCGTTTTAAAACTTGCATTTTGAGAAAAAGTTGAAAAAACGCACTGTTTTAAAAGCGCTGATATTTTCTTATAAATGCGTTTGTGATATTACTTCAATACGCAGCTTTTTTTCCTAGTAGCGTTTTAAAACTTGCGTTTTGAGAAAAAGTTGAAAATTCCAGCGTTTTAAAACGCAGCTGCGTTTTGAAAACGCTGCTTTTTCTACCGCAACATTGAAATACAATTTTTGCAAATAAGTTACGTTTTATCCCTGTATTTTGACCAAAACGCACAACCAAACGGGCTCTAAGAGTGCCCTGCGTGCTTAAGTTGCAGCTAGCTTTTCAGAAATGGAGGAGGCCTCTAAAAGAATGAAATCAATATTGCTAAGCTGCTGCTGCTGCAGGTCAAGCTTGAATCTTTCTTTGTTGTCTTGTGACTTGTGACCATCTAGTTTTCCTTTTCTTCACGCAAACTTTTACATGAGTTGACTATTGACTTATATACGATGAGGCTTCTCTGAATTTGGTTTCCTTTGTTTCTTGAGGTTTGATTTTGTCTAAAAATTAAATGGGGGGTCCTTCTTTTCCCCAACATTGTTGGAAAAAAATACTACATTTTAAAAAAATTGGGGCTAATGCATTTCTTTAGAGTAGAAAAACCTATGGAGTTATAATCCCCTTTTCCCCAAGAGAGTGTCATTACTAAAAAAAAAAATTCATTGTTCCTAAATAAGCATCATTTTTAAGAAAATCAATCATATCTATGATAATATTGATATAAAAAATTACCATATTATCAATTATTATAACCACTCGTACTAATAAATATAGAGATGAAGGATGTACCCTATAATTAGTGAAAAAGATTGGTCTGTGAAGAAATAAAAAGAGAAAAACATTCATTTACTAGGTTATCAATTATCATTGGTATGTGTATATTATATATGTCTCTTGACAGAAAAAAGTGGTTTTGAAAGGAAAAGGAAAAAGAGAAAAGGCCAACATGACACTCAGATTATGAACAAGAAATTTTGCAGTGAAGGGTAAGTAAAGTTCATGCAGAGAAATAAAGGGCCATGAGAATAAATTAAATAAAAATAGGAAAGACCAAATGATGGAGACTCATGTTCTTGAAGATACTAACACAATTATGATGGTCACTCAATTACATTTGCCATGTCCCTGCATGTCCAATTTCTTTCTTAATTAAAATATGGGTCATTTCTGTGCCCCAAATGGTCGGTTATTGATGGCTCAAGAAATGCCACAGTATCTTTTAGTCAATATAAATGTGTGATGGTCAAAATCCAAATGATGCAATCATGAATTTGGAACAAGTTCAGTTCGTTAACAACTTACTTTCAGTTTTAGATCATGCAATACCATGAAAATCTCTCGCACTTCAAAGTTCATGTCTCAGTACTTGACACATCCCACGTTCAGAGTCTTTCCCCAAAGCGACTCTAAGGTGCCCTTGTAAAGACCTAGGCTTTTAGCCAAAGCAAAACCAGCATTCATCCCATCAACAGCTGCACTTACAATCCCTCCTGCGTAACCAGCTCCTTCCCCCACTGGGTACAGTCCTCCCAATGATGTGCTCTCGTATGTCTCAGCATTTCTAGGAATCTGGACTGGAGAACTAGTTCTTGTCTGGACAAAAATAAGAATTTCATGTTACTAGCTAATTACAAATTGATAGATAAATTTTACATCATTTACTAGGATGAACATTAATAGATTATTGGAGTACCTCGACGCCATGAAGAAGGGCATTGCTGGATATAAATCCCGGCAACTGCATGATTCCAAATCAAGATGGAGAAAGGGTTTAAATTGTCAGTGAGTGCATTTCTCATAGAAAACTATCAATAAAGCAGAGAGAAATTAGAAACAATCACCTCTTTTTCAAACATTGAGATTGAGTGCTGCAAGGCCTTTGTAATTTGAATTGGAAATAACTCATGGAGGTTTGCAGCCTTCACTCCTAACCGATAACTTGATGGAGGTACATCAGTTCCTGACAGAGTGAGGTTAAGAAATTTTTCATTTGGTTGGTAAATTAGCCAGGAGAGTAAACGTTCTACCTGATAATTTGTTATCCATAAAATCAGTTACTTTTTGCACAGGCACAACAAAATTCCCACCTCCCATCTTAGCTGCTCTTCTCTCAAATGCCCTCTGAAACAACAATTTTGGGAAGTTTAAAAAATACTAAAGAAGAATTTAGAAACATAATTCTGAATGAGCTTGAACTACCTGGAACTCAACCCCGGCAAGAGGTCCATGTAAATTCAGAGCATCGAAATCTTTTGTTGAGACTGTGACTGCAAGTGCAGCATTAGCCCATTTGGACGCACGACGAGAAAATGACATGCCATTAATACAGAGCTCTGAAGGATTTATGCTAGTGAGAACAACCTGCAAAGAACTTGTCATGTAACCTCAATCCCTTCCCACACCCCATTAGGGCCAATAATAATAAAATATTCCCAGTACTTCACGAGGTCATGTACAAAGTAACAGCAATCAGCAAGAATTATATGATATCTGAATTATACCTGCCCACCAGGACACATGCAGAAGGAATAACAACTGCGCCTTGTGGGCCCAGAAGTAGAGGGTGCATCCACGTCCTCTCCATCAATATACTCAACAATCTTGTAATCAGCAACTGGCACTTTCCCTCTTCCACTTCGAACCTCGTCAGCCAATTTTGAGTACTGCAGATTTGTATCACAAAATTGATGGTATAAATTTTAAAAGCAGTGTTATATAGGTAACATCAATCAGAAAACTATTCACGTTATTCAAATCATTTGAAGCTTTACCGAGAGGAAAAAAAAAAAGAATATTAAAAATGAAACCAGTAAATAGCATTAGTTTATTATTAACTACATATGCCATATATGTTGGCATGAAAAACGTTTCTGATAATGGAAGTTTCTAACTACTGCTTATTGTTCAGTTGCATGCAACAATAGCAAATAGATGGACGATGGTGAACTGCACAGAGAAAGTATACAGACGTATTCTTTCAATATAAGTGCAATTTAAGGCTGAAATCATAACACTGAAGATTATCAATCAAATAACATTTCCACTAAATGACATAGAAGGAATAATATGTTGATCACGAAAACACTTCACAATAATAAATCACTTCACTAACCTGAATGCTGTTTATCAATTCCTGAGGATGCTCTATTCGCAAACCAACCTTCAACACAGAAGTTCCAATAATTAAAATAGAAACCATACTTTTGCTATGCTAATATGTTATACTTAAATACCAGTACAAAAAGAAATTCTGAAATATCAGGCTAAAGTGGGGACAAATAATGCCAGAATATAAATGAAGAAGTTTTAACTAAATAAGAAGATAGTTTGTTTCACTCTCGCCGTTTCATATTATCACCAAAATCATTTCTCAGAAATCAGTCCATGTGAACTATTTATTGTTATTATCGATCTATTCTACCTTTCTCCCTTGACAAGGGGAAGGGTATGCATGAATCTTCCAAAATTGTTGTGCTGATTTACAAAAGAAATCAAAATAATCGCTAGAAACAACGAAGGATAGCTTTACGATGAGCAGACTTTTCATTAACATCATACACAATGGACTCATAGTAAAGAACAAACAAACACAAAAGTCAAATTAAGTGTTCTTATTGGTGTTGCTACCATAAAATTTTAGACTCTTAGTCTCTTGGATCGCACATGCCTTGTTCTTTCCACTTCTTAAATCAGAAAAAAGTATCATGAAGGTTTACCCTTTTTGGCCCCAACATAGGTAGCCACTGATTGTACTACTTTCTTTTCCGAATGCAATACATTTTGGGTCTCAAATTAAATTTAATGCAACACTTTTACAGTAACAGATATGATAGGAACTCACAGCAAAATCTTTCCGAAGCAGGTCCATATTATGAGAAAGAAGCATTTGATATATATCTCGCGCAGAATGCCCAACTGCAAGAACAACTGCATCAACTCCCAACTTCTGGCTAGTTGACAGTAAAATTTCACTTGAATTAGAGATTTTGACACCCACAACGCGTGCATCTTCTACAATCAGGTCATCTACCCTTGCTCCAAACCTAATCGTAACCTGAGCATACCAATGCAAGAAACAACATAAAACAAATAGTAAAACAAGTACAAAACCAACCCAAATCCAAATGCACACATTTCTATAGACAAAGCGCAGAATGTAACTCACTCCCAATTCCTGTAGATGTTGCCTAAAATTGCGAAGTAGTGGAATCAATCTATCAGTTCCCAAATGAGGTTTTCCATCAACCAAGATATTACTGGGAGCTCCAAAACGAACTAAAGTTTTCATTACCTAGAATACAAGTTTCAACAGATTAAGTTAGCTAACTCATTACAATTACAGAAATTATTGAGCCAATAATCAGAGGTAAATCTTTGACTATAAAAAGTTGCGAAGATGGAAAAATCTTGCTTACCGACTGAACGCTACCACTATTCCTTCCAATTCTTGTTACCAACTTTCCATCACTCCAGGTACCTGCACCACCCTGTCATCGATAAGTCCTCAATAAATAAAATGCAGGGAGCGTAGAAACAGAAATATCTATATCATAAATAAAAAGCAGCAGGCAAATTTGATAGCAGAGCAATAGTTGTGAAGAATACAACTTAGGTCAACTGAAGAACTTAAGTCTGTTTTAATCAAATTCTTAGCGATTTGCATGCATATTGACTGGAGCTAGAAAATCTTGTAAATTTACAAGAAGCTTAATGAAATTCCTCCTATTACACTTTGGTAGAGAGAGAAATAATGAAATACATTGGTCTATGTTACTAATGACGAATTAAGAAATATTTTAAATCTTTTAACATCAATTAACAACTCCCATTATAATCATATTTAACGGTTAGCTACAGGATAGCAATCGAAAGGAGTCACTGACATTGACAACACTTCAATATCTGATACAAAGATGTTTTAACAAGCCCCCAACAGCAGCAAAAGGCCAAAATTGTAAATGTCACCAATCTTGTACTCCATCCCAATATTATTGTCTTGTTTGACCCGACACACGGATTAAGAAAAAACAATTGACCTAATTATTAATATTGGTATAGTGTGTAGTTTCCTTTAATGCACATGTGCATGTGGCCCATAATTAAAGTAGGAAGAAAAAGTAAGGATAAAATGACAAAAAAATTGTCCTAATAAGAAAACTTTCAAACAAGACAATTATTACGGGACGGACAAAAAAGGAAATCAAGACAATAATTTTGGGATGGAGGGAGTATAACACTTTCCTCACCTATCAAAAAAACTTTTCTAATTCCCAACATGATTTCAGTAACCAATGAGCTCTAGCTCAAGTAGTACCGCTTACTTCTCCTAATGGAGAGATCTGTTCAAGTCCAACCGGCGTGGCACCCTGGTACTTCACTACTCTCAACGGAGAGGTTGGGTGTTTAAATCCTCACACGAGACACAATTTGTTTTAGCTACACCAAAGATACCATTTAGTCTTAATTGTAGCCTTTAAAGCCTTAAATAATAATAATAATAAGGGCTCCAACCTTTTTCTGAAAAAAAAAAAAAAAAGACTATAAATCGATAATTATTGAAGGCCCTACAGCCAACGTATAGAAAGGCCCAACAACCAACATACAGAAAGGCCCTGCTCTTGAGCATTGAAACCATTTCTGTCTTTTACCTCAACATTAGGAGTTCACTTTCCGGAATAGAAAAGGGCTCAAACTTTGTTATCATTATAGTATATCCTAGACAACCATAATTATTCCAATTGCACTCTTAAATTTATTTTCTACCTTAAATGCGCACATATCTATTGTGGATTGAAATCCGAATAGGGTCTAAGGAGCCAAAGGTCATTGAGTACCTAGGCACAAGGCTTCATGTAAAATAAGAGTATAGAAACAAGCATATGATAGAGGTCAAGGAACAGAAAAATGAAAATCTAATCAAACATACTGCCATTAAGTAATTTATGTTCTAGGTAGTAAGATATAACCTCGCCAAAGCAAAAGTTGCTTTCAGGTTGCAAAATACGCCGAACTACCAAAGCACCAATATCACGCCCCCTTTGCTCCACCGGTTGACCTCTTTCTATCAATGTAACATCTGCACCAAATTCCGCTAGTACAAGTGCAGCAAACAAGCCTGAAGGCCCACTCCCAACAATTGCAACCTTTGGTTTTTTACTAGCTTGAAACTTCTGTGATTCCCCCAAGAAATTGCCATTACCATCTCCTCTGGGATATCTAGCTTCATCGGCATTCTTATTTTCATGTATTACACTGATTAAATCACCAAAATCTCTCTCACGAGGCATATGCTCTACTAACCCAATTTTGGGTTCCAAATGGGAAATAAAGTCCCAAGTGTGAGGTTCCAGACTCACGAGCTTCTCCACATCCATCTGCACCGTATACACAAACTTGGGCTCTTTCTGCGACTGAAAATCAATAGGAATGCAAACTTGTTCATACATAAAAAATGAAAATCCATACTTTTCTTGTAATCATAAAACTAGTAATACTACAATTTACTTTCAAGAAATGGAACATAACATTTCCCATACTTTTCCTTTTATAACACGAAAACTGTGCACCATCTAACAACACAGAAAAAATCCACGAATTAACAAACGAACCTTCCTTGCATCAAAAGATTTACGAATGACTGAGAATGCTTCTGGTGGCAACATTGAAGCAACCTGCAATATAGAGGAGACAGTAGAAAGTCTTATACGCTACAATGTCATATTAAAGATCACCTGGAAGCAAAATTAGTTCCTCGGAAACTTACTAAACATCACACGGAAGCAAAATTGGTAGTACAGAAAATACCACAAAAGAACATACTACCCCTTCTATCTCATTAATAGGATCACATTTTGACTTTTCAAAAACAAATTCACCATTTCTCGGAACATATTTGGAACAAATTTATTTAGTTCTAGTGAATAAAAAACAAACTTTACAAGCTACATGAAGAAAGTATAAGTACTATTAACCACAAGTTTTATAGTTTTGCAAAAGCTAGTGTAATTTGACTTTGTAAAGTTAAAAAAATTAACTCCTTTCATTGAAATTTCAAAATCTGACTCTTTTATGACAGGCGAATGTGAATTTGCAATTTTTCAAATTCAGAGTCGTTATCAAATTACTCCCTCGTCCCAAAAAAAATTGTCTCCTTTGGCTTTTTTCTGGTCAATTTGATCGAACTTTGACTCAAGATTTATAAACATTTACTTATCTTTACGAAATTCTAAAAAAATTTATTGATAGCATTCTTACTATTTTATCAATGAGAGAAATTTCATTACCTAAAGCATAATAAATGTATGTTAAATACTTACTCCCTCCGTTCCACCCAAGGAGTCAACGTTTGAAAAGTCTAATAATTAAGGGATATATAAGTATTATTATAGTTGATCATAATTACAAAAATGTTTGAATATAGTTAATATGTTTATAGCGCATGTGGAGGGTAAAACTATAAAATTATGAAAATTGTAGGCATAATTTTTTAAAGTGAGCTCTTTACTTGAAAGATTTCAAAATAGAATAGTGTATTTTTTGACTGGATCGGAGTGAGTATTTGATAGTATCCTAGGTTTCAATAAGAAAAGGTGAATATTTATTTGGGATGGAGGGAATACTTGATTTTCAATAACTCCCTCATTCTTACTTTTATCTAGCTTAAAAGAAAAAAAAAATGTTTTGTCAAATAAATGTATGCTAAATTAACGAATGAAGGTGAAAAGAAGTTAGAATTACCGGAAATTCAAGAACTTGAGCGATTTTCCGAAGCAAAGCGTCGGAAATACCGATAAAATCTTTACCGGGATCGTTATCAACTGAGACGCCGAGCTTAGAAAGCCTCCAAAATCCTTTGAATTTATCCTCAATTTCATTTTGGTTTTGTGTAGCCAGTTTCAGCTTCTTCTTCTCAGATGGGTACCTCCTCTTCCCCGTTCGTTTGGTTCGTTTTGCGCATCGAACAATTAGGGGTTTGGGACGAGAATTGGAGAAATTAGGGGTTGAAAATGGGAATTTGGGGTTCGAGTTTGGATAAGAGAGGCGGAAAGGGGTCATAAGCTTGGAGGAAATGGACATTGTTGAAGAGTAGTAGCAGTGGTTAGTGCTTTGGAGTTTGGACTGTGGGTCGGGGTTTATGGTTTTAGATAAGGGGAGGTTTGTTTTCTGCTGTGGATTATGTGCTGTTTGATACATTTACCCAAACTTCTTTTTTTTTTTTTCCAAGGTAGGTTATAATTTCAAGAATTAAATGATTCTGTATCAGTCAAGGACAGTCCTTAGAGCATCATCTCCAAGGTTACCCAAAGTCCAAACTTTAATATCACCAATCTCAACAACTACCTCGATTGTCAATTGTGTGATTTTAACGATTTGTACGTAGATTAAAAAAAAATTAAAAATGTTAATTTATTTTTATTTAAATTTAATTATTATAGAAAAATTATAAGAGTATTTTTTCTTTTTTTTTATTAATTCTCTTTAATGAGAGTAATAAATAAGGACAAATTTGATAAAATTTGAAAAATATTTTTTAAAATTCTATAACAATAATTATTTTGAAACAAAAAACCTTTGCTAAAACGACAATTTATTTTGGAACGGAGGTAGTAATATATATATATATTATGGAATCCGAATTAAATGATTCATATTGTCGATCAAATAGTTCAATCTAAATTTTTATGACACATTGATAATCAAATTAGATTTTATAAAAAATGATTTAACCTACTTACAACTAGATTTGATTTTGATGAATTTGTCAAGTAAAGATAATGAAAACAAAAAATCCACCCTTTTATACCCATATTAAACACAGTTTCGTCTCAAAAAGAGTTGATCACGCCAAAAAGTTGTTGGATGATCATGTCAGGTCCACGTAAGCAGCTAGTCTTCGGTCAGAATGCCTCGGCTCTCAAAAGGCTTCAGTTGCTGGGGATCTGGATGCTGTTGACGAGCTGTGCCTCCCACTGTTCTTGACAAGAAAACCACCGTTAGGTGTGTCGGGGGTTTTCCCGACTCTGACCCTCCAGTGTTAGAATCAGTGTTTGAATAAATGTTCAGGTGATAATTGGTCTCAACTAGAGATGTTAAACGGGCTAGCCCTATCGGTTTCGGGTCAGCCCTAACGGGTTGTGGCTCTAACGGGCCGCGGGCTAAACGGTCCAATTTTTTCGGGCCACTAATATTGCAGACCTAACCCTAACCCTAACGAGTTTCGGGCTAATCGGGCCACGATTAAAGATATGATATAACAATATTTTTAAATAGTGAATCGATAAACCATTCATAACTTTGATAGTTTCTTATGTTTTTCAAAAGAAATATAAACTAGACATTTTTTTACATCGATGTGTTATAATTTCCAACTTGTTTTTCTCAAAATAAATAATGTAATAGCTCTACTTAGTAGTTATTTCGAAAAAATTTGTTTATATTTCAGTATTTATTCACAAGTACACAAAGAAGACCTGTAGTGCAAAGGATAAATGTGTTTGACTTTGGATTAAAAGATTGTTAGTTTTATTCTCATGGTGGTTGTTTTACGTATCTCCTAAACTTTTTACGGCCTAATTAATATTACGCGGTGGCGGGCCAACCACGAAACCTAGCGGGCCACCTAACGGGCCGCGGGTTAAACGGGCCAGCCCTAACGGGCCCTGATTTTAAATGGGCCAAAAATATTGAGCCCTAACCCTGTTTTTTTCGGTTTAAACGGGCCAACCCTACAGGCCGTGGCCCTTTTAACATCTCTAGTCTCAACTGACCTCCTAATAAATAGGTGTTATAAGTTTTGGATAATAAGGAAATAAGTGTGAATGTAAGTCTTGTGTATGGTTGTAGTAAATGTTACTTAAACTTTTTAATGAAGGAGATACCTTGGTATTTATAGGTGAAGATGAAGTGTGGAGGAAGATATGTCTTGCCACCTGTTACTCCGGAAATGGACTACTCATTAATGATAGAAGCTTCCTTTGATAAGAGATAAGTCCCCATTTAATGCAGCCGTGATAGCTACAGTGATGAATATCTGCGCCCAATAGGAATGTCTTGCTTCCTTCAGTCCTCTTGTTGGCATTTAAGGAGACATTAAATGATGATGTGGACATCTGCCGAGGATGGCTTGATCACTGGCGAGATGGACCTCGAGTCCAACGAGGACAATAAAGTCCCAGATCGGCGGCTGGTTAGAACGCCTGGAGGAGGATGGGGCTCCGAGGAGGACCTTGACTTTACTCTTTTATTCATGATCCTCGCGTACTCGCTCCGAGGATCCCGAGCTTCACGACCGCGAGGTCAACTTGCACCATGGGTCCCACCTGAAGCTGACATTGCGGTGACATGGCATGGTCTTTTAGACCGATCCCATCAAGAGTTGTATGAAAAAAACGAAGATTTAATTTTTTTAATATATTTCATTCAAGTTACACTAAAATTATACTCGTATGTATCTATTTATGTGACACGTTGTAGAAAATATCGTGTTTTAGAAAATAAATAAGAATCAAATAATAAAATTTTATGGCTAATAATAATAATAATAGGTGAACCACCTATGTTTAATGTTTTGAATTGAGTTTAAAATAAAGAAAAAATTGCTTGCCGGTCCACTTTTCTAAACTTTTTTTCTCTTCAGTACACATTTTTTTTTAACCGCTAAAAGACATTTTGAAAATTTTCTTTCTAAAATACCATCAACAACATTGTTGTTTCAGATTTGAAATTCAAATTGATGTATAAATGATTTCATGTTGTTAATATAGTTTTTCTTTATGTTTGTGTGTCAATTTTCATGCATAAAACACGAATTTGATCAAATTCAAAAATTTTGAGTTCATCCCATTTTTCTTTGTTCTTGAGTTGTTTTGGCCACTTAAATCTCTGTTTTAAACTTCGAATTTGTTTAAAATCAATCTCATATTATTATCCTAACTTAGTACTATATTTGTGCACAATTTTTCTACCAAAAAACACTATTTTTGAGCTTCAAATCAAGCTTGACAGTGTGCTGTCCGAAAACAGAGGAATATGTTCTTGGACTGATTTAATTCCCCAATCGCAGGATGCTGGGCAACGCAACGGGGTTCGATGGGCGCGCTGCGATGATCGCGATGCACCAATTATTGTATCGCGATTTTTCAATTTGCAAAAGTGGTGCATCGCGATGCCAAAGTAGTGCATTGCGATGCCTTGGTTGCTCATCACGATGCTTTGGTTCCCTAAAGCGCGCTGCGATGATCGCGATGCACCAATTGTTGCATTGCGATGCCCCAATTTGGTGCATCGCGATGCAAAAGTAGTGCATCGCGATACCTTGGTTGCTCATCACGATGCTTTGGTTCCCTAAAGCGCGCTGCGATGATCGCGATGCACCAATTGTTGCATCGCGATGCCCCAATTTGGGGTGCATCGCGATGCCTTGGGTTACTGAAGCGCGCGTGTTTTTCTTTCATTAATGGCATAATCGTCTTTTCGCCCCAAAAATACCTTTTTTCGGTTCTTAAAAAAGATGAGTGGACTGGAGCGATTACAAATGTTTAAAAAGGGACCGGCCTGTAATTCACCCTAAAATAAACCTAACGACGAAATGCTTCAAAGAGATAATTAACTGAGTTCTTCTTAGAACAGTGCTGTGCAAATAGAGGCGGATTCATGGGCCTTGTGAGTGGGACTCAAGCCCACCTCAAAATTTGTCAAAAAAATAAAATAAAAAATTTATATAACTCAAGTTCACACGCCAAGTCCTCGATCACTCCACTCTCTCTCCATCAATCTCAAAATCTCCAAAAAAAACCTTGTAGTACTCATCCGAAATTCATCTCTCCCTCGTTCACTCAGTGTCATCTCTAATCTCCCACCAAATTATCAAAAGAAACAACAAATATTTACATATTTGATCTCTCATAGGATTAGATTTAGTTAGCTTAAGCTCTTTTATAATTATGTATGTAATGGGTAAGGTTTATTATGTCACCGACTATATGTAACTTTTTTTTTTCGATAAACGAAATTATTTTACACGGTTATTACTGTTTACAATATTTTTGAAATACCAAGCCCACGTGGTACCAAAATCCTGGATCCACACCTGTAGTGCAAAGTCTGAAAACAAAATTTCTTACCGAGAAAAATACAGTTTTTTTTATGACACGTTTGATCATGGATTAAGTACAACTCATACAATCGCAATACAAGTTGAGCGACACATTGGACATGTTGTGTACTTTTGAAGCCACTTATCAACGCAATCTATGTGGAAGACATGCCCGCAGCTCGTTTTGGCCACCTCTATCCCACTACACTAGTGATCAAGAACCCATCTAAGTAAATTGAGCAACGTTCTTCCATTCCCATATTGTTCGTATCATCGTCCAATGCATTTGTCTCAAAAGCTGCACTCAATGTATTCTTTTGGCTCATCATCGTCGAAGAACTCATCCTCGGAATCATCACTTAACGAATTATTCATTGACAGTGTTTTCTCTTCCTCTTCATCTTCACCGGAAAAATGATCTCCTTCGTCTTCATCAGCCAAAGTTTCATTCCACTTTCTATTAACTTGTATGAAAATTGTTATCGGGGTCTACCGCTTGTTGTGGCTTCGGTAAACTGAAACCTAGTGATAAGGATACTGGATATTTCTTGGGCTAATAATTTGGAATTTTCTTCAAAAAAGAGACCTGCTTGGAAAGCTTTCAAGAGAGCAAGCTTTTTTAGAGAAGCTGGGGATGACAAGTCCATGGGGTTGAAATTTGAAGCTCTGATCTCTGTAGTATTAGAATTAGTTGTATGACCGGCCTTCATGGCCTACAATTGGTTTTGTGATATCGCTAAAAACAACAAACACTAACCGGCTTTCAGATTTCGCAGGCCCTCAATCATTCTGTGATGAGACTAATTGGCTATTCTTGAATACTGGAACGGCTGAGATCGACATCGACTTCTTCGTTACGATAATCCATCTTTCTCTATGCTTTTGCCCGTAAAGCACAATGCATAGTATGGAGGCGTATATATAAGGAGGGTGATGGTACAGGCAGTACGAGCTAGTGATGAATGGGTTATCCAAATCCGAACAGGATTTGTATTTCTAAAATAGCAACAACAACAAAAACACACACACACACACACACACACACATATATATATATATATAAACTCGTGTTTCCAAATAAACAAAGAATTGGCTTAGCGACAAACTCAGTACGACCAACGGATACTAGTCTCTAACTCAATTTGGTATGAGAATACATCATCTAAGAAAAAAAAAGTTAATGTTGTCCAACGACCATGAGAAAATCAATTAAAGCAAATAGTACTACTACAATATGGTCAGTATCCAGTGAAAAACATAAGGTTTTAATTTTTCAATAGCAAGAAAAAAAATGCATAATTTCCAGCTTAAGGTACAACACCATGACGAACAACTTACAACGTAAAAATACTCTCCTAGAGCAACATGGTTTGCCGAAAAAGTAAGTGTTAATTAGTGACAAATTAATGCATGTGATTACATTGTTTTAAAAATTGCTAGCTGGGCGCTAGGCGCCACAGCAGGGCCTAGTTGGGGCCTAGAAATCGAGACATAATTACATCATAGGTCCATACCAAACTTACTGCAACAATAGTAAATTACTAAATATATATGATCAAATAAACTAAAAGTAATGATCACGTTACAAAATTAATTAAAAGTCAAAAGTTAAAAAAAAAATCAAATTCACTGTTATTTCAAAGTGGAGGGGAGAAGGGAAATACTTTAATAATTTGAGGGGAAGGGAAAATACTTAGGGTAATACTTTAATAACTTGAGGGGGGACGAAAAATAATTTAATAACTTGAGGGGAAAGGGAAATACTTGGGGTAATACTTTAATAACTTGAAGGGGAAAGTTGTCATTTTGAAAAGTGAAACCCTAAAGGCTAAAACTTAAACTCTCTCTCTCTCTCTCACAAAGTCACTCACAGACGCCTCGCTCTCTCCCTCTCTCTTTCACAGGCAACAGACGACGGGATCTCAGGCGACAAAGGCAAATCTCGAGGGCCTCTCTTTACAATCTCTCCCTCGCTCTCTCTTTCTCTCTTACTCAGTCACTCTCGCTCTCTCTTAATTTCTCTCATTCTCACTCTCTCTTTCTCTTCTTACATGTTCTCTCTTTCACACACCGGCGTTCTCCCTGCCGTCGTTTTGACTTTTGAGCCCTAATCAGCTGGGCATTAAGCAAAGCCTAGGCAACAATTTTTCGTGGTGGTGATTTTTTGTCGGCGTTTGGGGGGCGCTAGCCCGATTTTTCGAACACTGTGTGAGTATAAGTTCATCAACTTCACAAATATTTCCTGGACTACTAACTATATGGCTTGATAATCAATGTTCTAAAAATCGCTAGGCCAGCGCTAGGCGCCAAAGCAGGGCCTAGCTCCTAGGGGCCTAGTCGGGGCCTAGAAATCGAGAACATAATTACGCCATAGGCCCATACCAAATCTGCTGTAACAGTATTAAATAACTAAATATGTACAAATAAACTAAAAACAATGATCACATTTCAAGATTAAATTAAGATAAAAATTAAAAGTTAAAAATCAAAATCAAATTCAATATTATTTCAAAGTAGAGGGGAGAAGGAAAATATTTTAATAACTTGAGGGGACGAGTAGAAATACTTTAATAACATGAGGGAAAATACTTAGTAACTTGAATAACTAGGTTGTCAACTTGTCATTTTAAAAAGTATAAACCCTAAATGCTAAAACTTAAAAATTAAAATACTCCCTCACCTCTCGCTCTCTTTCACAGTAGCAAATGCAAAAGGTAAACAATTAAAATATTCCCTCACCTCTCGGCTCTCTCTCAGTAGTAAATGCAAAAGTTAAAAAATTAAAATACTCCCTCACCTCTTTCTCACAAAACAGCAGGGAAGGAGACCAGACGACCGCAGCAGCAGATCTGAGGCTTTTGTGGGGACGGCGATCATCTCTCTCTCGTTCCTGCTCTTTTTTTCTCTCTCAATCTCAATCTCAATCTCGCTCTCTCTTTCTCTTTCTCTCTCTCTCTCTCTCACACGACGACACATACTTCACCGGAACGGCTTGAGGAGAGAGAAGGCACGGCGGCGTGGCTTCGTCACTGCTTGATAAAGATTTCAGTCGTTTTGACTTTTTAAATCGGCCGAGCGTAGCGGGTGGCTAGCGGCCTAGGCAGCGATTTTCTCTTTGGCCAATTTTTTAGCCGATTTTGCCTAAATCGTGGCGTTTTGTGGCCGCCCAACGCCTAGGCGGCGCTTAGGCGGGCGTCTCAGGCGATTTTTCGAACACTTAAATGATAATTAATCTACCCTGTGTTCAGCTCAAGGAGTCATCTTTTTATATTGAAAAGTTAATGTGCTAATATATTATACACTGTTCAATTTTAGGTGATAAATTTTTTATCACTAAAAATTAAATTAAAAATACTATATACCAACTTCTATTATATTGTAAAGATAAGTAAATTTTGAATTAAAATTTAATTAAATTGATTTAAAAATAAAAAGAATACTATCTACTATAGAAAATATTTTTTACTTTGTGTATCATTATCCTTATAAATATTTCAGAAAATAACAATGAAAAGAAAATCAAAACACTTTGACCTTTATGGAATTGGTTAATCGTAATTTAGGGTCCACGGTTTACACACGTTCCCACTTTAGTACCCTAGGTCCCAATTTTTGCAACTTAGGATCTACTCCGTAATAATTAGAGCCGGCAAAATTAGCCCAGTTCAATGGATCGGTCCAATCAGTTCGATGTTTGCATGGGATAAAGTTTAATTTTTAGAGGCCCAAAAAAATGCGGGCCTTTTTGGCCCGATCCATTAGGTCCGACGGTTCAATTGGGCTTACATAAAAAAAGTCCAGGGCTTTTGGGCTAGGCCTGGCCCGCACTATTTTATTATTATTTATTTATTTTCACTCAAAAAATAATTCTAACTTCTTAAATAATTAAAGCAATAATTAAAGATCATTCTATTTTAAAGCTAACTAGAATGATCCAGTTAGCTTTATTATTTGATATTATAATTTATACATCCTGTAATGCAATCTCAGACATTGAAGCAACATGTTCCAATTTAATTATTATTTTATTGTTTAATTATTGCTTTAACTGACCAATAAAGTTAACTTCTTAAATAATTAAAGCCCCGGACCATTATAGTATCATATTTATTTCCATTTTAATTAATGTTTGATACGGTGATTGCATTATTTTACATTTAGTAGTTAGCAGTTAGGACAAACAATAAATCATAGTATTGCTTTTGCTTAGTAAGTAACTTAGAATTTAATTTGGCAATTGGCATCACCATTATTCCTTTTAGTTTATTTATTTTTTCAACAAGGGCTTTTTGGCCCGATGGGCTTTGATGGGTTGGGCCGGGCTTTACTTTTCTTTGGTCCTAGTAAAATTGGGCCCGGTCCAGCCCGGCCCGATATTAAGTGTTGGTCCGGTGAGCTTGCACTGGGCCGGCCCAGCCCAGTCCATTGCCAGCTCTAGTAATAATTAATCATGATCTAAAATATTACTGAGGGTATTTTTGTCTTTACCTGCCCACTCTCAAGTAACTAGCTAGGAGCTATGAAAACAAGTGGTCTTTCCATTGGGACTGCACATCAACTTCTAGGGGAACAACCTTATCCAAAAATTTGACTACTGCTGAATTCCATAACTTATGGAGTTAATGGCATAACATATACTCCCTCCGTTTCAAAAAGATTGACGTTTTAGAGTTGTGCACACATATTAAGAAATTTTATAAGTTGACAAATATACCCTTATTAAATATCTTTAATTTTTGTGCTAAGAGTAGTTGAAAAGATAAATTAGAAGGAGATAGCCATTGGGAGAAGATAAAGTATTTAATGAAAAGATGATCAATTATTGGAACTTGTGAGAAGACAAGGGTAAATTAGGCAAAATATGCATTGGAAACCTAAAATGACAATCTTTTTGAAACACATTTTTAGAGCTAAAACGACAAATATTTTGAAACAGAGGGAGTATAATTTTTTTTTCTGAGATCATGAATTGATATAATTGTAATAATAATGAAACAATTTTCTTTTGAGTACTAAAACTTTGTTGTTGATCATCTACGGAAAAATAATACTCCCTCCATTTCAATTAAAGAGTACATTTTTGACTTTTTGGGTTAACTTAATTAAAATTTGATCGACCAATGATTTACATAAATTTATTTATTTTTACAAGTTCATATAAGTTGTTATCCATAGTATTCTTAATGTAATTTTTAGTTAATGAGATTTTATTTCTGATAATATAATTAAAGTATGTTAAATTTTGATTTAATTTAATTATATTTTAACTTTTAAAAATAGAAAGTGAACTTTTTGGCCGGAACGGAGGGAGTAATACTAACAACAATAATAATTAGTAGAGAGCATAAGAAAATGATAAAACCTAAGACATCAGTTGAAAAGGATTGTTATTGTTCTGCAAAGATAATATTCCATGTAATACAGAAGTATGATGAGTAGAGTGAGAGGGGAAATTTGTTGAAAGAAGATTAAAACATGATACATGTGATACAGTAGTAGAAAAACTATGTTGCTACAATAATGGTGAAGCAAGTCATAGAAAGAGTGCTAGAATTGAGGTTGATTTGAAAGTATCTGTCTCCACCAATTAAGCACTTGATTTGTTCATTTTTCATAATATTAAACAATGCATTAATCAAAATTAGAAACAATTAATTTTTCTTTATACTTTGTGAGATCGATTGAAAGGAAGGTGAATCATTTGGATGTACTTACACACATAAATGACCATCCATTTAATTTGTATATAATATATAACATTTATTAATATAGCTCTTGATTTTTCAAAAATATCTTCAAAAATATGTTGAAAACATTTATTAATATAGCTCTTCATTTTTCAATGAAATTTAATATTCAATTATCTATTATTTCGAAAATTAATTATTCCTTAAATTATTTGAAATGTATAATTAATAATAATGTTTATTCATCAATTGAAATATATAAATTATCCTAGGGTATAAAATATATCAATACATTAATGAGTTTCATTCCAACGGTTAAACAGCTTTCAAAATGCACCAGCTGCAAGGTTTGAAATCATGCTCATGCATTTAAAATGCCACTGAACAATTGGATTGAGCTTATTCATTTGTTGACACATTTTACATTCTTAGATAGTCCAAATAAATCAAATAAAAAGAAATTAATTAAAAATGAAGAGGTTCTAAGCCCATTTACATTAACCTACTTCTTTCCATGTAAAATGAAGGACAAGACTCAAACTGTTCTTGAAAAAGAAAAGCTAAGGCTCAAAAACTTGCATGGGTGCCTAAGGTGACCAACTCCGCAAGCAAGGTGTGATCTCCAAGCCTAAGTGCCAACAAACTCTACCCAGCCTATAAGTGGCCAAGTTTGTATCCTTCATTTTCAACATCCCTTACAAGTCCAAGTCCATCATCAGTGGATTGTGAAGCCCCTCCTGCTAAGCCCAATGAAAAGACGATGCAAGACAAAAGAAATAGAGATTGTTGTCCCTTCTTGGATGATTCTTTCTGCTCGGATGAGGCCTTGATTAAAAGATTATTCCATAAAGCTGGCCTGCGGAAAATATGAGTGAGGCTCTCAATGAAAGTTCAATATTGGAAGAAGAGGTTGACACACGTGAACATGAAGTATCTCTCATGATCAACCAATTGCCATGCCACAAGCCCCTACTGAAGCTGTCCCTTCTGCTATGGATACCAAGCAGTATGATCCTGGACCTAATGATACTGGAGCTAGGTCGGACACAGTGCACACGCAGGCTGCGCCAGGCAAGAATACTGATCAATCAAGCCATATTGTAGTGGGCACTGAGCAAGTTAGCAATCCTCCCACTAAATTCTCGCATCGCGTCCCCAGTCCCCCTCCAGTGATCTTAGCAGCTTGGCGGTGTACCCCCGATTGGGAGCCATTGCCGAAGAAATCATTAAAGGCGCTAACTACTCATAAAAAGCACTAAATTCAAAATAATTTAAGAAATAAATAAAAAATTTCACAAAATAATTATAAATTTGATAAAATAGCTAAATAAAAATTTAAAAAAATCAAAATCACGCACCATGTCACACATTCACTAGTTTAAACCAAAACGTTAAGAACTTTGGATTACCTAATCTATAAATTATGACTATAATATCACTTGTCAAATAGCTCAGACAATATGCATGACACAAAAGGAAGTCATCAAACTCCCATAATTGGGGCTTCACAACAAATGAACTACATTGCTTTATATACAATGAGAGAATTAGATATATTCTGCAACTTCCCCACAGATCGACCAAATCACCTACCCTCTTCTTTCTCTCTCTCTCTCTCTCTCTCTCTCTCTCTCTCTCTCTCTACCTCCTGCAATGGCAAGCACTCCTAAAACCACCGTACCACTATCCTTACCTTTGAAAACTCGCATCAAGCTTTCCATCATTTCCACCTTAACGGACGCCCCTCTTCGCCTCAATGGCACCTTCTTTAATCGCCGCTTCATCAATTTCTTCAACATCAAGGCTTCTGCTAATCCAAATCCCGTTGACGGAGTTCAATCCGCTGATGTCACCGTAGATTCTTCACGAAAACTCTGGTTCCGTATCTATGTTCCTACTAAATCCATCACCAATGATCATGTTCATCTCCCCGTCATCGTGTTCTTCCATGGTGGCGGATTCGTCTACCTCAGTGCCGACAATTACACGTATGACGCCTTTTGCCGCCGGTTGACACCCAATGTGCCTGCGGTAGTTGTCTCGGTGGATTACCGCCTTGCTCCCGAACACCGCTATCCAGCGTGTTACAAGGACGGCTTCGATGTCCTCAAATTTCTCGATGAGGATAAGGGTATCCGCAAATTGTTGCCGGGAAATGCTGACCTGTCACGTTGCTTCCTTGCAGGAGACAGCGCCGGTGGCAATCTAGCTCACAATGTCGCCGTAAAAGCTTGCCAGTCCAAATTCCGACAACTCAAGGTACGTGACCATTTTTCTGTCATCTTATCCTTTACAGAAAACAGTTTATTGAACTAATTTTTTTAATCAAAATTTTAAGCTATATGGAGTGTTTTAATTAGACTAGAGATAAATCTCCAAATTGTCCTTTTAAATGCTTAGCTAATTAATTCAGTGATTATTGCTACAAACTTAGAGTGCATTATGATGAATGGTTTTTGCTTGTTTGACTTTTGTTTTGCATTGATTCTACAGTCTTTTTCTCTTTTATTTTTTTTCCATCTATAATAAAAATATTCAAAAATTACATAACAACAACATATTAAACAAATTTAATAATAATAGCTGATTTTCAAATTGTGCTTCAAGTGTAAGAGTTATCTCATTAATTAGATGTTGAGCTTTGATGACACACATTTAATAATTACTTGGGAGTTGATTTATTTGAATACGTAAAAATTAATAATTACTCGGGAGTTGATTTATTTGAATACGTAAAAATTAATAATTACTTGGGAGTTGATTTATTTGGATACATAAAAACAAGAGGTCGGCAAGTAGAAGTTGTACGGCTCCCGATGGGTGCAAGTGGAAGCAGTACGACTTCTACATGTGTACCTGTGGGCAAAGAACGTAGCGCTTAGTAGGGTGTGCAGAAGTTTTTTTTCAAAAGTTGATTCATTTGGATACGTAAAAACAAACACGTAGAGAGGTTGGCAAGTAGAAGTTGTACGGCTCCCAATGGGTGCAAGCGGAAGCAATATGACTTCTAGGTGTGCCTGCGGGTAGAGATCGTGGTGCTTAGTAGAGTGGGCAGAAGTTTTTTTTTTTCAAAACATGGACCAAACCGATAAACATTGGACCGAACAAGTACTCATGGTTTGGTTACAGTCCTAAATTTTAGGTAGAACCGGTCGATGGTTCCGTCCCGATTTTAAAACCTATATAACATTTTAAAAATTGGACTCGACCAATAGATATTATATGCATATAGTTATAAATATATAAGTAAATTAATATTTTTTTTAAAATTTGATTTCTAACCCTAAACATAAATAGTTTCACTTATAGTCTAATCTTTGTATAAAGTATTAGATTTTATTATTTATTTGTGGTGGTTTAATAGAAAAAAGAAGACCAGTGTTGTAAGACTCAAAAAATTGAAAGGGCTTAGCCTCTCATAACGGAAAATATGTAGGACTGGACCAATAGAACCGGGAGCAGAATATTAATTGGTTCTCAAACATCTTGATTTGATTCTGTTCTGAATTTTTTAAGAACCATAATATTGGTTCCGGTTATTATTCTCTCCCTCTCTCGTGCAAAAAAAGGACCGAACCGGATCGTGAACACCCTAGCACTAAGACAGTCAGAAATCGTACAACTCGCAATGTCGTGGTGCATATATATTTTGGGTTTCCTTATCTGTTTCGGACTCCATTTTGGCTTTGGCTCTGGGATGTATATGTGAGAGATTGAGTGATACATCTTTGAGAGATCGTGAGATTTAGTGGTTGGGTATAATCTTGTAATTCTCCTCATTCTCTTGTTCATCATATAGTGGACTCTTTGTCCATCGCCCATAGTCTTTTACTTTGAATCGAGTTAAATTCTACTCGGACGATTGAGTTTAGAAGAATTTTAATGTTCAGTAAGGGAAAAATAAATAAATTATTTAGATCTAAATATTATTAATTTAATTAAACGGGTGAGTTTGAAGAATTTAAAGCAAAGAATGATATTTCAAATTTTTATTTAGAACTTAGTAGTACTGCGTATCATTTACTTTCGTGGTAAGATTTTTGCGGTGACTAAAGGTAATTGGAGTGGTAGCTATACAACCTTTCTTCGGTGGGGAGGAACGGACAGAAGCCGAGATAAGACTCAAGGGGACGCCATTGGTGTCGATAAAGCGAACGGATTGGATGTGGAGGGCATTTCTACCGCCGGAACAAGGATTGAACCGCGATCACCAAGTTATCAATGTTTCGGGTCCAAATGCGATTGATTTATCGAGGTTGGAGTTCCCTGCCACTTTGGTGGTTATCGCCAGACATGACGCTTTACAAGACTGGCAAATGAGGTACTACGAGTGGCTCAAGCGGTCCGGTAAGGAAGCTTATTTAGTAGAGTATCCAAACATGTGTCATGCCTTCTATATTTTCCCGGAAGTTACTGAATCTGGAAAATTAATTTCGGATGTGGCGGACTTTATTCAGAAATGTTCCAACGTTGAATGATGGTCAGCTCAATAAGGAATGAAGGCCATCATATTAAGGTTCAGTCTGGACTGGAAAATGCTTGAAATTAAGTTGAAACAAATAATTTTCTTAAATTTGTATTGTTAATTAAAGCTATTCTGTAAAGGTATTGCAACAATTAGAATTTATATTCCTTGTTTTTTTTTTTTTGTACAAGTAAAATTATGATTTTTTTTTCAAACGCTACGACCGCAAGGATCAAACTCGTGCCCTATCAGTTATGAGGGACGATTCTCGGTACCACTCGGGCCTTTTGGTACACTTAATAAAAGAAATAAAAAATAAAAGAAAAAGAATGATAAATAAAAAATTAAAAAAAAAAGTTGTGATTGTAACGTCCAAGCGCTGGGAAAACTAGGAGAGGTTAGTGGGTAATAATTTGTCAATAACAAGTTCATGAGTTTTTGATTGATGGAATCTGAAAAGTTGGAGAGTATGTATACATATTGAGAATATTAGTGTAAAACAGAAAGTTCAATAAAATTAAATTCAGACACGAAAGGAGAGTTTGAATAGAGGTTTGCATTCGGGCGAGTACGGCTCTTAGAGGAAGGTAATGGATTTATTCGGTTCTTCGCGAAGACGCCATTGACGACGAGGTGAATCCATAGATACATATTTATTCTGTCCTCAAAAATAGTCTCACTGTTTATTTTAATTTGTCTCAATGGCGAGGAGGTAAGGAACTTTCTACTTAAATTTGCAATTGACCAAAAGTAGGTTGACCTTTTCATTATTTTGGCCTTTTAAAAATCTAGATATAGTCATTTTTGTCTTCGAAGATCATTTGTGTACTAGTTCTAATGCTATTAGTGAGTTTTGGGAAACAGATTTTTAGAGCCCGTTTGTTCACGCTTTTTGGTCAAAATACAGAGTTAAAACATAGCTTATTTTTTAACTTAGCGTTTTAATGCTGCGGTAGAAAAAACTGTGTATTCAAAACGCACTTGCTTTTTAAAACGCTGAACCCAATTCATATATTTTGGATGATAAAAATTATACTCCCTCCGTCCCTAAATTATTGTCTTCCTTTCCTTTTTCGTCTGTCCTAAAATAATTGTCTTGTTTGAAACTTTCTTTTTTAGAACATCACTTTTACTATTTTACCCTTACTTTTTCTTCCTACTTTAATTATGGGCCACATACACATGGGCATTAAAGGAAATAACACACTTTTTTAATACTATTCCAATATTAATAATCAAGTCAATTGAATTTTCTTAATCCGTGTGCCGGATCAACCCAGACAATAATTTAGGGACGAAAGGAGTATTACAAAGTCAATTGATGATGGCCAAGGAAATGTAGCTCAAATTATACAAAATTCGGGTCAAACAAGATAATAATTAAGGAACAGAGATCCGGCACACGGATTAAGAAAAAATAATTGACTTGATTATTAATATTGGTATAATGTGTAATTTTTTTTAATGTCCATATGTATGTGGTCCATAATTAAAGTAGGGGAAAAAGTAAGGATAAAATGATAAAAGTGATGTTCTAAAAAAGAAAGTTTTCAAATAAGACAATTATTTTGGGAATGACAAAAAAAAAAAAGACAATAATTTAGGAACAGAGGGAGTATTACTTCCTTGCATCTCGTTAGGAGTATAAATGAGTCGGATTGAGCCGAGTAGCGGATTACCAAACTCGACTCTGACTCAGCTAAAAATTTAAAACTTAAGTTCACGTTCGGTTCTTTTTATTTTTACATATTTCAGGTTTGGCTTGGTAGAAATACCGAACTTGAGCTTTAGCCTACACTTAAGCTTGACTCGAAATATGAATGAACTAGGCTGAAAAATACTACGGTGCAAGAATTAAGGCAAGAGCAAAAAGATTTTATAAAATGGATCTGGGTTTTACAAAAAAAAAAAAAGAAGGGAATTAGTAGTCGTGATTGATTGATTAATTGAACAATTTTCGATATCAATTTTGATACTACCCCGTCTCAAAATAATTGTCGTTTTAACAAAAAAATTTGTCTCAAAATAATTATCGTTATAGAATTTCAAGAAACATTTATTTATATTCTACCAAAATACCTCATTTACTACCCACATTAATTAGGGTTATTAAGATGAAAAAAAAACCTTTGTAATTTATCTATAATAAATGAACATAAATAAGGATAGATCAGTCTTTATGTAAGTTTTTTTAGTCTGTATTCAAATTGTTAAAATAATAATTATTTTGAGATGAGAATTGTATTTACTAAATATCAGCAATTGATGGTGTAACAAAAATCATATAAACATTTTTTTAGCCATTAGATATTATGAGCCTGACCCAATTCAAGTTAGACTCATTAAGAGTACAAGGCTCGCGAGCCAATCGGTCCTCCCAAGCCCATAATTTTAAGATTTGATTCAATTTAAGAAAATAAACTTATTTTTTAAACTTGAATTGACTTATTTTCTTAAATGAATTCGAACCGAGACAAACTTTACCTAATAAAAAATGGTCAAATCCAAATAAATTGGTTCAATTTACAGTCCTACCTCTCATTGATGAGTTGACTCATACGGGCCATAAATTTCATCAATCGCACCTAAAAACCAAATTATGGAGGTTTCCAATAGGAAAAATTGAGAATGTAACGCAGACATAGGTTGTAACTGCCCAACTCCCCACCAATCCTTTCATTAAATTCCCAACCGATTCCCACCAATCCCTTTTACTCACTCCGTCATAAATTAAACGTACCATATTGTATAAGGTTTAAATTTGAACCACCGAAGAACAAAACTAAATTGAATCGGAACAAATTGAGCGATTTGGTTTGATTTTAGACTAAGGTGGTTAGGTTACGATTTAAAAATTTTATAAACTGGTCGGTTCAATTTATAGTTTTAGGGGTCAAACCAAACAAAACTAAATATATATATATATATATATATATAGTATTCTTGTTATTAATAGTTATTTAATTTGTTTTGCAAATTTTGAACCGTTGGCTGAGATCTAAAAAATCGTAAGAGTAAAAATAGTAATCTCACGCCTTTGTCTCTCAGCCCTCTCACTTTTTCTCTCACCTCAACGTAATGTCACACCTCACCATTAGTCCGTCATTGTCCCTCTCACCTCGCCGACGCTCTCTTCTTTTACCTCTGTAACATTCTTTCTCACACCTCACAGAACCAAAATTTTATTTCAACGTCTCTCTAACTACCTTAACAAAATTAGCCTCAAATTTCTTATTCTTTTTTAATATTTGAAAATTGACTTTATCTTCTTCCTTTTCAATTAATATCTTTTCAGTGGTTCTGAAAAAATAATTAATCAAAAAATAAATTTTTTTGAATCATAAAACCGAATGATTCGGTTCAGTTTTGAGGCTCAGGCGGTTCGGTTTGAAAAAAATGAAACTAAGAAACGGTTTGGTTCGTAATTTTGGTAAAAACCGAACTAAATCGAACCATTTATACCCTTAATATTGTATTCATTTTTCAAGTTTTAGAAAGATTATAAATCAAATACTAGAATGTTCTTTCAGTAGGGCTAAATAGGTCAATTTGAACTGGAGCAAAAACATTTAATTATTGATCCATAAATTTCATAAAGAAAATATCATTGCTTCTTAAATCAATTAAAAAATACATTTTCACCTTTTACATATTTATTGTTTATGAAAAATGGTCCAATTTTTAATAAAGGGTACATTAGGTAAACACTTTTATTTTCTTAGATATTACAAAAGTACTCTCGTTGATGAGATTCGGTTCAAATTAATCAATCAAGATTTAATGATGTTTTTATTAAAGATAAATCTAATGGCCCCAAAATGGAATATAAAAAAATCGCTGGATGTAATTAATTAGCCATTAATGAGATCAATTGGATGATGAAAGTTACTGTTTTGTCCCTATTAAGATTTGAATTTAAATTTAAGGGTAACGTGGTAATGTAATTTACATCAAGTCTCTTAGAGCCCGTTTGTTCACGCGTTTTGGTCAAAACGCAGGGTTAAAATGCACCTTATTACTTAACTTAGCGTTTCAATGCTGCGGTAGAAAACGCTGCGTTTTCAAAACGCAGCTGCGTTTTAAAATGCTAGAATTCCTAGCTTTTTCTCAAAATGTAGATTTTAAAACGCAGTAGGGAATAAAAAGCAGTGTTTTGACATAATATCTCAAACGCATTTATAAAGAAAAAAGCCGCGTTTTAAATAATCTGCGTTTTAGAAACGCTGCGTTTTTAAAACGCTGCACCAAACGGGCTCTTAGTCATTAAAAAGGTCATATGATGCTTAAAATTTGAATTCAGATTTAAGGATAACTTGGTAGTGTAAATTGTAAAATTACTTCAAGTTTCTTAAAATTAATGATAAAATTTACTTAATTATTTATTTTGCACATCTCAATTCGGGTCATTTAGCAACACTCCTTTATTAATTATAAATAAATAAAAAATTTTAACCTATTATTTTGGATAAAAATTTACTCCCTCCGTTTTAAAAAGATTGACGTTTTAGAGTTGTGCACACATATTAAGAAATTTTATAAGTTGACAAATATACCCTTATTAAATATCTTTAATTTTTGTGCTAGGAGTAGTTGAAAAGATAAATTAGAAGGAGATAGTCATTGGGAGAAGATAAATTATTTAATGAAAAGATAATTAATTATTGAAACTTGTGAGAAGACAAGGGTAAATTAGGTAAAATATGTATTGAAAACCTAAAACGACAATCTTTTTGAAACAAATTTTTAGCTAAAACGCTAAATATTTTGAAAGAGAGGGAGTAAAAAATGTCATCTTATTCCGTGTATCGGTAGACTGAATCATAACGGAGTGAAACTTTGTCATATAAATCAGTATCGTGTCGTATCCCAATTTGATACCATTGAATTATTTTAATAAGGGATTTAAGGAAAATTGTATAATTAGAAAAGAAGGAGAAGGGAGGGAGTCCTATTACACTACAGCACCACTCTCCTCACCTTGTAGAACTCGCTCACCCTGAAACCAATTATGGAGGTAACTCCCAAACCTACAGCACCACTCTCCTTACCTTGGAGAACTCGCCTTGCCATCTCCATCATCCAAACTGTAACCGACGCCTCTTGTCGCAGCAACGGCACCATTAACCGCCGCCTCCTCAGTTTCTTCGATATCAAGTCTACTCCTAATCCTAATCCCGTTAACGGCGTCAAATCCGCTGACGTCACCGTCGATCCATCTAGAAACCTCTGGTTCCGTATCTACATCCCTACTCAATTCACCGATGATCGTCTCCCGATCATTGTCTTCTTCCACGGCGGCGGATTCGTCTACCTTAGCCCCAATGCGTTCGTTTATGATGCCGTTTGCCGCCGATTCGCTCGCAAAGTGCCTGCCGTTGTCATCTCCGTGAATTACCGTCTTGCTCCTGAGCACCGGTACCCGGCGCAGTACCAAGATGGATTCGATGTCCTCAAATTTCTCGACGAGGACGAGAATATCAACAAATTATTGCCAGAAAATGCTGATCTGTCGCGATGCTTCCTTGCCGGCGACAGCGCCGGCGGCAATCTAGCTCACCATGTCGCCGTAAAAGCTTGCCAGTCCGAATTCGGACGACTGAAGGCATGTGATTGCTTTTTTGTCATTTACTATATCACAATTTTTCTGAAGTGCATATATATACAACTTTTCTATAATAAAGTAATAAATCGCACATGTTAATCCTGCCCCAGTCTAATCGCTGAGTGATTATCTTTAGATCTGCTTTTATAATTTGTGTTCATAAATGATACTATCTCCTGTGATTAATTAAAGGTAGTTGGGGTGGTGGCTATACAACCTTTCTTCGGTGGAGAGGAGCGAACGGAGGCGGAAGAAAGACTGAAAGGTTCACCATTGGTGTCGACGAAGAGGACAGATTTTGTGTGGAAGGCATTTCTGCCGCAAGGAGAAGGATTGAACCGGGACCACGAAGTCATCAACGTTAGTGGTCCAAATGCGATTGATATATCGAGCTTGGATTTTCCTGCCACATTTGTGATTATTGCCGGCCACGACGCTCTACAAGACTGGCAAAGGAGATACTTCGAGTGGCTCAAGAGGTCCGGCAAAGAAGCCTACTTGGTTGAGTATCCAAACATGTGTCATGCTTTCTATATCTTTCCTGAATTGCCTGAATCTGCAAAATTGATCCAAGAGGTGGCCAACTTTATTCACAACTCCTGTTCATAGGTCTCAAGGGTCGTCTACAAGTTTGGGGAAATTAGTGCAACAACTTGTTTGAAGCAAATTGATCGCTTCTATTGGAACCAATCTTATTTAGATATCATCTTTAATTCCTTGTTTGAAGTAAGTTGATCATCAGGGTGCCTCCTTCTATTCAAACAGTGGGTGGAATCAGTTTTAAATTCTCAAGACTCTGTCTGAGTATTTACTAAATACCAAATGAATAGCATGCAGCAAGTTTTGTAAACAGAGATTTATTGAAATAATTACTCTTATGCAAACTGCCTTGGCACCTTTAATCATATACTTAAAGGCCAAAATGGTCATATTTAACTTTTCGCATTTTTACAATGTGGTCACTCTAGAAATGAAATTTTGACTGTTCTCACTCATGCAGTCAATCTCTTTTTTGAAATGTGATCACATGGTGGGCGCAACCGTTAATTTCTTAATGGAAAATTTAGTCATGTGAAATGATGACGTGGAATTAAGTGGCCTTTTTCAATAGTTTAAATTGATTAACTTTATGAAAAAAAAAAAGGGATAGTGACATTGTAAGTCCCTTGACTATGGCTGATTCCACCATTAGTCCCTTAACAAATTTTTTTCATATTTTTGTCCCTTGACTATGAAAATCAGACACGGTTGGTCCTTTTGGTGGATGCCGTTAGTATTTTCCCGTTAAGTCTATCACGTGCCTCTCACATGACTTTGGTTAAGGGCATTGTTGGAATTTCAACTTGATGTTCAACCACACCAACACCCACACACTCTCTCTCTATCTCTCTCTCTCTCTCTCTCACAGACACACACAAACACACAAACCACCAACCACCAACCTACACACACACACACACAGAGTACACCGAGCAGCTGTTCCTCACTCTCGAAGAAAACGACAACCCAACTAAACCCAACTCAAGAAAATCCAAACCCAGCAACCTGTTTGGGAAAATGCAAGCTGAAAGTTGGTAGCTTTTAGAGAGAATTAATCGCTCTATACACAATTGAGAGAGAGACTGAGAGAGAGAGAGAGAGTTTCCACACACACAGTAGCTGTTCATCACTATCGGAAAACAACCCAAGAAAATGTAAATGTCACCAACCTGTTTGTGGAAATGCTAAGCTGAAAGTTGGCATTTTTTATGAGAAGTCATTAAAATTTATAGAGAGAAATTAAAAGAGGTTCTATGATGCTGTGCTCAAAAAGCACAATTGGATTGCTTCTAATTCTCTCTCCATAATCTTCCTTGTTATCACAGTTTCTACTTTGTAAACTGTTTGTGGCCGGATGGCAAGCTGAGGTTTGGTGTCTTTTAGAGAGAGAAATTTTTAACACAGTTTTAGAGATATAGAGAGAGAGAGAGAGAGAGAGAGAGAGAGAGAGAGAGAATGAGTTTCTTTTGATGTTTTCTTAAAACAAGAAATGGCTCATTCCAAGTCACTCTCCATAATCATTCTTGTTTTCGCACTTTCGACTTTACAAACTGTCTGTGGAAATGCCGAGGTGAGAGTTCTCATGGAGGTGAAGGCCTCTTTGGACCAGAAAACAAGTACTTGACTTCATGGACCAGTAACGGCGACCCGTGTAGCGGCTCTTTCCTGGGGGTGGCTTGTAATGAGCACCTTAAAGTGGCTAACATTTCGTTACAAGGCAAAGGACTCACCGGCATGGTCCCGGCGGCAGTGGCTGGATTGAAGTGTTTATCTGGTCTGTACTTGCATTATAATTCTTTGTCTGGAGAGATACCTAAAGAGATTTCAAATTTGACTGAGTTGACTGATCTGTATCTCAATGTGAATAGTCTCTCTGGTTCTATACCTCCTGAGATTGGGAGCATGGCCAGTCTCCAAGGTTAGTATTCATTCATTCATACTGGGAAAAAGATCACATGTTGCTTGAAGAATCATGGTTTCTATTTTCTTGAGCAGTTGTTAACTAAATAGCAAATGGGAAGAATCATGGTTTCATAAATTTATTGAATTCAGTCAATCTAATCGAGCAATCTGCGATTCAATCTGGGCAAAGCTTTTGGATTGTGTTCTATACCAAATTCAGCTTATATAAATATATAAATTTGTTTCTTTTTCAGTCCTGGAGCTATGTTGTAACCTGTTAGATGGGAGCATTCCTACAGAAATTGGGTTCTTAAAGAAGCTAAATGTTCTAGCTCTACAGTATAATGGATTAACGGAGAGAGAGAGAGATAGAGAGAGAGAGAGATAGAGAGAGAGAGAGAGATAGAGATAGAGAGAGTGTGTGTTTGTGTGTGGTAGGTTGGTGGTTGGTGGTTTGTATGTTTGTGTGTCTGTGAGAGAGAGAGATAGAGAGAGAGAGTGGGTGTGGGTGTGGGTGTTGTTGAAGATGAAGTTGAAATTCCAACAATGCCCTTAACCAAAGTCATGTGAGAGGCACGTGATAGACTTAACGGGAAAATACTAACGGCATCCACGAAAAGGACCAACCGTGTCTGATTTTCATAGTCAAGGGACAAAAATATGAAAAAAATTTGTTAAGGGACTAATGGTGGAATCAGCCATAGTCAAGGGACTTCCAATGTCATTATCCCAAAAAAAAATTAGGCATAAATCGCAATTCGGTCACCCTACTTTAACAAAAAATTTATTACGCTCACCTTACAATTAAATTTCACGTTAATCACTCCATCCAGATTTTTGGATGAAAAATTTACTATTTTCATCATTCCATCCTGATTTTTGAATAAAAAGTTTAAAATTATCCTAAAAACCCGAAAATGTCATTACTAAAATATTAAAATTCATTGCAACCAAGAACAAACAAAAACCTAAAAATTGAGCAACTAAGGAAAAAGATTAATATTTAATTATCCTAAAAACTCGAAAATGTCATTACTAAAGCATTAATATTTAATCTATTACTAATTCTAATTAAATTAACATTAATATTTAATATTATAACTGCATTGAGATAAATGACTAATACTTTTAATTAGATTAAGATAAAAATTTGTTATAATTAAATTTCTTAGGAATTTTCTATAATACCCTTAAAAATGGCATGTACCACATGATTGACTTAACCGATTTTTTCTAGTGATGTCATTAACCCTTATTTAAATATCGATAATTACTTAATTTATAATAATATTTTAAGCTTACTTTATTCTACAATAATAACTATCTTCTGATAATAATTTAATGCATTTGTTTAATATAATTAGTTTTATATATATATATATATATATATATATAAAAGTCAAGCTAAAGAATTTATAGATTTAGAAAAGACCAACATAATCTTTTATTAATTTTGATTAAGAATTCTGATAAGTTAACCTAATTTTGTTTAATATTTTTAAGAATTAGTATGAAATTATGTTATTTTATTATATTTGAAATAACTTATTTAACTGATTTGATTATTTTAAATATTTTATATACAAAATTTTATACTATTATTCTTAATGCATTTTCTGTTAAAGTAGGATGACTAACTAGCAATTTAAGCCATCAAAATATTATAAGATAAAGGGCATTTTGGTCTTTTTGCAGCCCTCCATCCAGCAAAACTAACGGAAGTCAAGCGCAGTGAGCTTATTGACTCAACATGCCAAGTATAGTGATGAAATTGAGAAAAAAATTGTAGAGTGAGCTTAATGAATTTTTTGTTAAAATAGGGTGATCAAATTAGGATTTAAGCCAAAAAATTATCAAAAAAAGAGAAAGGAAATTTTAAGAAGAAAAATTAACTTTAAAAATTTTGTAAAATTAAAGTTGACAAAGAAAAGAAAAGAAAAAAAAAAAAACATGAAAGAGAGACAATTTCAATCATAAACGTAGCCGGTCACCACATCCATGGAGACAATTTCAATCACAATTCACAAATCACAACCATAATCACTTAGCCGGTCACCACATCCATCCCGGGGAAATATGATTTTTGTTTGTTGTTATTTTTAGATTTAAGTGTACAAAATTGACATTTTAGAACGCTGATGTTATCTGAACTGGATGTCGTTACTGTCTACTGTAGACTGTTAAATGAGATTAGAGGGATGAAGTTGTACAAATTAAAAGTTGGGTTAATTACATCATTAGTCTCTCGACTATGAAATATTCCACCAGTAGTTTCTTAATAAATTTTTTTCAAATTTTAGTCTCTAGAGTATCAAAAAGTCACGCGGTTAGTCCCTTTGATGAATGCCGTTAGAAAGATTCTGGTAAGTCACACCATTTTTTAAGGGTTATTACGAAAAATTCATAATAAATAGTTAAACAATACAAAAATTACAAACACACCCACACATATACTCTCTCTCTCTCGCATAGACACCCACACACACACATATCCACTGATCACTCTTCTTCAAACCTTAATCTTCTAATTCCGATCATCTTTTATGGCGCCGTCGTCTCCAACCGATACGAAGGACAACCCCTTCCCTCGCAGTTGTCAACCTCTTCTCCGGTGTCGTCGTCTCTCACAGGGGATCGAGAAGAACTGGGGGTTGTGGTTGTGGGTTGGGTTGGGTGAACTGAAAATACTCTCTCGACTTCCGGCCAAATCTCTACGCTTCAAGTTCGTTTCAAAACCTTGGAGAACCCTAAAAACTGTGTGTGTGATAAAAATCAAAGTTGTACAACCAGATCAAGTTCTTTATGGGTTGATTAATTTCGATGAAAGATCAAAGATGAAATTTTGAAGACAATATATTTCATTTCGATTTACAACCGATGACCACCTGTAAAACCACCTCCGATGAGTGATACTGGCTTAAGTTTCGATTTGCCATCGGATTAGAGCTTTAGCACTAGGTTTCATTTTGATTTACAACCAGATCAAGTTCTTTATGGGTTGATTAATTTCGATTTCCCGTCGAATCGAAGCTTAGAAATTGTGTTTAGTTCGATTTCCAGAACGGTGTCGAAAGAATGAAGTGATGGCCTCGATTCTGAAGTCCTTTCGTTCTCCTTTCACTCACGACTTTAATTAGAGATTCATAGGATAATGTTGCAACAAATCAGAGTGAGGCTCAACAATGGAGAGAAGGTGTAGAGTGAGTGATATGAAATAAAAAATTAAAAAAAATGGTAGAGATGGGGGGGGGGCTGTTGGACGGCCATATATGAATAGGGTGGGATGCTGCTGGTTAGAGGGTGAGGAACAAGAAAGAAGAAAATGATGGTGAGGTTGATTAGGTCAGTGGGGATTGGATGACGGAAAAGAGGGTTTCGAGGAGGCGAGTCAGGGCTTGTTCGATTTTGGAATGAGGGATAGCGGGGAAGTATTCTTCGAGGAAGACGGTGATATTGAGCTTGAGATTGAGAGGGATGTCTTTGCGGAGGATGGATAAGAGGTTTGAAGAATTGGGGATTAGGGTTTGAAGAACTAGTGAAGAAGATAATAATTGAAATTCTAATTTTGCCCTTACTTAAATGCACGTGGGAGGCACATAATTCACTTAACGAAATCTTTCTAATGGCATCCATTAAAAGGACTAGCCGCGTGACTTTTCTGTACTCTAGGGACTAAAATTTTTTAAAAATTATTAAGGGACTACTGGTAGAATAGCCCATAGTCGAGGGACTAATGGTGTAATTAACCCTTAAAAGTTTAAGATATTAACGGAAAGTTTAATGTATTTAAAATAAATATGTTTAGAAAAATACTCATGATTTTTACCGATTAGTAGTTTAGAAATTAGTGATTGCATTGAAGAAATCAGTTTAGAAATTAGTGATTGAAGAAATCAGTGTGTATATTGTAAATAAAACTTATAAAATGATTATAAGAAATTAGTATTCAACTTGATTGTCGACCTCCAAGAGGCCGACCTACGTGATAAGCCAAACTGGGTGACACGTCGAACAAGATAGGCTATATTGCCCCTGTGCCGACCTGTGAGCAGGCGAGTCGAAGAGGAGTATACCTTGAACATAAATTGATAAAGTATGACCACGTGGACCCAACTTGTTGATTAATGAGATGTGACAGCTCGTCGTCTTACGTGTACCTATCCTGTCGACTCTCTGAGTCAAGATATTAGTGGCCCTTACCTACTTTCGACTCTGCACAAAAACTACTCATTATCGACTATATGATCGGTGAATAGTAAACCTGACACAAGGAAAGCTCCAACTTGTCCATTAGCAAGTGCAACGTCTACTCTCACCCTCATTCTTGCTTTCTAGGTTATTTTGGCTATAAATACTAAGATAAGACATTCATTTCTCTAGACACTTATTTATGCACAGCGTACTTATTGCTCTCTAACAATCAAGATTTCCTTCATTCTCCTTTTTAATACAAAACTGATCTCCTTCAAGGCCCACCTGGGTTAGCATCTCCTATCCTTGCCCGTTTGAGAGCACTTGTTGGTGATTAATCTCATCTCACAGCGAAAGATTTGAGTCGGGGAAATCCATGACTCACTCACGGTTTCTCCTTATAATTTTCAAGACAGAATACAAGTCAAATATCTAGTTGTAATCAACCACCCATTCGTGAAATTTCGACAAGATCACTGTTTTTGGCATGATGGGGTGGATATATGAATGTATCCAAATTTATTTAGAAAAAGGTTTGGTTTTCTTTTTCCTTTTTTTTTTTTTCATTCGTTACCCAAACAATTGAATTAAGTGAATTATTTTCGTAACTGTTGTAACTTCGGATCGACACGTATAGAAGACGTAGAAAGATAGCAACAAATTACAGAATAGAAATAAAAGCCTAATACAACCGAAAACTATGAGATCTCACCAAGATGCTCAAAATAGTACAAATAGGTGGGGGTAACATTTGATCTAAAACCTATAGGAAATAACAAAGTATTACAAACAAGTAAAACACAGATAAAAGAACGAGACCCTTCAGATCTGCAACAATCAAACAATGTTAGTATGAACAGATATCATGGTAGAGCTCAAAAACCACAAGCAATAAACCAGTTGTAGCCTTCCTGGCCATTCAAACAACCGGAACTAGGGTCACTAGGCTCAGACCACCCATACTCACGCATTGTCCACCGGAGAACCAACTAAGGAACCACAACACTTGACCCAAAGGAAAACCCTAGATGTCCATTACCTCTCATAGCCACTCAACACTACAGCTGTCAAAATTGGCTTAACCCGCCGGCCCAGCCCATCCTGCAATCTAAAAGAGGCGAGTTGGGTTAATGAAATTCAATCCTGTTTAGGAGCGGATCAAATGGGTTGGGACCGCGCGGGTCAGGGGTTGAAGTCGATTGGCGTGGGTTGGACACGGACAAACCCGCCAATTTAATATTTTTCACTTTTATGTTGTTTTTTTTATTGGATCTCTTTGTTTATGTTGTATAGATTTATTTTGAATCTTAAGAAATGTAGTTATATTTCACCATATTAATACTTTTTAAAACCACATTTTTTTTGGTGAGTTGGCCCGCTCTAACCCGTAACCCAAGATGAGTTGGGTTGGGTTAAGCTGAGTATTTGCAATCCCGATATTTTGGCGGGTTAGCCCGCCCCGTCAAAGGCTATGTTTGGCTATTCAATGTCAAGCTTTAGAATTGTAATTGGATAAACAAATTAAGCTCCACGGAATTTATATTGTTCTTCCAATTTTAATTTCAAGATTCGAATTAAGTATCCAAACATAGCAAAAATGTAATTTATCTTGGTGAAAAAGATGACTAAAATGAGAATACCACATCAGCATGAAATTCAATGAGGTTATCTACGTGAGCGCTTATGTGAACAACCCCAATGGTTAGCTTTAACATATAGGCAAATGATATTACGACTTACGAGCTAGCTTGAGCTTGTGATATTCCTACAAATTTTAATGTTATTAGATGATTTTAATATAAATCTCGATTCTTAAATATTGTTAATTAAGTCTGTGATGATTTGGAATGTCTATGTCATTACTGTGAAAGGACAAATTTGATGTGATAATGTAGAGATCTAAGTAAATTTGATCTAACGATATGAATGTCAGATATAATTATCACAAACTCGAACTCGTAATATTAGACTTCTACATATTATGATTATTATCATGCAATAGGTTAAAGTGAAAATCATGTATAAGAACACATCACTACTCATTCCATGTTAATATTAATTTGTCTTCATGCATGAGATTATATAATATATATATATATATATATATATATATATATATATATATATAATTTGTGTTTATATTAAGCAAGTAAACATTCTTAAAAACAAAAAAAAACATTGATGGAGCATCTATTACATGCAATAACATGTCAAAAAGAAAAAGAAAAAAAGAGCATAAACTGCAAGAACTTCATAGGCAATTGGAAACAAAAAAGAAGGATTCATATATATATATATATATATATATATATATATATATATATATATATACCCACCCACCAGATGAATAGTTTTTCAAAGGGAAATATATATATAATTGGCCTGTAAGTTACAAGGAAATGATATATAGTGCGTAAGATCCAAAGTGTTGGATTCAGTATACCGTACCAAATTTGTAAGTAGTACACTGATTTTCTTTTAATTTATATGAGTTGGGTTAATCAGGTAATTAATTAGTACACTGTTCATCATATAGAAAGAGATGAGATGAGATGCGGAAGCATGCGGATGTCGAGGTTGAGGTCGAAGTCGAGAGAGAAGGAGACACAAAATGTGAAGGAGATCAATTCAAACTGTCGAGGAGGCCGTGTTTAATTTAGCGTTTGTTGGAAAAATAATTAATTAAAAAAAAGGGTGTCCTTGCATTACCATATACTCCTTCTATCCTATATAGCAAAGCTTCAAGTTTAAATTCACTAGCAAATACCCTATGTTTCCCATGACGATCAATCAAATCTACGTACGAATCTCAATGTTGTAATCCCCATAATACAGTAACCGGCTATACCCGAAAAATGAGCTATAAAAAGTAATAAGGGTGGAAGAAGAAGAACTGAACTACCATACCAATAATGGAAACTTAAAACATAACTATCAACAACTGAACAATCTGCCTTGATATGATGTGACCGTTTAACCCATACTTTTTGCAATTAGCCCATATGGTATGGGTCCTTAAATGCAGTTAGTTCTATTGGAATTTGTGGTCTCAATTATCTACATGCCGTGCACATGATACGTTCGTTGATTTCTTGGTTAGTGAGTGAGGATTGATTACGTTCCCAATAGTGGCAATATTTGCCCATATCCAAATGTCCGCCCAGTCAACCCACGAAATATTGGGTATGTACGCATATAAAATTATTAACGGGCATAAATAGGCATGATCATTTAAAATCACTAATTTTTGTAGGCGTATATGGGCTTAAGTGGGCGCCCATCTAACTCATATATAGACATTAACGGTGATACATGTTTGGCCTGAAACATGTATAGTATTTAGCTGCTCAGTTAGTTATGCCAGTACCAGTGCACTCCAACTTAATCATCCCCAGACTAATTTAAAGGAACAAGATCAATGGTCTTTTGAATTTTGATGATGAGATCGATCGCAAAGGGTTATGTGGAAATCTCTACCACTAACCACAAGCCTATATATGTCTAAGATCAAAGGTAATGATGGACAAGTTGAAGTCCACGTAGCTTTTGAGTAAGCATTTTGCTTGCTTTAATTTGATTGATTACTTGTGGCTTATCAGTATAAAAATTTAACGTGAATTAATTTTTTCAAAAAATTTGAAACACGTTAGTTATAGTGCTTTTAGTACAATTTACATATTTTATAGTTTTGTTTTCTCAAACTAAGGAAAATATGTTAAATATCAATATAAAATTGGTCAAATTTTGAAATAAGTTAAAAAATATAACTAAACGAAGGTATACTATGAATCCCGTTATCTAGGAGCCAGTGTGACGGTATATTTATATTATATAGTTTAACTTTTAGTTGTTAAGTGGTAAATTTTTATAATGTTAATTTTTATTTTAATGAGTAAATGGGCGCCCATAGTTCATTTAAGGCTCGTCCATTTATACCCGTATAATTAATTAGACACTCATTTGTCCGTCTATTTGAACTCATCAATCACATGAACACTGTCCATACCCACTCAGTCTACCCGTTTGGCACCTCTAGCCCCCATAAAGATTCGGTGTTGAAAAGACTTAATTTGGTAGGAAATGGACAAGTTCCTCTCCCCCAGACTACTCATAAAATGCTTGGTAGGTAATTTGGTAGGAAATGGACAAGTTCCTCTCCCCCGTATAATCTACTACTCAGTTCGTTCTTAAATAATCGTCAGACTTGATTGGGTTAAGAATTCTATTTTAAAACACTTGTACATGTGGTCATAATTAAAATTAAAAAAAAAAAAAAAAAGAGTAAAAATAGGGGTAAAAAAATGAAATTTTTTTTTAGAAACATGACAATCTTTTTGTAATGAACAAAAAAGAAAAGTAAACTAATTATTTAGAATCCAAGGGAGTATAAGTTAAATTCCTTAATTTTTATTGAATTTTTTATTTTATTTTAGGACAGACGGAGTACTTATTAATGATTAGGGTAAATAACTTATATGATAGTCTACAGGCTAACTTAATTTTTGTAAAAAACTAAGAAAAAATTACGGCCTCGCCAATTGACATAGTAACTCCCACACATGCATCCGTATAACAAGTTTTAAACGAAAAAAAAATATTTTGAAAAAAGAAATAATTGAAAAAAAAAATCACAATGTCTAAGAATCTCAAACATTTGTATCCCTCCATTCAACAAATAATTTTCCTAATTACCTACAATTGATAGTTATATATCTCTTAATTATTAAGCTTTTCAAATGTAAATTCTTTGAGTGGAATGGAGGGAGTAAATCCTAAGACACCATTCTGCTCAGTATATAGTATATTGTCGTCTATCCACATGAAAGTACTATAAGAGGATTTCTCAATTAAAAACAGTTGGGGTGGAAAATACCTAGCAAGATAATTTTTAGCATATCGAGTACGGCAACTATTTGATGCAGTGCAGGTGAGGCGCTCGCGAACAATTAGCCATTGATGCAACTCTCAAACGACTGGATATGGATGCGTGTGGAAACTAAATTACACATACAATTGTATTAATAACAAGAATCTGAAAATGAGAAAAGTGCGTAAAGCTATATAATTCTTGTTTACCATAGTTTTAACTTTTAACTCAAGCAGCATGGACTTACTAAAGCTCATATAGAACACTTCAAGTATATGGATAACTACAGAACAAGCCAAACACATTGATAGCTTAACAGTACATCTATAAGCAACATCGGGATACAGATCTTTGTTGCAAGCAAACAGTTTCACGCACATTTCCTTCAGCTTACCAATTGCCAGTCCCATCTGCATCACGGGATTGATAAAAATCCGTTGGCCTTACAATGTTTACCTCCTCGAATTCGTTGTCATCTGAAATCAAGAAGAAATAGGTTAAACATTCGGTTCTAGCAGTTTTATGCAAATTTTGTCCATTACAAGGGTCAACAAGTATTTATATAAAAATGGGTTACCATGTCATGAGAGGAACCAATGCTGAGATACTACCATATTGTTCACTCAACTATTCCATAGTAGTCATTTCTGAATAACCATCCACTATCGGATGGTGCAAGCCAATAGGGAGACCTTTTCATTGGCATGAGTGAAAAGCAATTTGGTAGTAACACAGATGGAGCATTAGACCATATGACCAACTGTAGCTAACTCAGCCTTCATCCTCAATTCTATAATTTCTTTCAGCTATTTTATAAGAATTTCAAAACTTAGTTGTAGTTCGAACATTGTTGAATTGTTAATCTCGTGTATACTGTCAGAAGGACCAATTACACAGTTAGATGGACGTATGCACCCAGAAGCTAGCATTGACAATCAAGACCAATTAAGAAACTCCACATATAGAGAACTTCCAAATCTGAGGCATAACCAGTGGAAAGTGAAGGGAGGGGTAATTATGTATTCCTCCGTGGGAGAAGAGCTTTATGCAACAGGCACCCAGGGACCTGCAAGTGTCTGAAAAGGAAGCACAAGGAGGCCAAGGTCTAAAAGTCTCAAAGGCTTTATACTCCTGAATCATAAATTTTTATTGCAAAACCCCAAAGAGTGCTAGAAGTGGTAGACGTAGAGATAGGCTCTTATTCAGCTTGTCTATCGTAATGGCTCACATCCCCAATGCACTCTTCCACCTCTCTCCTCCTGGATCTCTCCTCCACCAACCACGCCATTCTCAGGTCCCTCTGCATGGCAGAAATGACTCCACGACATTTCTCACCCAACAAAGAAACAAAAATAGCAGCACCATGAGGTGATTTAAATTGGACATGGCTGCAATTATGGCTAAAGAAAATAGCAGGATAAGGATAGAACAATGTCAATGCGGCAGCAGCAATAACTAGCAAGGGGGTAAGTGGGGAACCACTATTGATCCTGTTAGGAATATGACTATAAAACAGCTGATATATATGTATGCATATTCCAACACAGTGATTTGCTTGTTCCCATTACAACGCATGTTTCACAAGTAGCTAAAAGGGCTGCGTACCGGTTAGTGTGGCACCTAGTTATTAAAGGCGAAAGGCGTGAGACGGGCGAGAGGTACATTTTTAAGGCGAGAGGCGAGGCGAGAGGCAGGCGAGCAAAAGGCGAACAAGATGACAATTAAAGAAAATAAAGCAAAATATATCTCTTATAACAATTTTTAAAAGCATGCTATCAATGGAAGTTATACATAACATTAATTTCATAATATTCTTATTACTTTGAACCAAAAACTTAAACCAATAAGTATAAACTTGCTTTAATTCACTTCAATAAAATAAAATATTTTGTTATTAGCCCCAAATTAACCTTTATCTTTTTCAAAAATCACATATTACTTGGACAAGAAAGTGAAAACCCTAAGACAACACCAAAATCAGCTTGAAACTCCCCAAATCTAAAAACCAAGCAAGGGGCAAAGATGTATAGAGGCCGGCGACCAAGTCTACAGAGGTACGACCAAATTTTCCGGCACCGGCGCGTGGGGCGCGTGAGGACTATTCCGGCGACTTCCGGCAATGACGAAGCCACAGACAAGGTCGCCATGTCAAGGCGATCGCATCTGTAGCCTTAGATTGGGTAAACATGGAAGATTTAGAGGTAGATCTGGCTTGAAATCGATTAGATCTAGGCCGGCAAACTTCAGATCTGAGTTCAAGACCTTCGGATCTGGTAGATCTGGGCTGAAATCGATGGTATGTAGGACGGAAACCTTCAGATCTATGTCGAAAACCTTCGGATCTGGGCCAAAAAGGTTAGTTGCTCGCCTTTTCAAGCCTTTCGCCTCTTGCCTAGGCGACAGAGGCGATCGCCTTGGCTCGCTTCTTCAACATCGCCTCGCCTGACCTTCAAGAGGCGACGTACCCTCGCCTCGCCTCTCGCCTCAGGCGAGCCAGGCGCTCGCCTTTAATAACTATGGTGTGGCAACTTGTTGAAACAATGCATAGGTCATTAGACTAGGAAGTCTTTGTACATATCCGAGTCTTTGTCCTACCAAAGTGATGACAACTTTCATATGGATTAGCTCTTGCGCCAACAGACATGTTCATCGGCAATGTCTCACCAGCAGACATTCCTTCCAGCCATGTCTCAACAGCAATCTCTACACCAGCAGTATTACATCGGCAGATCTCAGTATTGGCCAAGATCTTCATCAGAACAACTGCAGAAAAGCTGATTATCCAAGAGGAACATCGGTCGTTGCTCAAAACGCTAAAAGTCAAAATAGATCCGTTACAAGATCTTTCTGACAAGCCCAAAGATACACATCGATGTCTGCGCCTTCACTATTATTCAGTAGACATTTCCTCTTTTGTGTATTGGTTCCAGTCTCTAAGGTTTCATTCCATAAAAGACCAAACACAATGCGCTACATCTCAGGCAAAGCATGACAAGTCAAAATCTATCAGCCTGACTCACGGACCAACCTCAAGACAAAAGCTTAACGGAAGGTCTTTGCCCAACCGTTTGAATGACGCACTCCAGTGCATTAATGATTCAGATTTCCAACGGGCAGAAACTCATTCAATGCTCCAACGAATCCTTCATCTTCTCCAGCCTATATAAGAAGACTTATTCGCACATCAATAAGAGATGGTGCATGCGGATACATGTGAGGGGAAGTGGTTGAAATTGTTCATCATTCTTTCAATCTGAAACCACACTCAAAGAAGTGAGAAACACAAAGTGTACGAACAAACACTTTGTGTGAGAGGGAAACAGAATTCCAAAGGCTGAGAAGTCCTGCTTGATCAAAAACTTAGTTTTTGATTTGAGTTCTTTCTTCCTTCGAAAGACTTAGTCTCTTCAGTTGCTGCACTTCAAATCTTCAGCAAGAGACCAAGCATCCTGCAATTCGTTGAAGACTGATCAAGCTTGAAGATGTCCGATGAAGAGCCAGAGCCTAAAAATCCACATTGCATTCATATCGGCAGACTTATACTACATTATAAGGGTTGTCGATTATGCAATAAATTGTCCTCACTTTTGGCCGAGTGCTTAGCACTTAGTTGTTCAAATACTTGTTATTTGAACAACGCCTAAAATTCTCTTCTCACAGCAAATATATCGAGTTGATACTACAGGAAGACAACTCAATAAATATTGAGTACATCTTCCAATGTATTTTCGATATATTTTATTTCGCTTCCTTAATCTCTCCTTTTTCTTTCTAGGAGATTGCTAGGTTAGAGAGTCTAGGTTGATGTACTAAGCATGTTTGTCTTTGAGCAAACCTCTGCTGAATTTTAATATAAATCATATTTTTATTACATTCAGCCTTTACTTGTCTTTCCTGTAATATTTGATATATCTTGTGCAATCTGGTTATGGAAAGCAATTGATGCATCTAATATAAGATTTTAGTTAACTGTTATGATAGACGTGTACACATTCTCTTACAGTTACTTCAATCTTATATGTTATACTTATGCTGTTTATTCTTCCGCTGCTCAAATTCTTTTCTACCAGCTAAGTATAACAACATCTTCCTGTTATCTATTCTTCAAGACTGCCGATACACATCGTCTGATACAACTATATCGGCTGTGTTGCTAGAACCAAGAAGATGACCTACTCATATTAATTATTTCATCCATGTTTTTCAACATACAAATTAAAATAGGATGAAATTTTTAATAAAAGTAGTATAGGCTATTCAACCCCCCCCCTCTCTAGCCTATACTCTGAGCACATCACTATGGACCTAACAGATCCTCTTTTGGGGAGGAAAAAAAAAAGAAGAAGCATAACAGTGGTCTATATAGTAGTTTAGCAGACAACACGTGATGCGGAAAAGGAAAAAAAAAAATGAAGCTCATGCAACCCGGTGCTTGCAAGTGTTAACATAAGGGCTAAGGCTTGAAAGGTTTCAAAGTCTCTAAGATACTATTTATTTATTTATTTTTATAAGTCTCTAAGATAATAATGTAAACATTGTGAACCATGTAGATCTTAGAAGATAAAGAAAGCCTAGATCATCGCTCAATACAAATGGAAAATGGAGAACATGGAAGAAGTAGTTTTCACTTGTAAAGCTTATCAGATGCAAAACACCCTTGCATTACCTGAAAGCAGTTCGACTAAAAATTGTACAATTTATATACAGAAACATGCTTGTTATCTTTATTTAATCGCCACAACTAGCAACTTAGGAGACATTCGATGAACAAAGGCATGTATATCACAAATTAAAAGAAACATCATATCAAATGAATATTAGGAGCGAACAAGAAGCATAACCTTTTCTCAAGGTGAGGGCCACAACAGCATCATTCTCAACCTGAAAAAGAATGTGGAAGATTTAATAGTCATGCCAAGTGAAGATAGTTTAACTAAGAGTAATCAGTAAGACGTAATGATTGTGAAGTGAGAAACTTTTTCTTTAAAAAAAAGTGGATGGTGATTGTTGAAGAGCATTTTAAGTAGAATGTAATGTGGACAACTCAATTAATTTGGAACAAGAAAGGCCTCAAACCTTCTGATCTGCTAATGTCTTTGAATCATCTAAAACTTCTCCTGTTGCCACGAGAATCAAACGCTGATCATTAGCAGGATGATCAATGAGGTCATGCAACTTCTGCTTAATCTCTAGAATTTTCTCAGTTGCATCACAATGCATAAAGTAGGTTGTCTTATTGCGCTTAACACGGATGTACATAGCCTACATCCAATTGAAAATAGAAAATAATCATATAAACTACAGGATGAAATACAGCAAATTGCCAAAGCAATATATACTGAAAACATCATAAAACACAATGAGGCACTCGAATACAACATAACGAGCACAAGCAAACAATTCCTTCAAGAACATGTAATGAATTCTTCTCCTTTACAGCGACTGGTGAGCAACAACCCCAACAACAGTAGATCCAAACATCTGCCCTGATTTGCCAATAAAGGTTGACATTTTCAAAAAAATTCTGGGAACAATCAATGATATGCTATTCGTGCACAACTGCAGCATGCGCTAGATTATAATTGCTATTAATCTTAAAGTGCTTCACATGGTATGCATTCTGCCTCCACAATAGCTCTTATTCCACAAAAAATAGTGAAATAAATATGATGCATCTAGTTGATTCAAATGCGGAAACTTAAGACCTTGAGCCCTGTTTGCTTAGCATCTTCAACACCTTACTATTCTACTTGCCACCGCAAAAACACATTATTGGATGTATACCATATAAAACATTGTCCCTCCTTGCCATGGAAAGGTCACATTTTCGCTTTTTGAAGTCAATCTAACCCTTTTTAGGATCGAGGTATTTAACAAACTGTACATTTAACCTATATACATTACATAAAAAGTACTAGAATGAACCACATAATTTCTAAAATGCAAGTTAATTTGTACCAAATATCCATTTGAAAATTGGTCGAGGGGTGCCATTGTTCAAAGTTTTGGCCGAATGACCAAGTTTCCATGGACGCAGTTCGGACTTTGGGTAACCGATCCGCAAAGGAAAACAGCGTCAATTGATGCTCCGATAATAATTAATTCAGCGATAACTCCGCCCAATCGTGGAGTTTTCGGCAACTCGGACGAGGCACCAACTCGAGACAGACGATAAAGTGAAAATTAAAAACGGAGCAGAAGAAATACCTGTTGTAGTGCGGTCACCGATTCTCCGGCGGCCATTATTTTACCGTCCGGCTTAGCTCTTCCTCAGTCACGACTCACGAGTAACGATCTCTCTCTGTTTCTCGCTCTTGCTCCGGGTCTATGTTTCTAAAACTTCCGGTTTTTCCTTTTTTCTCCGCGGTTCCATTTTTTTTTTACTTCTTTTGTCTGCATTAAGAATATTCTATTTTGTCAAAGCTGAACTGAAAGTTGGCTATCAAAAAATAAAAATAAAAAGAAAATATTTATAAGCAAAATTCAATGTGATATATACATGACTCGAGGATTAAAGTAATAATATTAAATCCTTTCTATAATCTGAAAATTTTAATTGAAACATTATAAAAAATATTATTTCAAGTACTTTAATACATTAAACAATACCAGTCAAGTAAAATCAAACAAACTAAAATAAAAAATAGAACACTTAATCAAGAGATAAGGTCAAATAATACATATGTTTTGGTAGTTCGGTTCAATGTTTCAGTTCGATAGTTTGGAACGGTTGTTCATGAGGTAAAATTGCAATTTGAATCGGACCGCTTGGTTTGACAAAAATCCAAATCGAAGCAAATCACATAATTCATTCATAAAATCGACCCAAACCACCCAATTTGATTTAGTTCGGTTCGAAACCGTTTTCAAACGGTTTAATTTGACATTCCTAGACATGCTCACTGGATAATTTCTCCAATAATAGTTAAAATTGAAGGAACATTAAAAGTTTTGATTAATATTCAATAGATAAATAAGGCTTAATCCGTAGTGTGAGACAAATTCACCTCAACAAATAAATAAGGCTTGATACGTGGTTAATTTTATAATTAGTAATTTTCTTAATTTTATAACTTTGATATTTTACTCGTTAATTTCACTATTTTTAAAACTTCTTTTTTATTTTTAAAATTAAATCATTACCAAATTATGGAAATATTTAGATTTTCGATTACAGAGGGGTATCTAACTTCACCCACTTCCACGGTGACAGTCCAATAAAAACGCATACAAGTAGCTCAACTACTATAATGTCCCATCACCGTTATGCAGATCACCAAAAACTCTTTTTCATTCCCCAACACTCTGTTCAAATTTCACGCACTTCAATGCCCGAAAACTCAAATTCAAACTAGGGCTCTTCCTTCATCCTCAATTAATCTCAGATCTCGAGAAAAGCAAACAATGGGCAACACCTCGTCGATGCTCACTCAATACGACATCGAAGAAGTCCAAGACCATTGCAATAAAACCTGTAAGTACTAGTACTATCCAATGCATTTACTCAGTGATCATGGAGTTCTTAACAATTTTGTGCACCGTTAATTTGGGGTTTGTTTTGTAGTCTCGCAGCAGGAGATAGTTTCTCTGTATCAGAGGTTCTGTCAGCTCGATCGGAACGGTGCCGGTTTCATCTCTGCTGATGAGTTCCTTTCCGTCCCCGAATTCGCCGTCAATCCGCTCTCTCAGGTTTTATTTTGATTCGCTCGTAATCATTGTTTTAACATACTACCTTTGTTCTCTTGAAAGAGAAAGAGTCAATGGCTCGATAAATTTTGGAATCAATGATGTTAAGTCTTGAAGAAATGACCAATTGGAAGGTAAAAAGTCAAAACTTTCATTCAAATGTGCATTATTTGACATGATGAAAGAAACTAAATACAGAAGCTGTGTGATTGTAAGCCTTTTTACCATGGATGCATTTCACCATTGGTCCTGCTAACCAGTACCCTTATGGCAACTTGTTAAGGTTTCCCAGTTAGGAAATTTCTTACTTTAATAACCAATATCAGTGCATAGAGAGGGGGGGGGGTTTCAATGCATTGGAAATCACCTGTTTCCATTAACAGAAACCCTGTTATGAGAATCCTTCACCATTGCTTGGTGTTGGTTTGATGTTGCTGTGTACGGAGTATTATATGGTGTTCTTTCTTTGATGTTGATGTCGGTTTCTCTCTTTGGGCCTGAAGGATGTGAATATGCTGCACATTCTCAATATAGACATTCTCATGTTATTGAGATGCAAGATAGTTCTATAGACGAGTTATTTTGTAGAATTTCCAGAAAAAAACTATTATTCTGAACAATGTAGATAGCTATACATACATGCATTATGTCCCTGGATACATGTAGTTTTGTGGTTGTCCTTTCTATCATTATGGTTCTCCCCAATGGTATACTAGCTTTTCTTCATCATCAATCAATTTCGAAGATATATATCAGATTACTTGTGGCAAAATGTAGCTTGTGAATCAGGCCAGTGTTTGTTTGGCTAAAATTAGGCCGAAATGATAACATATATGTTTGTAAAATGTTTATATGCATTTGTGATTCTCTCTCTCTCTCTCTCTCTCTCTCTCTCTCTCTCTCTCTCTCTCTCTCTCTCTCTCTCTCTCTCTCTCTCTCTCTCTCTCTCTCTCTCTCTCTCTCTCTCTCTCTCTCTCTCTCTCTCTCTCTCTCTCTCTCTCTCTCTCTCTTGAATTATCTGTTAGTCATCAAATGCAGTATATGGGAGGTTCTTATTTTTGAGTTTATTTCATTTTCAGAGACTGTTCAGGATGGTGGATGGATTGAATTTTAAGGAGTTTGTAGCCTTCTTGTCTGCATTCAGTTCTCGCGCAACTTTTCAACAAAAAGTTGAATGTAATTACCCTTCCCTTATACATATGTGATATATGACATGCAACCTCTTGCCAATGTGTGCACCCTTTGGTGTTTATACTTGCAGTTGTGAATGATGGTTTTATTTTTCTGTAGTCATATTTAAGGTTTATGATTCGGACGGCAATGGAAAGGTTACATTCACTGATTTGTTGGACGTTTTACGGGACTTAACTGGGCAGTTTATTTCTGAACAACAAAGAGAGGTTAGTCTTAATTCCAACTATGCACTCTCTCTTTTTAGGCGCTACATTCCAACTCGTGCTTATACCATTTGATGGGGCACTACCCTATTAGAATAGTAGTCTGATTTTTAGGCGCTACATTCCAACTCGTGCTTATTCCCTAATGGAGTTTGATAGCTCCATACAGTATAACTCAACTCAACTCCGCCTTTGTCCCACTTGTGCATTGATGCCTTCATATACTAAGAAGAAATGGGTAATTTGCTGTAGTTGATGTAGTTTAATAATATTTAACCTGGATTTAAGATGTCTACACTGTTTTGATCAATTTGACAATTATTGCTGTCTTCATTGGAGATGCGAAGGGTGGTTAGACGGTGCTAATAGAATTTCATATGGTTTGTGCATAAAAAGAACATTTACTAACATGGTATAAATGTATTCTTTTTGTCCAGCAAGTTCTGACCCATGTCCTTGAGGAAGCAGGCTACAAAAAAGATTCTTTATTTGTGCAGTCCGACTTTCTAAAGGTAATTTGAGTCTAAATCTTTCACAAGTGTACGTGGATTACAACCTTTTACTTTCTATTTTATGGTTCAGTAAGTGTGATTTAGGGGCCTTCTTATACGTTTTCAGCATTAGTAAAATTAGTTTTCTGTGTAACCTCCCATACGTTTACTTAGGTGCTATTGAGAGAGTAGATTGGTTGTTCAATATTTTTAAGTAAGACATTCTTGGGATGAAGAAGCTCAGGTTCTTGAGATGGTTTTTAGTTATTAACTTATGTGGAAACTTAAAAGTAGTTGCTCGAATGGCGTTGCATGATCTAAGGAAACTGTGGCAGAGACTGGATCACCTATTTAGTAAATTGTGGCGACATAGAAGAGGGTTGGTTAAAAGTAGCTAATTGTTGGGTGATACGAGCTATAGTGTTGACTCTCAAAGTATAAATATTGCAAAAGTTGCGATGGTTTGTTCCATTGCGTCAATTGTTGTCATGATTGGCATAAAGGTTACGTTCTTAACTCTGCTCTCGGCTCCAAGTGCAGTGCAGGAAGTTTGGGTCTTGGCAACTTGAAAAGATTCATCAAGGATATTCATGGATAAATGAAATTTCATTACGGTAATGAGAGAAAGTGCAATAATATGTTCTCTCGTTTTAAGGTATAGACGGCTTATGTTTATTAGTCTGCCAGAATTTCAGCCAATCAAGCATTGAGATACCACCATTTCTTAGGATCTCAGGAGAGTGATTTCTAAAGACAAAAAGAGATGTAAATATTGTTTAACAAGGATATGTGTACTAGGATACAACAAAATTGAGAAACTGAGATCTGGCTATGATCGGATATTTTAACAAGTAACTGTTGCAAAAGGTTTATGTAAATATAGTTGATTAAATTTAGGAAGATTTATTTTAAGTTCGTATTAGCTCATTCTTTGCTGCAACTGTATGAGAAGGTGAAATTGAGAAAGTCGGGCATGACAAGGTCAACAATGGTTGATATCAGGGTTCTGTATGATACAAATATAAGAGCTGGATCCATTGAGTACATTGTTTTTTGACCTTTTTCCCTAAAAATAAATAAATAAATAAAATCAGCTGTCAACTCCTTAAATGTTTCAATTTTAGCCCTTCCTCTATATCTCTACAGTTTTCTGGATGTCTGGTAGATACATCCAACTGTATCCTCGTCATTACCCCACCGAGTGGCATCTGTGTTGTGTTGAGTAACTGTTGTCCATTAAATAAAATCTTGCAATTGCACAACCTTTTGGACGATCTTCAGAATATGAAAACTTACATGGCCATAAGTGTGGATTCGTCCATTAATGACTGGAACAGATGATCCTATAACATAAAGGTGTAGTTCACCCCCTCTTGTGAGGTATTTGAGATTCCAGGCTTCAACTTGGACAAGTTTGTGGCAATAATTTGCGAAATTTGTGAAGAGAATGTCCTTGTCATAGGTTTGAAAAATAATCTAGTAAGTTAGTTGGTTTTATTAGGCCTAGGAATGCTTTTTTGATTGAAAATGACTTCAAGAGATTATAATTTGATGATATTTATTTGTTTGATAAAAGTATAAAACTGATAGTCTTTGTTTCTTACAGATTCTTGGCAACTCTAGCTTGAAAATGGAGGTTGAGGTTCCAGTAGATTAAAAGAGAGGATGGTAGAGAATGTTGAAGTTGCAGTTGCTTCAAAACGCTAGAGCTCAGTTTCGAGTTTTATATGCAATACAGAACTGTTTAATTTTTGTGTTACCAGTAAAACATCGTTTCACCTGTATCAACTGCCTCTAGGGTGTAACAACTAGTACTACTTTTTGATAACCCTTAGAAGATGCTTGAGCATTCTTTTGTTGTTTGATACATGTATAGCCGGTTAGCAGTTGCGCCTAAATCATGTACACGGCTTCTCGATCTATTTCCTAGGACACGCCTTCTTGGTTGGACTTTGTGATATGTGTATATGTTCTTCATTCCTACGCGTTAGAGGTATGTTATCTTGTTCATCTGTTTTTGTAGTAGCCAATGAATGGTTAGCAATTAGCTTGGCTGCTTTACAATGGTGGGCAAGATTTTGAACTTGTTAGAAGCATCATTAATCTCAATTAGTGAAGCATCTTTGAATTATAATCGCGTCCCTATTGTAATTAAGAATGGTATACACAGATATATACAGAGCCTAATTTCCCTGGAATTTTCTATGAAGAATGTTATCTTCTTAGATACAGCCTAATTTCTCTAGAATTTGCAAATATAATTGTTTTCATACAGAAATGAAGATTTTGGGAACAGAATTGAAGTTTCAACAGATGATGAAGGGGAATCCGGTAATAAGATGGTTATTTAAGGAAGGTTGATGTAAATTTGTATTTGTTTAGATTAAATATAAACTTGTATTAGTTGTAGAGATTTTAATTGAAATTTTATTTTTAAAAATAAAAATAAAAATTTACCAAGTATTATAGACTTATTTCAAGAAATTTATAAAAGAATTATTTAAAAAGTTGGGCAAATTTGAAACCATACACAATATAATACACACCATTAGTAAGTCAAATTGTTACAAAATTGACAAATATGGCCTGCACTACAGTGACATTAAATTAAAGAATAAACTTTGGACTTTCACTTGAAACAAAAATAGTTACGTATAAAATAAAATAAAAAGATATCAGCAGCAAAGCAATCAGCATAGCTGACATTCTGGTGCAGATGTGAATGCGGTGGTCGGCCAAAAAAATGGGACCCCAATGCCACACGCCTCACTATAGCCGTTGGCACGGTCCATAAACCGACTTATTAAAATTCAAATGACACTTTTTCTAACATAACGCCCCCACATGTGACCATGATCAATTATGAAATTTGAATTACTTATTCCAAACACTCTCCTTTTCACTTTAATTTTTTTTTTGAAGACTTTAATGCCTTTAATTTTCGTCATAAGCATGAATATTACTATTTTTTATCAATTAATTCTATAAAATCAATTTTGCAAAATTACTTTTATTTTCGTATATCAATTGAAGCCTAAAAGATTTTCAAAAATAAATTTTAATAATATATTGGTCTTTAGTTATAAGAGGTCTACCATGCAGTCCATAATAAAATTAAAAGGTCCTCTATCCTATGGAATTAGGCAATACCATCCAGAAATACATGAACATAAATACAGAGTAAAAAATGGGTAGAGTAAATGTTCAAACTTATTTGATAAAATTAGCAAACTTGAAAATGTGTTTGTGCTTGACTTGGTATATTCTCGAACCACTTTTAAATGAGTTTTTAATCGAGCCGAGCTCAATTATTTTTGTATTTTTAATTGGAGTCTTTTATTTATTTAAGGTTAGTTTAGTTACCTATACTAGTCCTTGTATAACTAATTTCTCTAATGGATATATATATATAGATAAATGAAGATTCATTGGCTTTTACTAAATTTAATTTCCTTGAAATGCGGAGGCTTTTGGATTAAGAAAAAGAAAACAGAATCACCTCTATATAAAAAACTAAACTAACCTTCTTTCTTTTTTTAGAAGACAACGCAATGAAACCGTTACAAATACTCTAGTCATTTGGTTTGGCCCCCTCATTTGTTCCCATATTCGTTTCTTTTTTCTTTTTATGGAATCTTGATTCTTTTTCGAATTTGGTCTCTGTTTCATCTTATCAATCCTCATTTGAATCGGGTTTTCCAATTCAAACTGAATCTTGATTTCTTGGAGGGACAATTGGGGGCTTCTTTCTGGACGACTATGGATTGATTGATAGATGTCATTGTGGCTTTGTAACCAATCGGGGTCGCGGATTCGGTTTCATTTGATCTCTCTGCAGGCTATCTGGTATTCACTTTATGTATATATGCCTCCAGATTTATGAATTTGTTCTTCATCCCTTTTAACTTCACATATGGATATATATACATATACATATATATATATATATACATATATATGTATATGGAGGAGTATTTAATGGTTACTCTTATTATCATTTAAATAATATTCTTTTGTAGTGTTCTTAGATTTTATTTCTTACAGATAGGACAATTTATCTTGTCTTATAGCATTTTTAGACTTTTGTCCAAACCTTCTTGCAGATTTGTTAGTTTCTGGATTTTTAAAGTGGCTTACACCCACACACAAACACACCTACTCAACCGTAATTGGAAAGACAATCCTTAATTCAGAATCCTTGTACAAATATTTTCTTGAAATCTCATGTGGCTTTAATGGAAATTTTCATTTTGACGTGTAGATTGGTTAGGAATTTGAAAGTTCGTGTTGGTTATCCTAAAGTGAAATGTTTGGGTCATCGAATTTAGTAGAGAAAAATTAGCTTAAAAATCTGAGTAGTATGAACTCTGATTCCAAATTTTCTGGCTTAGATTCTATGCTCCCAAACACTACCTATGCTGTTGACAAATTCTCTGCGATTCATATTGATCCACTCTTCGCTTTTCCCAGAACAAACTGTGGTCGTTGTTGGTTCCACTTAAATGAGATATGATGGAAACTAGCATTCCCATGAACAGTACGGCTTTAACAGAAGCTCTTTGTGCTCAACAACAACTTCTGCAAAAACTTTACAATGAGTTGGATGACGAAAGAGAATCCTCTGCCACTGCAGCTAGCGAAGCCCTATCTATGATACTGCGCCTTCAAGGAGAAAAGGCTGCTGTAAAGATGGAAGCGGAGCAATACAAAAGGTTAGCAGAGGAAAAAATGCAGCACGCGGAAGAATCCATGGCTATTTTCGAAGATATTATGTACCAGAAAGAAATGGAGATTGCTTCTCTTGATTACCAAGTGCAGGCTTATCGTTATAAACTACTAAGCATGGGGTGCAATGATCTGGGGGTTGGTGAAATAAAGTTTCCTGAGAATTTATTGCAAAGAAATGAAACTTTGGTTGGAGAGACTAGTTCTCAGAGTGCCATTTCGAGAAGGAATTCAGCACCGCCTCTAAAGTTGTCGTATTTGAAGAAGGGTACTTTTGAGAGAGAAAAATCTTCTAGTCCGGAGACTGATATGATTTCGAAGATCATGGAGGAAAGTGGCCATGAGGAAGGGAATGGTTTAAACTCTGATTCAGAGAAGAAGACTGAGTCTGGAGATATTAATTCGTATTGGGAACAGATTCGGAAGCTCGATGAAAGAGTCAAAGAGATGGCTGGAGAGCAGTATGCTAATATAAGGGGTAGTAAATCAAGGTCTTCTTCAGTACTTTCTCTAGTGAATATGGGATGTGATACAAAAAAATGTGGCACCGCCCCTGATGATTCATCGGATAATGAGGTGATTGCAGACTCAGCTTGTTCGTTAAGTGTGCACGATGTCTTTGAAGTACCACAAACTGTTGAAAGTCTTGTAAAAGATGAAAAAAAGGTGGTTTTACATGGTGATGAGAGGGTCAGAAAATTAGATTGTTTTCCACATAAAGATGGAATTGATTTAGGAAAGAAAATTCTACTGTCAGCACAGCAAGAAAGTAACTTTTGTAAGCCAGGAGATGGGGTTGCTGTTGATTGTCATTTGGCTATTGTTCGGCCCACGATTCCTGCTGAAGCTCAAGCCAAACTTCAACAGCTGAACAGGACCACCGAGATAATCGTTGAGAGGCAAAATGCAAGACAAGAATCAGCTACTCGAGGGGAAGAGGAACTGAAATTGTTGAATGAGATACGAGAGCAACTAAACTCAATACAGTATGAGATAAGAAGTTGGAAAACTAGGAAATCTTCCGCACAATATGACTTGCAAATGTTTTCGCTTATGGAGGTATTCCATTTTCTCTCTCTTTCTCTCCCTTGATTTTGTCTATTCGGCTCTCTTCTTGTTGATGATTTGGGATTAATGTTAATGGACAGGGAATGCTGCACTTTTGGCTCTAATGTGGATAGCAAATCCGTTGATGTTGTTTAACTGGTTAAGGCTTCTGCTACTTGTAATAACTACTGAAAAATAGTGTGACCATGTAAGGGTATGTTTTTGTTTTTTCACGAGGCTTGGCATTACGACTTGACTGAATTATGACTTGACTTGCTGTGTGATTGTAAATGGGAGGTGTATACCATGTGTAAATACCATACTTGTACATTACCACGCTGTTCTGAAGTGTGTAATTACCGCTTAAAGTGCTTTCTTCTTTAGATTCCATGTATTTGGTTCTTGATCAAGTTAACACAGCAGTGCTGAAAAAATTTCATCTTTTCATCACGAGGGGTGTTGTTCGTTTTATGTTCAATGATGCTTAAATGCAATAAGTTAAATACTATTGTGCTAGTCCGTTGATACGTTGATAGTTGAATTTAAAGTTCATTTCACCCTTATTTCCCAAGGGTATTGTTTTGTGCACCAGAAACTCATCTCATGTCTTGCAGAATTAATATTTGTCATAGAACACAGGAAGTCAATGCCGTACAAATGACTTTTTACTGTTTATTTGAATGAATTCATAATTGGCACGCCTTCAGATCCCAGTTTCAGCTCCCCTGATCAGCTAGGTATTCAAAGATGCGTAAGTTGTGAGTAGTTAACTGCATCCTTGACAAGAAAAAATGGTGTTCTTTGTTGTATTTGCTCTTTTCCAGCTGTTGTCCCATTTCTCCAATCTAAGGGTGCCCCACAGGCCCAATGATAGGTCCAGTAAGACCTTGGGCCCAAGTGTTTGGGCCTCACGTGGGCTAATTCTCTGGAGCCCAGTCCTGGGCATGAAGTCCAATGTCAAAGCTAGTCCAAATCCTGTTGACTTGCCCAATGGAAATTCCACTTTCTGAATGATCCACGGGGCCGAAGCACACAGAGACATACCATGCAAACTTGTTTCGACTCTATCTCCACTTACGTAAAATGTTACTTCTAAGACAAAAGTTGGGTATTGTTTCTAAAGAATATGGTAGTATCTTGCTACATATGACTATGACTATGACTATCAAACTGGTATGAATCAATTAACTTGATCAAATAAAATCGTAATTTTAGGAGTTTCAAGAGCAAGTTCTCAGAAATACTAAATGAAAGTTACTTTGCTAATACTTTAAAGGGAAACGAAAACCCTCAGCAATTCCTCTTGTAACTTTCATTAATCTGCAGGCTTTGAAGGTTTAACAATACGAAACACTAGACTATATTGAAAGTCTCCCCTAACCATTTCTAACTTGAGTAGGTTTCTTGTAAGAGTGTCTTACAAATCTTAATTCGTAAGACGGAGTCTCACTCTCTTATAGTTCAGCCCCCACGCACGGTGAGTGTGGTATCCGACTTACAGAAAATACCCGTAAAACATTCTTTTCTAAAGTTTTTGTCTCCTAACTTTTCTTGTTACTAGACCCGCCGTGTCCACTGTTTAAATAAGTTTTTATCGTGCTAGTTTTCTCTCAATAATCTACAATTCTAATTTACATTTTGATAAGCTACTTCCACCACAAAAAATAGTACTTTCCTCCATTTTGTCGCATACTACTTTTGGCCTGTGGATTTCAATGTTCGAACACCCAATCTAACTACGATGGGGGCACGACTCACCAAGCTGAGACTCGTTGGTGACGTCCTTTTAATTTGTTTGGCTAAGTGAAACCATTTATAATAAAGTTGGTGAATAGATTTCCATCTTTCCTATACTTAATTCAATTGATTAGTTCTTCTTTTGGTGCCACCATATAATTAATGGTAAGGTGGAAGTTTTGGAAAATGACTTTTCCTAGCTAATAGATATAGAACAACGTATGTAGAATGTTCTAATAATAACACTTGTCTAACAAAAATATCAATTTTAATGGTATCGTGTTATCACCAATTAATCACATTTTATAGTTTCAGTACTTTCTCGACAAATGCCTATCTAGTGATTGATGGACACCTACATGTGTGACTATGGTGCCATGGTTGTATTTACTCACTCCTATTAGAGGTTAGGCATGGGAGCAAGTACTTGTGCAAAATATTGCATTTGAAACCTAGCTAGATTGTCACGTACTACACAATGCCAATCCTTTTCAATCGATATGAAGTGTGTTTACCGGTGTTTATAGGAGTACTAAATTGTCGCACTAATGGAGACTGGAGAGGAGTTAATTCGATATTCTTGACATTCTAAAGACAAAAATCATGGTCTTTAGAGTAAATATCGCACCGCACCAATGAAGATCGAGGAGTTAACCCAATATTCTTGACCTTCTAAAGCCAAAAATCATGGTCTTTAGAGTACAATATCGCACCGATATCATGGAGACGAGTTAACTACTTGATGTTGTTGACATTCTAAAGCCAAAATTCATGGTCTCACAAATATGATCATGATCATAAAGAAAAAAAAAAAGAAAATATTTCGTTCAAGTTGGAGCTATCTAGCTAGTGAGTTGGGTAATTCTGCCTTCCACTTGCTCCCTATATAATACTATATCCAGTGTAAATTGGTAGGTTGAAGAAAACCTATAACAAGTTAGTGCATTTCGACTATGCAAGCATAGCATAATTAGCACTAATACAATGTTTTATTTCTAATAAAAACGATGATAGTTTTATTTGTAATCAGTACCTAATTAGGGCTGCATTTGGTTGGTTGCATTTCTGGAAACATGGCTAATATAAATCTCAGTTGTGTACTAAAAACTACGAATTTGAAATCACAGGGAAAATTTTCTGAGTGAAACGCGAGTGCTTTCAATAAATTTTAGCGAGTAAAGTTACAAATAAAGTGAAAAAGATTGTTACTACAACTTAGACAAGTAAATTAACATCGATCACTTCAACTAATGAAAAAAAATGAATATATGAAAATTTTCTTTCATCAGTCAATTTTCATGAACATCAAGTGCTGCTGGTTTTGGTTGAAGCCTCTTCCATGAATAGGGCTGAAGGACTATAAAGATACTCCTTCCATCTGGCCATCTCCTGAGCTACGTCCAGCATGGTCGGTCTAGCTGAAGGATTGCATTGTGTGCATATCAGCCCGAGTTCAATCAACTCCAAGATCACTTCATGCCATAACTTGCTATGGCACATTAGGGCTGGGGTGTGTGGTGCGAGCCGTTTGAAGGCTTCTTGTAAGATTGGCTGGAGCTTGTGTGGATAGTGACTCTTGATCCATTCATGCAAGCTTGAACCTTCATGAAAAAGCACATCTGTGGGACGTTTACCCGTCACTATTTCTAACAAAAGAACCCCGAAACTGTATACGTCTCCTTGGGTTGAGGCCCGCCTGCCCATACCATATTCTGCATTGGATCAAAACAAATAGAGGAAATTAAAAGTGTGAGTGAAATAGCTATGGCATGTGGTGTTGATGTGATTTGGTTGAACAGAAAAGTGGAAGAAAATTCCTTTGGTTATTGGTTAGAGAGAATCGGAAGGAAAGTAGAAAGGTGGGATGTACTTTCCATTCATGTTCATCATGATCCTTTTTTTATTTTTGGTCCTAATAGGATATAGGATGGGATCGAACCTCATGCTTTGTGATTTTCCGGGTCTACCACTGCCCGTCCCTTAAGATCAGCATGATCTTTCTCCCACTACTGGGAAGCAAAACGAGAGTCACGAATCCTTTTTAACAAAATGATGAAATCCACCAAGACTAGGACCCTCCATATTATCCCACCTACTCAACTCAAAATAATGATGGGAAACCAACTTGCCTGTGCTAGCTAGGGATGCTCACATTTTCATTCTACCCTTTCTTTTCTTCCATGTTTCCTATACCTCTTACCAAAGGACATTTACGTATGATAACTTGTACGGAAAATATTAAGTTTATACTGAAAATAATCAATTTCTGATTCAAGATTCCATGTGTATGCATTAAGTTTTGAATCAATATCAGATAATACAATCTAAAGAATATCTTGAAAAATACGTACCAGGAGCAATATAACCGAGTGATCCACAAAGCAAACCATCTGTGGAGTTGAAGGAAATGGAATCATTAGAAGGAATTTTCTCATCCACCTCTTTCACCAATGTTGCAATACCAAAATCAGTCACCAAAGCTGTCATGTCATCGTCAAGAAGAATATTGCTCGGTTTAAGATCACAATGCACAACCTTGACAGGAGAATAATGATGCAGATAGGTCAACCCTTCAGCTACATCGCTGCAGATGCTAACTAGCTGAACCAAATCCAACCTATGGTTCAACCCATGGCTCGGGTAGAGATGGTTCTCAAGGCTCCCATTTGGCATCAGCGGAAGAACAAGAGCCTTGAAATCTGGCCTACTACAAATTGTTATGATCCTTATCAGATTTCTATGTCGAGTTCTCCTTAGAACTTGGCATTCCCTTTTAAAGCTTCCCAAAATCGCTCCACCTGTTTTTGAGTCTATCACTTTCACAGCTATCTTTGTGTTGTCTCCGAGGACTCCTTTGTAGACATGGCCAAATCTGCCTGAACCTATAAGGTTCAAACTGCTAAATCCACCGGTGGCTTCAACTAGTTGTTGATGAGTGATCTTCGGGTACTTTGCCTCTCTTATTTCTTGCTCTTCTTCCACCATATCCATATCCTTACTATGGAAAATTGTCAATTGTCTCTTCATTTTTGACTTGAAAAGCATGGGACACACCGATAGGAACAATATGAGCATGGCAAACAAGGAAAGGAGAAGCGGTAACATTATGAGATGGTGATTCCTTTTCTTCTTGCAAGTTATCATGCCTTTTATCGAACCACAAAGTCCAGGATTGCCAAGAAAAGAATCTATTGACAACGATGAAAATGCTCCTTTATTCGACACATTCCCAGAGAACTTGTTGAAAGAGAAGTTGAGATGCTTAAGAGTTGATGATGTCTGCAGTGATAGTGGTATCTCTCCAATCAATTGATTAAGAGATACATCAAGACCTTTAAGGTAAGGCAACTGCCCAATGGATTGAGGAAGAGGGCCTCCTAAGTAATTATTTGAAAGATTAAGGTGCTCAAGAGCAATGCAACTTGTGAGATGCGAAGGAATTGTACCGGAGAGATTGTTGGATGACAGATCAATTGCTAGCACCATGTCCATTTTACTCAGCTCGAGTGGTATTGGCCCATGCAAGTGATTGCTAGACAAGTTTAAGTACAACTTCAAGCTACTCAATCCTGCCACTTCACTTGGAATCACCCCTGAAATTCTATTGTGAGAAAGGTCAAGTATTTCCAAGTTGATGCATTGTCCAAGACTTGGCGGTATGGTTCCCGAGAGCTGGTTCTCATAAAGCAAGAGTCTTCTTAGCTGGGAAAGATTGGCAAAACTATCCGGGATTGAGCCGGATAGTTGGTTTTTCGACAAATCAAGAAGACCTAAATGTGGAACATCTCCAAAAGCCAAAGGAATTTCACCAGAGAGAGAATTATTCGACAAGTAAAGCCTCTCTAGTTTCCCCATTCGACACAACTCACGTGGAATTGATCCATTCAAAAGGTTGCTCGACAAATTTAAAAGGGTTAGGTTGACAAGGTTTGAAATGTTAACAGGAATTGGACCAAAGATGAGATTTTCATCGAGATGAACCTGTACGAGATTTGCGGAGAGATCGCCAATAATAGAAGGTATCGCTCCACCAAGACCATTTCCCGCCAATTCGAGCTCTTGCAATTTGGAGGAGTTAATTAAAGAAGAAAAAAAGGGGGCAAGGTTAGTGTTACCTTTATGGCTTGAAAAGTGGTTGTATGACAAGTATAGAAACTGCAACTTTGGCATTTTATTTACAATCTCAAATGGCAACTCTCCACTTAGGAAATTGGATTCCAAGTCAATCCATTCAAGATTTGAGGAGTTTGCGAGAGCATAAGGTACTTGACCCACAAGTTGGTTTGACCAAAGCAAAAGAAACCTTAGCTCTTTAAGTTCACATTGCTGCTCCAAAGGGATTTTGCCACCAATAGAGTTGTTAGAGAGGTCTATATACTCCAAAGAAGACGACCCATTGCAAAATAATGGCACTGGTATCTCCCCTATGAGCTTGTTACTTCCCAAGTCAAGATATACTAACTCGCGAAGAAACCCTAACTCGGTTGGAATCATTCCTTCAAGAAGATTTGAGGATAAACTCAACTGTTTGAGGTTGAATAGATAACCAAGCTCAGCTGGAATGTGTCCTTTGAATAAGTTGCCGGACAGATCAAGAACTTTCAAGTAAGAAAGACTAGAAATGGCAGAGGAAATGGTGCCTTGAAGAGACTTGTCATGGAGGTCAAGCTCTAAAACCCTATCTCTGTTGCTGTTGCACGTAACTCCAGCCCAACTGCATTCATGAACATTGGACGAATTCCAATTCCCAAGGGCATGTTTGGGGTCAGAAACGACCCCGGCCTTGAATGAAAGAAGTGCAGCTCGGTTGTTAAAAATCCGAGCATTTTCATCATCTCCAGATATCACAGGAAAGAAAACTATAACTAAGACAAGTAAGTGGAATTTTCTGAAGTTACAAAAACCCATTTTTTTGTGATCAAGTTGATTTTCTTCGATGAGCTAAAACTTAATTAGAAGAGATCAAAATGGGAAGAGAGAGAGAGACAGAGTAGAGGGTGAATGGATAGAACAGGAGAAGCATCACAATATATATGATGATGAGATTATGGTAGAAGAAAACAATATTTAACAAGTAAGTAATTAATGTTGGCAGAAATGTGAAAGCCTTAATTGTGCCTAACTCCCGTTGAGAATCTGACGTTATATTTGGCGCCTTGGTAATTTGACTATTGAAGTCAACAAATAAGAAGTAGACACATATACATGTGAACATATATGGTTAGATGACAATTAAGAGCCCGTTTGGTGTAGCGTTTTAAAAACGCAGTATTTTAAAAACGCAGCGTTTCTAAAACGCAGATTATTTAAAACGCGGCTTTTTTCTTTATAAATGCGTTTGGGATATTATGTCAAAATGCTGCTTTTTATTCCCTACTGCTTTTTGGGAAAAAGCTAGGAATTAAAGCGTTTTTAAAACACAGCTGCGTTTTGAAAACGCAGCGTTTTCTACCGCAGCATTGAAACGCTAAGTTAAGGAATAAGCTGCGTTTTAACCCTGCGTTTTGGCCAAAAAGCGCGAACAAACGGGCTCTAAGGAATAACTGCGTTTTGGCCAAAAAGCGCAAACAAACGGGCTCTAAGTAATTAGCAATAACGTTATGCGCCGTGTAACATTTGGTGGTTTCCATGTCATGCATATATATTATTTGCCTAACCATATATGATTTAAAAAGTTTTATTAATTGCTTGTGGGATTTGTGTAATTAGTTAGTGGATGATGAGTTGTTAATATAATTAATTAAGATAATCTAGCTGCTGGTTGATTATCGTTGGTACCTTAATTAACTTTCGCTCTGGTTGGTAAATCATATCTGTCGTCGGATCAAGTGACAGATGAGAGGTAGATCACTCAGTTTCAAAATAGTTTTTAAAAGGAGTCATGTGAAAAGTACAAGCAGAATCAACAAGCCATTCATTTTTGCAATTTAGCACAGAATGCACAGAATTCACAATACTTTCACATGCATCAACAACCATAAAAACATCTCCTGAATCACTACTTGAGGCTAAGTTACGATCACCTTCTTTGTTTTCCTTGTGATTTTTCTTTCTTGGGTTTGTGCAATCTTTCCTAAAATGACCCGTCTCGCCACAGTTATAGCAGGTTTTACTTCTAGTTCTAGATTTGGACCTACTACGACTTCGATGCTTGTGATTTCCAGAATTCTGATTTTGATTATTATGATTACTATGACCATTGTTCCTCTCAAGTTGTCTACCTCTTACAAAATTCACTTTCCCGGCAGTCGATTTTCCCTTAGTGTTTCTTAGGGTATCCCGAGGGGGTGAAAGGGTATAGACTGTGGTTGAAAGAAGAACATGGTTTTAAAGTTACCATAAGCAGGGATGTAGTTTTTAATGAAACTGAATTTCCTTGTTTGCTTCCTGCTGAACCTATACCTGCTGATAATGTCCCCCCTCCCCATGCTCTTAATGAGGTGGAGCATCCCTATGTGGTAGGTTCTTTTGATGCTAGTACTAGTGCACAAACTGAAAATGGAATTGAGAATGATAATAACCAAGATGAAGTGCATGCTGGAACTGAAATTGTGAATGATGAAACTGTTAATGCTAAAACTGAAAATGAGGAAGATGATAGGATTGAAAATCCTGAAGATCGGAATCTAGATGCTAGGGTTCGAAAACCATCTAGATTTGATGATATGGCCTCATATGTGTTTAGCGTGTTTGCATCAATTGACAATTGTGGTGAACCCAATACTTACAAAGAAGCCTTGAAATCTGCTAATTCAGTGGAGTGGTTAAATGCTATGATGGATGAAATGAATTCCTTGCATGTTAATCAAACTTGGACACTTATGCCCAAAAATGAATCTGAATTTGTGCATGATAAGGCTAGGTTAGTTGTTAAAGGGTTTACTCAAAAAGAGGGGATAGATGATATGGAAATCTTTGTCCCAGTTGTCAAGTTCACTACTGTCAGAGTCATGCTTGTTTTGGTTGCTCAATTTGATTGGGAGTTAAAACAAATGAATGTTGTTAAAACTGCGTTTTTACATGGTGAATTGGATGAAAGAATTTGTGAATTGGATAAAAGAATTTACATGCGACAACCTGAAGGCTTTATTGACAAGAAAAATCCTAAACATGTGTGTTTAGAAAAATCTTTATATGGGCTGAAACAATCTCCTAGAATGTGGAACAAGAAACTGGATATGTGCATGGGAAGTTTGAACTTTAAATGTAGCTCTTATGATTATTGCTTGCATTTTAAAGTTAACTCTGCTACATATGTGTTCTTGTTGGTTTATATTGATGATATGCTGTTAATTGGTCCTTGCATTAAATCAATTGAGTATGTGCAAAAATGTCTTTGTGATAATTTTGACATGAAAGATCTAGGAGATGCCAAAAGATTTTGGGTATGAACATTGTTAAGGATAGGAAAAATTCCATGATTTTTCTCAACCGATTTCCTACATGGAAAAGTTTTTGAGTAAATTTAAGATGGAAAATATGAAATCGTCAATGTGCCTCTTAATTGTCATTTCATCCCGAGTAAAAGCCGTCTCCCAATCCGATTCAGAATTGAAAGAAATGGAAAATGTGTCATATTCAAATGCCATAGGATCCGTCATGTATTTAATGGTTAGTACTAAACCTGACTTAGCTTATGCCTTAAGCTGTTTAAATAGATACATGTCTAATCCTGGAATGCTACATTGGCAAGGTGTTAAATGGCTGTTGAGATATTTAAAATATTCTCTGACGTATGACTTAAAATTTTCTAAAAATTTTGAAGGTGTGAAGTTAAAAGGGTATGTAGATTCGAATTCTGCGGATATGGGCACTAAATGTTTACCTATTTCTAAATTTCAAACTTGTTTAAATATTTTGAAATTTGATGGTGATTGATACATGTGTGTTATTGTTACCCTTGAAATCCTCAACTTACTTAGTGTTTGCTGTGGTGTTTATCTTGTTCCTGCCTTGTGCGGTGGAGCAAGATAGATTGCTAAAATCCTTGCATACTTAGTGTTTGCTGTGGTATCTATCTCGTTCCTGCTTTGTGCGGTGGAGCAAGATAGATTTGTTATTTTCCTTGCATACTTTGTGTATGTTGTCCCGTGATTTGTTCTTTACTTAGTGTTGGAACAAGTCTATTTCGGTTTAAGGCGATGATGATTCCCATCTATTAAAAAGTCCTGTGTATCCACGTGGTGTGAACTAGCACTTGTTCCAAGGTGGAGATTGTTGGAAATTGTTTGATGGCCCAAATGGGCAACCTGTTCCAAGCCCAAACTCCCGGCCCAACCTCCATGGCAGCCCACCCATTTCTCCCTTACTAAACCGTGAGCTTCCTCTCCATGTGATCACTTCCAGCTCACTTCTATTTTGTCTTATCCCATGTGCTTTTTGACCAAAGCTTTGGTTTCCCCCATAGTCATCAGTCTGGTGCGATTCCCCCTCCTTGGCCTGCGCTCCTTCCAGCGCCATTCTCCACTATAAATAGGTGTGCTCCCTCTTCACTCTAATGCGGTGAAAGCAGTGAAAAAGAACGACCGCAACATTGATGAACCATTGAACCCGATTGTTAACACAAGTTTGCTCTCTCTCTCTCTCCTCTTTACAAACGTAAATCAGAACCTCTCTCTCTCATCTCACTGTGCGTTGCTGTGTGAGTGTGTGTGTATAAGAGACGGGATTTAGTTTGGTGGAATATCGGAGTGGTTGTCTCCGGTGGTTGTGAGCGGAGCTTGGACTTGTGTCGGTGACTTTGTGTCACCGGATTTTGTCGGGGTTACCGGAGTTGTTGCCGGAGAAATTGGAGCTTTACCTTGGAAGTGTGTAGAGTGCACCTCGTGGATCACTTCGGTGGACATTGCTCAAAGTGGAATTCTGAGCCGTGTTGTCTTCGATTAAAGCCGAGCCATTGAAGAAGCTTCGCTTCTTCAACTGTGTTATCTTCTCCGTTTCATTGTTCTTATTATTCTATTATTATTATTGGTTTATATATTTTCTCTTATAATTGCACTATACTAACTAGTTTGGTATTTGCAGGTTTGTTGGAGATTATATAATAATAATATTAGAATTATTCCCATAGGGTAGATAAATTGTTATCCCCACCCCTTTTGTAATCCTTGAGCGTCTCGGTGAGATCCTCTAGTGGGTTGTATAGGCTTTTGTTAATTAAAGCTGTATTTGTACCTCCTTCACCGCGTGCGCGAACGACGGGAAAACACAACAGAGAGCAACTGCGTGCGGTTTATATATGGACAAAACATTATCAAATCATGATCACTAACGAGCGAGTGTCGCATGCAGTACTGCAACTCTGCAAGCTGGCTAGCTAGAACGATGAGCAATAAACAAACACTCTCCATTAACCCATATACAATCGGGATCATCCAATCATAATTAAATCTGTGCAGAAGGTACGTACTGTTGTTTAATTAGTGATGATGAAGAGAGAGAGAGAGAGTTACTTAAAGAACTAGCTAGCTATAGCTAGGAAAATATTCTTCATTCTTTACCTACAATAGAAACTAGCTAGCTAGGTTAGCACTAATATGTTCTACTCCCTCCGTTGCACCTAAAAAGTTCATTTTTTTCAATAGATATATTTGTTTTTATAAAGTTATAATATATAGTATTCTTAATATAGTTTATGATTAATAAAATTTTATTTCCTAAAACATAAATGAAGTATATAAAATTTTAATTTGATTTAGTCACATGTTGACTGTACTTTTAAAAAAGAAAAGTAGACTCCTTCCTGGAACGGAGAGAGTATTAGTTAAAGGGGCTTTAAATTAAGCTTAATCAACTTTGTTTAGTTGTCATAACACACTAAGTAAATCTGTCGTATCCCATTCATTCAGCACCTTTTTGCAGCAATCTGTTATGTCAAACAGCAGTTGATCTTTAATTTTCGGAAATTTTCTAGTTTTATAAAATAAACCACCTGAACCTAGCTAGCTAAATTCATTTCCGCCAGCACTTGTCTTCTTCAATTCTTCAGCTAGCACGTTAATTTGGTAATCTACAAAAGAAAATTTCTTAATTAGATGCAGATAAGAAGTAGAATGACAGAAGCGCAAGGTGTGGCTGTCTGTGCGTAAAGGTTAGATTCATTGTATGAGAAAGAAAGTGACAGACAGTGATTAATTGTTTTCAAGCCGTGCGTGGACAGACAATTAATTAAGCAGATGACTTTTTCTCAAACCACAAATCTACAAACAAATTTTACCCACATTCAAAGCCAAGTCATTGCATGTATTATTAATTATGTCCTCTCGCGATGCTGCGAATTTAATTATGATCAGAAAAAACGCAATACTCCATTTTAGTACTGCATGTGTTATTCTACTCCATTTTATTACTTGCATATTTTTTTGGAATAGAAGATCCTATCCGCTATGTTTTACGTCATTTGACTCACTTCAAAACCAATGACATACATCTACGTCACAGTGAGCATTTCACGTAACGATCTCATCCAACCTTTAAATGAACGATCCCACTGAAGCAGCCATATGAAGAAAGCTGCTGGATAAATAACAATCAATCCTTCTCTTTTTATAGGACTAACTAAACAATAAAGAGAATGCCAATAGTGGAAATTACACAGTGCTCTCAAGCAAGGATTGCCACAAATATAATAAGATGTAGTGCTTTGATACCAATAAATGACTATGTTCATGGCATGAACAAATCGGATCCTCTATTCCAAAATGGTGTTCCATCTCCTATTCTAACCGTTGAATGTGCGCCACATGTGCATAAAAAATTACGGGATAATTAATGTTGTTTATTCACATGCACATGTGGCGCACATCCAACGATTGGAATAGGAGATGAAACACTATTTTGGAATAGAGGATCCGATCTGTGGCACGAACAGATTCTGCGGGATCATCTCGAATAATAATAAATAATAGGGTTAATGACACCATTAGTCCCTGGACTATGGACCATTTTATCAGTAGTCCCTTAACAAATTTTTTCAAATTTCAGTCCTTAAAGTACCAAAATTAAACACGCTTAGTTCTTTTGGTGGATGCTGTTAGGATTTATCCGTTAAATCAGTCATGTGTCCAACACGTGACTTTGGTTAAGGGCGTTTATGAAATTTCATGTACCCCTATGTTCTATGAAGTTCATTGGCGTGAATATTTCCCTCCCAATCTTCTCCCCCATTAAAACCTAGCTAACTACCCCATGCAAGAGAAAACTATAGAAAGCAATCGATAGAGAGAGAGAGGGAGACGCGGCCATGGGAAATCAATATATATAGGTGTGGGAGGTCAATTGTAATGAAGACGTCGTGGACTGATTCAAGCCCTAGAAGAAGGTTCCTCACATGCGCACAAATTGGGGTGAGTACTGATTTTGGTTTGCAAGATATGTTTTTATTTCTGATTTGCTAACTTTCATTCCTTGTATAGGGTGTAAATTGTGGTTATTTAAAGTGGTTTGATCCACCAATGTGTGATATCAAAGGACATTATTCCTGGATCGAAGGACATGAAATTCAACAAATGCCCTTAATCAAAGTCACGTATTGGACACATGACTGACTTAACGGATAAATCTTAACGACATCCACCAAAAAGAATGCGCGTGTCTAATTTTGGTATTCTAGGGATTGAAATTTGAAAAAAAAATGTTAAGGGACTACTGGTGAAATAGTTCATAGTCGAGGGACTAATAGTGTCATTAACACTAAATAATAAGTACCAAAGAGAATGAGTAATTAATGTTATTTATTCTCGTACATACGTGACGAATATCCGACGGCTAAAATAGGAGCTAAAATACTTTTTTGAAATAGATGATCCTTAGCTGAAAAAGAAAGAGTGGTCGACCAGAGTTGCGATATACCCATATGAACTCTTTGTTAATGTTTCGAAGAAACTCAAGGGATTTGAATAATGTCAGGTGGTTATATAAGTAATGCTTTGCATTAAGGAGAATAATATATGAAAGTACACATTTACATTGGAAGATGATCAAAAAGCCTAAGACAAATGCTAATTTAATCATGCAAGTTGTGGTTTTTAATTATGGATTACCTCTAATTATGTATGTTCTTTTAAGCTTTTGACTTGACATAATTTCAAATGAAATCAATTGCTTGTTACAAGTGCACTAAGAACTGCTCTTTACCCCATCACATGAGCCACCAGCCAAACAGGCACCTTGCAGCCGGGCGACTTATGAGAAGATCGCTCTTTTGACTCGACTTTGTTTGGGATATTTCACTTAAAGAGTCCAGTTTTAAAAAATTATGCTTACAATTTTTATAATCTTTCATCTTTACCCCTTCAATTGTGTTGTAATCATCTTGGTTGTGCTTAAGTATTTTTGTAATTATAACAAATTTCAATGATACTAATATATCATTTAATAATTAAACTTTTTAAACGTGAACTTTTTGGATGGAATGGAGAGAGTAATAATTTTTCTAAATTTTCAAGATTACAAATTTTGTAATTCTTCACAAAAGAAGGGTTCCTAATTTTTGAAGGAAAAAAATATTGTCCCGAACTAAGCATCCTTTTCTAATAAATTTACTAAATTCATCTTAGCCAACTATATATATTCCTTCGTCCCTGCCAAGTCTATCTCGTCGTCCGATTCCTCATAAATGATCTTATATCATGTTCCAATGTCTATTAATGCAATGATATAATGTGTATATTAAGGTGAGTGCCGACCTATGAAGCACTGATATGGGTGCGGCGGGATAGGGGTGCGATACACTGCGGGAACGTTGATACGTCAAAATCCAAAAATATAGGATACGGTACGACAAGGATACAACAATTTTTCAATATAAAATGTGTTATATTTCATCCCTAGATAATTCACGTAGTTTTTGCTTGCCAACGAGACAACAAAAAATTTATATAATATGCTCTCAAAGAATACATTTCTATTTCCAAAACTATTGAAAGTTCAATTAGCATTACATTAAAGAAACACTGAATCCAGGATAGATGAAGGGAAAGATGTAGAGAAATACTCCCCCTTCCTCTGTTCTACTCCAAGAGTTTTCATTTGAAAAATTTAATAATTAAGGGATATATAAGTAGTATTGGAGTTAGTAATAATTACAAAAATATTTAAGTATAGTCAAAATGTTTATTGCATATATGAAAGGTAAAAATGAAAGGTTTATGAATATTATAGGTATAATTTTTTAAATTAAACTCTTTAAATAAAATATTTTAAAATATAATAATGAATTCTTTGTTTGAAACGGATAGAGTACAAAGAAAATATATTTGAAAAAAGGCGGTTCAGCCGTTTGGGTAGCATTTCTAAGAAAATATATTTGAATAAAGAAAAGAGAGAGAGGAAAAGATTATTGTAATGATGTTTGACTACCAGCATGAATAAGAGATACTCCCTCCGTCCCTAAATTATTATTATTATTTTTTAATTTATTTTAGAATAATTATTTTGTTTAAAAAAAATTTAGAACATTTTTTTTATTATTTTACTCTTATTTTTCTCCTACTTTAATTATGGATTACATACACATGGACATTAAAAGAAATTACACATTGTACCAATATTAATAATCAAGTCAATTATTTTTTATTAATCCGTCCAGGTTAAACAAGACAATAATTAAGGGACGGAGGGAGTATCATTTTATCCACACAAGATTTTGAGCCCTAATCATTTCAAAAATCATCTACTCCCTTCCTCTCAAAATTATTGTTCTGTTTGACCGACAACCAGATTAAAGAAAAACAATTGACTTGATTATTAATATTAGTATAATGTCTAGTCTCATTTAAAGCTCATATGCATGTGACCCATAATTAAAGTAAAAAAAAAAAGTAAGAATAAAATGGTAAAAGTGATGTCTTAAAAAGAAAACTTTCAAACAAGACAGTTTTTTTAAGACATATAAAAAAGAAAAGTAAAACAATAATTTTGGGACGGATGATACTTAACAACTTATGTTATTTGCAAAAAAGCCTCAACTTTAACTTTAACGAATGAAAAATTATAATTTCGACCCCAACCTATCATGCCGTATCCTCAACGTATCCGAGTCGTGTCCTCGACGTATCCAAGTCGTATCCTACCGTGTTCGAATAAACTAATTAAATATTAATAATTAATACGTACAAAATAATATTTGGCACGTATCAAGTTGTATCCCCAACATCTGTATCGTAAGTGTATTGGATACCACTGTATTAGTGCTTCATAGGTGGCCGCCATTGTGCAAGAGAAATGGAAAACTATGGAGCGACGGTGATAAAAGTGGTGTGGTATCACAAACCAACTAAAGTGCACCAAATCAGCATCAGCAACTTTGTTGAAATTGTAAGCAACATTGCTCTCAATGTTTACTCGAGAGTCGAGAGAAAGGAGCTTGATATAGAACACGTAGTTGATGTGTATTTGCACAAGATGGAAAGGAATAAGAAGTTTGAGAAGAGGATTGGAAAGTTAAGGGGTAAAGTGGTAATAGACAGAACTAGTACTAGAATTGGAGGAGTCTTCCGTCGATAGGGCATAACTTTTGATCCCGGATGAACCACGGGACCCACCGCATATCAAATCGAAGCTCTCGACGAGATCTACAAGACTTATGTGGGGTTACCTAGTGACTCAATCGTTTTTAGCCCAAAAATACTGTTTAAGTACTGTTTTGGGCTTAAGAAATTTTCTCGGTTTTCTTTTTCTTTTTCGTTATTGTTTCCTTTTAGGATTTGTTTTGTTTATGGCATATAAATATCCTCTTAAACAATTTTATGAGCAAAATCCTAAGCCGTCTTAGGCTTGTTCTTTGGAGTTTCTCGTGGGAACAGCTTCATAATTGTTAGTTTCGCTGCGTCAGAGATTCAGTTCCAAGAAATGACTTACGGAGTTCAAATCTGTAAAATGTTTTCTTTAGGAAATTGGTAATTTTCCTTGAAATGTGAAATCTATAATTGACTAATTTTCCTAAAACTTGCGAAAAATATTTTCAGCAAATCGTTACAAACATGAGCACAACTTATCAACAAATTTAGCAAAAAAGATCAAAGCCATAAAAAAAATTCAAATAGAAACTACAAAACAAGTGGTGAAGTTCAAGCGTATACCTTCACGCATTACTGCCGTCCTTTCCCTCGCTCAAAACACACTGGTTATGCTTACCCATGAATATGTACACATATCCATAGCAGCTCTATGAATCCCTGCATAAAAATCGAATCTTGATCAAAGAGATTCTCCAATTTCTGTTATTAAACCATAAGAGAAAAATGTTCATAGTGTATTTTACCCCGTTGAATTGTAGCAGAGACAAATAAATTTGTTTGAATTCGATCATTGGTTAAAAAGATCAGATTTCAGATTTTAAGTATTTTTGTTCAAAACAGCGATGAACAAAAAGTTAGAAAGATATGAAAATGAAGAGCCAGGCCCAAGGTATGGCCCCTGGCCCCAAACCCAAGGTGCGATATGGGTCAGTACCCATCATAGTGCGAGTAAATTCACGTTATCGGGCAGCCGTGACGGCCTCCCGGTATAATTGCGAGCAGGGCCCATCTACAAGGATCAGGATGCAGCGAGCAGGGTAGCTATCCTCGTCAACCTTTGGGCGGTACATAGATGTGGGTACGTACGTGCCCGACGGTTATGCCCACTACCCCCAACATTTATAACCACTACGCCAACATTCATACCCACTACTTGGCAGTTACGTACGTGGTGATTTCAATGAATACGGGACCTATAAAAACCTCGGATCAAACCTTAAGTGGAGGTACGCAAACATACATTTAGCAATTATACTGCCAAACTGTGATTAGAGCTGATTACTTACTCTCACACCGGAGTGTTCTAGCAGGGCCAGCCCCTGCATTCACCCTGTGTTTTGCTCTTTGTCTTGGCAGATTTGGCTTAGCCCAGATATCCAGACACATTGACAGTCCGGCCCATCAGACGACACTTTTGTGCGGCATCAAAAAATAAAATGAAATCAGTTGAAAAATGAGGGAGGGAAATATCCCATATGGCAATTTCAACCAGAAAACTAACCAGAGGCCATCTACAAAAACAAGCAATGGTGCGTTTGCCTCTCCAAAATATTTTCCAAAATTTTAAAAGTCTGTTACTCCTTTACCAAATTGAATTTCTATTTTTTTTAAGTAATTTTGTTTCAAAATATGAAGTTGTCAAAATTAATAGTAGCTCACTAGCTCATTTAAAATGTATTAATAAATTCACAATTTTCATGGTTCTATTTGGTATTTAATGGAGACATAAATTTTGAACATATTAACATACATTCTTTTAATTATACTATTATACTAATAAATGGTGAATAGCAATGTGATTTTATTTTTATTGAAAAATTAAATTACAAAGAAAATAGAATTGAGACTTTATAACTCGTTTAAGAAAGAGGGTTAATTGAAATATAGAAAATCCAAAAATAAATAAGAATAAGAAAATAAGAGAATGTTACTATTGTTATGGTTAAAAGGTTGATGATTTAAAAAATCATTAATATACTAGTTAAGATTAATAAAAAAAATTAGTAGTAGCTTATTTAAAATACATGTAAGAACTCAAAATATTTTGGTTAATGTAGTATTTAATGAGACTTAATATGTGTACATATTAATATACATTCTTTACTTCATTGACCATTGGTGGATATCCCTAAATGCTTCTCACGCTCCCTTAGGACACAAAAAAAGAAAAAAAAAGGATATCCCTAAATGTTTTTTATTAAAAAAATAAATTATACGTAAATAGATTGAGTTAAAACATTGGAACTCATTTGAGAAAATGCTCCAAGCTCACCAGATTATTTTGTTTGAATAGTAATATATAGCCAGCCATTGTATTTCTTTTAAAATGAGACTCGAACTTTGTTTACTATATTTAGATGCTTTGAATTCCCGACCTCATTTATATTCGCCAACTTTAACTTTCTAATAGTGTTAAAGTTTTTGGTCACTTAGAAATTCAATACATATTAAGAATTAAAATATTTTTTGGTCCTCGACTTTGACCCAACTATTTGTTTGGTTCTACCACCTTAAAATCTATTCATATAGTCCTGTATATTTCATTTCTTGGTTAAATTCCCCCCTCTAGACGTTATCGTTATTCTTTCCGTCTAATATTTTTTAAAATGCCGATAAAACCCTTACTGTATTAAAAAAAAATTTAAAATATTTTTTTGTCCAAATTAAACTGAAAATTGCCCTTAATCATTCAAAACTCACCTCTTCACCCTCCATCGTCGCCCAGTCAATACCCAACCAAGCAACAGAGAACAGAGCTAGGAGCTTCCTTCAATGGCGGCTGAGATTTGCTCAGCCACAACCTTTTCCACTCTGGATTCCCCCACTCCCAAACACTCCTTTAAACCCAAAATCCCCGCTTCCCTCTCCGTTTCTTTTTCTTGGCACGAGTAGATAGATCGCCCAGAGCCTAAACGAGTCACTACACACTAGCTTCACTAACCGAAGCGGGACAAACATAAGATGCTGTAGCTGGGGTGTTACCTTAAAAGGCCAGCTTTGATTAGCCTTTCATCTTCCAGGGCTAAAAAGGGGAAAATGAAAGATAGAATTAAAATATTTTTTGGTCCTTCGACTTTAATCCAACTATTCGTTTGGTCCTATCTCCTTAAAACATATTCGTATGATCCTACATATTTTATTTTTTTGTTAGATTCCTCCCTCTAGGCGTTACCGTTAAAGGTTCCGTCCATTTTTTGTTAATATGACTAAATTACCCTTACTAAAAAGCTATGGACTGACTTTTAAAGAAATACGAAATACAGGGGTCAATTGGTCAATTAAAAAATTAGGTTGTCTTCAACCTTAGAAAACCGAGCTAAATTTCTCTCTCTTCAAATCTTCCATCTCCATCTTCAAATCCTCCATCTCTCTTCAATTCCATTTATTTTCTCTCTCTTTTAAAATATCATCATTTTGAACAAAACTTAATTAGAGAGATTATCAATTTTAAGTTTTCTGCAATACCTTGGGGAACATCTCATTCAATTTCTCAATCCTAAATGTACAACAATTAATCATCAAATACACAAGCACATATTCCAATTACGTTGATGTATACAGTAGACAGATTGTGTGTCTAGAGAGATACTTGAGTTGAACCCAGATCGTTAGGGAGGTTTTCTGCAATCCCTCGGGCAACACCTCTTTCTCTCTTATGGATTTAAATTTCAAATTTTAAATTTAAAATTTTGAGATTTCTTGAGATCTAAAACTCCTTCTCCGGCGGAAACAGCCGCTTGAACTCCAACGAACTGCAAGTCGCCCATTCTATGAATCGGCTCCGACCGGTCCAAGTTTTGATCATCGGAAGTTCCTACAACCCGGTTAAAGCTTTGACTAATAACTCCGGTGAAATCAGAGGGCCTGTAATTCTGGTGTTCCATGTAGAATTGAGGTCTCGCACGTCTACGCTCTGAAATTTTAGGTCTCATGTAGTCTCAAAGCTTTCTAATTTGTGTAAAGCAAAATCCCTAATCAATGTTTAATTTACACTCCTCAATGCACAATTTACAGGGTTGGGGTTGCTCATAATATTTGCTAATTCCAATGAGCATTCCTTCAAGTAGCCAAGTCCTTTTCTCAGATGTCAAATGAATGTAGGTTTAGCCTGTTCAAAGGAGCAAGACCCACCCAGGAAAAGAGAACGAGAGAAAAGGAAGGAGCAGGTGAAGAAATCAATTATTCAATATAATAATTACAATAATAATTATGGTACCGTATAATGACGCTCAATTCAATGTAACAAGGACGACAAAAAAAATGACATCAACCAGAAACACCAACCTAGGTAAATGCCAGAATGAAGAAGAAAAGGGGGGGAGAAAGGAGGAAATGTTAGTCATGTTTTCTCCTTCTTGATTTTTGTTTTTGTTTTTTTTTTTGATGCGTTAAGCAATTACTAGAATGCCCTAGCAGTTATTATGGTTAAAGGAAATGATAAGGGTATTCTTGCCAATTTATCTATCATTCAACATTCACTACTTTACAATAAGGGTATTTTAGGTATATTAAAAAATTATAGACGAAAATGCTAACGATAACGGCCTCAGGGAGAATCTAACCAAGAAATGAAATATGTAAGACCATATGAATCTGTTTTAAGGAGGTAAGACCAAACGAATAGTTGAGTCAAAGTCGAGGGACCAAAAAATATTTTAATTATGAAAGATATGACCAGAAAAGACTTCGTAGCAAGCAAAGCAGAACCCTCCGTGCTATTGGACGGGGCCTTTAGGGCCTGTTTGTTAAAACTGAAAATTAAGCTCTGAAAACTGATGTCTGAAAAAATAGAGCTGAAAATTTTAAGACATCCTCTTCTGACTTAAAATTTTGGCTATTTTTAAGAGATACTTAATTTTTTAAGTGATATAATATTGCATTATCAAACAGTCTTATTTTTAAGTTCACTTAAAATTTTCCTAATTAAGCTCTTAATTAGGTTAACAAACAGGCCCTTGAATTGGCTGAATTCTATCTCTACTTAACGAGTTCGTGTCGAGGGTAAAAAAAATTGTAACACACACACTCTCTCTTTCCTCTCTGTAAAAAATTTGTAAAAAAATTGAAAACAAAATTTATTTGGGGCAAATTCAAAATGTTTGATTGGAAGATATGGTTGATAGAAATGGGAATAGATGGTGAATCAATTGCATAATTTATTTGGGGCAAATTCAAAATGCTTGTATATAAATTGATTGAACAAAGCTTGGTGATGGTGAATTAGAGAGAGAGAGAGAGAGAGAGAGAGAGAGAGAGAGAGAGAGAGAGAGAGAGAGAGAGAGAGAGAGAGAATCAATGGCATAATATGGTTGAATTGGAGATGGAAGATTTGAAGAGATAGAAATTTAGCTGAATTTTTAGAATTGACCAATTGACCCCCTATATTTTGTATTTCTTGAAAAGTTAGTCCATAGCTTTTTAATAAGGGTAATTTAGTCATATTAACAAAAATTTGGACGGAACCTTTAACGGTAACGCTTGGAGGGGGAATCTAACCAAGAAATTCAACATGTAGGACCAAATGAATATGTTTTAAGGAGGTATGACCAAACAAATAGTTGAGTCAAAGTCGAGGGACCAAAAAATATTTTAATTCACTTATTAACTATTAAGTTTTTCTTTGTGCTCTAACCAAGTTGAGTTATATGTTTATGCATCTAAATAATGTAGCTTTACTCTTTTTTCATATTTTTTTAAGGATTTTGTTAACATGCAATGATATGTTAAGGATCATTAATTGAATGATATAATGCATAGAATTATGTAAAAGTGAACAAAAAAATATGTAAATAATGTAACTTTACTCTTTTTTTCATATTTTTTAAAGGATTTTGTTAACATGCAATGATATGTTAAGGATCATTAATTGAATGATATAATGCATAGAATTATGTAAAAGTGAACAAAAAAATATGTAAATTGTGAATTTCTATACATATTTTACATAATTTTATGCGTAATCGCTCTAATTAATGATAGTTGCAACTAAAGTGTCTCGCATGTAGTCACAATTTTCAAACCAACTAATAAAAAAGATTAATGCTACAAAATATTTTTGTTAGCATCTTTTGGTTCGTCAGAAAATTTTTTAGTGGTTGGACCCACAAATTATTTAACCAATCAAAAGATATCAACTTGAATTTTAGTGCACAATTTAATTGCACATAACATTACTCAATAAAAAATGTTCAAATTTGTCTAATCATTCTATCAGATTTGAATCTCCTAAATCACTCTATAAAAGATTTACATATCAGGTTGGAGTTTTTTTCTTTTTCTTTCTAGAATACACTAGTTGTACCTCTAGTAATTTTTTATTTTTGCTTTTTGTGATTGAACTACAAAATTTGAGAATTTAAATTATGATTATTAAGCAACGCCCCAATTAATAAAGGATTAAAAAGCAAAAAAATTTTTTTTTATCTTAGATAAAATCAAAGAATGAAATAGAATTTCATATTTATCAAAGTCCGAAAAGAAAATAAAACAAGAAAAAAAGGAGAAGAAATAGAAGAGAATCGCTATTCACACCTCCCTTTGCTCTAAGTACACCTCCTTCGATTATTACAAAAATATCATTATAAAAATTAACATATTTGTCCTTATATATTTTAACTCTAAGTGTGTTATATCACTACTGACTGAACACCTTAGAAATGTTCAGTCAGTACCAATCGAACATCTCTAAAGCTAATGGTGTTCGGTCAACCATGTCCGAACAATATAGACCTATGTCACTACAAATTTCAACCTAAAATGTAAGAGTAATTTTTTTACACAAACTATCAATTTTAAACTTAATTTATAAAAAAAATCATAATTAACTTAACCCTAAAAAAAATCATAGCAATCCCTTGAACGGGGGAGGGGGACAAAAATGAAACATCACTCTCTTCGATCAAAGTGTTAATGACGGGTAGCTTTTTAATGTTCATGTTTACGTCACCACCCTACAATACATCAATTTGGATTTCGCTCTTAACAACAAAATCAAACACATACATCTCAGTTCATCCTTTTCTTTTTCCAAGTAAGTTTATTTTCTGATTTTTCTCTAAGTAAGTTTACTAGTTTGGTGGGATAAAATAAAAAATTAAAAAATATATATTTAATATTTAAAGAGATTTATAATTTAGGGGCGATGAACTCGGAGAAGGGGTGTTCTTGGAAAAAAAAAAAGGGTACTTGAATAGCTGATCTGGAAATAGAAAGTCGTTAAGAGCATCCACAATGGTACTCTCTTAACATCCTTCTAAAATTATTTATAGAGATTTTTAACTCCTCTACTCCTACAATGGCTCCCTTTATTAATTCTCTATTTCTAAAATCCATTAAATCACTCTCTCAATATAGAGAGTGATTTAGAAAGAATAGTAATTAAATTATTGTCTTTTTTTCTTTTTTTATTTATTTCAAAATAATTATTTTGTTTGAAATTTTTTTTAGGACATCACTTTTACTATTTTACTCTTACTTTTTTTCTCTACTTTAATTATAGACCACATACACATAGACATTAAAGAAAATTACACACTATACTAATATTAATAATTAAATTAATTATTTTTTTTAATTCGTATGTTAAATCAAACAAGATAATAATTTAGAGACGGAAATAGTTTTTTTTATAAAATTATATTTAAAATATAAACTATTTTATTTTAATTGTGGTAAGAAAATAGAAATAAAAAAGAAGAAAAATAGAATAGTTGTTATGTTTGTTAGTTGAGAGGATAGATATTTAATTTTTAAAGTGTCATATAAAGAATATTTGTTAGAGTAAATTTATTTTTAAAGTATTAAAAAAATAAAACTAAAAAATATTTAGAATGTAATATTGGAGTTATTACTGTGGATGTGGATGCTCTCTTTAAAGTCAGAACCAGCTTAGAAGGTTTAACGGAGGTTTTAGGTCTCCTTCTTCACTCCAATTCATCACTCTGCCCCTCCCTTATCTACTTCTCTCTGTCTCTCTCTTTAAACCCACTCTGGCTTCTTCAGCTCCCTTCTCTCCGAGCCCTAGAGTTCAACTCCACCACCTCCCATGGCGGAAACTCACCTCCAGAAAACCCCATTTCCAACCCAACTTCACCTTCATTTCAAACCTCCACATCCTCAAAATCCCCAAAAAACCTTCAATTCGTTCCCTTCCCTCCCCTTACAACCTCAATCTCTCCTCCTTAAAATCCCCATTTTTGATCGACTCCCACCCTTTGTCCGACTTTATCGACGCCAATTGCACCGATAACTTCCAAGACTTCACCAATTTACAAACTATCTCTGACGGCTTCATCCACCACCAAATCGCCGCCCCCTCCGAATCCAACGAGCGGATTTTCCTCCCTGACCCCACCTGGATTGAATCGCTCTTCACGAGAAACTTCCTTACTGAAGAACGAGTCAAAATTGATTTGAAGGAAATTGAGAGGAGAAAGTATTATGAATTGAGGAGGAGGCAGGTTAGGGCCGAAACCGAGGCGTGGGAAAATATGACTGAGGAGTATAGGGAGTTTGAAAAGATTATGTGCGAGAAGAGATTGGCTCCTAGTTTGCCTTATGTGAAGAAGTTGTTTTTGGGTTGGTTTGAGCCGTTAAAGGAAGCTATTGAGAATGAGCAGAGACTGCACAATGTGAAGAAGAAGATGAAGGTGGCGGAATTTGTGCCGCATATTGATTGTTTGCCTGCAGATAAGATGGCGATTATTGCTATGCACAAGATGATGGCATTGTTGATGACGGAGCATGAGCATAGGTGTGTTAGACTGGTTCAGGCTGCCATTCACATTGGTGTCGAAATTGAGCAGGAGGTGAGTTTTAAAAGTTGTTATATACTAATAATTCTTTTGGCATTTTAAATTGTTGTGTTTGTATGTATACTCATCCATTCAAATGAGTATAATTTGTGTTTGGAGAGTGTAGTTGACCTTTTGTATTGTTTAGGGGAACTGGCTGGGATTGCGTGATTTGGTTATTTTGCTATAATGGGTAGTGTGGAGATATGCCCTTACAAAAGGAATGTCAATCTCGCTCTTGTTAACTATAAAATTTTGTCTGTTGCCCTCAAAGTCTCTCTATTTGACAAGTCAAAATATTGAAGATGTACATAACATTAACCACTCGTGGGAATAGCCTACAAACTTTTTGTGTTTTAACCAACTGGTTTTGATGGAGGACAAGGTGCGGAGACCCATCCTACGAGGGCACAAACAGAAGAAAAGGGAGAAAGAAAGAAGAAAGAGAAGAGGAATCCTTACACTCGCAAGTCGCAAGGGATCAGCTATGCTCCAAGGCCACAAAGGCAAAAGCTTTAACTCAAATAATATTAATCAACTTTCAATCAGACGATGGGGATTACATCAATATTTATAAGACAAAATTAAATCCTAAAACTACTAGGACTAAGGCTAATCAATAGAAAAGAAAATCCTATTTCTTCTAAGAATTAAAATACTAAAGGATTAATAATGTAATTAAGAACTCTAATACTAATCCTACTTGGACTATGATAACTTAATTACTGATAATCCCCAACTAAAACTATTGTGCAACTACAATCAGCTTATCTTTAAATAACAATACAAAATAACCAAATAACAATTCAACTCGAATTCCATTCTTTCCTTGTTTATGTCCTGTATCAGGATTACTTCATACATGAGGTAAAGTTAGAGCCTCTTAGGAATTATATGCTTAATTTTTGAAACGAGTCTCTTTGAATTGGACATACCAGAAAGGAAGTGGGACTCTTTGAAAAAGTGTGGATTTCAACAATTCTGTTCTTATCAGCTGCTTGCAGCATTGAAGCTCTAAAGAATTATTTCAATGTTCTAGATAAGTTGAACACCAATTGGATATTCAATACATTGAAGTTGGATCATACGTGCAACTACCTCTTGTTTATTTAACATTTACTTCTTGAAGTTATTTGATTCTTCCATAGGGCATTACAGAACAACAGGTGATTCTTAGTTGGAATCTTAGTCTGCAATTGAGTCAAGTCATTTTGTTCTTTTCAACAGCATTTCTAGTGAGATCTTTTGGCTATATTCTAGTGAAATTAATATGTGGAACATATCTAAGAAAGTAATAAATTGCAGACGATTTCGTCTCGCACAAGTGGCCCTTATTTGTATTTTTTTCGATTAAAATACACTTTGGGACTTTTTTCTTGCAATCTATTGACCTTGATTTACTTTACATGACAACATTTGGTGCAAGACACAATTTCCTTTTTTTATACTTTTACATATTCAAAATTTCAAATGCTTTATAAATGAAAAGTGGAGCATTAGAATTGCCACATTTTGTCTGATGAACAACAACAATAATAAATATATAAACAAGAAAGTTTCTGTAGTTCGGAGCTTGCAGTGTTAGTCGGTATGTATGTCCTAAGTCTGGTAATTCTTGGATTTCCTTGACTACCAGTATGGATTGTTGGAGGAAATATCTTCTGCAAACATTTTTGGGTATTCAAACAGTTTTTCTGGAATATTAGTGAATAACGTGAAGTGGAAACCCTGATGCATTGCTTCTCTTTAACTGTATTAAAAGGGATGCTTTTATTGCCCCGCCTATGCTTGGTCCTTGGAATTGAAATTGACTAATTGATCGATAAAAGAGAGTGGTAGTTCTGACCCATTGATTCTATTCATTCTTCCTTATTAATATATGCTTCTTTTTGGTTTGAAAATTTAGTTCTGACCCACTGAACTATGCTACTGTTCTAAGAGATGGTGTAGAACAATGTATTATTGGAGTGCTGTGGAATGAGGTGTTCTATGTATTTGAATTGAAGGCATTGGTGCCTAATACACTGATTAACATCTATTTGGAGCCTATGCTGGGATATTATTAGGAGCGCTCACAAGATTTTCTGGGCAGTTTCTTTTGGTATCAGGACATTCATGGTTCTATAGGTTGTACTTCTATAATTGTTCTCTGGATATAGGTTTATTCATCAGCTTTCTAGAGATACTGGTCTTGCATGTGATACCACGTCACTAGTATGGCTTTCCTTTCATAGGGAATAATATTACAGGCTTTTGGTATTTTTCAGGTTAGAGTCCGAAGTTTTTTGAAGAAAAGTAAGAAGAAGAACATAGACGAGATGTTTGAAGCTTCATCTCAAAAAGATTCGAGTAGGGAAATTGCAAAGCTGAGAGATCGTGTTAAATTTTTGGCAAGAAGAAAAAGAATAAGAGAGGTTCAAAAGATTGTGAAAAATGAAGACGTTGGGTCTTGGAGCCGAGAAATTCAAGCTAAGGTTTGTATTCTCCAATATCTTCCATCTCAAAAGGCTGATTCATTTTATCACGATACTTGTTTATTAGTGATTTATGATATTTAAGTCGTTGAATTCGCCTATTTGTATTTGCAGTTGGGTTGTCGTCTCATAGAGTTGTTAATAGAAACAGCTTACATTCAACCTCCAGTTGATCAGTCAGCTGACACTCCACCTGATATTCGGCCTGCATTTAGGCATAATTTCAGAATTCTATCAAAGGAACCAGGGTGAGAAAATATTTCTTGTTTCCATCAGTAAAACTCTTCAAAGAATCGCACCACAGCCACATTTTGGTCCAATATATAAACAACGAGACAATCAGGTCGTTTTCGTACATATAAGTTTTGCGCAATGCTTACTTAGATTCTGTAGGTGTTTGCCTACCTAGACTATATAATTAGTTCTATGGTTTGGTTATAGTTTCCATTTTATCACAAGAATTTTGAGTAGAGATCTCATGGGAACTAATTGTTTCTTAATGCATCAATTCTGTGAGGAATCAATGTTGCACTTTCGTTCTGCATCTTTTCATTTTTTACTAAAAGCTTTATTTGGTTTTCCATCTTGTAGGCAGAGTTTTGGAAGGAGGTATGGAGTTGTAGAATGTGATTCTTTGGTCCTCAGTGGACTTGATAGAACTGTAAGTTAGCACAGCTCTCTCCATTCCAATCATACCTGGATTTTTTGCAATCTTTGCACTTATTGCAGCACTAATGCAAAAAACTTCGGTCATGACACATCCTTTGTCATTGGTGTAATATTTGTACTTAGAATTAAATAGATGGTAGTTCTTATGCTTCTTTTTTTCTTTTCTTTCGAATATGAATACTAGAATCTTGTTATCCACAATATTGTGTTTTTTCTTGAAAATCCTGTAGTGTTATGTAATATCCCCATCCCACACGGGTAGATGTGGGACTGGTATGTGCCTTATAAGTGGTCACCCACTACCACTAGGCACCAACATCATATATGGACTTTTGGGTGGGTCGAGTTGACCCACTAACGTGGCAGTGCGTGGGTCATGCATAGTGGACCGGGCTTTCGAACTCGAGACGTTACACGTTCCCTGGCTGAAAAATAGAAAACGAGCCTGATGCATTTGCAGTTTCTTGCACTGGCTAATATCTAATAATTATATTATTTTGCTTGCAGGCAAGGCATATGATTATTCCATACGTGCCGATGTTGGTGCCTCCAAAGAAGTGGAAAAGGTTTGATATGTTCTAACCTGTGAAAATAATATACATTTTGGCCCTTGAATGGTTCACATAGTTCAGCATTATTGCTCCTTCCTCTTTGTGAAATTTTAGGAAATTGAACAGCTATAGATCAAGTTATTTTCTTTGTTTTTCAAGTATCTTACCAGATTCCTCCTTCCAGCTATGACAAAGGTGGGCACTTCTTCTTGCCGTCTTATGTTATACGCACTCATGGATCTAGGGTGCAACAAGATGCTGTAAAGGATGTCCCGGCCAAACAAATGCAGAAAGTATATGCGGTATAAATACAATATACTCATTGCATGCTTACTTTCCGTTTTTGATAGTAAGCTGTCGCCCAGGCCCATTTCTTCAATGTCTGCATGGCTTGTATTGAGGAAGTGATGTCAAAAGAGTCAATGCCATCAAAACCGTGATAGTGCTATTTTAAGATTCAGTTTTTCTGTGCAAGAAGCATAATTCATAGAGTTGATGCTATCAATTTCGAGATGTAATACTCCTTTAGGGGTCTTAAGATTCAATATCGAGGTGCAAGATGCGAAAGAAAATTTGGGTTTCCGGGATATTAAGTGGGGTGACAGGTTCTGTTCTTTACGTACTGTTAATTTGCTTTATCTTATGAGGTCATCAAGTTAAACAAGGTTGGAGAACTGCCCTTCAGGTTTGCTCATAAATGCTGAATTTATGTCAATCAAAGGGTCACCAAATTAGTGCTCCATTTATATGATGGAGGGCATGTCAAAGAGAAAGCTGTTCGAGGGAGGTTGACCTAATCTGATTTTTCTGTTTGATATGACTGGAGGGGAAGGGAAAGCGTCAGAGTGAGTCACGTTTCCAGTTTTCAGTGTCATGATGGGGCGAGAAAAAACCATTTTCCTTGCTAACTTTACCATCATCCTCATTCTTCAACTCAGTCAAAAGATAATAGCAGGGACATACCGCTTTTCACTTTTCTTAACGAATGCATATTTCATTCAGTGCTTGATATTTGAATTTCTCGTGAACAGGCATTGGATACACTTGGAAGCACCAAATGGAGAGTGAACAGAAGAGTACTTAGTGTGGTCGAAAGCATCTGGGATGCTGGTGGCAATATTGCTGGTCTTGTTCACCGTGAAGATGTGAGTATGTCCTATATTTTCTCTCAGAGATTGTAAGTTGTCAGAACAAGTTACTTATATTCATGTAGTTATACTACATTTGCTTAAATTTTGTCCTTTAAATTTTGTCTACTGTAGACAGCAGTGGGCACATAGTCACATATTTAGCACGTTGGTGCATACAGACCTGATCGCTCGTGTAAAATGCGAAGCCTTTATACATGGCTGAGTGGTTGTTACTCATGCTCATCCAAAAAGGCTTTTAGTTTGCATAGGAGCTTTCGTAGAACTTTTGTGCTGGTTATTTTAGTAGCTCCTCTGTAATTGTCTATCTTTAGTAATTGTATCTTCATTTTCTTATTTTTGATGGTGGTTTGTGTGATTCACACTGCATGAGATTTGTTCTTCATTGGCTTCTAGGTTCCCATACCCAAGTTGGACTCCGAGGACTTGAGTGAAATAAAGAAATGGAGATGGAGTGTCAGGAAAGCAAAGAAACTTAACCAGGAGAGGCATTCTCAACGATGTGACATGGAACTTAAGCTCTCGGTAATAATTCCTGTTGGATATTTTGTTCCATTTACTTTAACAATGAAATTTAGCATTGAATTATAGAACACAGCACAAGTTGATATAAGCTACAGAACGGGAGTTGGTAACCTTTCTATTCAGTATAAGGGTAATGCTATGAAGAGGGGTTCTCTTGATAATAATAAGAGCTTTCTCTGCTTCACCATTGGATCATGACTTCTTATGCAACAAGGTGACCCCACTGAAGAAAAGAACCCACCATAAGATGTCATAATATTGGGTCAAATAGGGAGAGCTCTTCATATCTCTATAGAGCCCTGTCTTTGTAGTGTTGGTCTCCAGCTAAATAATGACTTTGCTTTACAATATTTCTATGTATTCCTTGTCCTGTATTTTAGTTTACATGCTACTTGGCATTACCGAGTTACCTGGCTCATCAAGCACTTTTATCCTGTTGATACTACTTGATCTTACGAGAACCAAAGGCCTGGAGAATTCTAGTTAGATCCTACTCTTTACATTTGTAGGAGTGAGTTTCCCATTATAAGAAATTTTGCAAGTCATTTTGAGCTGGCTCTCTGAAACAGGTGGCTCGGAAATTGAAACATGAGGAAGGCTTCTACTATCCACACAATCTAGACTTCCGAGGCCGTGCATATCCTATGCATCCACATCTAAATCATCTGAGTTCTGATCTTTGTCGAGGAGTTCTTGAGTTTGCTGAAGGCAGGCCATTAGGCAAGTCCGGCTTACGTTGGCTGAAGATACATTTAGCAAACCTTTATGGAGGCGGTTTTGAAAAGTTATCATATGACGGGAGACTAGCCTTTGTGGAAAATCATATAAATGATATAGTGGATTCAGCAGACAACCCAATTAATGGAAATCGCTGGTGGCTTACTGCTGAGGATCCTTTTCAGTGCTTAGCAGCTTGTTTTAATATCTCAGAGACCTTGAAAAGCTCATCACCACATTCTGTCATCTCCTACCTGCCAATTCATCAGGTAATTATGTCGTGCCCTTATACTGGGAAGAAACACAGCCGTTTATCTAAGCTGGAAAAGAATATACATACATTTCAATTTGAGTTGCTGGTTTTATATAGATAATCCCCTTTATGCAGCTCACTTTGAGATGACTAACACAACTTCAAAATAACTAAATACATTGAGAAGAATATATTCTCTGGACATGTTCGTTGCATAGGATATTTTTAGTTGGAAGGGAGCAGTGAGCTGCATGCTATTCATTACATGTTGGAGCCAACCCCAAGGTCCTTCTCAACGTGCTACACACTTTTTTTGCTTATTGGTTACAAATTGGATACAGGGCCAATAACATACCTACCTCTATCTTCTTTGACCTCAAGACATAAGGCCTCAGATTCTGGCCAGACCTCCCAGATTCAAAAGTTCTTGGTGCTTTGTCTTTTACTGATTATCCTCTGTTACTTGTACTTTACATCTGAGCGAGGATCTTTGAGCTCGACCAGCTTTTTCGTTTATGTTAGAATTTCTGATTCATTTGAATATAATTGAGCCATGCACTTCCATTGGGAGTTTAGTTGTCCCAGTTATGTTAATCTTCTATCAGTCCCGTTCAGCTCCTTTGTACAAACTGACATGCTATGAAACTCCCAAATGAAAACCAATGGCGCTAACTTTTTGTCAGAAAATTAAAAGATGAGGCCATTTATGCATGTTTGATGGTTAGAAAATAAGTACAAAACAAGCTACAAGCTTCCGGAACTACCTTGCATGTGTTATTTTTTTCACATTGTGTCTAGTTGGACCAGAACACATGAAAGCGATAGTATGAGCAGGAAGCAGCAATCATCATACGCTCTATACTCCAGTGTGCAGAAGAAAAATTATGCAATCCTTTGTGGAGATTATTTTTCCAGTTTGAGAACTCGGACGATTATTTTTGACTTTTTTTTGCAATTATGCAGTTCTTTGTAGGGATTATTTTTCCAATTGAGAACTCAGACGATTATTGTCAACTCCTCTTTGATTCTGCCCATATAGTACTTGTTAAATTCAAATAGATCACCAGAACTTTTGTGCAACAAGGGCTAAAATGGAAACTGATCAAATGGAGGTGATATAATACATTTACTTGGCTCCTTAGCAGATTCAAAATCAATGTGGCCAACTTTTGAAAGACAGCTAATAGTTGTATTCTTTAGTAATTGGTGGCTGGTGGTTGCCTATCTCCTACCTTTTGGCCCAGTTTGAAATTATCCTTGCCAACAAATTGTTACATAAATATATTGGGGGGTGGGGGGCATTTTGGCATCATTCACGCCTGAAAGTTCAAATATTCTGCCTGATTCGGTCCGAAAGAAGACCTAAATTTAAGGGACTTATCAGGAATTGGTTATATTCTCACTTGATCATTAACACGGCTTGACTAACTTTGAGATGCTAATGTATTTTTCTTGGTTTTTTGCAGTTTGCATATTGCTCTACTATACAACACCCTATATGATTTTGTATCCCAGGATGTGTGATTTTGTTATTGGAGACTGGATATTTTCTGAATCCATTCTTATAAAAGCTTGATGTTATGTTTCCCAGCAATCTCATCCCAACTACATTCCTTGCATTCATCCAGACATTCAAATTGATGTGCATTGAAGCACTTTATGTTTGCATTTTATATGATGCACGTATCATCCATTGATTGGTTTTATTTGTTCATATATGAAACTTATGCTTTCATGTTTTTGCTCCACTCTTAAGAGTCTTAGTATGGCACCAATCATATTTATTGTTTCTTATTGTGTTTATCTTTGTAGGATGGTTCATGCAATGGCCTTCAGCACTATGCTGCTCTGGGAAGAGATTCAGTATGTTTTCTGTTTGGACATATTTCTCTTTTATCTATTTGCTGAATAATGTACTGTTTACTAGTACACTGTTTAAGGATGATCAGCTTTAGTTTGCAGCAATTGAATCACTGCTTTTGATTTTCTTCTCTTCCTTAACTGTTTGCACTTCTGATCATTCATACCTACTATGTACAAGGTTGTGTACTTCTGTTTGTAATTTTTGGTCCTCAGCAGGTTTTATCTAATGAATTATTGTGTGTTTCTCTTCTCTCCTATAGTGATATTATGATTTTTTGTAGTTTCAAGCTGCTGCAGTGAACTTAGTTTCTGGAGACAAACCAGCAGACGTCTACTCGGAAATTGCTGCGAGGTATAATGATGTATAAGTGTCTTTGGAGTATTGGAACTTAGCATTTTGATCTTATCTGCTCGTTGCTAAGTGCATCTGCATATTGAGAGCAAGTCTCTGAAATGCTCAAACTCTATTCTTGCTTGCCAGGGTTCATGAAATCATGCAAAGAGATAGCAAGAAGGATCCTGCAAGTTATCCCAATGCTTTAGTAGCCCAGGCTCTAATTGGTCAGGTGGTTTTGCTTTGTTCTAGTCTCTTTTCATTTCTTTTGGCTTTACATATATTTCTCATGCTTTTGTTTGTTGCATGTGACTTCTATTTTGATTGTAAATCAGCTGATAGGTTAATGTTTGAAAACATTCAGGTAGATCGAAAACTGGTGAAGCAGACTGTAATGACTTCAGTATATGGTGTCACTTACTTGGGGGCACGTGAGCAGATAAAAAGGAGACTAGAGGAAAAAGGTCAAATTACTGATGATAGGCTCCTGTTCAAGGCATCATGCTATGCTGCTAACGTAAGTATCCTGACTATTAATTCCTGTAATGCTTCAAAAAAAAATTTCCTCCTGTTAGCTGAGGATAAGCAGTGTCATTCTCCTGTCTTTAAATAGCTTTCTTCCTGCTCCTACGGGTGTAGAGAGAGATATGCACTGGTTCATATATTCTTGCCCCTTGGGCTCGGTGATTATGTGCCCCTGCATCTTAGTTGACATCATTTGCATGCTTGCTTGATAGCTCTTAGCGCAAGGACGGCATGGTTCATTACTTGCGCTTTTGAGAGTGAGCCTACTCAAGAAACCATTTTAAACGATTGCATATGTAATGCAATATGTAGAGGAAACAGACTCGAGTTCTTTTCTTCACTTGCTGTCGTTACTGACCGTTGTAGAGACAATTTGGATGCTACAATTTGGTCTTGGCTGGAATTTGTGAGGAGTCCAGAGTTTGTGGTGCAATTTTTGGGGTTATCGTGTAGGTAGTGCGGAAAACTAAGCTAGTGGGATGCTAGGGTTTATGCCATACGCACTCCTATATTTAATTGGTCGCTAAAATCTACTCTCAGTTTACCTTATTTTGTCTTCTCATGTGCACAAGTCAACTTCATGTTTGTGGTTTGGACTTGGTCACCTCATCTAGCTTCCCTTCTGGAATGATACTTCTTCTGTATCTTCCATTTATGATGCCAGTGTGTCTGTTTTCGTTATTCCTACATAATTGTCTTGTAAGGCTCTGTTTACTGTTTGAATTTGAAACATTGCCACATATGCCTGGTGCTAACTCATGGTGAGGCTACTGTTATAGATCCTGGAAAAGATTTGATGTCATGACCTAAAGTCTTTCAGGATGGTGTCATCAGAAATCTCTGCAGTCTGTCTATCATATAGTTTAGAAAAGTAGCATGTTTCTTAATCTCTTGACAATGAAGTGTTGGTATTCAGTTCAGTTACCAGCTCTTTTCTACTGCAGCTTTGGACTCGTGTGTATAATGGTTTTGGTTTTCAATACACATGCTTATACAGTTACCTTTACCAGCTCTAATATGGTTGGTATTGCCCACCTCCCTTGAGGGAGAAGCCAGCTGTTCAAGTCTTTGCTACAGGAAGTGAAAGTAGAAACTGGTTGGTTCTTACCAAAAAGAAAGAAAAAGAAAAAATGTTTTCCCTGTGTTTCTTACCTGATGTTGTGTTTAAATGTTAATTTTGTAGCTACATTACATTTTCAACAAGGGTTTAGAGAGGAATGACTTCCCTAACGAGAATATTTAACAGTTGATATTGTTTGTTCTTTCCACAGGTGACACTAGCTGCCCTTGGGGAGATATTCAGAGAAGCACGTGATACCATGAGTTGGCTTGGTGACTGTGCAAAGGTGCTTTGGGTCACTAGTGGATAGTTTACATTACGGTTACAACTGCCTTGATAAAGTTGGAACTTCCCATGAAATTCTAATCCTTGGGATGGATATTTTGCAGGTGATTGCAACAGAGAATCAACCTGTGAGGTGGACAACCCCTCTAGGTCTTCCGGTCGTGCAACCATACTTCAAAACGAAACGTCTGCTTGTAAGTGTGTGTGGTTTAATGCTGCGATCATCAACAATTACACATGATATACTTCAGTTGATTGAACTAAAGACTTTGAATAAACCCATTGGGTTTCTTATAGTTCATCGGATTGCATATCAACGATGGTTACTGTTAATTATTCACAACTGTCAACGCAAATTTTAGAATAACTGTTAATTGATCAGAACTGTCTTCACTGCAATTTTGGGAATAACGGGTGAATTTGACATCTTTTGCAAGCATATGGTTGGAGTTATTCATGAGAAATGTTGTAGCTGAACCATATTTAGTGATCAGAACTAACAAGGAGGTTCTTTGTTCAATGAAATGGAAATAAGTGAAGCCCCCTAATCAGATGAGATGACATCTTGAGTAAGCTCTCAAATTGCATGGATTGCAAGGAACAACTTGAGTGGCAAAGATGCTAATGTTTTTCGTATACATTTTTGATAATTTCTATACGTTGCTTGGGAGCTCCGTTTGCAAACCTTGCAAATAAATCTTGAACAATTGTAGAATGCAAGTGTCCAAAGGTCCACTGCAGAGTATCCCAGCTTACTCCTTGAGAGTATAGTTGATCTGGGTTGCTTTGGGAATGTAGCTGGCTAATAGTCTATGGATACCACTAGGTTATGAAGGTAGGGGCGAAGATCAAGGCAACGCTAAGTGGAAAGAGAGGGCAACTGTTGGGTTACATGAGGCGGGAATTCGTTGTCTGAGCTAAGTTTCATTAAACAAATACACCCTTCTTCATAAATGAGTTATCAACTAATTGTAGCGAATACTGATTGTCACCTAATTATATAATTATTAGTAATGAAATAACAATAATAATAATAGTAATGTCCTTTATGCATAAAAGACGTGACAATCTTGCCACTGACAGTATCACTGGATTGCAGGTACAAACAACTCTTCAGCAATTGTCTTTGCAATGTGATTCTAGCTCGGTAAGTTGTCATCTCTTGGTATGCATATCCTCTAGTTAGTTTTATTTAGTTGCCAAGATTTCCCTGATGGTGCCCTGCTTTCAGGTTGTGGTTAGAAAACAGAAAACCGCATTTCCTCCGAATTTTATTCATTCACTTGACGGTTCACATATGATGATGACTGCAATTGCTTGTAGAGATGCTGGATTATGTTTTGCAGGTTTGGCTTGCCCTTTCAGCTATAATCGAATATTCATCTATTCATAAATTTTCTTATAAAAACCTCCACCTGCACTCACATGTAACATGTGGATGGATAACATCCTAACATGATGCAAAATATAAATTACTGCATTTGAAATTGCAAAGTATACAAGTGATTAATATTCTCTCACCAGCACTGAAAGCCAATTAATGTAGGTATTTGAATGAATTTTTCACTATGTAAAATATTAAATTGGCGTTGCTGATGACTTGTGGAATCTTGAATAATCGATATTGCTCGTGCTATGTCGGTACTTATGTCTTCGAATTGATAGGGTTTGTTGGACAATTTGGAGACTCATAGGCCTAGAGGAACAAGAGAGCTTCAAAACCTTCCTGAAATTTTTATTGATCTCTCTTCCCAAGTATGAAAACAAATACACTCATCTGCGTCCTGGACTCTCTGTCACTTCCTCTTCTGGAGTTAACTAATTTCATATTAAAACGAGGATGTTTGATAGAGAGCTCATTTTAACAGAATGAAGATTTAAAGAAAAATATTATCCATTAATGCAATTTAAGTGAAATGACATCCACACCCTAGTTCCAGAACATATCAAAATCAGTTTTGGCTTTAACAGTTCATAGCACGTTCTTTTGAGAAAAAAGAAAGAAAAAAGAGCTGCTGCAACATTAGTGAGTATAGGTACTAAGATATTATCCACAACTAAATACGACATTGCCTACGTATGAGATATCGTGAGCATATCAAGGTCTAGAATTAAACCAAAAAAGCTGCATTGGTTCACTTTCGTGGGCTCTGCAATAGTGAGTATAGGTACTAATATATTATCCACAACTAAATACAACATTGCTTACATATGAGGTATCTTAAGCATATCAAGGTCTAGAATTAAACCAAAAAAATTGCATTGGTTCACTTTAGTGGGCTGTGTTCTTTGCCCGAGCCTCTCATGGGCTGCATTAAGCTCTTAGTGTTTATATTTTTGGCCTTTTTCCTCCCTATTGTTACAAGTACAGCTTATAAAAATTTGCAGAATATGATTTGAGTGTGCTAATCTTGAGTTACAGGATCTGTTATTGGAATTTTAGAAGCAAGCTTGAATTGGTGGACAGTGTAAACTTTGCATTAACCAAAATTACGAAGCCTTTAGATGGTGAAAGGCAACGGTGGCAATTATTGCTACTGGATTTTGTAACTGAATTGGATGACGAGTGCAATCCCTCATTCAACATTGCTTCAAAATATTTTCAAAGTTGCACCGTGATTCTGTGCACTCGGTTCACACTTGTTAAAAATAAAAATTAAACTAAATTAGAATAGAGTACACTGCTTATTAAACATCAGAGATGAATGAAAACATTGCTTCTAGTCAGGAATCAAGAACGGTTTTAAGTTTGAGTTTCTGCGAGACTAAGCTTAGTAAGTGATCGTGGATAGAACAATATCATTTTCCATCCTTTAAGGAATTTCTTAATTAACTTGGCTTTTAGACATGAAATCATTTGAAGTCTTCTTTTTGTGCTTTGACAGAAGTAATGTGTCTTTTGAGCTTTGGCAACTATTTTTGTTTTTTGTTTTTTTTTTTTCAATAATATACCAAGTCTGGTTACATATTGAATATCCAGGTTTATACAAAGATATTATAGAACTCTATGATCCTCTTTAATTTCTTGAATTCCTGTTAAGAACATTGAGGATATTCTTATGATAGTTCATTGCTCTATAAACCCCATGACAGGGGTTCATGACTCCTTCTGGACACATGCATGCGATGTTGACACGATGAATCAGATACTTAGGGAAAAATTTGTGGAGCTTTACAGCATGCCAATACTTGAAAATGTAAGCATCCTGTATCTTACACTACTAATTTCAGGAAGTTGAATAGAAGAGTTGCATTAAAGCTTGATGAAGCTTTATCTTCAGTTTGCATTTAAAATCTTGGCGAAACGTATGATTTCAAGGATTTCAAACGCAAGCAAAATGTCTAAAACTTTTGGCTTAGTAACTTCCATAATCTTATAATAGCTCTTCATCGTCTTACCAGTTGCAAGAAAGTTTTCAGTCAGCATATCCTAAGTTGGTATTTCCTACACTCCCGGAGCGAGGCAACTTTGATTTGAGAGAAGTTCTCAGATCTCCTTACTTTTTCAACTGACCCTTGACATGCATGAAGCTTCGAATACTGTATAGATGGTACCAACCTTTGTGTGCAGCAAAAAGCATCAAGGAGGTGACTCAGCGCCTTAAGTACAGGTCTGGAATTCTTGCAAAACTGAGATGATAATTGAAGTGGGAAAGGGTAGCTCAGATCTGCTCATAAAGAGGTCTAATCGAAGAACTGAATGCTCGATTCAGTTTCCTTGTCACCTTTGTTACTGAGGTGACTTCTATAGAGTTGTTATGAGTTGTCACTAGTCGAGTATGATCAGCATGGGAAGACCTTTTCCACCTTACAGGCTTTGTGGTTTCAATTGTAGCAAGGTTGCTTCAGCTTAACATTAGTTTGGCCTGAATAAAGTTGGCCTTGACAATAAATAAACTCAAGGGAACTTCTCTTGCCTCAGAGCAACTACTTTCAGAGTGTTGAGAACCCTGCGCCATGGATCCATGACTATTGCTGTAGTAGTTGAGTGTTCAAAAGGGGTTGGAAACTCGCCTTAGATACCAAACCGGGTCTACTTCCCAAAGTTTTTCTTTCAATGTCAATGTTTGCAAGTGTTGTATATGTCTAGCATGAAATATATAGGATACAAGAAGCATTCTGTATTAGGAGATATAAAGGTCCCGAAATTTTGTAATAATGTGTGTACATGTTAAACATTGAATTATGTATTCTTTCTCTTGCTATTACAGAAAGGAAAAAAAAAAATTTATTGCTACATATTCCATCTCTAGGTGACACTCTGAGATGAGAATGCCTATACGGTTATGGTTCAACCGTTTGAACCGTAAACTGCCACGTCACAAACCGTTGATTCTGAACCGTAACCAGCGGTTCAACGGTTCGGTTCCGGTTCAAACAAACCTGAACCTTTGAACTGTCGGTTTGAACCGTTGAACCGCCGGTTCAAATTGTCAAAATTCAAAAAAAAAAAAAAATGATCATGGCTGTCGATGATGAAAGATCGGACGGTGGTTGTTGATTGCCGTTGATGCAACGGTCAAGTGACTGTTTTTGGCTTAAAAAATCCAAAAAAAAAAATTTTGTTTTTGTTTTTTCATCTTTTCTCAACCTATAAATATCCATTTCATCTCTTCATTTTTTTCCCACTCCATCTCTCTAATTCTCTCAAGTTCTTTACTCTTAAGTCTCAAATCTCTTCATCTCACAAATCTCAATTCTCTCAAAGTGATCAAGTCTCTAATATTATTAAGTACTCTATTTGTTATTAAACACGTTTTTTATTTATTTTTCTATACTAATTCTCTCAATTCTATAAATTATTTTATATTTTCTATACTTACTATAAAATTATTTTATACTTACTATAAATTATTAATTACTTCTATACTTACTATAAAATTATTTTATACTTACTATATAATTATTTTTACATTCTATAAAATATTAATTACTTCTATACTTACTATAAAATTATTTTATACTTACTATAAAATTATTTTTACATTCTATAAATTATTAATTACTTCTATATTTACTATATAATTATTTTTACATTCTATAAATTATCCGGTTCTTATTATCCTACTTCCGTATTAGTTTTAGAAAATTGTGCTTAAATTAGTTATATATTCAAGCATTTTAAAGATTGCCCAGTTTTAGGTGAATGTATTGGTGAGAGAAAAATGACTAAAGTATTTTTTGAACATTCCACAATTATTTTTAGTAGCTAAACTATTAGATCCTAAGATAAGACAAGATGGTTTAGAAGGCATAGTTACGTATTATTATCAAAATTTATTCCCAGATGGCATTGACTTATTTTTAACCAAACCTATCCCAAAAGCAAGTGACGATTCGATTTTTTTTATTGAACAAATTGTAAATTAGAGGTAAGACTCCTTTGGCAAAGTTCATTGGTTGTCCCTCTTCTTGTAATTTTTTATTATAATTAATAAAATTGGCCAGGGTACCGTCCCAGTTTTTTGTTAAATACTTTTGGTTATTTACAATTATAAAGTTTAACTTAAAATATTAAAAAAAAATACTTTTGGTAACTAAAAAAAATAAAAAAATAATTTGTATAAAGTTTACAAAGGTTTAAACTTTAAAGATGATATTTTTTTATAAAAAAAAAGTTAAAGATTACGGTTTAAACCGTAAACCGTGAAACTTGAACCGTACAATTTCGATACGGTTCAGGTTCAATATTTGGGCATTTTGTAAACCGACGGTTCAAAACTGGAACCGCCGGTTTGAACCGTGTATGCATCTCAAACTGAGATATACCTCCTTCACTTAAAGTTGTCTTAAACTGATTGTTCCCATCTAGATCTAGAGTTCTGCTAACAAATGCCCTTATCAATTTCGAGATTCTCATTCCTTGACAGCCCCAATCAACAAAACAAGATGTCGCTTGTGCAATTATCGAATTCACCATATACTACTGCCCTTACAATTATCGGATTCCGGAAATATCAGGAGTATATTACCACTAGTACCATATACCACAAATTTTTACCGCTTGTACCATATACCACTGTTAAATATAAAACTAGTGCTACACCCGTGCGTTAAACGCAGGGGCCAAATACTATCCTATTTCACGGAAAGATAATATTTTATGCAAAGTTAGACATTTAGAAAATATAGATGAATCCTGTTACCCTGAAAAAAAAAAAAAATGTAGTTAAGAACAACTTTTTATAATACTTCTTGATGAAGCCCCATCCCTCAACTTTTCATTATACCAACTAATGTCGACATTTTTGTACATGTGCAGGTTGGTTGATCTTGACTTTTGTACCTATGCAATATACGGGATACTAAGGTTATGATCTGAGTTCAAGCTTATTTTCATTGACTCCATCATAGGAAACATATATACTCATTGGTCCAAAATAAGTATCCCCTTTTCCTTTTTAGGATGTCCCAACAATATAGAAACAAAATAGAAAAAACAGAAGTAGGAGGAAGAAGAAAGGCTAACCTCAACATCCACCAGAAGCAGCTCAAAAGATGGAGGAATCTTCATATCATTCACAGGTTTTACTTTCCACTTTCGTGCTAATCTTACCTTAATCAACCAATCTGATCTTCCTTTTTTAATGTCTTTCAATAGAGTAAAAGTCATTTTATGTTCTTTGGCTGGGAATAATGCAAAGTATATGAAAAAGATTGGAATATGATGAAAAAGAAGATTTTGAAGAAAACCGTATTATAAACTGGATAAATAAAGTCGTTGATATTCCCATTTACTAAATTGGGGAATCCGAAAATAATCTTACTATTTGACATTAAATAATTTCGATTTCGGGATGGTGTCTAGATTCCACGGTGTATTTTCTAGGAAATTCTTGAAAAATGTATTAAATGTAGTTGCCATAAATGTTCCTATCCAAAAATAGTCTTTCTCATTTATTTGTTTGATAAAGGCAATATTATAAACATTTATTTATTTTTTAGTGTGCAGATACAAAATACAAGGGAAAGACGACAGGACTGAAATAAGATTTTTGCCGGATATAAAATAATATGTATTTTTATTTTATTTATGTATAATGTTTGTAATAATTTTTTATTTTTCCATTACTATTTGACATTAAATAGTTTTAGATTTCAGGATGACTAACTATATTCCAATGGGTATTTTCTAGGAAATTGCTGAAATATGTATTAAATGTATTTGCCATAAATGTTGTCATAATACAGGTATTGTTTGATAAGCCCAATTATTACTTAAGCATTGATATAGGTGAGACAGAAATTAAATCTTTAACTGAAGATAATGAGGAGTAGCTTTAAATTTACGTTTCTAAATATAGATTTTCAATTTTGGCGCCAAATTACCTGTTTTAGTAAGTGTGCCAAAATCACTTGTGTCATTATATATATATAGATATCTGCAAGAAAGAAGACAGATGAACAATAACTAAACCTAAGTTCACACTATTGAATCTGAAGAGAAACCACGGATTATTGCTTTCTCATCCTAACTTGTATTCCACATTATCGAATCTACTAGTAACCGAGTTAACATAACCTAAGTCATGGTTGGCGCAACGAAAGTGACTAAAAACATTTTATAAATCTCTTCAACATCTACATCTCTTTCAATTTCAAGTCGTAGCTTTGCGACATAATATATATAAAAATAAAATAATAATAATAATAATATAATTAAAAAAAGAAAAAAAAAAAAAAAGAGAAGTGTCTTCTCTAGAAAAATAAAGTCTCTATGTTTAGGCAATGAGATCCCTACACAGTAACATTGCTACATGACTGGAAGTTGAAACCAAGCATTAAAACAACAGTGCTGGAAGTCAAGAAGTAGTAGAGCCCCCAAAGAAACATTTGGACAGAAATGGAAAGTAAAGTATGTTAAACAATGAATCTTATGCACAACTTCAGCTTGAGAAATTTTTTAAGAAGAAACATCCTCTATTGAACCATACATAGCCAATATCGAGAGATGACCTATGTGGCTAGATGGAGGCAAAATGTTAGATCAAATGGTGCATAGTGGAACAGATGCTTTGTTAGTTCTGTTTCTCCGAAACCCACTCATGCATTTGCAGAAGTGGAAGTTAAACCAAAACGCTATACTAGTCAACTCAAACCAAATTAATACAAATCGAATGAAGAGCATAACAAACACGGATCTTATCTGCCTACGCAAACCCATAAATGGAAAGAGAAAACACACACACACACACACACAACAAGCACTCCTTAACAAAAGAAGCTCAGTGAATGTAACACGTTAAAGCAGTGGTTGTCTTTGCTAAATCGACACAAAAGTGCTAATTCAACCCCTCAAAAATTATCTGCAGGTAACAATCTTCATGAGGATAGTTTACACCTTGTGTCTACAGTCTACACTAGACAGCCAAAACTGTTACTACAAACATCACAGTAGTTAACAAGGAACTATAGCAATCTTAGGAACAAAGCTCTTTCAGTGTAAAATGTAAACTTGTTCATCTCCCTAATCATGATTTTTGAATATCTGAAATTCCATTTCCAACGGGTTTTTAATATCTCAAAGTCGAGAATGAAACTACAAATGACCACAACCATTACGTTAATCCACCGTTCATCAGTAGACACAATGCATAGCTCCAAAAACTCCAAATACAAAACATGCATATGCTTTATATCCACAGCATGACAGCACAAACAACAGAAATACACATAGATCCACAGCGTTGACAAAACAAATAACAGAAAAACATATGTATATAGATTCAACAAAATAAAATTCACCATTGTGTCAACTAAGCGTCTTCAATTCAAGATTATTACATTAGGCAAAGTTGACATCCAACTCAGTGATCAGGAAAAATAGGTTCATATACAAAAACATAAGTGACAAACAATCAAATCCATAACCCCCCAATCAATACCAGCAATTGATTTGAAAACTGGAATTCATGTTTCAATCCCAGTATATACAGAAAACCTAGAATAAGCCGAAACCCAAAAATAAAAAAAAAGAGAGCGATTCATGATTTTGTAATACAGCTCAACTGAAACTAATAGATCCGAATTCCTAACCGGAACGGCTGGAGGAAGCCCCATCAACGTTCTTGGAGCCACAACAACCGTTCCCATGATCATGGTCGTGGTCGTCGTCATCGGAGTCGTCTTCGTCGAAGGGCTTTTCTTTGTGGAAGATGCAGCATTTCTTGGAGCTCTTCTTCTGAAGGAATTCATTGTCTACGGTGCCTTCTTTCCAGGAGACCTTCTTCTTCTTAGGGTTGAGCGTCAAAGTTAGGGTTGTTGGTTGTTGTTGTTGTCGCGACGGAGATGGGGCCTCTAGGGTTAGGGTTGTTGTTGTGGCACCGGTTGCAGCCGTTGGTCGTAATTGCCTAGCTGGTCTCGCCATTTGCGCAAAATTTTTTTTTCCTTGTCGCTTCTTATTCTTTCTTCTTCTTCAATTTTGATGGCCTTTTCGTATCTTTAGGTTTAAATATAATTTGGGGAAAAGGATATTAGGAAACGCTAATTAGGATATACTCGTGCTTGTTAGAAACTTCCAGGTTACGGCGTCGTTCACCGGTTAATATAAATTCATACTCTATTACATGTAATAGGGTAAAACTAACTAGTATCTCCTACTTTCATTTTGAAAATAAATACTTACATAGCAATGCGCGTGTCATATTTTCCTAGTGATACTAAAAAGAGAAAATTGTGGCCAGTATACCTTGGTGGATTTTCTACCGCTTTAGTACCTTAATTTTTTTTAAATTGAAAAAAATCACTTTCATGTATCGCGATGCATCAATTTGGAATTGGAATGCACAAAAATGTCTTTCGCGATGCAAAAAAGTGTCTTTTTCTAATTTGAAAAAAAAATATAAGATACTAAAGCAGTTAAAAATTGGGCAAAATTCGGACCGGTACCTTTTAATGAATTTTCAATCGCTTTAATCCTCTATAATTGTTTCAAACCGAAAAATGATATTTTTGTTGCGAAATATCGTCTATGCCATTAAAAACACGGAACATGCACACAAGTTGTTGCACCACACTCTAACTAACTAACTCCCAAACAGTTGTACTCCACTAAACAATAACTGAGTAACTAATTTCTATTTAATTTACAACTTTGCCATCAACAAACGCAATGACTAACACAATGATGACTAACTTTCTTTTATTCTATTTATAACTTTGTCATCAGCTAATAATGACTAACTAACTAACTTGTAACTTAACTATTTTTGCCTTTTCTCTTGACTTCGACATGCTAACTTTTGTCAGACTTCGTTGCTTTGTTTCTTCATGAGACATGTCACTAAGCTTATTACCTTTGTGCATTGTCATGCACAAAACAGTACTAATGCACAACATTATACTTGCAATGCATCAAAGTGTGCATCGCGATGCACAAAATTGTACTAAAAAGTACTGTTTTTATGCATCGCAATACACAACATTAAACTTGCGATGCATCAAAAGTGTGCATCGCGATGCATAAAATTATACTAAAAAAAATATTATTTTCATGCATCGCGATTGACAACTTTTATTTTCGATGCACAATTTCTCCCCTCATTTTGCCAGCATTCAGTAATTGGCGAACAATATTGATAAAACAAAGACACAAAGAATTAAAATATTTTCTTATGATGAACTGAACATGGAAAGAAATAGAGAGAGAGAGAGAGATGAAGACTGTAACAAAATAAACAATAATTAAAATGAAAGGGAGAATTTACATAAAATTAAAGGAAATACATGTTTAAAACGTTCTTTAGGTTGTTATCAGAGCAGTTTTGAAACAATTGACCAATTTATTACTAAAAATGAATTTAAGCAGTTCGAAATAAAAATAAGAACCTAAATCAGTTGAAAATTCCATAAAAAAGACCGGTCCATAATTATTCTTTAAAAATTCATCAAAGTGTATCGTCCCAAATAATTCCCCACTAAAAAGTCATGCAAAGCTCATGGTTTGGCGCAAGCGCATTATTCCAAGTTGGAGGAGGCTTGGATTGAGATTTTCTCGGCTAGGCCGAACAGCCCTTAATCGAGGCCCGTCCATTCAGCTCACTCTCGCGACCATAAGACCATTCCAACCAAATAATATCTCCCAGCCCAACCCAAGTCGATGCCACGCGCGGCCTGAGTCAGCCTCAGGGAGGCCCAATCCAGCCCAGCTCGGCCTACTGACATAACGAGATGTCCGTCCGTCAGCACTAAAATTCTTAGCCGTTGATTGATTCAACGTTACGCATGGCTCTCTGATGTTTTTGAAGCAGACGATCTCTCTCTCTCTCTCTCGATCGATCGATCGAGTGAGTGAGGTGGAAAACTTGACGTGATGATCAAAGAAATGTAAGATTTATTCTCCCTGTTAGTTTTTGTTTAATGATTAATTTCTTTTGTTAGATGTCTCTCAATTGTTGTTGTTCAAATTGATTTCACGAATTGCTGCATAACAAAATGTCAGTTCGTTTCGATGACTGCTAATCCATTTCGACTTTTGTTTTAACAATTTGCTTCCTAGGGTTTAAATATATATGTAGCTGTTTGATATTCTGGTTTTATTCCTAAACACTGACATATTTGAAGTAAAAACACGTGTCCGTCAGTCAATCGAGTGAAGTTTCATGTTCAATCTAACGATAATCAAATTGGGATGAATTTTAGCGCATGGTTAGGTTCACAGCTTTCAACTAGTGTCAGAGTATCTCTGCCTTGTTCTGCCTCAATTATCAATACCAATTGTCCACTCCAGACATGTTTATTGCTCAGGATAATAGCATCTCTCTAAAACAATCTACTAAGAAACTTTAATTTCATGTAAGGACAATTCAGATGGAAGTCTTGGCTGACACTTGTCCATTAGATGCTCCTGATACTCTTTTGTCGCCTTAGCTTATGTTCTTCACATATTCTATTCAAAGAAGTCCACACTTGAATATCCCTAACAAGATGCATATAAACAGAAATAATATTTCCTAAAAGTCAACTTCCTTAATTTCCATGAAAAACTAAAAAGCTAGACACTCATTTTGGGACAGAAGGAGTACCTGTTATGAGAAAGTAAAACTAGAAGTACATAATGGTACTGTTCCTATAGGCACCTATGATCTTGACTTTTGTGTGAGTACTAGTGATTTTTTGAGTTCAGAATGACTTCCACCTGTTTCCATTTGCAATCCAATTTAAACTGCTCTCTTTACCATTGGCAATATCTGAAATACCTTTACTTCATGATTTTGTAATCTGTTATCCATTGTAATGCTTGCAGGGATTGAGTAATCATTCTCCACTAAAAGAGGAAGGTTTTACCGTTTTACTATCTATAGGAGTACAAATGAAGGCACATGACAAGGCAACCACTTTTGAAGCGGCAGTTGAAGAAGCCAAGAAAAGATGCAGAGCCGTTAAGGATAGAGTAGAAAGCTTAAGCTTGAGTTTGTCCTGCAAACGTACTCTTCTCAGATTGGTCCAATCAGAGCTCTCTTTCCTTTCTCGTATTTCTCTCTTGTCAGATGACTCCATTCCTGACTCTGAACCATCCATCTGTATGAACATTGGTCATCTGGAGGTAGTGGTTCACATTCTTCAGCAGCCAAATATAACTGGAGTATCACGTATCTGCAAGCCAATTCCTTTTCCACCTTCAAAGTATAGTGAGCATGGATCTACTAGTTTGAAAGGGGCCCATGTTGATATAGTCTGTACTCTCAATGGAAACCCTCTTTGGTTTATTGCATCTGATAGGAACCCAAAATACATTACTTGGCATGGACATGAGTCTTCTAGAAACAAGGGGTTGAAGACGAGAATTGAACAGGTTCTTCATGCTGCCAGGTGCTCCATATCATTGAAACCCACTTCACTTATTTTTTTCTTTGCAAATGGGCTTGACGACATTGTCATTGAAAAGTTTAAAGATGAATTTAAAGCCACGGACTTTGAAATGGATTTCCCTCATTTTAACTGTGAATTTTCTGAGGAACTGGGTGGTGAATGGATGGATATACACGCCAGATCATATCGACAGGCATCTGTGCTTGAGATAAAGGTTGACCGTTCTGGGAATTTGAATCCCCTAAGAACAGAATGTGGTATGAAAGACTCCCTCGTGGCTTCTGCCAGACTAGACCTCTCGGTTGTAGACAGTGATGTCAGCTTGTGTGGCTCTTTTGGTTCTCTTATTTCTCAAATGAAGCCGTTTTCACCGGAGGATTTGTCAAGTGAAGATAACCTTATAAACTTTGATACAACAGCTTTGATTGCCATCATATCAGGAATCAGTAACGGCAATACAGAAAAGCTATTGGCTACACCCGAGGACGTATTGAGAAGTCGGTTCAAGAGCAACTTTGAGTTTGTTATTGCCCAGGTGATGTCTGAAATTCAGAATCCAATTCATGCAGAACTCTCTGGTATACTGTCTGGAAAGAAGGGCATCATATGTGAAAGCGTTTGTTCAGAGTTTAAGGAGTTGGTGTTGATGTGTGGCGGACCTAATGAGAAGTTAAGGGCCAATCAATTGGTAAAGCACCTCGTTGTTGTCTCCGATAGTCCTTCTGTTCGTATGATGAGCCTTCCAACCACTAGAAAACTGGCCCTGAAGAACAAGATTGTGTTTGGCACGGGAGATTACTGGCATGCTCCCACTTTGACTGCAAACATGGCTTTCGTGAGAGCTATTTCACAGACGGGAATGTCGCTGTTTACTTTGGAGCATAGACCACGGGCTTTGACAGGTGATTAGCACTTGATAAATGGAGCAGTTAGTTGCCTGCTCATTATGCAGAGCGTTGTCGTTGACACAGCAGCCCCATTCTAACAGTCGGTTTGTGTAGACAAGAATGGAAGCTTAATTGGGATTATTCTATTTGATTAAATATCCCAAATTCTAATTACAGTACGTTTTCTTGGGCTGATTAATTTCTTAAATTTTAATTAAAAACCAATAATCATTCTTTTGGGCTCTTTTCTCAGTTCTTCACTATAGAAAATTAAAAATACTAGTATAGCACGACTAATATAATTAAACAACAGGCGTTACTATGATTTTTCCTAAAAATAACTGAGATGCAGTCTATCCAAGGTAAGATTATTATTATTATTATTATTTTTTCTATGTCAAAACGTCATTTATTTTACTCCCTATGTCCTCCAAAAGAGTTCATTTTTATTTTCCGTGCTTTATTTTATTTGGAAATGACACTTAACCATTTGTTCCAATCTGTTATTTTGAACAAATGGTTGTATTTTTCAAACAAACATACATACTCGAACAAATATCTATATTTTTTGAACAATAGTATGTAAATTTTTAAGTTGATATTTAAAAAAAAAATTCCTATAAATGGCTAGGTGACATTCCCGTTTTATTCTACTCAAGTGACTAGGTTCCCAAATGTATCCAAGATTCCTAAATTTCAGGAATCAAATTTAAGTTTCTAATTTCCTGTTTGGCAAATGATAATACGAGCTCGAGTTTGTGGTATTCTTACAAGTTTTAGTGTTAGTGTTGTTAGATAATTTTAATACTGTAAGAAAATATGTATTGATTTTCTCGAAAATTAAATTACAGAAGAAAGGAGATGAAGTGGAATTAAATTACAAATTTAAAATTGAAGTCGAGGCTTGTGTTGGACACAATCTCCGCAAGACGAAATTGTCCTGTATTAGTGCTTACGGTTCTTGACAATCGTCCCTAATATGCAACGACTTTTCAATCCACATTAACAACACTTGATTCCAGCAAACTGGTCGGTGTTTCAGGGCTTCCAGAAACTCACGGTTCTTGACAATCGTCCCTAATATGGAACGACTTTTCAATCCACGTTAGCAACACTTGATTCCGGCAAACTGGTCGGTGTTTCAGGGCTTCCAGAGACTCACGGTTCTTGACGATCGTCTCTAATATGCAACGACTTTTCAATACACGTTAGCAACACTTGATTCCGGCAAACTGGTCGGTGTTTCAGGGCTTCTAGAGACTCACGGTTCTTGACAATCGTCCCTAATATGCAACGACTTTTCAATCCAAGTTGGCAACACTTGATTCTGGCAAACTGGTCGGTGTTTCAGGGCTTCTAGAGACTCACGATTCTTGACAATCGTCCCTAATATGCAACGACTTTTCAATCCACGTTAGCAATGGTCGGTGTTTCAGGGCTTCCAGAGACTTGTCGCAGATTCCGGCAAACTGGTCGGTGTTTCAAGGCTTCCAGAGACTCAGGAATGAAATTTTGCAGCTAGCAAACAGGTCGGTGTTTCAGGGATTCCAGGGGAATGAAATTTTGCAGCAACATGACAGTTCTAACAGACTATATGCTTTCAAGATTTTGGTGTAAGGAACTGGCAAAATGGGGGGTCTATTTATATAAACTGAAGAGTTGTGGTGCCTTTCTACTTGAATAAACACATTTTGGATATGTCGAATCTGAACCGTCGGATCACACCCAATCGTGTGAACGTGATCCAGTGGGCCGGTCCATGCACTAACTACTACATAACTGCCCCAACTGCATCGGCAGTCACGAATCTAACCGTCGAACCGCTTGGATCTAACTACCCCGAACTGCCCATAACCGATCTAACCGCAAAACCGCTTGGATCTAACTACCCCGAATTGACCATAACCGATCTAACCGCCGAACCGCTTGGATCTAACTACCCCGAACTGCCCATAACCGCCTGTGACTTTGCAGCTGCTTATGCTAGCCCAAAAGACATCACTAGGTTGGACCTTAGAGTTGAACACTTTAATGCTTCCTCTTGGAGTGAGTCATTTAATAAAGTGAATTTAATCACATTTTTTATTCAATGTAGGATGTGACTTTCCATATTCCCATAACTCTTCAATTACCAATGTTAAGTTGCATACTTTAAGCATTAATATCTCATTCACCCAAAATTGGTTTTGAAATATTAAATATACTAACTTAATCTACTTGAAACGTAGATTTTTTTTTTTCAACTTATTTCCATTTTCAATAAATAGAACCAAACTAGAAACTTGGTCAAACACCAATTATTAAAATCAATTTCCAACAAATACAAATTTCGATACTTAATTAATTGTTGTTAAGTTGGTGATAATTTGTAAAGTCTATGTCATTATTTAGAATAGGGAAAATTTGATCTGATAATGTAGAGATTTAAGTAAATTTAACCCGACGACATTAACACTAAGAGACCGTTTGTTCGCGCGTTTTGGCCAAAACGCAGGGTTAAAACGCAGCTTATTCCTTAACTTAGCGTTTCAATGCTGCGGTAGAAAACGCTGCGTTTTCAAAACGCAGCTGGGTAATATTATTAATCCTCTATTAAAATTTTTTTTTCCTTTCCTAACATAAGTCGGATTTGTATCAAGCCTATATATATGCACCTCCAAACTTGGGTTTTCTCTTCTTTCATTAGAGTAAGACGGCTCCAGCCTGGAACCGAAAGAGAAGACTACATGCATGTGTATGCCAAAGCCATGAACACCCAAGAATTCATTCATGGCGTGAGGGTAAAGGTGTTCAGGTGGAACGAAAAGCTGCCGGAGAAAGCCATCTCAGAATCGGAACGCATCCTCATGTTCCGGGTACACAACAAAGTTGAAGTACTGGAAGATCCAACTTGCGATCAAATTCTTGGGGCCGGTTATGGAACTAAAGGTGTCGTTTATGCTCCAGAAAATACTGTACTGATTGTCCAGGCTTTTTGCCATAAATCTTGTTTGGAAGAAAGTTTTTGCAGGGCGATTTCTTTTGTAAACCTCTTTCATCCAAACAACCACAAACCATTAGCCAAACTAGCAACAAAATATTTCCTCAGTTGTTTCAGCTTTGATGCTCTTACCGTGATCGACCACCCAAGTAGTGATCATCCCAAGCTTGTTCTTGTGATTGAAGTTTGTCGAAAATTAGTACTATATGATAATACTTCCCTCGAAACGATACCCCAAGTGCCTAATATTTATGAATCTCATCAACAAGAAGCTGAGAGAATAAAAGAAACATACAGTAGTAGTGATGGTATCAAACAAAGAGAAGAAGAAACACAGCAAGTTGATCAATCCTTGGACGATTATTCGAATATTGAGCTCTGCAATATTTTGGGGATTCTGAGATACAGTCTAGGGTTATCACCAATTCGTGATCAACATCCAAGAGAAATATCGGATAAACAAGTGAGAGGGTTATCGGAAGTTAAGGCTGCAGTAAAGATAATGTCATTCGTTGATGGAAAGATTAATCAAGATGATGGATGCGCAATTTGTTTGGAGGGATTTCATAACCGGCAGATTGCGAAACTGCCTTGCTCCCATATATTCCACACACATTGTGCGTTTAAGTGGTTGCCTAATCATGGTTCATGTCCAGTGTGCCGCCGATCAGTTTGTACTACTTCAATATAAGTTTGTTTGTAACGTTGTTAATGTCATGCTGTAGCTTGATCAAATTCCAATCAACTTTTTGATTTCGTTTCAACGAGAGTTATGGAAATGGGTCTTGGCGCTCCAACCAACAACCAACAACCGAGTCTTGTATTTTTCTTTATTTATTATTTTTTTTTCTTATTGGGGTTTAATATCAAACTCGCCCACTACTTGGATCCTTAATTTAAGTTACACAAAATTTAAAATCGAAAGAAAAAGATGTTCATACAAATTTTAGTGTGAGTGATTAACCCAAAAGAGCTCCTTAGCTAGCTTCTATGAGATCTCAGTCGACCAAATTAAATAAACCCGAACAACTTGTTCTGTAATTGGTTTCGAATCAGGAATTAAATGAAGGGTGAATTACATACCAGTTCATTTTTAAACATTCTCCAGTTTATTTATCTTTTTTAAAAATCAAAAAAATGTATTTTTGAGCCAAAAGATGATTATGCTATTAATGAAAGAAAAACACGCGCACATCAGTAATCGAAGCCATCGCGATATGTAACTTAAGGCATCGCGTGAGTTAATAATCGAGATGAGCAACCAAGGCAATAAAGGCATCACAATAAGAAACAAAGGCATCGCGATGAGCAACCAAGGCATCGTGATGCACCACTTTTACAAATTGGGGCATCGCGATCATCGCAGCGCGCCTTAGGGGACCAATCGGTGCACGCCTTAGCGAGAAGGGGGGCCAACTGAAAAAATTGAATTGTCGTTGCTCGCTAGGGCGAGCTTTCCGTTGCACGCTAATAGCCCGTTTGGTGTAGCGTTTTGAAAACGTAGTGTTTTAAAAACGCAGCGTTTTTAAAACGCAGATTATTTAAAACGCGGCTTTTTTTCTTTATAAATGTGTTTGAGATATTATGTCAAAACGCTGCTTTTTATTCCCTACTGCGTTTTGGGAAAAAGCTAGGAATTCCAGCGTTTTAAAACGCAGCTGCGTTTTGAAAACGCTGCGTTTTCTACCGCAGCATTGAAACGCTAAGTTAAGGAATAAACTGCGTTTTAACCCTGCGTTTTGGCCAAAATGCGCGAACAAACGGGCTCTAAGGCGAGCTGTTGCTCAAGCCATCCATTTCAGTTTATTCACAAAGACAAAAAGCGATGCTTCACTTTGTGCATCGCGATGCTCCCCTTTGTGCATCTCGATGCTATACTTTGTGCATTGCGATTCCCGTTGCGTTGCCCAGTATTTGAATTGTCTAACATGTGTTGTTAATGAAATTGAAAATATTTCTCCATATCTGTCCTGTTCGCTCACCCTTTCTTCATTGAGTTGGTTTTTCAAACTTTCACTTGCAAACAACCTTTGTTGTCATCTCATTCAAAGGTTTCTTTTCAAATTCTTCTCCCGAATTGGGCATCTCATCAAAGGTTTTTATATTTCTCATATTTAAATGCTATAAAGCTTTCAAGCGTGGGAGCTGGACTGTGAAAATCAATCTTCATCATCAAAGAGACGGGGGCATTTTAGGAAGAAAATTCTCAAAGTGCCTTTTTTCGATTTAAAAAAAAAAAAGAGTGGACTGGAGAGAATAAAAAATTTTCAAAGTGTACCGGCCAGCAATTTCTCCTTAAATGAACTTTTAATTTAAACAAAGGATATTTATTGTTATACTATTAACTGAAACCGACTTGCTTCATGTTCTTTACTAGTTATGGAGCCCGTGCTCCGTCCGGGTGCAATTTAATTTTGAAATTAATTGATATATTTTAAAATTAATTTTATAAAAAATTATCAACATTGAATACATACATATACCCTCTAAAAGATGTCGAATAAGACTAAATAACAACATAAATATACATTGCGGATAAAACTTTATACCGAATTGAAATGAGCACCGGAACAACCTTTGAGTTCTTTCAACAATAGCTAAAGATATATAGCTAATCTATTTTGTAAATGTACGTTGTAATCTATTCTATCATATTTGGCTTGAGTTAATATTCTTTAGGAGAAAGTTAAAATTTATAGAGTAAATGTATCTATTCAATTCATTGACTATTTATATTACTAACCAATAGAATAATAGTTAACCGTTGCATCAGGTAGTTGTTTCATTAAAACCATAAGCTTTCTTCTTTGGGCAATTTGACCGATATCAAATTATACATACTAATGAATATGATTGAAATTAAACCAAATATCATTCTCTGTTTTTTTGCAATTTAGTAAATTTGTCAGCAAATAAGTGAATAACATGCACCTTTACAAATGAATTCTTTTACGGAAAAGTTTGAGGTTCAAACCTTAGTCTACTCATTTGCTCATTTCGCTGATATATGTATGTGTATTTATATATATATATATATATATATATATATATAATATAAGCAAGCTGGATATACCAAAACATTTAAGCTACCGTCATGTAGTAGAAAAGCTTTACTATATATGATTGTACAAAGCAATTATGGTCAACACCAAGTAAACTTGGCAAAAATAATCATAAATTGGTCAATTTCCTTGAGAGAACTCTGCAAGAAAATCTGCAACATAATTTTATAGATTAATCTGCAAAGATAAAAGATAATTTGTAAGGATAGAAGAATAATCATTACTTTCGAATATTATATAAGTTAGCATTAATGTATTCAAATTTTTCACACATCCAAAGTTCAAGAAGATTGAAACTTTTCTGAAGCATATCTTGATGATTGTTAGTGGTTCAGTTTAAAGAAAAATGGAAAAGAAATTAAAAAGCATAAAAAGCAAAGATAATAGGATAAACATGGTGAAGAAAAAATTCATAGAGAATATTTATTTAGAATACTATTAGGTAAGAAGAAAACACATCTTTTATTGTTATTGATTAATTCTAATAATAATAACTAATAGTTGTTATTATGCTAATAATTGATCCTATTATTGTAAGTAATTAATTATATTCTTATACTATTAATCATTAACATGAGTTACTAATTCCTATACATTCTAGCATTATAGCTAATTGATTATACGCCCGTCTTATACTATTAGTCATTAGCATATATTCATTGTAATTAATTGGTATTTATAACTCTATATATAACAGCACATGGTAATACACCATTACTAATGATGAGTAAACATTTACTTCACAAATAGTAACCGAAAGATTTACAATAGCCACACCGAAATAATAAATTATTGAGGTTCATATAATAAATTGTAAATTGAGTAAACTTGTTATTATCGGTGTTGATATCTTATATGAAATACATACTTTTGCTACTAATGCTAGTAAGCAATTGTATTTAAACAAATATATCAAGATTTTGATTTATTAAATGTTTTTTATGGTTAATTCACAATAAACCAAACTCAACTAATTTGATACCAAAATCAAAATTGAAACTAAAAATAAAAAAAAATCAAATGCCAAAATAAAGATTAAACTAAAAACCAATTTATATCAAGTAGCAAATCTCAAATTTGGAATCAATACGAAATCAACGAAAGAAATTAATAAAACAAAAAAAATCATAACAAAAAAATTTTTTAAGCATATATATATAAATTTACTTAATTAAGTTCTAATAAAAGATTCGTAAACCTCACAACTCTTGAATAGGCTAATAGCATGGCGGAGATTCATTAGGAAAACTACATGGGTCAAATCATCTACCATATAGAAGGAAATTATTTGAGAAATAATTGATATTCCATACCCAAAAATGAAAAAGAAAAAAAGAGTTTCTAAATTAAAAAAAAAAGAGTTTGGAAGGCAAAGAAATCAGAAAAGCAAACAGAGAAATTAAAAACCTTCACAAAACCCTAATTATTGAAACTTATAACATAAAAAAAGATGAAATAGATCTCTTTTGAAAAGAGATGCAGAAAATGATTTTGCCCAGGCATAGTTTTATAAAAATAAAAATGTAAATTCTAAAATCTGCAAAGAGATCAATCAAAAAAAATATTTCAATTATCATATGATCACAGATCCTCCCCATATATCTAAATTCATAAAAACGAAATCCAAATTTTGGGACAATAGATTACAAAATTATACAGTATATAGACCATCAGATCACAGCCATCAATAAGCCCGTAACAATTTCCAAATACCCATTCTCCAACTGCCCATTGTAATGTAGACCATCAAATCATCGATTTTCAATAGTTTTGCTATGATCAAGAGCAACAAAGGATGTAAATTTCACTTCCAACTGATTTAGATGAATCAAGAATGTAAATTTCAATTTACAAAAGCTCAGATAGCAATAATATAAACTCGCGCGCACACACACTTATATTCACCATTGCTAATTGTCAGTATATATCATAAAGTACTATCCTGAAAAGTTCATATAAATAAACACTCACATATACTCATGATCAAATTGTTGCTATTTATCGCATGTATTATAAATTTATATCTAAAAAAAACTCACACACACACACACACACACACACATATATATATATATATATATATATATATATATATATATATATATATATAGAGAGAGAGAGAGAGAGAGAGGATAACCGGGAAGAAGGAATTGGCCATGGAGATCAAGGACTTGGTGAGCAAGATAAGAGAATTGACGTAGGATAGCAAGGGATTGACCGATGGCTTTGACTCAATCGTTTTCGACGACGATACCACCTTTATGGAACACACGGCTTTATGGTTCCATGGTCAATCTTCACATTGTGAAGCAAAATGATCGACTTGTTCTTAATCACAACTTCCACGACTCCGGAACTTTAACACGGTTCCATGGTCACAATCATCGTATTGCAAAAATTATTGAAACTTGTTCATGCTGGCGTCCACATGAAACAGATGACAAACCCTAGATTCGATTATTTGGTTGTGTGAATTTTCGAAGCAAGGAGAGAGAGAAACAGACGGGAGAGGAAAGAGGAGATAGGGTTTGACGAGGAGTGCCTTAGCGTGTGGATTTTGTTTCACAAACGTCGTGCACTTCTCAATCATGTATTTGATGACTTTTCATTTTCTTGCCAATAGGTTAAGTTTTTTGCTAATGTAAATTGAAGAAGAGCTATAGGTGAAGTACTCTAACTATTATATACACTCTTTATCATAAGTATTATTATTAGGTTAAATTATTAGGTAATGACATCTTTTCCTAATAAATAAGAATTTGAAGAGTCAAACTCCTCAAAATGAAAATTTATCAAAAGTTGCTTAGGTGGCAAGCTCATAGGCATCCTCACCAACTTTAAATATATATATATATATATATATATATTTGTTATGTAAACGCTTTGTATCTAAAAAAAATGAAAATTGTGCCTAAGGAATTATCCGACCATGTTGGTTAGTTACCCCTAATAATGTTCGGAATGAAAGTAAATATACCCTTGTTCTATTTTTATTTTTTAAAATTATTATACAAAATACTATGTTGGCATTTGTCTATTTCTAAAAAAACATTTCCAACTTTTTCTCTTTTCCTACAAAAGAATACATAAAAAAAAAAATTATCGGAAATTCAAGGAGGGCCAGCTACCGTGCCCGACACACCTTTATGAAGGCCGCTCACCGTGCCCGGCACTCCTTCATGAAGGTCTGCCAATTCATGCGGCTCTTCATGAATTTCCATTTTTTTTTACTTTTATTTATTTTAAAAAATTAAATTTTTTTTTTTTAAAAATAACTGTTTCTAAAATGGTAGGAAATGCATGAGTTCTGTTAATTATCCTCAGACTTTCCAAAGGCTAGGACTGAATCGCAAGAAAAAAAAAAGGCTAGCTAATAGACTTAACGAAACTTAACGGAAGATGAAAAAAAGATTTAAAAAATTCTACAAATTCAAGGAGAGCCTGCCACTGCCACGGTGCCCGACACTCCTTCATAAAGGTCGGCCACTATTCACGACATTACTTCATGAGGTCAGTCGTATGGGCGGCTCTCCATGAATTTCCATTAAGTATTGTTATGTCTATTAGGTTTAATTTGTTAAGTCTGTTAACCTTCTTTTCTTGCGACTTAGTCATAGCCTTTGGAAATTCTAAGAGACCGCTAACGGAACTCATCCATTCCTCAGCAAATTTTAGCTTTTCCACCATTTTTGCATCATTAAGATTTAAGACCATGTAAGGTGGACGGCTATGGGAGAACATGCCGCCCATCTCAACCGGCTTTCCTTTCCAGGGCCTTTAAGGCTGGCCCTTATAATTTTTTTTAAAATAAATTCAATTTCAGGCATTTAAATATATTGTAAATACATTTATATGAAATGTATATAGGGAGAGAACATTTTCAAAAGACAGTGGAGATAATTTTGATAGAGCTTAAATTAAAATATAGTCGAGATAATTTTGGTAATGCTTAATTAAAATATAATAATTTATAATTAGGCATCTATCTATCTATCTATCTATCTATATATATATATATATATATATATATATAAAGCCTACTAAATCTAAAAATAGTAAAATTTTGTCAAAAATAGAAAGTCATATTTATAAAAGATATGAAGGTTCAATCCAACATTTTGCTTCCTTTTCCCTAAAAATCTTTTGCTAAAAGAGCCTTGTCACAGGGGTATTAGAAAGTTGAGTTAAATCTCATTTAATCTGGACGTCCCATCACAACACCGACTTTTCTCCATTCTCCCCCACCCCACGCACACAAACTCTCACCGCTCACTTCAATTTCTCTAACACCGGGATCTTCATTGCAGTTGTCCTTTCACCTAACTTATTCTCCTCTCCATCTTTCTCTCTCTATACATTTTGTCCGTCAACATTAAACCGATGAAAATAATTTTAGTGTACTCTTTCATTTTTTGCTTTTCCACTTTTTTGTAAGATTTAATATAAATGAAAGTTGCCAAAAACAAAGATGTTCCTTAATCCACAAAAAACTCAACAAATACCAAAAGTTAGAGCTCATTTAGTGCAGTATTTTCAAAATAGAGCGTTTTAAAAGCACAACATTTTTAAAACGTAGATTTTTTTTTATAAATGCGTTTGGGATGTCTTTTCAAAAGGCAACTTTTTTTCGTATCAGTGTTTTAAAACCTGCGTTTTGGAAAAACGTTGGGAATTCCAATGTTTTAAAACGCAGAAAACGCAGTTTTTTCTGCCGCAGCATTAAAACACAATTTTGCAAATAAACTGCATTTTATCCCTGAGTTTTGGCCAAAACGCACGATCAAACGGGCTCTTACTTGTCCTTTTGGATGCAATTAAATCTCAGGTAGTATTATAAAAACTTTAAATTTATAGTTTTACAATACCCATTTACAGCCTAAACGTAGTCTTTGGAGTACCATGTATATTCTTCTATAATGTCAGGTGTTTTATTCCTCTATGATGGTCGCAAATGGGTAGTGAACGAGGATATAGAAAGTGTGTGTGTGCGTGTGTGAGAGAGAGAGAGAGAGAGAGAGAGAGAGAGAGAGAGAGAGAGAAATAGAAAGGGAGGGTTTGTTGGTTGGAGAAATAGAAAGACTTGACTTAAGTGTGTATGGAAAGTAGAGAGAGAAAATGAGGGAGAGAGGAGAGAGAACTAGGCAGAGAAAGGAAACTGGTGGGCTATGTCCATGGCTAAGTTTGGAGCAAAGTAATTTAATAAAGAAAAGAGAGAGAGAGAAGAGCAAATAAGAGAGAGAGAGAGAGATAAAGCATTGTTGTTGTCTCACACCTTGTCTAACAGGAGTCACGTCATTTCTGTAATTGAAGGGGTTGACTAGAGCCGTTGCTCTAATATTTTTCTTAAAAAAAATCATCCTTAAAAATGTTAAGTTAGAGACATCAATTAATCCAATCCCTAATTCCATTGATCGTACCTTTTAATTAACTATTTATCTTTCACATATATATACTTTTTTTTTAATTCAATTATATTACTGGCAACAGAAATGTTAAGTTTTAAAAAAATGCACAATCTGCAAAATATTTATAACAAAAAAATATGAAAACTACACATGTTAATGCATACAATTGGTAAAAAAAATCAGATAGATGGAAGAAAATATAAATACAAATATACTTTTGTTTGTTTGTTCAAATTAGAAGCAACTATAAATAAAAACTGTAGGAAATAAATTGGAAAAAAAGATGGAAAATAAGTCAAAAAAACTTTGGAAAAAATATAGACAACATACTTTTTGTAGAAAGCTTATGCAGAAATATTGGGAATTTTGTTTAAAATATATAATTAAAAAAACTGGCAAGATGCTATATTACATCTCCAAAATGTAGATCTTATGGAATTATATAAAGATATGAATTTTTTGTGTGCATTTCATCCGATCTAAACATCAATGAAAAAAAAAAATAAGACTTGATACTTTTGATTAAAATATTCAAAAATGAAACCCTTTTTTCATCGATTGAGAACAAAGGGTCATTGATAGAAAAAATTTGGGAAGATAACGTTTTTCTAAAATTATTTGGAAGAGAAGGGAGTGCGGCAGCGATATAATAAAATATATATATATATATATATATATATATATATCGATTGAAAAAGATAGAAAGAATTAGGGAGAAAACATTTTGAAAAATTGTATGGGTGAAACACCCTCAGTCTATCTCCACCTTGCACGCGGTCTTCACATGGTTATCATGCGACCATAAGGTTCCAGGTCGATGACAAGGTGGCATTTAAGCCCGCCAGAATCGCCTAGCTCGGGAGAAAGAGACCGCATTCATCAACAAGCCAGCGAGTTCAGTCGGGAGAGATAATCGAGCTGGTACCCGGTCCACAAAGACCTCTTCACCTCGGCATACCTCAATCACGCTGGCACAGGTCCGACTGAGCGACCTGGGGGAACATCCCTGGGGCGACCTCGATGGAAACAGGCGACCTGACAAGAGCCAAGGCCACCTCAGTTTATATAGAGCGACCTGACGCAAGCCAGGTCGACCTCTTCCATGTCCATCTAGCTCAATAAAGATAGAGTCCTATACGGAAACATACTGCTTGAGGAAGGGTCCTGATATAATCCTTCTCTACCTCTCACTCCTATACGTATAAGGTAACGTGACCCTCAAGAAACGGAAATTACTCCTAATCTGAATCTGATAAGGATTGAGGCCACATCCCTATAAATAGCACCCTCAACAGACCTCATAAGGTACGCACATACAGATTTGCTTCTATACTGCCTCAGCTTCTCACGCTTGCACAACACTGCTAATTCTCACGCCGGAGGGTTATCGCTGGGACAACCCAGCGCCCCTAACGGTGTTCTTTGCTTGATTACAGGTTTTCAGACAATCTGCAAGGACAATCCCTGCAACGTCAGCCGGAATCCTACCTAGACTACACACGTGGACCAAGACACGACCCCCAATCCTTTTTTGGCGTGATCAGTTTGGTTCCGTTGCCGGGACCCTTTTTGTGATCAAGCATGGCATCTTCTAAGCAAGTCTCTAAATCGCCGCTCAAAGAACAATCCCAGGCATACCTCCGCCGCTCCACTTCTGGCAACTCTCTGGACGACGACAAAGAGTCACCGCAATCCCCTCATCAGGGCTTCCGCTTCACCAAAACACACGAGCTCAAAAACTGGCCAGAGCGATGAGAAGGAAAGCTTTGGGAAAGAAGGCAGCACAGGCAACCAAAAGCCCAAACTTAACAACTCGTAACGGCCGACGCCCACTCCACCTTCCTCCGACGGCGAAGGCGCGGAGACAAGGATGATCTAATCATAATGGATAGCGGGATGCCTCCTACTCGGCAGAAATCGATCTCGCCGAATTGGAGGAGATACGGAAGAGAGAGCTTTCCTGGAGAAGCAGAGAGAGCTAGAAAAACGTGAATACGAGCTATCCCGCAAACTCGCCGCCCAGACGACCCAGCTAGAGCCGAGCTTACACCTAACCAATGACAAGCACCACAATGTTCGACCTGAAGGGAGTAAGCACGGAGTCTCGGTGGCGGTCATCGGGGGAGGCAAGGGATGACGCTCTAGACGCGGCGATAAAAGCCGGCCCAGACGAGCGATTGCGCATCAAACACTTGGCACCAGGACCGACTAGGCACCCCGGACGAGGAGCGACCTAGAGGTAGTATCCACTCAAGGATGGATGGACGAGCTAGAAGTCCTAGCCGGAACTTACAGTCCCGCCAAATGGAAGATAATGAGGAACGATTTCGACGACCACAGGAGAGCCATAGCCACCGCTCCAAACGCAAATCTGTCCAACACAGTACCTCCAGCAGCGAGGCAACCTCGCACAAATATTCCAGGATCGACGACCATGATCGCCGATCTAAGAGGCGGGGCAAGAGCAGCGAGCGGGAGGACGAGGTGCTACAGAAAATGAAGGAACGATTAGAGGCTCTTGAAAGAGGGAAAGAATGGAAACCTTCAGGAAGCGTAACGGCAGCCTTTTGTAGGAGAATCCGGAATACTCCTCCAAATCACCGCCTGAAGCTGCCATCTTTGAAAAGTTACGCTGGAACCACAAATGCTCGAAGCCACGTATCCGGCTTTGAAGCAAAAATGGGAGTGTGCACTAGAGATTTGGATCTCTGGTGCGTAGTGTTTGTCAGCACGTTTGAAGAAATCGTCCTGAATTGGTTCGAGGAGCTAGAAGAGGGTTCTATCAGAGATTGGCACGACCTGAAGAAAGCCTTTTTGAAGAAGTACTCGTCAGCAGGCGAGCGACCTCCCGAAGGAATCGACTTATGTGGTATCAAGCGGCGACCCAATGAGTCATTGGAAAGCTATCTCGAAAGATTTAAGAATGTTGCCGAAAAGTTGTTGAACGTCCCAACAAAACCATAATGGCCTTTTTCAAGCCGGATGCCGATCGCCAAACTCTGCTGAAATCGGCATGCGACCCCCACCACCGTGCGGAAATGTACACGCCGCACGTAACATTGGGAACGTCGAAAAGACCTTGGCAGACCAAGAGAGGGAGGAGCAAAAACCCTCTGCAACGCAGAAACAGAAGAAAGAAGAAAAGGCCGGTGAACAGAAGGAAGGAGGCAACTACGGGAACGGAAAAGGAAAGGGGAAGAATAAGTGGGGTAGAAAAGAAGAATTTTACACCCCGAACACAAGCCGAGAGCAAATCATGAACGTACTCCTCCAAGAAAATAAGATTGTCCGACCTCCACCACTCAAAGAGACTACATACCCTCAACCACGATAAAAGATGTGCCTACCACAACGGCATCGGCCACACAACCGAGGAATGCATACAACTAAAAGAGATACGAAGGCGATTGACGGGGAGAACTCAAAAGGTACGAGCGGCGAGGAGGACTCACGAGATCGGCCTAGGGAGGCCCCGAGGGTTAATACCGATGAAGACGAAGTCTGGTTAACACAATTACGGAAGAATGGTCGAGCATCACCAAAATAAAAACAGCAATAAATAGCCTCAACCATACGTCGGCCCGCCACCGTTTGGGGGAAAAGGGGTAACATTCCTACCCGTGAGCCTACTAACCCCAGAGGGACATGCCCTAACCATTGAAGCAAAATTGGCGAGGCCGAGTGAAAAGAGTACTCATCGACACGGGGCGGGGAAGGACATATTATTTTATAAATGCTTCCAAGCAATCGGGCTAGGAAGCTCGCATTTAACTCCGAGTGGAATCAAGCTAGAGGGTTTCACCGGACACAAGGTCGCCGTCAAGGGCACGGTCGACCTCAACGTAGTCCTCGGTACCAAAGATAACTCCCGCACCGAGGTCATCACTTTCCCGGTCCTCGACATCCCCTCTCCATACAACGCCATTACGGGGCTCCCAACCCAAATAAAATTTGAAATGGTGATCTCTCCACTCATCAAAAATTAAATTCCCAACGACGGTGGGGTCGGAGAGGTAAAGAATGATCCCGAAGCACTCGAATCACTTCTTTGGAGGAAAGAAGGCCGAGGAAGCTCGGCTCAAAGGAAAACGAAAAATGATTGCAGATCATGAAGAGGCTTCCCAAAGACCCTCAATGACAAGCGATTGAAGTCCATCATAATTAAGGAGCGCTCGAAACAAACGCTCGGACGAGCAGCATAGCAGTGCGCGGACCGGCCATTCCGGCCCGCAAACGAGGAAAACACAACCGACGCCGAGCTCGCGGCTCCCTCAAGCCGAGCTCGACTATTCACATCAAGACGAGCTCGCCGAACCGCCACAAGCCGAGCTCGACGACCTCCTCGCCGAGCTCGCCGACTGCCTCAAGCCGAGCTCGGCGACTCTTCTAGCGAGCTCGCTTCAAATCCTAAGGAAAATCGGGATGGCGACCCGCCAGCGCCACCGAGCAGGCCGACTCATGCCAGGCTCCCAATCGCGACTCCAGGAGGCCACCAAAGGTCGTCACAGTGGAAAGCCTGGATCCGAGAGATCAACCAGAAATACAGCCCCACGAAGACCTCGACGAGGTAGTCATCAACTTCGACTACCCTCGCCAGAAAGTCAAGGTCGGTGGAAATTGACGAAAGGAAAGGAAGCAATAATCAAGTTCCTCGGGGAAAACAAGGATGTATTCGCATGGAAAACGAGAAGACATGGAGGAATTAGCGAAGAGGTCGCCGTACACAAGGTGAACGTCGACCCAACAATAACTCCTATACAACGACCTAGAATATTCTCTCCCGAAAAACAGGCAGCAATCAAAGAAGAGGTCGACAAGCTGCTAAAGGCAGGAATCATCGAGGAGATCTTCTATCCAACCTGGCTTGCAAACGTCGTAATGGTCAAAAAGACCAATGGAGAATGGAGGATGTGCGTCGACTTCAACGACTTAAACAAAGCTCGGCGGTACCCACTACCCAGAATTGATCAGCTCGTAGATGCAATCTCCGGCCACAAAATACTCAGCTTCATCGACGCATACTCAGGGTACCATCAGATATGCATGTGGTTAGCGGACCAGAAACTGACGGCCTTCCGAGCAGCAGGGGCCATTTATTGCTACAAGATGATGCCCTTCGGGCTCAAAACGAGGGCTACCTATCAACGGATGGTAAACAAAGTCTTTGGAGACCGGCTTGCGTAAACGTAGAAGCCTACATTGACGACATGGTCATCAAGACAAAGCGGCGAACCACGTGGACGACACGAGCGAGACCTTCTCAAATCTCGGGAAAAACAAGATGAAGCTTAATCCAGCCAAGTGCGCCTTCGGAGTAAAGGCAGGAAAATTCTTGGGTTATATGGTGAACGAAAAGGGCATAGAGGCCAACCCGGAAAAAATTCAAGCCCTGGTAGACATGAAAGCCCCCACCTCGATAAAGGAGGTGCAACGATTGAACGGGAGGATCACTGCGCTGGGGAGATTTATAGCAAAATCGGAGAAAAAGCCTTCCATTCTTCAAAACGTTGCGAGGAAGCAAGAAATTCGCTTGGAATGAAGATTGCGACAAGGCCTTCGCCGAGTGAAATCTTACTTGGGCAGCCCGCCATTATTGACCGGCCGGTACCGGGAGAACGATTGTACATCTACCTCGCCGCCTCGAACACTGTCGCGGCGATCTTGCTAAGTGAAAGAGAAGGCATTCGAGAGACCAATATACTACGTCTCCCATGCACTCACGAGATGTGGAAACCAGGTACTTAAACGTGGAGAAAGTAGTGTTAGCCTTGATCATAGCAAGAAAGCTCACCCGTACTTCCGGGCCCATGCCTTGACGGTTTACACCGACCTCCCGCTCGAGCGGATACTTCACAAACCAGATGTGGCTGGAAGAATGTTAAAATGGTCGGTCGAGCTCTCAGGATTTGACATCACATATGAGCAGCGCAAGGCAGTTAAGGCACAAGTACTCGCAGACTTCATTGCTGAAACGTCATTCGTCAAACAGGATCAAAGTCCAGACAAGCTAGCCAACCCTTCCAACCCGCCCAGGAGGCTTGGAACAACCAGCTCGCCACGACCTCGACCCCCGCTACATTGGACACTTTATGTTGACGGCTCAGCTGGCAAGTCAGGCAGCGGCGCAGGCCTATCCTTACACTCACCAGATGGAGGAGAATTCAGTAAAGCTCTACGGTTCAGGTTCCAGGCCTCCAACAACCAAGCAGAATATGAGGCCCTGATCGCCGGCCTTGAGCTCGCAATAGAACTAGGGGCTTACAGTTGTCATCTTCGCGACTCCCGGCTCGTCGTGAAAGATTTCGGGAGTATGGGGCTAATCACCCCACATTATTAAAATACTGTGATCTTGCAAAACGCCTACTAGAAAAATTTGAATATTGGGAACTAAAGCAGGTGGACAGAGCTGAGAACGCGCGAGCCGACCACCTATCCAAAATCGCATCCTCGGACATCGCGACCTCTCTCAAGATGTATGGTTGGAAACCCTCGATTCACCATCGATCAATAAGGAGGAAGCCATGCCCATCAACTCGACGAAAGATCTTTGGATCGATGACATACAAGATTATATCGAGCACGGCACATTACGAAGAAAGAGACTGGCCCAACTCATAAGGAAGAGAAGCGGCTCGTTACACGGTGATTCTTTGGAATACTATACGAAGGTCGTTCACCAAGCCGTTGCTCGATGCGTCCGACCGAGACAAGAAGACCTCCTCGCCGAAGTCCATGAGGGAGTATGTGGGGCCACCCGGCGCGAGGTCCTTATCGAGACGTAATCCTCTTCCACGGCTACTGCGGCCAACCTTACGAAAGGATGCGAGTCTTATGTACGAGGTGCGACAAGTGTCAAAGGTTTGCTAACATCCCAAGACTACCGGCAGTTCCACAGACACCAGTAGTGGCAGCCTGGCCATTTGACATGTGGGGAGTTGACCTTATAGGACCCTTCCCAAAAGCCAAGGGAGGCTGTGAATACGTAATAGTGGCAGTAGACTATTTCACAAAGTGGATAGAAGCAAAACCCCTGGCCACCATAACCGAAGAGAAAGCAATAAGCTTCATACATGATTATATCTGGTGCCGATTTGGTCTACCTAGAGCCATCGTGTCCGACCATGGCACCCAGTTCTCCACTAAGTTCACTCAGAGATGCGAACAAATGAACGTCAGACATTGGAAATCCTCAGTTGCTCACCCGCAAGGAAACGGTCGAGAAGCGGGAACAAGAAGATCCTCCATGCCTTGAAAAGAAATCGGATGAGAAGAAAGGTCGATGGCTCGACGAGCGCCCATTGTATTATGGGAATACGCACCTCGGTCAGAGGTTCAACCGGGGAAACACCCTTCACGCTGGCATACGGATCAGAAGCGATGGCCCCAGTCGAAATGGCCTTACCAACATTAAGGGTAGCCCATTTCGACGAGTTAGCCAACGCAACAGCTCGGGGAATCGACCTCGACTATCTGGAAGAAAGGAGGCTAGAAGCAAGACTCAGGATGATAAACTACAAGCAGCTCGCCAAAGCCCACCACGACAAGCGAGTGAGAACAAGATCATTCAACGTCGGAGACTGGGTACTCAGGAAGATCGAAGTGACTGGCAGAAATGCGGGAAGGAACAAACTCTCCCCGAATTGGGAAGGACCGTTCAGAATTACGGGCATAATCAAAGAAGGGACTTATCGATTAGCTGAACAAGATGGCACACCGCTCAAGAACCCTTGGCATGCAGATCATCTAAAAAAATACTATCACTAATGTAACTGTTGAGAAGGTTATCAATAAAACAGAATTCTTCCTATCCGAAATCGATGGCAAGTTCATATACTCTTAAAAAGGCACCTCGCCATGCGAGGTCACCTTACGACCTGCTCTTCACCAGTTGAAGAAGATCGTAAGTCAAAAAAGGCACCTCGCCATGCGAGGTCACCTTACGACCTGCTCTTCACCAGTTGAAGAAGATCGTAAGTCAAAAAGGCACCTCGCCATGCGAGGTCACCTTACGACACCTTTCTTCCGATTGAAGAAGATCGTAAGTCAAAAAGGCTCCTCGCCATGCGAGGTCACCTTACGACCGCTCTTCACCGTTGAAGAAGATCGTAAGTCAAAAAAGGCTCCTCGCCATGCGAGGTCACCTTACGACCTGCTCTTCACCAGTTGAAGAAGATCGTAAGTCAAAAAGGCTCTCGCCATGCGAGGTCACCTTACGACCTCTTCACCGTTGAAGAAGATCGTAGGTCAAAAGGCTCCTCGCCATGCGAGGTCACCTTACGACCGCTCTTCACAGTTGAAGAAGATCGTAGGTCAAAAGGCACCTCGCCATGCGAGGTCACCTTACGACCCTCTTCACCGGTTGAAGAAGATCGTAAGTCAAAAAAGGCTCCTCGCCATGCGAGGTCACCTTACGACCTGCTCTTCACCAGTTGAAGAAGATCGTAAGTCAAAAAAGGCTCCTCGCCATGCGAGGTCACCTTACGACCTGCTCTTCACCAGTTGAAGAAGATCGTAGGTCAAAAAGGCACCTCGCCATGCGAGGTCACCTTACGACCTTCTTCACCGTTGAAGAAGATCGTAGGTCAAAAGGCACCTCGCCATGCGAGGTCACCTTACGACCTGCTCTTCACCAGTTGAAGAAGATCGTAAGTCAAAAAAGGCTCCTCGCCATGCGAGGTCACCTTACGACCTGCTCTTCACCAGTTGAAGAAGATCGTAAGTCAAAAAAGGCACCTCGCCATGCGAGGTCACCTTACGACCTACTCTTCACCAGTCGGAGAAGATCGTAAGTGAAAAAAGCACCTCGCCACGCGAGGTCACCTTACGACCTACCCTTCACCGGTTGAAGAAGATCGTGAGGAAGGTACCTCGTCATGCGAGGTAATCTTGTAACCTAATCAGCTGAGGAGACTTGCGAGTCAAGCCAAAGACAGCTCGCTACTCACACTCCGTTAAAAGCAAACACAAAGAAGATCGCATTTACAAACAAGCAAAGACTTCTCATTTTAAACAAGGAAAAAGTGAGAATTTACCAAAACAAAAGTTACATCATCGCATAATTAGAAAATAAAGAAAAATTGTTTAAGGCACACAGGCCAGACGACAAATAAAAGATTGTTTTCTTACAAAGCCCGCAGGCTCAAGTTAACTCGACACAGCGAGATCACAAATCAGCTCGCCTCTCTGCCTCAAAGACCGCTTTTGCGTGAGCGTCTTGGTTGGATTTGGTTCCTTCAAATTCATTTAACTTAAAATCCCCGTCAAACTCCACGGCATCTCCATCGTCCAAGGCGTCGAGCAAATATGGAACATTGTTACTAAAAGGGAAGGAGGCGCCCAGGTTCGCGACCTTGTTCGCGTCCTTCCTCGCTATTAGCTCAAGTTCCTCGGATCGTAAGGAACAAGCTCGTGGCCATGACGAGCGAGGTCCCCCCGGTGCTCAGCACTTCCCCACTTAACCAGCTCACGAAGAGACACCCCGCAGGCGGCAGCAACCCGCAGAATCTGGGCCTTCCCTTTCTCATAATAAGAAAAGATCTCACTTCGATACGTCTGCGTCTTCTTAAACTCGCTAATGACAGACACCGAGTTAGAGGCCTTCTTCGCCACCGATAGCTGACGCTCGAGATCACTGATCTTCCCCTCCATATTCAATTTTGTCTTCGTCAGCTCGCCTTGGACGTTAAAAACCTCACCCCGAGACATGGACAGCTCGGCCTTGACATCCACGAGCTCACCTCGCAAGCGGGTCAATTCCTCGGAAAGCTTGTTGGCGGCTTCAATCTTCTCAGCCGCCAGATCCTGGCTCAACTTCACGTCACTCTTAGCTTTTTCAATACTTATCTCTAGCTCGACTATACGAGCTCGAGCCGCAACCAGATCCGCCTTACTCGCCCCCTCACTAATCTGCTGCTCGAGATTAGCGACCTGAGTTCTCAAAGCTTTCCTCTCCTTGTTAGCAGCAGCCAGCCTGTTGGTATACGACCTAACAGCAGTTGCCGCCTGAAAAACGAGCTGGACGTTAGATAAGACGAGAAACAAGGGCAAGAAAAACAAAGGACAAAACTTACACTTATCAAGTTGCCCCCAATAACTCCGGCGAGGTAGGAGGGAGAGTAGCCGTCATACGTGGCGCCCAGATCGTCATTGCAAATTTCCAAAACGGCAGCCTTTCCGATTTCAACACCTCGAGCAGCATGACTCGGCTCTCGATCCGCTTGTCTCGGGTAGCCGAGCTAGAGAGGGTGTACCCTTAGCCGGACCGGTCACACTGTGTACATCTCTCGGACATCCTCATCGACGAGTCACCACTGCTGTCTCCTCGATTCTCAACTTCTTCTGGGGCCCGATCCGGATGACGACTGGTCCTCTTCCCCGCCGACTTCGAGCCGCAACCTCCTTCCCTTTCTCTCCAGCCACGGACACGGTGGGAATCACCTCGGCAGTACCCGCCAAGTTAGCCGCTACCCGAGCTCGACCGAGTTGTTCTGAGCGAGCAGACTTCGCTTGGAAGCGCTTTCCCGAGCTCCCCCTCATGGCGTCGAGGTCTTCCATATCTACGAGAAAGAAATAAGTCAAAAACAGTTGGAAATATCAAAACGACTAAACAAGTAAATGAACAAAATTCAAGGGGCGAGGTAAAACCGATTAACAGCACCCTTCTCCGAATCTCGCCAACAGTTAGACGTTTCGGAATATCGATCTTGGTGCCTATGCCACCGGAAAACACTCAAACTCAGGGAAGGTGCACATTGGCTCGAAACCAGCTGTCTTCCTCGACGACAATCCAGCAACATACAACAACTTCTCACTTTTAATAATTTCTCTCCAATCGTAATACCTCACTTGACTACCCCCTCGAACTCCCAAGGGCACCTCGAGAGCCTGCTTGGTAAGCCTATCATAGTCATCCAGCTCGGTGTGGCGAACTAAAGTATAAGGCTCCTCAACTGGCACTCTAAAATTCCAACCTAATCTACTCTCCACTACAATAACTTTATCGGCCCAGTAAGGAACCTTGCCAGGAGGATCGGAAAACAACTTCACACCGTAGTTATGGCTTTTTGCTTGAAGCCGATTGTTGTTCCTATCGAGGTGAAAGTAATAGCAGAATAAAGACATGGTTGGCTCGAAGCCTAGCAAGCGAGTGCACACAATGAAGCACAAAAGAATCCTCATAGTGTTCCAGGTTAGGTCGAGAGGGACGGTCGAGGTGACGTCCAGAAATTCGCATATGAAAGGATCGAGGGGGAACCGGAGCCCCAAGTCAAAAAAGCTAAGGTAAAAACCAACTCGACTTCTCGAAGTCCTTAACTCATTCAAGCCAAGTGCTGGATCAGGATCAAAACCAAGGTAAAAATCGGGATCACAAAGCGCTGCCGAGGACCAGGTATCCACATCGGACGAAGTAATTCTATTTCGCGATCACGAAGCGCGACCACCAGGACCCTCTTCAGTAGCGACCTTCGCCTTCTTCTTCTTAGGCCGGGGAGCTCGCAAACGGTAATTCGGATCGGAGTAACTCGACGAGGTCGACAAGCTGGGCCCGGCGGCCGAGGAGGTAGCACGAGCTGGCCTAGTTCGCACCACTCCCTCATTGAAGTATAAGTAGAGCAAGCTCGACATAGCCAGGTCGTACCCTTCAAAGATTCGCATGGAAGTACCAAAAGGGATGTCATCGACTTTAAAGGGGCCATCCTCGGGGACCACTAGGCCTTCTAAGTTCGCACCCCAGGCAACCAATAAGTTGCGAGCTTCACTTGGCAGTACGACCTGCCAATCCCCATCCTCGCTCTTAAATATAGCCCTCCCCTGTTGCGGCCTAGCAAAAAGCGGGCCTGGGTTTGCGCGCTTAACCCTCATGTTCGTATAAGGAGAACACGAGGAGGACGAGCTAAAGTAAGAAATGATTCGAAAGAGGAATAGACACCAGGTACTGTTCCGATGGCTAGCAGTACGACGGCGGCGGTAACGAACGGGAAAAAAACACTTAGAAAGGTAATAAAAATGAACGAAATGCAGACAGAGAGGAAAGAAGACTAACCTAGACTGGGAGAAAAAGGACACGAATGAGTGATTGAAGGCTTTTTGAAAGAGATCAGTCTGCCGGAAATCGCCTAAAGTCGCCGGAGGGTTTTGAAATTTCTGGAATCTGGTAGTGTGCCCTAAAAAACACGGTGGAGGATATTTATAGGATCCGAGTACATTGGGTCAACCCGGGTGGAACCACGCGGATCTTGAAACGGCAACGTTTTGGGCAGGAATAATAACCGCCTCTTTTGAAATTTGAAAAGCCCTGACACAGGAAAACGCCTCGGAAACCGTGAGCAATAAATGCGCGCATATATCGAAAAAACCAAGTACAACAGAGAAGTTCGATCTGGGAAACAGAACGCTCACCTCGCAAACAATTCAGTTCGAAACGAAGACACGACTTCCTGAGTACGAGGATAAATCCTCTCTCAGGAAGTAGGGGGGGCTACTGAAACACCCTCAGTCTATCTCCACCTTGCACGCGGTCTTCACATGGTTATCATGCGACCATAAGGTTCCAGGTCGATGACAAGGTGGCATTTAAGCCCGCCAGAATCGCCTAGCTCGGGAGAAAGAGACCGCATTCATCAACAAGCCAGCGAGTTCAGTCGGGAGAGATAATCGAGCTGGTACCCGGTCCACAAAGACCTCTTCACCTCGGCATACCTCAATCACGCTGGCACAGGTCCGACTGAGCGACCTGGGGGAACATCCCTGGGGCGACCTCGATGGAAACAGGCGACCTGACAAGAGCCAAGGCCACCTCAGTTTATATAGAGCGACCTGACGCAAGCCAGGTCGACCTCTTCCATGTCCATCTAGCTCAATAAAGATAGAGTCCTATACGGAAACATACTGCTTGAGGAAGGGTCCTGATATAATCCTTCTCTACCTCTCACTCCTATACGTATAAGGTAACGTGACCCTCAAGAAACGGAAATTACTCCTAATCGAATCGATAAGGATTGAGGCCACATCCCTATAAATAGCACCCTCAACAGACCTCATAAGGTACGCACATACAGATTTGCTTCTATACTGCCTCAGCTTCTCACGCTTGCACAACACTGCTAATTCTCACGCCGGAGGGTTATCGCTGGGACAACCCAGCACCCCTAACGGTGTTCTTTGCTTGATTACAGGTTTTCAGACAATCTGCAAGGACAATCCCTGCAACGTCAGCCGGAATCCTACCTAGACTACACACGTGGACCAAGACACGACCCCCAATCCTTTTTTGGCGTGATCAATGGGAAAATGAGTTCGATAGAAAACCAAGATTTGGATGTCCACCCGAAGGATCCAATTAAATTTGCTTGGGGTTTTATCATTCAATAATATTGATTGAGTTAAGGACATGATAGGCTCGTGTGAACTTTTAGTCTTTTAATGGTTAAAATAGGATAATTAATTATCAATTAAGCCAAAAAAATTCTTGATTTTTTAAATGTTATTTTAGTCTTTTTTTATTATGTGTTTGTTATTTTTTGCAATGAAGGATTTCGCTACTACTCTGTGACTACACCCGTCTAAAGCGCCAAAGGCAATTTTTCTATTTAACTGTTATATAATAATTATTATATTTGACATCATGTTAAAGTAATTTGTATTTACTTATTTTTATTTGTATATCTGTTACACGATTAACAACGTTTTATTTTATGTCGCTTTGTCTAGATTATCAATCTTAAGTGCCTTCAAAATTTGATATGTGATAGAAGTAATAATAGTACATGTTCAATGACCAATGTTATATTTATATAAGTGTTACCGAATTTATAATAATTTTATTTATTTATGTGATTTTGTATTATTAATTTTAATTTTTTTCTTAATATTTACGTTAAAATTATTTGTTTAATTTATGTACATACGTTACAATTATTATTTGCTTATTTTGTTAGAATTATAATTTTTACACGTTTTATTTTATTGAGTACAATTTAATTGAAAAAGTTTAATGTCCGTGCAGTTGTAAAACTAGTTTTAGTAATAATCAGGCACTTAAGTAAACAAGGGCAGTGTAGTAATAATTAAGTAAGCAAGGACATTTCAGTAATCTTTTTTCAAGTGGGGTGCGGTATTTGGTAAATTGGGGTGCGAAGTTTAGCTATGTTGTAGCAATTGAAATAAAGATTTTTTTTTTTAAGTGAAGGTTATGATTGGTCAAAATCAAGAGAAAGAGAGAGATAAAAAAAAAAAAATTTTGAAATAGCGAAAAATTCTAAAGTTTTCTCTCTTGCTCATGGACCAATAAAAAATCTTACTTTTAAGAATTACTTCCTACATTCCTAAATTATTGTCCTGATTTAACTTTTTTTGATCAAATAACGTGTTTTTCAAAATAAAAATTTGACATATATATATATAATATTTCAAGATCACTACTACTTCCGTCTCTAAATTATTATCTTGCTTTCATTTTTTGTCATTTCCTAAATAAATGTTTTGTTTAAAACTTTTCTTTTGAGAAATTACTTTTACCATTTTACTTTTACTTTTTCTCTCTACTTTAATTATGGGTCACATACACATAAGTATAAAAAAAAAATTATATACTATATTAATATTAATAATCAAGTTAATTATTATTTTTTAATTTTTGTGTTGATCAAACAAGAAAATAATTTAAAGACAAGGGGAGTAATTCGTATTAAAAGTAAAAAAGGCAATAATTTAGGAAAGGAGAGAATACTGCTTTTAAGAATCCTTAAAAGAGCTGATCTACTAAATTACCGATTGCTTTACTTGGAAGGCAGGAATTAATCAGACCGCCAAAAGTCCTTTTCCGGCTAGGAGGTAACTAATTACACTTTCCTTTGTTTTCTCCAACCCTTCTCCTATATATATAGGTACAGTTTTTTTGGCTTGCATGCATCGATTGAATTGTTAGGCAAAAGATAGAAAGAAGGATGGTGGTTGTTAATAAGACTAGTGTGGAGAACATCGTCCCCCTAACCGAGAGAGATGTAGAACATGATAGCAGCAGCAGTAAACGAACAAGATCAGGAGAGACAGGGAGCGATAATGGTGGCTGTAAGCGACCAAGAGCCGAAAGCAGACGACCCACCTTGACAACTGTAAAGGAACAAGTAGGCAGCAAAAGAATACGTTTGTTCAAGTGGAAGGAATCTTTGTTCAATGACAAATACTCCGATAGTGGAATATTCATGATTTACGTAAACAACAATACCAAGGACAGAACTCAAAGCCGAGATGGTACAATCGTAGAACAAGAAACTGAGAAAAACAATATGGAATCAGTTAGCTTGTTCAAGCTTGAGCTGTTGCAGAATATTGGAGATTCTATGCACCCATTGGCTGTGCTGGCCCTTATAGCCTCAAATGCTTTTGAAGAATTCGATACAATCAAAGCTTTAGCGGATGAGATATCCACACATATTTCTAGTAATTTTCGGTTTACCAAAAGAAACTTGTCTTACCCGAGAACGGAGAGGGTTGTTATCTTTGTAGAAGTTGACGTGTTTACAACTAAAGAGTACCGTGTGATCAAGGATACTGAAAGTATCATGGCTATGGATCAAGATTGTGGCAATGGTGGCACCAACCAGGAAGAAAACGATCATCACCAACCATATTTGTATGTTCGGTACTTAGAGGATGATTCTATGGAGCCAGACACCGAAGAAACTGAGGAAGAAGAAGAAGAAGAAGCTGCCGCAGAAATACAACTTAAGGTTGAAGATATGAAAGATTTTTCAGGAGTAGTGAGTGGCCCCGAGCTGATGGAAATTCAAGGCATGTTATGGCGTTGTCTAGAGGATTGGCCAGAAGTCATACGGGTTGATCCAAATTTTTCGCGCGATTCTAAAGGTTTAAAGCAGGTTGAGGATGCAATGGAGATTATAACGGAATTTCATGGTAATGACAAAAAGGTAAAATTGTGTCCGTGCTGTCTGGAGGGGTTCTCTGAGGGAGCAACAGCTGTAAAAACACGGTGCTCGCATTTGTTCCATAGAGACTGCTTATGCTTGTGGCTATCGAAAAAGGATTCTTGTCCATTGTGCCGATCAACGTGTGCTACTTTGGTCTAGCTAGCTATAGTAGGAGAAGAGTCCTGTCAACAAGTCTCTACGAAAAAGAGACAACAACTCCATTCCAAACAAAGAGTTCACTTTCATTTTTCAGAAATTAACATGTGACTAAATCAAATCAAAATTTTACATATTCTACTTATGTTTTAGAAAATAAAATTTAATTAATTAAAAACTATCTTAAGAATTACAATTTTCTTAATTTTGTAAAAACCACTAAATTTATGTTACTTATCGGCCAACTTGATTTATGTTACTTATCAATCAAACTTTAACCAAGTTAACCGAAAAAAGTCAAAAGTTAACTCTTTGTTCGGAACGAAGTAGCAATAAAAAACCCGGTCATACAATTGATGTTTTGAACCTAGCTACTTCAAGCTCTGATTACTAATCAACCAATCTTTGATAGCGCACTCTCTAATTTTTAAGTTTACTTTTATTGGTTGAATACATAATTGTTTTGATAAGGGTACGTCTTGCTTAACAAGTGCCCCTATGTATGTCATAAATTAATAATAGCAACTCAAAACATATATTTTTGAAGTCAAATAGGTACTATATATTTAGAACTCTCTTGGTTCCAACACAAGATATACCCTTATGTTTTCAGTTTGTCCGAGAAAACTACAGAATATCTGTGTTATTGAGGATGCTAATAAAGAGGTGTATTTGTGTTTGTTCTGTCTGGATAGGTTCTCAGAAGGAACAGCAGTTGCAAAACCACAGAGTTTGCATTTGTTCCATAGAGCCTGCTGATGCTTGTGGTTGTCAAAAAAGGACTCATGCCCATTGTGTAATTAACATGTGCTACTGTGGTCTAATTTTACCTGTAATGTTTGTGTCCTCACTATCATTGACGTTCCAAACTTGTACTCCATGACGTGAGACAGTGTTACATTGCAATCTTGCCTCTTTTGATCTTTCAGCTCGTCGAGTGGACGTGTTACTGTTAGTCCACAATCATTGCATTCCTGAACTGCATGTAGACCCCCAACGAAATATGTATCAATAAAGAAGACAAAACAAATTCAGATTGTCAGCCATGTTGCTGATGGCAGCTATATTTTGTTGATTACCAAGAACAGATACTAAATTACATGGTACACTAACGAATTGATAAATATATGAACTTGACCTTGGCCGGACAAATTTCTATTGATGATCAGTAAATTTTTTAACTTGACTGGACAAAATATCTATTGGTGATCACGGGAATTGAAAAAAGTACATGCTGAACTATTACAGTACAAAATAACGATCTGATGTGACCATAAATGAGACAATTTGCTCTTAGAGCTCAGCCCATGGTGCAAAAACCCAATCTAAGCTTAATTTCCTTATAATCAATATAGAAATTAAATTTTCTTCATTCAATCAGCTTCCTGAAGATATTTACATTCACTAAACAGTACCATGATGGCATCAAGATTACCAAGTCGTTTATTTCTCGATACTTTCTCTCTAAAGGTGGTGGATCTGCAAGAAAACTCCTTAAGCTTTATCCATGTCTCCTTTTCTTTCTTCTGTGTCTCCTTAACACTGCACCCCCACTCAAACAAACATATATCTGGGTGTGACTTAAAGTTCAAATCTGTACACTTTCTCCAATAAGTATCAAAAGCCATAAAACCAGAAGCCCCAATAGTTGCAACTGAACATCAGCATATATGATCCAGCATAGATAAAGGAAAAGATCGGAACAAGTGCTCTTGATATACATTGCCGGCCTTCTCTAACAACTAAAACTTTTTCAATGAGTTGGTAACTAAACAACAAGCAACGCCAACTTCAAGCACAAGAAGAGAGTACAACTAAGGGAACTAAATAGGTCTCTATATATTATCTTGAAATGCAATGTACATATAGTTGCAACTGAAAGCTCTATAAGCATGGAGAGCCTCAGCATAAATGAGTATAATGAGTGAAAAGGAAGTAAAAGATCTATAAGCATGTGCGTAAATAACAAGCACAAGAAGATTGTAAAATTATTTGAAGTGTCAATGTACAAGGAAACAGTTTGAACTAGATCAAAGGAATTTGTTGTCGGATTATTGACACTGGAAAAGATTGCAATGCGATAGAACCTGGCTTCTTGTGCGACTATCATGTAGTCAGCAAAACGTTGATATGCAGAAGCAGGAGATAAGTCCAACCAAGTTCTTTATCTCAAGAAAAGACCAGAACACCAAAATCAATCATGAGATAGGCTTTAAAGACTTCATATTCCCATCTGCTTTATCCACATGGACCACCTAAGAGCCTCTAGAACCTGATCGTTCCTTTGCAGCGCAGTGATCAGATTTGTATACGTTACTCGATCAGGTTCTACTCCTTTTTCTATCATTTCCTGTACTAAAGACACAGCTTCTTCAACCATTCCTGCAATGCCATAAGCCTTAATCAACGTGTTATAGCCACACAAATCCGGTCCCAATCCAGATTCTTTCAGTTCCAGTAACACATTGGCAACTTCGTCAATCCATCCTTTCTCTCCATAGATATTAATCATAATATTGTAAGTATAGTGGTCGGAAACACAGCTTGATTCCTTCAATCTCTCCAAAACACTTCTGAACTTGTCCATTTCACCCTCTTTCCCATAGGCATCCAACATGCAGTTGTAGGCTTCGAGCGAAACCGAAAACCCATTATATTGCATTTTTTTTACAATTGATGTCATATTCAGAAACATTTTACTACGCCCATATGCAGCTACCATAGTGTTGTAAGACACTTTATCAACCAAACCTCGTTTTTCAGCCAACCAAAACACCTTCCTAGCTTTCTTGAAAAGCCTCGACTTTCCATAAACATCAAGCATTACATTGTAAGTAATGGTATTAGGTGCAAACCCACGCTTGAGCATCTCATGGAAAAGCCTAGAAAGCTCATCAACAGGCAATGCACGAGCACAGCAGTTTATGACACAGTTGTACATTTCCTGATCCCAGTAAATTTCAATCTTCAAAATCTTGTAGTATATATCAGCCAATTTATCTACCATGCCAAGTCGTTGATAAATACGGAGCATGTCACGCAATAGATAAATGTCTGGAACAATGTTCTTCTGTGTGTCCATAACATCTAGAACAGAGCAAGCATCTTTCAAGGATCCAGATTTTACATACATCCTTACTACAATGCTAAAGGCTATCAGATTCAAGGCAATACCCGATGACTTTAACTTCAGGTAAATGCTTTCTGCCTCATTGAACAAGCCCAAACCACTGTAAACATCAATCATGGTGCAGGCGATGTGCAAGTTAGGCTGGTCAGATTTTGGCATAGACGTATAAATCTTGATAGCATTCTCAGGAAAACCCAACTCCTTACATGAACAAATCAACAAATGATACAAGCTTTCCTCAAATTCTGGATCCTCCCACTGTTTATTCTGCAGAACTTCTATTGTATTGTCTATCAAGCAGTGTTTCACATAAGCCACTACGAGAATTGAGCAAGACGTCTGATTGATGAGAACATGATCACAAAAAGAACCTTTCACAACAGAAGGCACTTTACAGAACCTTTCCGCCCTTTCATATGCTTGTAGAACAATACCAAGAACAGAGGAGTACTGGCAACCCATCCTTAACATATCATTAATAGTTCTGACAGAACCCTCTTCATCTCCATGCATTGCTTGCAAATTGATCATTGTGTGCAAGTTCGATGAGTTAGGTTTAAATCCCGCGCGGTTGAGTTCCTTATAACACCAATCTGCCTCCTCATAGTTGTTTACTCGGCCCCAACCTTCAATCATGGACCTATAAGTGGTTTCATCAGGCACCAACCGAACATGTTCAAGGTTCTGGAATAGCCGTTTGGCAGCTTCCATATTGGATAACTTCCCATATCCAGTTATTAGTGTATTGTACGCAACTATATGTGGAGGAAATCCAGCTTTGTGCATTGACTTCAATACCCTCTCAGCCTCATCTAACTTTCCTTGCTGACTATAAGCGTTAAGCAAAACCAACCAATTTTCCTTATTCAAAATCACTTCATCTTCTCTTAAGAAGCCAATAACCTCTTCTGCCTTACCAAACATGCCCAAGCGGGTGTATATCGTAATCATAGCCGAGTATGCATTTTGACATATTATTTTCAGATTCCTCATTTGGGAAAATGTAAATTCTGCCTCCTCGACAACCCGACCCTTTTGGAAAAGATTCATGAGCATACCAAAGGTCGCAACATTAGGCTGCACCCCTTTATCTAGCATCATCCTGAACCACTTTGCGCCAAGTCTCACAAGCCCTCGCTTATGACAAGCATAAATAAGAGTATTGAAAACCTGAAAAGTAAGTTCACAACCTGAGTCTGTTGCCATTTCCTCTATTATCGCCTCCGCTCTATCCCACTCTTGTCTCCTACCTAAGACCCGGAGAGCCAACTTATAGGCAGTTACGTTCCCCCTCAACTTCCCATTACTTTTCATCCACTCAAAAAGTCTTAGAGCTTTGCTATCTCTACCCCCCTCAAGCTGTTCCAACATAGAGTTGCAACGCTCCAAACTCAAGTCATGATCAATATCTAGCAGATTTTCACTTTCCACCACAGAATGTACACTCGCACCCTCATAAGCCCGCTCTTTTTCATCCTTCTTGCTACTATCTCTAGGCAAGACTTTCAATTTTGCATCTTTGTTTACTTTGTTTAAACTGTGAAACCTCTTCCAAATATTTCTCCTTCCCTTTCGGTTACCCCCATCAAAGCTGGGGTTTTGCAAAACCAAACTCTCGTTACCAACATCCACAGGCTTAACAACAACGTGATTAGAATCAGAAATTTCTGTCAATTCAGTATCAATACGAGAAACCCTAATCTTTTTCGACTTACCATACGAGTTAATAGCAGAGACACCATTGAAATGTGAGTGACCAGTGAATGAAAAAATCAAACACTTTTCGGGTAATCGCAAAGAACTAATAATGGAATTAAGATTTTTTCTCGAATCATACGTTTCTAAAGAAATTGAAAGCTTCAATGAGGCCATGATTGCAATGGCTACTACAGCTACTGTGTTTGAATCGAATTTATTGGGAGTTTTAGAGACAGAAATGAAATGAATTGAGAATTCAGCTGAAAGAGAACAAAACCTGAATGATAATCGAGATAAAAATACGCAGATTGGCTACATTTGCAGAATGAAAATTCCAGAGAGAGAGAGAGAGTAAATTGGGGGGGATAGGACGTTTGAAGCGGAGGAGGAAAAATAACAGATAATTTCCCTCCTTTTATATATGCGGATGACTGAACGGTAAGACCCGAGGGGAAGGGCCAAAGATTTTCAATAATTATCCAAATGTGTTAAGAGTAGAAACTTAGCTTAAAATGCAATACAATAAATATAATAAAAAATGCTATTAACACACCACTTTCAGCTGGTGTACTCATTGATTGTTTTATTTTAGTTATTTGGGTAGTGCTAAACTTAACACCTAGAAATATGCATCCTAAATACAACACTCTTTTATCTGTAAAAATTGTTTAGTTAAAAAAAATAAGGTGTTAATAACGATGATTCACGTGACTAATACAATTGGCTATGAAATGGTTTTGGATTTTCGACAAGTTAATAACGATAACTGGATTTCCTTCCTTCCTTTAGATATTAGTGTTTTGACGTGGTTTTTATCTTGGTTGGAATTGTTTTTCGTTTCTCTTGATAGCAATTGAATGTCTTTATTTTTGTCTCGATAAATCCTTTTTTTTCTTTTTTTCTTTTCCTGGGATTGGCGGTCTTTCTATTAGACCCTATTTGTGGTGCTCAATTTTGTGTAAAGTAAAAAAAATGAACATTTATTTTGATTGAAATTGACGGAAAAAAATAGTACTTAATGCATAAAAGTTTCAAAGACAGAGACCAATTTGCTATTTAAATTGATCAATATCTACAAAATAAAGTATGAAAGCTTATGGATATGCTGTAACAAGAATACGCCTCTCAAAACATTTACACCCAAAATTCTGCATCTTGAGAGATTCTCCTAGAAGAATACAATGAAACAAATATTTGCACAACACAAATATTCTTCACTTGCTAGTTAATGACCAAGTCATATGTAAACACTAACAAAATTGTGTTGTTTTACATACAAAAAACAAAATTAAGATTTTAGATCCAAATGCTTCCGAAGGCTTCTTCAAGTGCCCGTTTCTTGCTTAATTCTAAGCTCCACCCTCCAGCCTTTCCGCCTCTTTCTGCTCGGAGTTTCATCATTTCCTCATCATCAATATGATAACCGTGCATGTCAAACCCAGAACCAAGTGGAAGAGGTTGTGTTGGGCGTGGTTGTGGAATTGCACCTCCAGCAATGGCGGGAGCATACTGTCCATGTACACCAGTCCCGGTTCCAGCTTGGGAGTTCTCACCTGTGGTCTGCATCAGTAAACAAGGAACAATATGCAACAGTTTCTAAGATAGAACACAAGCTTGAGCCCGAGAGGGAAAATGCAGTTAACTTAAGCACTACCTACTTAATACAGCGAGGCTTACACAGGACGGGGCAAGGGGATTACAAAAATATTACATACAAAACTATACAAGACTAAGGTTTTGAAAAAATTTCAACCAATTTTGACAGATCCATGGATTAATTTCTAACCGAAATTTCTTTGCTTGCCTCAAACGACCAACAAGAGACAACCAGGTGGTGTGTCATGTCTAGAATGTGAATTCAAAACCATGATTAATTCCTATTCACAATCAGAGCATCTATATACTTGCATAATATAAGGCTACTACGGCTTAGCTTTCTATTTCTCTCTCTTTCTTTTTTCCTTGTCACACATGCATGTCACTGCTGAAATTAAAAAGAAAGATCCTCATGCCATTGTAAGGACTTGAAACTCTTCTTCATTACTTAAATGTTATTTCGAAAGATGTATTGTTTGTGAGTATAGATTCTTAAGGCAGGTATGACGTGCAAGTGTAGCATTTCTTTTTCAAACATTACGGAGTAGGGATAAACTTAACGGAGCATACATGATACTTTAATGATTTTAAAATGGAACCAGAGTTTAGGGGGTTTGTTGCAATTCCAAGAAACCTATGCCACCTAAGGAGGAAACTTGTCTCTCTTTAAGAGAACCTTTCAATGCATATGCATAAGGGGCTACAAATAACAGCCTCATTTAGCATTTCCCCTACCCATTTTCAAGAAAAAGTCAACCCTCTCTTCTCACAAGTATTTTTCCCTCTCTTTCTTTTACTTTTTTAACTTATTAGTTCGTTATTAATCAGATAACACTACCAGCCATCGACCACAGGTCCCGGCATTTTCCACCAACTCCTCATGAAGCATCAAAGTCTGCCTGAGAGTTAGAAGGAAGTCATTCCGCCAGCAAGGAGTGGTTAAGCCACAAGTTGCTGAAGCAGCAATCTGGCTCTATAATTCGATTTCCAAGCCTCGCCATCATGACCCGGCTCCCAGGCCATGGTCAGAAGTCAGCGTAAAAACGCAATTTCACTAAGCACATCACCCTCTTTGTCAATGGCTCGCCAGGCTAATTCTTTCATTCTCAGCTCTTGCAAGGACATGGTGAACGATGTAGACGGTATAACCCTGTCGACACGCAAGAGCTCAAGAGAATGAGGAGTTAGCATCACCCGCCAGCAGCCATTGATAAACGAGATGATGTGCTTATATTGTGCTTTTATGCCGACAACTCCGACGATGGCCAGCAAGTCATGATGGCGAGGGCATGGAAATCGAATTGACAGAGCCGGACTGCTGTATTAGCAACTTGCGGGCTTAACCGTTACTCACCGGCGGGAAAGCTTCCCGTGTACCTCCCAGATGGACTTGATGCTTGATGGGGGTAAGAGGAACATGCCGGCGACCTAAACATAATCATCTTTCTTCTATAGACATACAAGAATATGTCTATTACTCCCTCTGTCCAAAAAATATAGTCTCACTTTCTATTTTTGTTTGTGCCCAAAAAAAGGTCCCCATTTTAATTATTGACAGATAAACAGATATATTCGCAGCAAATTGCGAGAAAAAGTGAGGATAAGGTGAGGTGAGAAGGTTTTAAATGCGATATCTTTTCCGTAAAATCATATTATTACATTCTTTCAAACAAGGGTGGTGCCCCTTTTCCATGGCGATCAGTTTGGAGGTCCAAAGCTCCCACGATTGACTTTTTTTGCTTGGGAGGCTTGTCATGAAGCCATCATTACGGGTGATAATTTACGTCTTCGTTGTAAACTTTATATTAGTTGGTGTTTCATGTGTAAAGGAGATGGTGAGAAGGCAAATCATTTATAGCTTCACTGACTAGTGGCAATGGTGTTGTTGTGGAATGCGATTTTCACCTTGTTTAGAATTTTGTGGGTCATGCCAACATCAATTAAAGAACTTTTTTTGAGTTGGTCTTTGTATAAACGAAGGAGAAGAAATTTCGTGTGGGAGAAAGCTCCTTTAGAAGTTTGCTGGACAATCTGGAGGGAAAGGCACAACAGGGCTTTTGATAATGTTGAAAGATCTATGGAGCAGCTGAAGTACAGTCTCCTTTGTTCTTTGTTTTCCAGGTATTGTCTTGAGACAGGGGTTTCGTGTTCCCCATAACAATTCTTTTGTTGATTTTGTCAATAGTTTTGACATGGAGTAGTGTAGTTTCTGTATATACTCCTAGTGTACAAAGAATGCGTCACCTGTTTTGGCGCTTTTTGGTATATAATATCTTACTTATCAAAAAATTAAAATATTAAAAACTTGCGATATTTTTCAAACTATATTCTTTCATTCTAAAAACATGGGATTTCTAATATGTATCACATAAAAGGAAAAAAAAAAAAGTTGTCATGTTAGTGCAAATTATAGGGAATACTCCCTCCATTCCGACCAAAGAGTCTACGTTTGAAAAGTCTAATGATTAAGAGATATCATAAATGTTAGTGTACTTGGAATTGGTTGTAATTACAAAAAATGTTTGAGTGTAAGATGTTTATCACATGGGAGGGGAAAGTTGAAACGTTACGGAGATTGAAGGCATAATTTTTAAAGTGAGTTTTTTTTTTTAAGTGAAACACCCAAAATAGAATAGTGGACTTTTTACATGAAACTGATGGAGTATATAGATGTAAAATTACAATAGCAACAAGTTTGACAAGTCAAATGCGACTAATTTTTGGGATGGAGGGCGTATTAAGATTAAAAATAGCAAGAACATGATTATGCTAACCTTTTCTCCCTGCCACCAACCCCCCCCCCTAAGAAAAAAAAACCTCGCTTATCCGGAGCACCACAAGTTTGGGTCATCATTTGCCTATCGTGAAATCAAAAGGTGAACTCAGCTTTGAGGCATGCCACTAATTCAATATTTACCTCAGCTGGTGTGCAACATAGAGCCAACGGGAAGGCCATTCTGGAGCAATTTCCAAACAAAGCATCCTAAGACCTTGTGATGCTAAAGTATAACTGTTTTTAGTTTACTATAATAGTGACCTTCTCTTATATGTCAACACTAAGTCATGTCTTGACATCCAAAGTTTTGGTTACAGATAGTTTACAAGAAGCTTCAGTTGGGGTATAAAAATAAAAAGTTAGCTGAAAATATTGACAAAAAACAAGTGTCAAATATGCATGCAGAGTTTCTAAAGTTCTCTCGAGTGTTTATCGGACCCTACCAGTTTTTTTGAGATGCGCATACCCTTTTCAGGTTACTCTTTAGAGATATCTACTCCTCCAAACTCAAGAAAATGTCACTTAGAGGTACACAAAGATTTTGAACCCTCCAATCAAAAGCCATAAATTTCCCCAATTTGAAATTGCAATATATATCTGCTTCTTTAAGCTTATAAGAACATACCAAAGCTAAAAACAGAGGTAGTCCAGAATTGACAACCACATAGCTTTACCTAATCGAGAGATGCAAAGAATGATTACATAGGAAGGAAAAACCAAACAACATACCACCAATTATCAACAATCGAACTTTGACGTCATGTTTTAGTTAGTTGACAAGTAGACAAGGTGGTTCACAATGCTTAGAGCCAAGGAAACAAAATATTTGCCAAGATGTGGAATGGACAACATCAGTTTCACTATCAGGGCCACAATGACAGCCTGTTTGCTGATTCTCTAAAGGTAAGGGGTGAGAAAAAAAGGCTATCAAGTTAAAAGAATGGAAGGAAGAAAAAAACCAACAAAAGCATCCAGTAATCTCACCTTTGAAAGATAATAGAGCAACCAAAGAAAAGATTTAAACTGCAGCAACTTTATAAGGATCAAAGACTGTTTAATAAGCCATTGCAGAATGATCAATTGTCAAGACCAGAAATGACAGTAAACAAGATAAACTAACCATGTCAACATCATTCTGCACAGGCTGCCCCTTGCTTGCTGCCAGTGCTGCTGCATACTCTTCAGCCTACTTGATTACAGAAAATCACCATGTCATAACAAAAGATGACGAAAACCATTGATATTCATCATGAGTTTACATCAGAAAATCAAATTAAAGTATATATAAGTCCTCCATCCATCCCATTTGAAGAATCCTTTCTGTAAAAAGGAAACATTTTTTACAATACATTAAACTTGCCTTCGATCTATCATTATAACATAGACTCCCATTAATAAGCTAGCTTATTTTCCTCATAAATCTTGGTTAAAGGTAGACCAATACAGAAGTTCTATAAGTTTAGAATGTACATTTTAAATGGGATGCCAAAAAAGAGAAAAGGGACATCCCAAATGGGGCAGAAGGTTTATTTTATTTTGTTGATAGAAGGCAGAAGGAGTATTGTAGTTTGATAAATGAAATCTCTTGGACAAACCTTACGAGCATGAGAGTTCATTATTTGTTCAGCATTTTCTTTTTGATATTGTGATATCTTTGCTTCAATTGCAGGAACGTCTATTCCTTCAACCAGATTTACAACTGAAAAGGACAACATGTTTATGAACAAGACATTCCCAATTTTGAATATTACAGAAGACAACAAGAGAGCTTACTCATGTCCTCCACTTCTTCCAAGTAATCATTATATTCCCTCAGTGATGGAAAATCCTCCTCTCTTTTATTAAATCTGTGAAGTTAAAAGACAGAGATGCAAGTTAAGAATCAGAAATATGTGCACTTAGATGCAAGTATGCAACATAATCATTTTCATGTATAAATACTGTCTAAAGAACATAGATATAAATGGATAATCGAAGTTCTGACCTTTATGCGAATTTCAAAAATGATTGATTCAGGGACCAAAATCTCAATTCCCCTTCTCAAATACCAAGATGTTAAAACCCCTAAAGTTAGTAAGTTAGGAAAGAACAGTTTTTCCTAATAAAGGGCTGTTGGATGCTCAACCACATCTTAACTGAGATTAGCATCTACAAGGAAAGACCTTAACATGGAGTCGGATTTTATGGCTGTGCTTGCGTGGATGTTTCAGAAGAATGCCAGGCTCTGGGGGTTGTGATATATCTTGAATCTTTGTGTTTTATGTGGAAATATATCCTGCATAAGAAAACCCAAGGAAGATCAACTGCTTTGCTAGAAGGGGGTGTCAAGAAAAGATGTGCCTTTGATTGGTATTGACACATTAGTCTAGCCATATTGAAGGTTTTGATCTGGATTGTTTGTTTCTTTTCTGGTCTCGAGCTCAGAGGAAGTTTTGAGTTGGATCAGGCATGTGTTGGGGTATTGTTTTTTGATTTTGTGGATTATGTGCTCTTTTCTTTTTGCCCACCTCAATTGGATATTTGGTGTCTTTTTGGTGTTTTTTCATGGGGCTCTTAAGTTAGTTCAGGCTCGGAATGGAGGTTCTAATTTGTAAGTTTGTTCTCTTAGTTCTTGATGTTACTTTGGGGGATTTAAGGGTGTGTTTCTAGTGTTTTCACCATCTGGATGGCATATGAAGGTATTTGTTGCTGTATATCTTTTAATTCTTAATTTGAAAAAAAAAAACATTTATTTGGCCATTCAGAAGAAAATAATAAGAAGAATAAAGAAGAACAAAAAGAAACTGAAATTAGCAGCATTCCCTATTCAGAATAGGAGAGCCACCCATCAATTTCTGTCAACAGGACAGTGATGACAATATCATCAGGGATTCTTTTTCACTGTCTAATAATTAGGGTTGTAATCGAACCGAGCTGAATACTTGATGGTTCAAGCTTGGTTTGATAAAGTTGTCGAGCTTGAAAAAATGTTTGAGCTTGACTTGAAGAGTTTACGAGCCGATCTCTAACCGGGTTTTAATCGAGCTGAGCTCAAGTAGGTTGGGTTTTTCAATTGGAATAGCTTGTTTGTGAGCTTATTGGCCAAGCTGATAATCTAACAAGTTTTTAGAGTATGTTCAAGTTTGGTTGATTATCTCCGAACCCGACCCCAAACGACTTTTATCAAACCGAAGACAAATCAAGCTTGAGTAGCTTGGTTCATTATGCAGCCTTAGCAATAACTCCACTAACCAAAATTCCCATGTACATACAATCCAGATTGGAGATGTGTACTATAGTCGTGTTCATGAAATCATGTCAAAGAATTCACAGCTAGATTTGGAAAAATAGCTGGAAGATTAAAAAAAAAAGAGAGAGAGAGAATACAGTTCCCTTGCCCAATCTATCACTTGAAAACCTAATCTAAACTAGCACTAACTCAATTGCATAAAGTTGAGTGCATAATTGCTTTGATCATGCCACACAGAATGAATAATTGCTTTGATCATGCACACAGAATCAGTAATTGCTTTGATTATGTACACCATCTACCTAATTAATCATAAAATAGCTTCAAACCCTAAAACTTGCCTACCAAGTACGAATCCCCAATTTTAAAACAACATGTCAAAATTATGTCACAATTTGCATGCTCAAAGGTACCTCCACAAGTCAATAAGATCAAAATTACATAAACCAAAATCCAAAAAGCAATGTAAGATTTAATCAACTGCAACAATCCACACACACACACAGAGGGGGGAGTATACATGTTGGAGACGCGTTTTCTGATGGCCATCTCCTTGGCGAAGGAGTTGGTATTAGAAACCACCACCATTATTAATTACTCTTTCGCCCCTTTCCCGGCGGCGTTGGAGAGACAACCTTCGTGGTCTCTTTGCAATAGTTTTATAACACTAGTCGCAGTTAGTAGTAGCAGCAGTATTTTTTTGCAGAACTCATTCGATTTCGAGGGTGTCGATGTGCAAATTGACGAGAGGGTTTTTGGGTCTAGGTCAAAGATATTACCGAGTTCAAGTTAGTGATATTTCTTTAAGCTCCAGTGTTAATGTGGCAAAATGATATTTATGAGTTCAAGTTTTTAGTAATTTTACAAGATTTAGTGATAATGTTGTGAGGTCAAACTTGTTTATATATCTATACGGTCAAATTAAATTGTCTTTTTTTAAGTAATGAGATGAATAAACTTATAATTTAATGCTATTTTACAAACTTTAGTGTTAATGCTGTTACATCAAATTTGTTTATATCTCTACACAATCGGATCAAATTTGTCTTTTTTTTTGGTTATGCAATGACATGAACAAGTTTATAATTTAATGGTGTAGAGATTTAATTAAATTTGATCTCACGACACTAACACTAAAACTCGTAAGAATACTACAAGTCGAGCTCATTATATTAGACCTTTTTTTTTATGTAAGAGAATATTTCTTGTAATCGTATTATTACTTTTTTTTTTTTTGATTGTTTTTGAAAAGTGTGAGTATATAATTAAGTAATTTGAAGATTGATAAATATATTTTAATAATATAGGTAAATTTGACAATTAAAATAAAAAAAAATGTGTCACTGCTTTATTTATTAGACCCTCTCAGTTCATAATAATAATAGTAAATATTTACAAAATACCCCTAAATATTTGCAATAATTATAAATTACCCTCAACTTAATATTTAGGTGCAAGTAATTTGAAGTTTTTAATCTCAATTTATTTTTTGGTTTCTCAAGGTATTTTAGGCCTGAAAACCTGAGAACCAATTTTTGAGCCAGGTAGAATTACAAGGGCATTCCGGTGATCAATTTAATATTTAAGCTAAAACGATTTAATATTTCAAACTGTGGAACTGGAAGGGCTCTTGGAGTTGATTAACTGAGTAGATTATGAGCAAGCCTAGCCAGGCTGCATCAAAATGAAGCTTAATTGAACCACTAAAAGCTTGTGATTGAGGCAGGCTGGCTGCATTATTCATGGAAAACCATTCTCAAGATGAGAAATGCTACACTTTCAAAATAATAGAAAATTTGAATGCATTTAATTATTATATGGTAGAACAGTCAAGGAGCTAGATGGTAAATGAGGAATTTCACGCACTAAATGAACAACACTGCAACATATTTTTGTATTGATCATGTGTTTTCGTGGGAAAATCCCCATATGATGTTCATTATTTAAAATTCACTTGTTAAAAATGATGAATCTAGGGTGTCTACACCCTAACAATGAACTACTTTTACATTCATTTAAGGCAACGTCCCAGTGGAGTAGTGAAAAACTTTTAGGAGTCACTGAGTTGTTCTGTAAAGGAGTCTCGGGACCGCTTAATTTGATCCAATGTAGGCATCTCAGAACCCGATAAGAAGGACTTCAACAGTGTGAGAGCTTGCTTGGGCTTATGCAGAGGTACTTCATGTCCTGCTCCCCTCACCGTAACGAAGGTCAGCCCTTTGTACTGCTGGGTCCATCCTCCTACCTGTTTGAGGAATCGCATTCAAGCCATATATGAGTGATTCTGAAGTCTTATATCATAGGATTGACTTGCACATTATGCAAAACGGGGTCAAGTTCATAGGAAAGGGAACTAATTACCTGCCCATCTTCATACCATGCATGCCATGGACCAGCAGTTGGAAGTTTGAGGGCAGCTATACTGTATCGTGTGGATGTCACTGGGATAACAGCATCTGTATCACCACTGCATATTCAATTTGCAAATCTAATTAGTTCCAGTTTCAGGCTTTCAGTATCATGCAACTTACATATTGCTTTCATGAAGAAACAAATTATCTCTTCCGAAATATTGACAAAGGTGAAAATAATAGGGTAAATTGTTAACTAATTGGTCATATTTTACAAAAAAAAAAAAAATAGCATAATTATGGGTCAACTATTACGTGTTGGTGTAGAGGCTAAAGATTAGTTAAGAAATATACATTACAAAATAATCTAATTTATAAATTTCATTGAAACAGATTGTGAGTTGAACCACGGGCTTCAAAGACTATCTATCTCCCATTTCCATTTTCATTTCCTTCCACCTCCCATCATCCACAGCTTCATGCAAGCAGTTTAAGTACGGACCAATTTAAAAATAAGGCGACCTCTCATACCATATTGTCCACAAAAATAAGAAACTGGAAATTGTAATTGAATTGACTAAAAGCCTACATGCTACCTCCCTCATATAAGCACCTGAACAATTGTAGGCGTTGGATATCCTGAATAAAACTGACCACTTCGACCTCAAAAAAGCCTGTTTCCGCACCAAAGTAAGAACTAACCAGCTTTTCATGATTTCTTTCTACAACCTTAGCCTCTCAATTCAGCCAATTAGTTTACCATTATTCCAAGGTTTCAATTGTTATTATTATTTTTTTTACTAGCTCGTTATCAGTTGTTTGATTTAAGGAAAAAGCTTAAGGCTAAGGTTTCAATCATCAAAAGAGACTAATGAAGCTTCAAAGCGACATTTTTATTTTTATTTTTGGGATTTAGTTTTCATTAACAATAGAAAACCAAGTTCAGCAGATAAGCAGGTGCCCGAGCCGATACCAGCAAGTGAAATGCAAATGAAAGCAGTCAGGAAAAAAAAGTGTTCAATAATATTATGAAAGACTGCTGATGTCTCAAGAAGTACCTGAATACCCAGATACGTATTCCTGCATGTATAAGTTCATGATAGACATCCAGCATTGACCTAGGCGAATCCTTCCAATTCGCACTTACCACATCGCTGCAAAACAGAACAAATGGCATTATGATCATTATGAAAGTTCCAGATGAATACAACAAGATTACACATTTTAAATGCAGCAAAGCTATATATAGACGCCTGAGCTATACATGTCATTTTACTAGTTTACCCTGCAGCATATGATATTTAGATACTAGTATCTTTAATAGAAAGTACCTGCAGGTTTCCCATTTAGATGACACGTTTTTGTTATAAACATGAAGTGCCTTCTGAACCTCAGGTAAATTAAAGTAGACAGTTGAGTGCTTCTCAGTGCATGGATCATAACTCTGGCTGATGAGACCAACCCTCTGTCAGATGACATGACAATTTATTAATGATCTCTACAACAATACTTCAAACTCTAAGAAACAGTTTAAATTTTGAAAAATTTAGGTTGGTAATTCTCAAGATCAAACATGAAAATAATACAAATCATCTGTCCCCAGAATTTTAGCCAGATCCTGTCAAGTGAAATCATTTTGTAGGCATCTATTGATGTTACGGTAATATGTGGGAATTTAAGAGCATATTAGTCATACAGTATTGTTGATCTTTTCTTATAAAAAATAATAAAAAATATTAGTCATACAGAATGCTAATATATGAAAATAACTCGAATCAAGTAAGAGCGCGTGGACTCACATGCCATCTTTTAAACAGATGATTGACTACACCAAACTTGGCAGTACAGGAAGGAGTGAAGATGCTATACGGATCAATGTTACCAAGTTCGTCATAAGCTGTATCTAAGACTTTACTGCACTGATCCGAGGTATGAACAAATGACTGGAAGTCGCAGACAAGGTTCAGTTGTTTGTAAGTTTGATCGGAAATCATACCAGCTGCCCACATGAATTGGAAAACTCCAAAGTGGTCATGAAAATCATCGGTTAGCGCATTTCCAACCTGCGTTGAACATATATTATTGTTTTAAAATTAATCAAAAAAGCACAAGATCATTTGTCTTAATTGTGGCAATAGAAAAGTCCGTACCAGGTAACCTTTCAAATTGATTGATTTCTCCTTTACTGCCAAGTTGTGTCTTACAATGGCTTGGCTAAGTTGAGGAACATAATGTCCTGGGAAACAAAGTTGGAAATAGTTGAAGCCACAACAGTACACAATCTAGCTATACATTAGAAAGTATTATAAGCCGTCGTATCCATGAGGGTTCTTTCAATTTTGGTGGACTTGCTTAAACCTTTTTATAGAGAAGAGCACTATATCAGTCTTAACAAGTTCAAAATGACCAAACATTTCCATTTAACAACGTCATTGCCATCTTCTTCATGATTCTCAAACTCTTTTATGTCATTTTGTACTATTGATCTCTCTGTAACTTCTGCTTATAATCATTACAAAAAAAAAAGGAAAAATAAAGTGACACATCCAAACATCACTTTCCTTTAGTGAAAGTTGCTACAGTTAAAAAAAAGTACCGTCGTCAGAAGTAACAAATGAAAGTAAAAGTAACGTATCCAACTGTGGGGCCATACTTTCTTTCTATTCCTTTTTCTATTTTCCAGATATATGCGCAAAACCATATTCTTCCCAAAGTTATTTCTTTCTTACTCATAGTGTTTTATATCTCTTTATCTCTGAGGAACTGGCGCAATTAGAGAGATTGTTCATTTATTACATAAGCGCTATTGAAATCCCATTGTGCAGAACACATATCAAGAGAACCAAATGAGAAACAAAAAGTAATTCCGCGCGCTCTCCGTGGTTGGGGAAATCTCGAAGGTCTTCTAACTAAGGTGAACTCTCCTTGCCTCCTTGGGCAATCTTCTAAGGCTTAGATGACTAATTTGAAGCTTCTGAGGACTTGGCAAGGTATTAATACCTCACATAGAGGTACCTCAATCAAGAGACTTAGGTAGATATTCTACAACATAACAATGAAAGAATGCAGCTACAGGACAAGAAGAGTGGTGCAATAAACGTTGGCGTGACAAAGATTGATTTTATGAAGGGCATAGTGCATCCATCTTCTGAGCTGGGGGCAATTAGAGAGAATGTTCATTTATCCCATAAGTGCTATTGAAATCCCAGTGCACAGAACACATATCAAGAGAACCAAACGAGAAACACAAAGTAGTTCCACACTCTCCGTGGTTGGGGAAATCTTGAGATCCGTCTCAAAGGTCTTCTAACTAAGGAGAACTCTCCTTGGGCAATCTTCCATGGCTTAGACAACTAATTTGATGCTTCTGAGAACTCGGCAAGGTATTAATGCCTCACATAGGGGTACCTCAATCAAGAGATTTAGGTAGATATTCTACAACATAACAACAAAAGAATGCAGCTACAGGAGATGAAGAGTGGCTCAATAAACGTTGGCGTGACAAAGACTGGTTTTATAAAGGGCATAGTGCATCCATCTTCTGAGCTGTAGTAAATAGCTAACCTCAAATATTAAGAGTATCTAAAGATAGTTTTGATGGATAAACCAATTCTAGACATGCTGATGCTAAGTAGAAAAATTATTACAAAATCGAAACCAGAAAGAGGAGACTAAATGCCAGTTGTACACTAATTTGATTGAACAACACATAAATACTACATCAGAAATGGCTGGTATCAAATTTCAAAAGCATGATCATGCCAGAAAATCTAATTTTACTACACAATTTCGATTTTGGAAATGAAATTGTGCTCCAAAAAAATATTTATATCAACTAGCAATAGATCGATAAACGTTTACCTCCATAGCTCTCTCCCGCAATATAGAAGTCTCTTCCTTTATACTGAGGAAACCGCTCGACCCACTTCAGCAGAAAGGCTAATGAATCCTCAGCTGGAACACAAAGTATGAACTTGAAGACAGAATTGCATGTGCATCACAAAGAAATTAACGTATATATTTGTAAGCAGGACTATATAACAGCAAAAGGTTAAAATTGTACCAGTTCTTTTGTCTCCATTGTTCAGAATATCGGAAGAAGTGTTTGAATATGAAAAACCAACTCCAACAGGGGAATCAATGAATAGAATATTTGCAACTGTGAAATTTTAAGAGATCAGAAATGCGTCAAGCCAAAATCAACATGAGAGAAATATGACTAAAGTTACCTTGGTTCCAAGAGTAAGGGTTCAGATAAAGGGACTTCCCATCTTTGTTAACATGGAATGGTCCAACTTCCTCAGCCATCCCATAAGCAATAGCCGAACATCCAGGCCCTAAATAAACAGCTCTTGGTCAGACACCCCTTTCAATATTGGACCAGAGCATCGAAGACTTTAACAAACCAACCAAATCAGCAGTACAGTCACCAAATAAGGGAACAACACTATAGATATCGAAACCAATTCCTCCATATAATTTGCCAAATACCAAGGGAACAACACAATTATGGTACTTATTTAATAAGAAATGGAAACACTGTATGTTAAATGGGAAAATGCTGATTCATGATCTAATTTCAAGACAACAATAATACTTAGGCAGTAATGGTCATTCCATTCCATATCACTTTAGTATAAATTTTATTCTATGATGGTTTAAATATCATGGATGGGAATTTCGGTTATTGCATACTAAACAAGCACAATAGACAGCGCTAAGCAATAGGCAAAACCAAATAAAAGATAAATACGGAAAATTTGACAAAACAACAGATTATTGAATAACCTCCATTGAGCCAAAGAACAAGAGGCTTGGAAGAAGGATCTTCAGCAGCCTCAGTGAACCAATAAAACAGGGCCCTCCCTGATTTCTTATTGACTGTTACATACCCAGAATAGTGTGCAAAGCTGACATCGAAGTTTTGACCCGGCAACACTGAAACCCGATCCAACTGTTGTTGGGTAAGCGGGTCTATGGAGGAACTTGAGCTACAAAAACCCAAATGAAGGTTGATTGTAATGATTAAGAAACAACAGACAAGAACCCAATTCAGATTTGACATCTTGTTAGGGTTCTTGTGCGAGATGATCAAAAATTTTGATTTAGCAAAAGTTCTTTGAACAGAATGTCTGAATAAATACTGGTATGAAAATGGAGACGGATTGGGGGAAGCTAGGCAGTTCACTTGGATCAATGATTGTTTGGTAAGAAATGCTTCACATAACCCATGCTTTGTTTGTTATGCTGCCGAAAAGCATGGAACCACTGTTATGCAATATACAATTGATTTCTCTCTCCTGCCTTCGTGGAAATTAGTTATATAGTCCGTCCAATGCACGATTGTAATTTAATTTTTATAATTAATTGATATATTTTAAAAAAATTATTATTATTGAATATAAAAGTTTGTTAATTTAATGTCCGATAAAAGTTAAGTGTGATCAATATATGCAAATTGATAATCATTTATTATAATATTTTTGTGTATTTTTTATTGGTAGATATCATATTATTGGGTTTACTTATCTCTTTTTTTCATCTTTCACTTAGTAAAGATATTTTAGACAAATATTTAAAAAAAATTACAAAATTAAAAATAAAATATTTACTTTGGGACATATTGAAGAAATATAACATTTTTCTGAACAAATGAGAATTGTTTAAGTATTGAATATAATTATATTTTTTGAAAAATTTTTTGGAGATCATTCAATGATTAGAAAATGTTTAGTTGGATACTATGTTTACATATTTTTTATACACTATCAGTTTGAAAAATAAATTTACACAAATATCAAAAAAACATAAGTATCAATTTTGAATAAATAATTTAAAATTTTGTTGATATGGATCACATATTATATACATTATTTTAGGACGTCTTAAATAAGAATATGACCCAATTTAACATGGAGAAAGTATCATTTATAAAAATAAAATCTAGTTGATTTATATTATAAAATAATTTATAGAATAATATAATATATTTTTAAAATCTTTACATATAATATAATTAGTTGAGTTGGTTTAAGGTGTATAATCATATTTAAAAGGTGTGGGTTCAAATTTCATTGATAATATTATTTTATTTTCTAAAGTTCTTCTCCTATTAGTATTACCTAATAGTAATACCTATTGTAAAACTTGTTATGCTTACTTGGAGGCTTGAGAATCAAAATAACCAAAAGAAAGTTGGATGATGTGGTACTCTTAGAGGCATCCTCACCAAAAGAAAGTTAGATGAGGTGGTACACTTAGAGGCATCCTCACCAACTTATTGTAAAACTTGTCATGCTTACTTGGAGGCTTGAGAATCAAAATAACCAAAAGAAAGTTTGATGAGGTGGTACACTTAGAGGCATCCTCACCAACTTTAAATATATATATATATGAGTAATGCTATGAGTGTCTAAAGAGTACCAAATTTTTTGCACCAAATGATGTGTAGCTAATGTGGCAGCTGATGTGATGTATTAATTATGATTTTTAATTTTTTTTTTGTACCACATTAGATGCCACATCAACTGACACATCATTGGTGCAAAAAATTGGTATTCTTTAGGTACCCATAGCACTATATATATATATATATATATATATATATATATATATATAGAGAGAGAGAGAGAGAGAGATTTTACTATTGGAGCCATGTGAACGCGTAGCGTAAGGAGTTTTAAATGAGTAGTACTATTAACACCTCCCTTTTTTATTAATACACTTTTAAAAATTAATTACAAAAATATTATTGTATAAAAATACATTAATACTCTTTCCCTTTTTTTTTTCAATCCATTAACTTCCCCTCCTTCCCCACCGCAGCAACAGCGACCGGCCCTCCCTCTCCCTCTGCTGCCTGAGTTCTCTCCCCCCTATTTTTTTTTCCTTTCTTTCCTTCATCCCCTCCCCTTTCCCTTCTCTCCTTCTTCCTCTCTCCCAAACCCACCATCATCTTAAAAAAATTCGGCAATTCTCCGTTCGGCCCTGAGCAACCGAACAACCGCCCGAACGGAGAAATTTTCAATTTTTTTGAGAAGGAAAAAAAAGGGAATGAGGGAGAAAGGCGAGGCTGCCGAAGGTAAGGGAGAGGGGGTTTCCTGTCGTGTGTGTGTGTGTGTCAAAAAAAATGGGAATGAGGGAAAGGGCTGAAGTAGGGTTGCGGGATTGGGGGTGGGGGTGGCGGGTAAAGGTGAAGGGTGGGGTTGCGGGATTCGGGGGTGGGGGTGACGGGTTAGGGCTGATGAGTGGAGGAGATGAGGGTAGGTCTGAGTTTTGGGGAGAGGGGGGTTCTGCCGTGTTTGAGTTTTGGGGAGAAAGGGGTTCTACCGTATGTGTGTGTATGATTGGGGGGTGGGTGGATTAGGTTTAATTGAGAGGGGTAAAATAAAAAATGTGAGGTGGTGTATTTAGAAATTAGGCTGGTGTGAAATTGTTATGGTGGGTGTATTAAGAGGATGGGTGCATTAAGAGAGAAGGGGGGTGTTAATAGGGCCACTTGTTTTAAATTGATATTGAAGATTTCACATCCATGTTTAGATTTTTGTTTTTTGTTGTTTTTTTTAGGGTTAATTACACCATTAGCCCCTCGACTATGGATTTTTCCATCAATAGTCACTTAAGATTTTTTTAAACTTCATTCCCTTGAGTACCAAAATTAGACACACTTAGTCCTTTTGTTGGATGCCGTTAGGATTTTTCCGTTAAGTCTGTCATGTGCACAACACGTGACTTTGGTTAAGGGCTTTTATAGAATTTAATGTTCAAGATTTTTTTGTAATATTTAAGTAATTTTTTTTCTCTCTCTCTCTCTCTCTTTCCTCCCCCCCCATCTCCATCCCCTTCCTACCACCACTGTTACTGACATCCCCCCCCCACCCGCTGCCTAACAAATAATGAGAGAAAAAATCTAGATCCAGCCAGATCCGAACCAAACGGACACCACCAGGGTCATCAGGACCAATAACAATCGATCCATGTGCGGCTGCGGTAGGAGCGTCGAACTTAGTGGCGGAATGAGAGCCAATAGAGGAGGAGGGAGGACAACCTCTTCCCTCGCCACCGTCAAATCAAAACCTTCATCAGCCTTGTGCCGTATAGCAAAACGCCAGCAGTAAAAGGATCGCCGCGGAGATCTGGAATTTTAAAGAAAATAAAAAATTTATGGTTTCTTTGTCTCATTGTGATCATCAATGGAGTCAAAAATTTGAGTTTGGGGTTTGAATTTATGCTTCTTTCTTTTGAAATCTGAGTTTTAGATCTGAAATTTTCAAGTGGATCTCAACGGAGAAAACAGAAAAGAGTTGGGTATCAGGGGACAGCGGTTGTGGGTTACTTCCGGTGGTTCTAAATGTTAATTTGGTTGGGACTAGTTGTGGCAGCTGGGCGGTATTGGAGTCATTCTGAAAGTGGGACTTTCGGTGGGTTGACAAGCGAGGTGGGAATGGGGCAGTTGGGTCATTGGTGGCCGGTGGGACTATGGGATTGGTGGAGGATGGTTGTGGCGGTGGCGGGGTGGTTTGATTTTCGAAACGGGAACGGCAGGAGGTGGATAATCAAGGTTAGAGTGGGCGTTGAGGGAGGTGAAGTATCGGGGATGCATTGGCAGCGGAGGGTGGCAAGTCTAAAGATTCAAAGTTGTTGTGGCTGTGTTTGGCTGATTTTGTTAGGATTTCTCCGCTGAACCCCTATACTGGCCTGTGTCTGTTCGGGCAAAGTCAGAGACGGGAAAATATTGGTAATGGAGTTTGTAGATGCCGCTCGAAACTGTCGCCGGGATGGGGGAAGACCAACGGGAAAATGATGGTTTGATTATTTAAGTTTTTTATTTGACTAATTAGAGTAATAATTACTAATCATAATTAAATTAATATTAAGATTAAATATCATAATTACATTAAGATAAAAGATAACTGATTAATGTTTTTAATTAGATTAATGTTTTTCTTTTTCTTTTTTTAAAAGTCTTACACATGAAATTTCATAAATGCCCTTAACCAAAGTCACGTGATGGGCACATGATAGACTTAACGAAAAAATACTAACGACATCCAACAAAAGGACTAAGCGTGTCTAATTTTGGTACTCTAGGGACTAAAATTTAAAAAAAATTCTTAAAGAACTACTGGTAGAATAGCCTATAGTCGAGGGACTAATTGTGTAATTAACCATTTTTTTTATATAGATGTGCTATTAAGACAAACACCCCCCCCCCCACACACACACACCTACCCCCAGCCTCTAAGTACACCCCATCATATATTTCAAAAATGACATTATAAATTTTAACTTAAATGTCCACATGTATTTTTTATTTGTTAGGTTTAAAAGAAAGAAAATAGATTAATTACTGTTCGGTAGCTCCCTACCGAACACAGCTAAAGTTGTTCGGTAAGGGGTGTCGAACAATCATAGTGATGTTCGATTAGGGGGTGTCGAGCACCACTATGAGTGTTCGATCACACTGTGTCAAACAATTTTTTTAAAAAAACAGGCTTATCAGGGCAACGATGGAGACATGAATTCATATATTTTTGAAAGTGTGTTCTGTTAAGAACACGTTTGTCTCTTTAATAAAAGTTATAATTTAATTTTCGTGTAATTAATTTAGGTTGAATAAGAAAATGATGGAGACATGAACACAATAAAGAATAAGGAAGGAGGAAGGAAGGAGATAGAAGGGGGAGGCGGGCTTGACAGGAGATGGGAGGAGGGGAAGGAAGAGGAGGAAGAAGAACGAGAGTAAAAGGGGGAGAGAAAGAGAGATGGTAAAATAGAAAAATTATGGAGGTTAAAATTTAGTAAGGGGTGTACTTAGTTAGAGCTTTGAAGGGTGTTAATAGCAACTTTTTTTTTCCCTTCCAAACACTAAAGTACTCGTGTGTTTGAACCACATTAGTAATTAATCCCCGTTTGTAGTACAGAGCCTTCTCGCTGCCCAATTAAAATTTTCACGGTACTCAGCCTATTACTTTGTATCAGGTGAGAAATGAATATGAGACATCCCGTTAAATGAATCACTGCGAATTAACTCAGTGGTATTTGAAGAAGTTGCTTTCAGTTTGAGATTTTTTTTTCTTTTTTTAAATTTAGTAGAGGTTATATCAAAAAGTAAGATAGAAATTTGAAGAAAAATAATAGGAACATGGGGAACGAAAAGTAAAGATAAAAAATAAAAGAGGCACAAACATACTTTCTTCATTCAAAAAAAAAAAAAAAGGTTTATTTTGATAAGTCAGAGATTGCAGTTTTACTTGCTTGTACCTTCTTTTACTTTTAAAAATTTAATTACTTTTTTGGAACAAATCAAAGAAGAAAGATGAGCTTTTTTTTTTGGAAAGAATGAAATATATACAAGCATGACCTATACTTTTATTTGGGAGGTGTTGCTTTGATCAAGCATTCACATAATTATTATCAAAACTGAAACAACATAAAATTATCTTTCATTAATTACGGTAAAAAGGTATAGATTTTGGTTAGTCAAATCTTGTACACATTCATATAATTATTTTCGATAAAATTTTTAGGATTAGTCTTTTTATGTGATTACGTGATCCATCGTTGTGCCAACTTGTCAAAAATAACTCATTCCCATACAAGTTTACCAATTTTACCTTTAGCATCTACCATATTTTAGGCTCCGTTTGTTTCACGGAAAATGATTTTCGGAAAACGTTTTCCTTATTTTTCGGTGTTTGGTAACATTTGGAAAATGTAGTCAATGTAAGATATTTTCCAAGTCAACGGAAAATGAAGCTTTCTTTTCCGGAAAATGACTTACGGATTCATTTTCTGTAAGTTATTTTCCAAAACTTGTTCATTCTAATTTTCTCCTAATATCACCTTTGCACATATGTTTTCCGTAAAAATTTCATGAGTTTGCCAAACACCGGAAAATGTTTTCCGACATATTTTCAAAAGATTTACCAAACGCCTGAAAATAGAACATTTTCATTTTCCGGAAACCATTTTCCAGAAATTATTTTTCGGAAGTTATTTTTCTTAAAATAAACGGAGCCTTAGTGTAAAAACGCAATGTTATATATAGATGCAAATGGCATGAATTTTTATGTACAACTAAAATGGCTTAAAAATTATATCGGAGGAGGGAAGGATTACGGGTGGTTAAAATTTGAAAGTGTACGTCAATAGACCAAACTTGCGTTGTCCATGAAATAAGTACGATAACCAATCATGAGTACCAAACAAGCAACAAGTTCTTAACAATGCTTGTCTTGTCCATTCAACTGCTTAGCCTTTATCTTCAAAGAGATGTAAATCATAGTATGAAATAAGTACGATTGACCCAAAATTAATAATTGATTTGCAAATGATTTGGTTTCAAACTATGATACTATATTGGATGATACTTCTTACAATAGGTGCGCTAGATGACACCCCCCCCCCAAAACTTCTTAGTTAATGTGCAATGTTATATCTCAATATGCTTCTCATGTATAGTCGAATCGGTCTCATGCAGACAAACTAACATATACTCTCTACGTCCCACAAAAAGAGTCTTGATTTTTCCTCTTTGGTTTGACTGAACAAAATAGTCTTATTTCTAAATACAATACTCTCTTTGTTTCAACTAACGAGTTCACGTTTGAAAAATCTAATAATTAAAGAATATATAAATATTATTAGAACTTGTCATAATTACAAAAATGCTTTCAGTATGATTAATATGTTTGTACCACATATGTGGAGGGAGGGTAAAGTTATAAAACTATGAAGATTTTAGGCTTAATTATTGAAAGTGAATGCTTTATGTGAAATGTGTCAAAATATAATAATTGACTCTTTGTCTAGAATGAAGGAAGTAATAATTTTAAAAAGGTTCAAATGAATAAAACAATAATTTTAAAAATTTTACTTGTCAAATATAATTATTTTCTTTTGACGGAAGAAATATGATATTAGATGATACAGAACAATAACATAATTTGGACCTACATATTAAGTAAGAGATTTAATTAAAAAAATTATACCAAAGTGACAGACTGACAGCCCTTTGCAGTTTGCACAATCCCTACAAAGTCATAAATTAGTACTCCCTTCGTTCCGGATAAATGTTTCTAGTGGATAAAACATAAGAATTAAGAAACATAATTAATGATATGCTGTAAAATGTGTTCTGACCATAATACCCATGAACATTAATTGAGTTCAACTACTTTAAATAATTGAGTTTATTTGGAATGTGTTATATTAAATGAAGTTTTAAGGGTTGAGTTTATTTGAATGTGTTATATTAAATGAAGTTTTAAGGGTATATTAGAAAGAATGGTAAAGAATAAGTAGATTAAAAGTCTTTAGGAATATTAGTTGGAATATTCTAAAATAAAAAATAGGAACATTTATCTGGAGCGGAGGGAGTAATATTTTTCTATAATAAGTCAGCAAGCAAACAAAAGTTTTCTGAAACATGAGGAGTTCCATTGAACATTCTCAGAACGGGCTCCACCCCCAATAAAATGTGTCCTTTCTTTTAGTTGCTCCAACTTTTCGGCTCACGCTATGAATAAAAATTGACGTATGACTTCATCGATCCATTTCTTAGGATGCTTCTCAACCTGTGTCACATTGGTCCCAAATGGCAACATTCCTCTTGCTAGTAAAATTGAATTGGGTTACCTAATTAATTCTCATATTTTATTTCTTTTGAGATGAATAAAATTTTAGATTACAAGTGTAAACGAGTCGAGTTGAGATTGACATGCATACTTAACCTCGAGTCGAGCTATCTGAAGTAGTTTGAATTTTGATTGAGTTGATATAATATATAGTAGAACGAGATGACATCGAGTTAAGTGAAATAAACATGTTTAAAATTAAGTGTTCACTTAATTTAATTTATTTAGCTTAAGAATCAAACTAAAGTCAAACTTTCACCAAGTTTCTGGTAACCAAATTTAGTTTAATTACACCCTTAGCTACTACCTCTCTGAAAAGAAATTGGAATTTGCTCATCCAAAAATTGCAGCAGCCCTAAATTGGTAATAATGAATGTGCTTGAAAATTGACATGATGGGTAAAAGGTCAAAGGCAAGTATGGTTACGGAGATTCCAGGCCCCACCATCATCCATATTTGGTTGGTGAAGCCAAGCTGCAGTCACGTGGACATGGAGTGATGGTTCGACCTCAACGGTCCGTGGTGGTCCTTCATTACGGCTAAAGTGTGTCACCATCGGGGCTCACTCATATTGCATGCGAGTCTTTCTATGTGCCAACATTTGGCGAGCTTGATTGATTTGCAACATTATAGTTCTGTCTGTTTTCCACAATTATTTATTTGGGAGATTGATTGCAAAGAAAAATCGTAAGACATTAGTTGGTTCGAGCATATTCGATTTATCATTTTTAATGAGAAAAACGTTTATATCATTCCTACCAAGCGATTGACAACTTTGTAATGTAGGTTTATGAAAAGATCTTTCTTTTGCATATTGGTAAAAGAAGAATAGGCAACATATACTCCCACATTTTTTATGTAAATGCATGTAAACAATTGTAGTAAAAAAAATTCTTACAAAAAGTACACATATATTAGAACTTCCCTTACTATTTAAATGTATTTTGTTGTAGATTTTTTTCTTACAATAATATAAGAGACAACCTATTTTCACTACGAATTTTGCTTATCCACTACATTAATAAATTAAAATTATTGTTCTTTAAGTACTTGCCTTGTTTAATAATGATGCAATTGCCTAAAGTCAATTATTATTTTTTTATTTCCCTTAACTTAATTTTTGTTTGCATTTATTATCATTCAAAATAAAATTTATTGGTTGTTAGTATTAAAAAAAATTAATTTTCTATCATTCATTATTTTTATTCAAATTTTCCAAACGAGAGAAAACTTGAAAAAAAAAAAAATGTCATCCCCTTTTCAATTTTATTTTCTTGATTGTATTTTTTTTTTTACTTGGTAACTTGAAAGAAACTATGCCTATTATTACTTTCATGTTAGCTATTTATTTTTTAGTTTTCAATTTTGTTCATATATATTTTATTTTTTTACGCTACAAAAAAAAAAAAAAGATAAGGTTTCAATCGATTAGTCAAGCAAAGCGTAGTGTGGGAGTCAATCTAACTTCTTTTCTCACGAGCGTGAGACAGAGTCATTCCAAACAGAGTCATTCCAAGAACTTCTATGGAGGAAATGGTGGATCACTTGTTCATGAAACGGAAGAGCCCTGAAGCTGCCATCTTGGAAGATTTCATTACGAAGGGGCATGATTAAATATAATTTTTTTAGAAAGTCAAAAAAATTAAATAAAATGGATGATTAGTGAAGATACTAAAATATCCAATTTTCACGTGGCACTAGCGGGATATGTGGCCAAGCTTATCTGGAGCTCGGAAGGAAGGTATCCTCGACCCCGAACTTAGAGTATAACCTGGAGCCCGGGCACATTTGCCGTCCGTCTGTTCCCGACCTCCCCGAGGAGCTCGGGATAACCCTCACGCCTTCACTTTGAACATAAAAGAGCTCGCATGGTCCTTGACCCGAGCTGCAACACTAAGGCCCCGAGGTCTACACCCCGGAAAGTAAAGAAAGTCAACAAAAGCTGCCGCATTCAATGCATATTGCGGCTGCCATAAATGGGCACATGACTGCTCACCCCAGGTCGACACCTGGCAGTGCCACTTGCCTCAGACCAACATTCCTTCGGTTTAAATACAAGGTGATAGCCTTCATTTATGATCTAAGTTAAAATTAACACACAACTACCAAATCTCCAAAGCATTCAGTGCATTCACTCTCAAAAGAGCGGTCTGAATCCTCACTGGAGACCATTAACCTCACCATATACTGATTCTCTCACCGGAGGGCTTGGCCAAAGACTAGCTGCATACGTGGACTTCGACAGATCATCAGAACCCATTTTGGCACGATCAATTAGTTTACTTTAAAAAATTGTATTCATATTTAAACAAGAGATGGTTGAAGGACAATTGTGTCAAGACATTGAATAATTAAAATAAATATTAATAAATGTAGTGGCTAAGAAAAATATGTAGTGAAAATAGTCTTTCCCAAAATATAAATAACTAGTACTCGTAGACAGGGCCGGCCCTGAGGGGTGTCAAAATGGGCAATCCCAAATTTATATACACAACATATATATATATATATAATGTATTATATTTGTAAAAGAAAATATTAGTTGGACCATTAAAAAAAAAGTTGTTGGGTTATAAAAAAATTGCTTAGATAAAGGCCTATATAATATTAATTTTTTGAAACCAAAATTAATAAAATCACACTTGCGTCCAACTATGTGTGCCAAGAAAGATTTAATGTATTAGCAATTTATACATTGAAAATGAGATGTTGAAAAAAACTTAATTTTGAAGACCTTATTGATTATTTTGCTTCTCAAAATGCTATAAGGTCTTGATTTTTTAATAATTATTTGGTACTTTCTTGTATGTTTGTAGCATTTGAATTTTTTCAATACATTGAATGATGAAAAGTAAAAAATTATTTATGTAAAATTCTTATTTTTATATTTTTATAAGGGTCCATTTTTTTTTTGTCATGAGCCCCCAAAAATTTAAGATCGACGTAGATTATTTTAGTTAGTTTTTTTATTTTTTATGAATGAATTTAGAAAGGAATCAATCAACATTATCATTTATTTATTTACGTACAGCTTTACCAATATACTCGCATTATTAATTTAACATTTTTGTTATTTATCTAATAATAATTATTCAGTTAATTTAACTCTAGTCATATCTTTAATAGAAACCCATAGCCAACCATCAAGGTGGAATATTCTCAGAAAACTGTAAATATTTTTCAATGTTGGGCGAAAAAATTCATTGAACTATATATTTATATAATCATAATATCCATCCAAAATAAATGTTACTCCTAGTCCTCGTATAATACAAAATAAAACACAGAGATAATTTATTTTTAAGGATTAACAACAGACTAATTCAAATCAATTTATAAGACGAAATCAGGTCGAAGTCTAAAATGTCACCTCAGTCACTGTGTGACTGTTGTGTAGTGTAACAAATACAATAGAACTGGGAAATCAAGGGAACGACAAAAGAGGAGTTTGAAACAAACAGTAAAAAGAATAAAAATAAAATAAATTAGGCAAAGTAGGTACTTTTTAACTTGTTTATCTATCTGTTCTTCCAAAGCTTAATTGTGGAGGAAGAACAGAGTAAATCTTTTCTGCTGCCTTGTCTTTCACTTCTCTCTGAAGGTTCTTTCTTTCTTTCCCCCGAAAATTAAAATAATACTATATTTAATCGAAGAAGAAGAAACGATTCGTATTTCTATGATATCATCATAATCCTTCAATAATTAAACACACAACGTGTTTCGTGATAAGCTTGTTTCTTCGCCCAATTCTAAGTAAATCCCTTTCTCTCTCCTTCTTTCTTCTCTTGCTTCACGGAATTGATTTTGTTGTTTTCTTTTAACACATTTTTGGTATTCGGGGGTTGTCCATTTTCATTTGGGTGTTTCTGAGGGTTTATATTTGTTGGGCTTCTAGAATTTGGTTGATTCTGGTTCGTTTCTACGAACTGAGGTTCGGTTCTGATAAAGTTAGGGTTGCGTTGGAAAAATCTTTGGTGGGTATGGGAAAATTCTTGCTATTTTTCTAGATTAGGGTTTTCTAAAGAAACCTTGATTTGGGTTTGTTGAAAATTGGGGCTGTTATTGCAGATTATGGTGGTTGGTTTGACGTAGACAAGGTTTTTTGTTTTTCTTTTCCAAAGGATACAACTGAAAATTTGCTTTTGAGCAAATCCTGGGTCTATTGGTTTTGGGCTCTTTTTTCAAATTTCAATCTTTTTGGTCAATTAAGGGTCCTACTGATAATTTGCTTCTGTAGATTGGGTTTGCTTAGGAGAGAGAGAGAGAAGATGAGTTCAAGTGCTTCCGAAGGTGTAATACAAAGGGGGAATCTTTTGGTTCACATAGCTGAAAATGGGCATTCGTTCGAGCTTGATTGCGATGAATATACCCTTGTTGAGGCAGTCCAGAGATATCTCGAATCTGGTGCAGGGATTCACTTAAATGACCAGCTCCTTTTGTGCTTGGACTTGAAATTGGAGTCGCAACAACCTCTTTCTGCATACAAACTCCCATCAAATGACCACGAGGTTTACTTGTTCAATAGAGCAAGAATGCGAAGTAATTCGCCCCCTCCAGTTCCAGAACAAGTTGAAATTGTAGATATTCCTGATCCCCCAATTCCATCTTCTTCCCATAATCCTCACCCATTGGATGAAGCTTCAGATCCTGCTCTTAAGGCTTTGCCTTCATACGAGAGGCAATTTAGGTACCATTTCCATCAGGGTGATGCAATTTACATCCGCACCCGTCAAAAATACGAGATTTGTGAGAGGCTTTTGAGGGAGCAAAAGGTGCAAGAGAAGGCATTGGAGATTGCAAGAGGTAATTTGGACCATTTCTATAGGATGATACTTCAAAATTACAGGGATTTTGTGAAGTGTTATTCGCAGCAGCATAGGACACATTCGAATCTCTTGGGGAATTTTGGGAGGGATATAGATAAACTGAGATCTTGCAAACTTATCCCTGCTTTACAGACTGCCAATCGCAAGTGCTTACTGGATTTTGTGAAGGAAGAGAACCTGCGGAAATTGGTGGAGGATTGTAGCAGTTCCCACAGGCAGTTTGAGAATAAGGTTGGGGAATTTAAGCAGGAGTTTGAAGAGCTAAAGCGGAGCTCTGAGCAGTTGTTTTCTAGTAAAGCATCTACTCTGAATAGAGATCTTGAGCGGACAATCAAGGAACACCAGCATTACATCAATGAGCAAAAAAGTATAATGCAGGCTTTAAGGTTAGTTTACTTGAATAACCTAATGTACTTAGTTTAATTGGTTTCCTTTGGTCTTTCGATATTCATATTATTACCAGTTCGAATTTTGTAACAATCTCTTTCCTTGGTTTATTTAGTTGGTATAGTTGAATTCTCCTTGCAGCAATGTAAAACGTACTGATCACTAATATCATGTTATGGTGTTTTTTGTTTAACTGGTGGGGATGTTGCTGTTTGTAGCTCAAATTGTGGATGTATGTTAGTCAATTCTTTTTTGCAGACGAATGGGGTTCAGTCATTGTGATTTTGCTACAGTTATTTATTGAATATATTGTTTATTAAAGATTTATATTTGTTAATTGTGTTGACCTGGGGGCATGAGTTCGTTCCAGACAAGCTCAAACAGAAGGAACTGTTTGTGTTTACAATATGTTCGCTTTGATTTGTTGTCAAACTGTGGGAAATAGTGATAGAATAGTCAACATCCTTGTGTTTTTAACAAGTTGAAAGAATAGCGAAGAGGAAGTTGTTGTCTGACTTGGACTAATGTTGATAGCCCATTGCTTGGAGGTTTAAAAGGGTTTTTAGATAGAAAAACAATGAGAAAGACGTAATTAACATTATCATTTAGGAAATGGGTTTAGCATGACATTCTAACACTGGTTTGTGGAAAATTCAAGCTTCAGTTGTTGAATTTTCCCTTGTTTTATCTCTACTTGAGTTATTTATAAACTTCATGAATCATTGTGTGTCTTAAGCAGTTGCAATGCCCTGCTATAAACTTCTTCTTTTGGCAGTTGCAATTTATTCTTGCCATCTTTTGGGTTTATCTAGTTTAGAGCAAGTGCACAACTTTTGGGATATCGTTGCACATAAATTGTGTACTGACGTTCAATGGTTATTGATGATTGGATGCATATCATCCTTGACCTTGACTGCTTGACAATGCTTGTGTATTGATGCAGCAAAGATGTTGGAATGGTGAAAAAACTTGTTGATGACTGTCTGACCAGCCAGTTGTCCTCCTCGCTTCGTCCTCATGATGCGGTTTCAGCATTGGGACCCATGTACGAGGGCCATGACAAAAGCTACCTTCCTAAGATGCAGGCTTGTGAGCGTGCAATATCCAGCCTCCTTGTTTTCTGCACGGACAAAAAGACTGAAATGAATAACTTTGTGCACAGCTACATGCAAAAGATTGCATATATACAGTACACCATCAAAGATGTGCGATACAAGTTTTCAGTCTTCACAGAGGCATTGAAGCGTCAGAATGATCAGTTCGAGCACTTGAAGGTGGTTCGCGGCATTGGTCCGTCGTACAGAGCATGCCTTGCAGAGATAGTAAGAAGAAAGGCTTCGATGAAGCTTTACATGGGAATGGCTGGACATATGGCAGAAAGGCTTGCGACCAAGAGGGAGGCTGAAGTCGGGAGAAGAGAGGAGTTTCTGAAAGTACATAGTTCGTACATACCTAGAGATATTTTGGCCTCCATGGGATTGTATGACACTCCTAACCAGTGTGATGTCAATATAACTCCTTTTGACACTAATTTGCTTGATATTGACATATCAGACCTGGAACGTTATGCTCCTGAGCATTTAGTAGGACTATCTTTCAAGAGTGAGAAGCATGGAACTCTAAAAGGTTCATTTTCCATGTCAAATGATGGGTCCCAGTCAGGCGAGGCTGAAGAGAGTTCTGTTATTGCGACTGAGAAGTATGATTCTGAGGATGTACTAGAGGCTTCTGAGTTGGTAGAGATTGCTGGGACTAGCAAGCTGGAAGTAGAGAATGTGAAGTTAAAGGCGGAGCTTGCTTCTGCAATAGCTCTACTTTGTTCATTTCCCCCTGAAGTTGAATATGAATCACTAGATGACAGTAAAGTCGACAGTTTACTGAAAGCAGCTGCAGAGAAGACTGCTGAAGCCTTGCATCTAAAAGATGAATATGGGAAACACCTGCAATCTATGCTGAAGGTAAAACACATGCAGTGCGAGTCATATGAGAAACGCATACGGGAATTGGAGCAGAGGTTGTCTGATCGATATTCTTTTGAAGATAAGCTTAATAAGGATGAGTCTGACTTTCGCATTTCAACTGGGAAGGCTGATGATAGCAAATCAGAAATCTCAGCTGACGGAGAAGCTCATATTCGTTACGTGTCGGTTGAACCAATGGATGAGGTTTCGTGTGCTTCAAGTTCATCACATATGAAATTGGGAGGGCTTGATAAACAGGGCAAGGCTCGAGAAGGTTTGGATGAGAATATGACAGATTCTTCTGGAATGCTAAATCCTCAGTTAGATTCATCGATGCTTGAAACAAATCGCGAGGAAGTGAATGTGAGTGAAAAAGATGCCAAAGATACCATGTTGGGAGATACGGGCATGGCATTGGCAACAAGTTCCACTGCTGATAACTTGTCTCACCCGTTAAATACTTCACCTTCGGACGCGGGTATTGACCATGATTTGGGCAGTAAAGCTAGTGGTGATCTTGTGCTGGAATTGCAGAATTTAGTTGCAGAAAAGTCAAATCAACTGAGTGAAGCTGAAACCAAGATTGAATCTCTAATGGAGGAGGTTGCAAAGCTTGAGGGAGAGTTAGAAATCAGTCATAAGCTCCTAGATGAATCTCAGGTATTTTGGCCTAAACGTGAATTACTTTTCTTTTGGTTTTGTGATGTTTATTATTAAAATAAAGAAATGCATTCTTGTCCTAAAAGTACTCCTGTTTGCATGACCTCTGTGAAGACACGATACAAATATTGTTTGTTGGATTGATCAGGTGGTAAATGTTTTCTTATTAGACATTAAAGAACCCATTTATTGAACTTGGAGAAGGTTTCTACTGTCTGTTTTAGACATAGCTGAATAAGTATGGAAGGATAACATTATCATAGACCTCTTAACTCAGTCTTCCTGACATTGAAGGCTCGTTGAGCTGAGTTCAGTATTTTACTTTCTGAAACTTATTCTGCTGATTTTTGATGTAGCTGAGCCTCACTATTAGCCTATTCCTTCCGTTTTTTTCTTTAGCCCGTGACACTTCTTCTCAGAAGCCTCTGTTTCTGTACCTCCCTTTTCTACCAAGTCGCAGTTGCTGGGAAGATCGATAGTATTTATTTTAAGCTATAGCAAAGTGTGTGAGTATCTATACACACACACTTCCTCTGTTCCTAAAAAGAGTCCATTATCCTTTTTATGCCGTGCCAAAGAAAGTGTCTACTTTCTAAATCTTTCCTTTTTGGGATGTTTCTTTTACCATTGTACCCTTGATTTGCTTCCTATTTTAACCGATGGATCTCACTCTCACATGGGCATTATTGGAAAATACACAACATCTTAATATTTAGAGTAGAATCAATTAACTTTTCTTAGTTGTGCTAAGTCAAACAAGACTCTTTTCTAGAAACGGAGGGGATATATATATATATATATATATATATATATATATATATGGGGGCATTCAATGGTTACTATTATTATTAATCATTGATGGTTATTATTATTATTAACCATTAGATCAAAAATCAAAGGTTGAGATTAAATGGTTAGTTGGAAAATGCAATTAATGCAAGTAGGTGATTCATTTAATGCAATTAATCTCAACCTTTGATTTTTGATCTAATGGTTAATAATAATAGTATCCATCAATGGTTAATAATAATAGTATCCATTGAATACTCCCCTATATATATATATATATATATATATATATATATATATATATATATATATATACAAACACACACATATATATTATCTTATCTAGTAATAATATCAGATAAAAGCATAGTGATGTTACATATTTATAGGACTTGCAACTGTCACATTACCTTTGGATTTTACATGTTTAACTAATTGCTGCCAGCACACCACTTGTTTTCACTTACATGGGTGTTTACATGACTCTATCCTATGCTTGGGAGATTTAAGAGGTTCTTAAAGTAGCGTGTGGCACCAACCAGTACCCATCGATTTCATTTTATAAGTTTCAACTATTGGTTGAGGAATCTTCTCATTAGTCATGGTTTTGGGCTTTTGGGATTGGCCTCACCTTTCCCCTTGGGAAAATTTTTTAACATTACTCATCATATGCAAGTTAGTACCTATCCCTTATCTGATTTTTGTGTAATACAGATGAATTGCGCTCATCTAGAAAATTGTCTGCATGAAGCAAGAGAGGAAGCCCAAACTCATCTTTGTGCGGCTGATCGGAGGGCATCAGAATATAGTGCACTGCGTGCCTCTGCTGTGAAAATACGCAGCCTTTTTGAAAGGCTGAAGAACTGTGTCTCCTCGGGTGGTGTGGCTGCTTTTGCCGAGTCTTTGCATGCTTTGGCTCAATCTTTGGCAAAGTAAGTGCTCAAAGTTCTAACTTCTCATTATAATGGAGTTCTTATTATATTTCAAACATGATGTATGATTCGGTCACAATGATCTTGTCTTTGTTCCACTCTATAAGCTGCCATGGTATTTTCAAATTGTTTTATGTTTTCATGTTTTAAAGTCAAATTGTGCGTGCTTAGTTACTGTTATAGAATCAAGGATATAAGGATATTCTTGGGTTCAGAAATTCCAAGATTCAATATTCTTGACGCATGCTGAAGGTCGGAAGATTTTACACCACCATGATTTAGATAAACAAGGGCAAAAAAGATAGATATAGCATAATAAATATGGATCAGCAACCATAAGGGAACTCAATGATTTAGCGCGATTAGAGCTCGTGCTGATAATGCAAAGGTCGAACCTGCATGGGCCATTGCACTTCATATTACTTATCAAAAAAATAAAATAAAATGATTTAGCGCGACTCACCCAAGAAATTGGTAGGTATATCCACCCTTAGGCAAGCAACAAATCTACTATAAATGGTAAAACGATTGCAACAGAGAGTTTCCCCAAGTATACACCCTAATCCTTGGTATAGAATAACAACGCCACCCTTCTCTCTGAATTCCCAAAAAATAAACCCACACTATTTTCTTACTCTCTTCTCCTCTCGTCCACAATAATGTGGGGATAACAAACAATATAACTTGATTCTATGTACATTTGATTCTCTCTCTGAAGTTTAAGGACAATATCCCTTAATACTCCAGTAATACAAGAAATACAATAAAGGATCCATCAATTTTTCACTCAATGTTTCGTGGAATGCGGATCATTTTGGGTAGTTGGATAATGGAGGAGGTGGTGGGTATCCTAAAGAATAGTAGGCAATTAGGCATGCCATATGAAAGTTGGTAACTATAAATTAATCACAGGGGCGATTCTGAAAGTTTGAAAAAGTGTGACAAGGCTTCAATTTGAGTCCTTCCGCTTTCTAATATAGATATATCTGCATTTTCTAAAATAATATATTATTTGGAAGATTTTGAAAATAAAGACAAACAGTTTTGATAACACTGAAGCAACAGAGCTAGTTACTAAACCTATTTAATTCCTGGGGTGTAATATATGTTTAAATTTCAACTTCTGTGATCTCATTCAAGTTTTGAGAGTGGAAGGGAGAAAAAGAAAATGGTTCACTTTATGATCAGCATAACATGATGGGACCATTAGATATTTCACAGCCACAAACATGTTGGTGCCACCCTAATAGCTCTGTAAAAGAAGAAAAGGGTAAATTACCATAATCCCGTCCTTTGGCAAGCTTTTCACCTTCCTGAAAACTTAAAAACTTAAAAGCCCGTCAAAAGATAAATGGCAGCATGACATGTGAGTTGCATGCATGTGCTGACAAAGGTTGAGGGGTTTGTTTGAAAATGAAATATGAATTGTTTGGTTGGGTAAATGGTATTAGAGAAGGTTACCTTAGTCCACACGATAAAACATCGGGACAATTCTGTTGTCTGTCTGTTAACACCATCTACTTTGGGTTTCCAGGTCAATTCCTTGAGGGGGTTATTGTCTGGTAAAATCTCTTAGGAGGTCACCTGTAAGCCTGTGAAACCCTCAAGGTTTAGGAAGGGTTCATTGGTCATTATACGCACACAAGCTTTCATGGTGATGAAGGAATAGTTCTCTCATAGAAAAAGAAAACAAGAAGGGAGGACTCGTCATTTTATGAGCTATACAATTAGGGTGACACCAAAATAGTTATCTAGAAAAAGAAAACAAAGGATTACTTAGTGCTCATAAATTTAGGGTGACAATGAATGTGTCCTTGAGAAAAAGAAGTGAAGTAGTATCATGCGTCAGTGTTTTTTATAAAGATCACTTTGTGAATCAACCATTATGGATGCCCTTCAGAAAGAATAGCAGATCAGTATTTTTCGCCAAGATATATGACCAATTCTCAGATTTGTGTTGTTTTCAATTTGTATTACCTCCCTGCTTCATTCTGAGCAGACATGTATTCAACCAGTAGCGAAGCCATTATTTTGTCTCTATAGGGCCGTATATACTTAAATAATATTAGTTTAAGTGAGTAACAATCCTTAACGGGTAAATTATTTATTGTACTTATTTTTACTAATAAACAATAGCTAGTATACCCATAATAATAAAATATTATTTCCTTTATTTATACTTGGTTGTTATTACTAATAAATTAATAATATTCTATTGAATCAACTTTTGTTTTCTTTTACCATGGAAGGAAGAAACTATATATGAATTTTGACTTTTAAACCTTTTGAACATGGGCTCTTAACTAATTTGGTTAACAAAGGATTTTAATGAGGCTCCATTATGGATCTTAACACATCGAAAAAATATGTATGCATGAGACACAATTAGTGATCATCAGTTGGTTCCTGCAAATTTCAGTTCCGCGAACGAGAATGGAGATGATGGCACTGCTGAGTTCCGTGAATGTGTCCGAGTGCTTGCTGATAAAGTTGGTGTTTTGTCGAGGCACCGTGCAGAGCTTCTTGAGAGGTACTCGAAGGCCGAGGCTGGAAATGAGCAGCTTACAAAGGAGTTGGAAGAAAAGAAAGAGTTGGTCAACACTTTGTACATAAAGCACCAACTTGAGAAGCAGGTCAGTTATTTAGTTTTATCAATTAGCATGGTTATCTGGTTGTTTATCTGTTATATCCAATTATTGAACTTGCAAGCACATTGGGAAGGGATTTTCAGTTTACATGGCATTTCAAAAACAAACAATTAGTTGATAAATGGTTGCAGCTGAATTGTGCTTGTCTTGCATACAAAAGAAGGTGGAGATGATCCTCTTTCACATAACTAGCTCCACCATTTTAATTATTGGGAAATACTAGGGATCCCAAAAAAAAAATGCCATCTTCGATTGCGATTTACATGCCATGCATATGATTGGTTAGTCCCACAGGTTAGGTTAAGTGATGTGATGTCCGACCGATTACATGCTTGCACTTCTTAAGATGTCTTTGTTCCCCTTCCTGCTTCGCACATAAATTGGCATGGAAAATTGGGATACAAAGTTAGGATGCAAGCATTACTCTTGATGATTTCCTGAAATTACTTTGTTGAAGAGATAGGGACATCTGTTTGCGTACACGATTAAGTTTGTTGTTTAGCTTGAGGTTGATCACATGTTTGGTTGTCCTGCCCATTCCAACTAAATGGTTTCGCATGCCCCCTTACAACGTTTAAAGCTTTGTTGAATATGTTATTGGGTTTGGCTAGCATGTGCACTAAGGGCACATTTTAAAAATCTAGATATAGTATGTTTTGTCTCGATAACCACTGAGTCACAAGTTCCAATACCACTAAAGGTAGTTGTCGAGACAAAAGATACTATAAATGAGTGCCAAACATGTGAGCTTTTCCCTATGTTATTTTATGACATGTTTAGGCACATATAAGCAAAACCGTATTTAATATGGCTTGAATTTGATGAAATACAAATAAATCAATATAATTAGTTGTGTTGATTTTGACAATACACGATAACGTGTGTGAGATGTCTTCTAAACTTTATTAAAACACAAAAATCAATGTGATTTATTTAATTTAATTTGTCAAAATATTGTCACTTAATTTAGCACAAGGGCACATATTACCTTTTTCTCTTAAAAACTTTGACAGCCTAGTTTTTAAGTGGTATCTTTTATAGGGATGAGAGTACACATCATTATACTAAAAAATTATTAGGGCTTTTCAATTAAAATGGCTTTATTACAATAACTTTCCCGGGTTTTTCCTTTTTGTACTAATTATTGATCTTGTAGCAGGCAAACAAGGAGAAGATATCCTTTGGTAGGTTGGAAGTGCACGAGCTCGCTGCATTTGTCCTCAACACTGCTGGACACTATGAGGCTATCAATAAGAACTGTACTCATTACTACCTGTCAGCGGAGTCGGTTGCCTTGTTTGTGGATCACCTCCCGAGTCGTCCTAGCCACATTATTGGGCAGGTTGTGCATATTGAAAGACAAACAGTGAGACCTCTGCATCGTAGCTCGGTTAGTAAAGGAGAGCGTGTAGATTTCTTGACCACTGACACAGGAACCAATCAGTTGACCTTGAATTCAGGATCAACCGCAAATCCATATGGTCTCCCTGTTGGCTGCGAGTATTTCGTAGTGACAGTAGCCATGTTACCTGAAACAACTATTCATTTGCAGCCTCCTTCCTGATCTTTGCGCAAAAACTGTTGATATGATGGAAGAAGAAAAAATGAAAAAAAAAAAAAACGAAAGTGTACATTCTTGACATGTTAATCAAAAGATAAATGCTGGTCTTAATTGGTGGGAGTTTTAAGTTGAATTTCCTTGTACAGTTGATGATCTGTTCAGTTTGATCTCCCCCTCCCATTTGTATATAAACCCTCCCACCTGAATTCTGCTCTATGTTCAATGTGAAAAACTGTGAATATTCTCTTTAGGGTTTTCCTTTTAGTGGATCGTTGCGCATTTACGCTCTCTAAGGTGTGCTTTTGTGGTTTCTCAATTATATTCCCCAACTGGGATTTGCAGAAATTTGATCATATTCTTTTTGTGTGTTAAACTTGTTAATCCTCGTTGAATTTGAAATAATACTTTGTTAGTTTTCTGCTGGTGAAAAAGGATGTTATTTCTTACTTATTGTTAATTGGGAAGGTTGGGCGTCGTTTGGATATTGGAAATGGCAAATGGTAAATACAGCGAAAAATGATTCTTGTTGTTTATGCACCCCAATTAAAACTCTACTATAAAGAATAAGAGCAATGCTAACAACATAAAATTAATGAAAGAAAGAAAGAGCGAGCAAATACAAAAATCTTCTAATAAGGCAGAAATCATTGATGTTGTACCTACATTCCGCTGTTTTATTGATTTGAAAATAAAAAAAAAAAAAAAAAAATTCTAAGAGTTGTGAATCATTGCTAAGAGCTTCTCCAATGCAATTATCTATGTTATGTTGAGGAGGTGGCTAGTTGTGAAGACGAGGATCGCATTGCATTGGAGAGAAAGAAGACTCTCTATCTTTTAAATTTTGCTCTAAAGCTTTTAGATTTGGTTAGAGAATAGGCATTTGTTTGGTTAGATTAAGATAAGATGATTGTATAACTGAATTTTATTTAATTTGAAGCAACACTGTTGTTACACTGCTTGAACTTGAAATCGAGCCTTAGAGAAGGATGAAATATGCTACCTACTAGTAGTATAAATGAAGAATCAATTCGGGAATTTGAAAATTATTTGACCCTTTTGTAAGATCGTGTTTGGTTTAAATTAATTGCTCAATTTTGAAAAGACTTCATAACGAGGTAGGGAGAGTTACTTTAGTCCAATTCAGCTTTCTTCTATTATATATACCAGAATGCGTGTGAGAGAGAGTGTTAGATTTTGGTGGTAACACTTTCTCCGTTCCTAAATTATTGTCCTGTCCTGTTTGACTTTGTTTAGAGTCAAACTGATTATTTTTCAAATAAAAATTTAACATTTAATTTTTTAAAAAATTATAATACACATAATTCGTAGTACTAAAAAAAATTTAATATGAATTACGTAGGTATGTTTATGATTCTAAAAAAAATATACGCCAAATTTTTATTTTAAAAACAATAAGTTGACTCAAATAAGTCAAAACATGATAATAATATCCCTTGGTTAATTAAGACAAGCAAGAATATGAAGTTTGTGAACAAGTTTGTCTCACATTTGGCTCTTGCTCTTTGGTGTTTGCGAACGAGGTTCTTTTTCGAAACGAACAATGGTTACTGGAGAAATTGAAGTGCAAGTCGAAAGACCTATACACTACGATGCAATCGACTAACAAAATCAATCCTTAAATTTATCTTATCGAGACTTCTCAGAATACTGTGTATACTCGTCAACAAAATCACTGGTAGAAATTCATTTCAACCTACACGATATTCAGTACTCTCCGTCTTTAAGCTACAATATAGACATTACTATCACTTGTGCAGCTATGAGGAAATTCAACGATGATCAGGTGGGGTTTGGCATGGTAGGCTTTTAGCACAATTTTTTCTTTTTCCTTTTCTTTTGTGAACAATCTCGTGATATTAATTTGAGAATTACTGAAAAGTACCTCTACATAATAGGTTTATAACTTGTTCATTCGGTTTTTTTTTTTCTTTCTAAAGTTGGAGAAATTCGTAAGTATTAAACTAGACCTTACTTGACTCGAAATACATTATAGTCAAAGTAGGAAAAAGAAAATTAAGAGATACTTAAAATATTAAGACATCCTCTTTTGACTTAAAACCGAAAATTAAGTTCTGAAAACTGATGTGTAAAAAAGTAGAGCTTAAAATATTAAGACATCCTCTTTTGACTTAAAATTTTGGCTATTTTTAAGAGATACTTAATTTATTAAGTGATATAATATTGCATTATCAAACAATCTTATTTTTAATATCACTTAAAATTTTCCTAATTAAGCTCTTAATTGGGTTATCAAACATGCCCTTACCCATTGTATCTATTATTACCTTCGTCCCAAAATAAATATCGTTTTAGACATTTATATACAGATTTAAAAATTTATAAAAAGACTGATTTACCCTTATTTAAGTAATTATTGTAAATAAGCCGAAGAAGTATTTTTTTCTTTTCTCTTGCTAACCATCTTTAATAAAGTAATAAATAAAGGCAATTTTGGTAGAATATGAGCAAATCTATATATATATATATATATATTTAAAGTTGGTGAGGAGGCCTATGAGTTTGCCACCTCACCCATAGTTGTTAAAGCTTCATTCTCATGGCTTGACCTTTTGAATTCTAGGGAGGATGCCATTAGCTATTAGTCTTAGCTAAAGTACTATAGGTATAATATTGTGGTATATAATATTCTTTAAATATATTTGTAGAAGAACTTTAGCTATTGACAAGGAGAAGCTAGGAAAACAAAACAAAATGATTTTCGATAATGAGACTTGAACTTACAACCTTTCAAATATAAACACTCAGCTTAAACCAACTCAGCTATTTATATTTTATGCATTTATTTAGAATACTACATATATTATAGTTAAGTGAGTTACGTGACTTATGTACTACATTATCCATTTATTTTGATTAATATTTTTGTAAAATATCAAAATATGCGATATCAAATGTGTTACAATTCTTTTCAGTTATACGTGTGATTTTTTGGGTCATTTAAAAATGGGACAAGATGGTTCATGACTACAAATATGTATTTTTATTTATTTTTTTAAATAATGCCGCTCGACAGTGTAGTGTTAATTATCATATGAATATCATGTTTATGGCTAATTAGTGTTTGAAGTTTCTCACTCAGAGTTATTCTTATATGTCTATCGATAGGTAAGATCTAATCATTTTATTGAGTTCTTATCCACCCTTCTTCAATAGTTTTTTATTTTCTATTGTACTTTTAATTCAACCAACATATTATCTTCTCGATATTTGTTTTTTGGTAATTATTTTTAGATTCTATCACTCATGACTAGAACAACAAAGCTTTTAATCTTTACTTTCATGATGCCGAAGAAAAGGTAAGTGACTCATTCAAGTTCATAAATATATATATATATATATATATATATATATGGACTTTTAGAATTCTAGGGAATATGTCAGTATATAACTTTATTCAAATATATAAGTAGAAGAATTTTAACAATTAAAAAGGAAATGAAAGGCTAGAAAAACAAAACAAAGCAATGTTACCAATGAGTTTGTCACCTCAATCATAGTTGTTAAATCTTTATTTTCATGATTTGACCTTTTAAATTTCAGGGAGGATGTCATTAGCTAATAGTCTTAGCTAAATACTGTAGGTATAATATTGCGATATATAATATTCTTTAAGTACTTTGGTAAAAAAAAAAACACTCATTAAATCCATTAGTAGAAGAATTTTAGTAATATTATTGTGGTATCGCAACCGTAGGTCAATTTTATAAAATGATACATCAATTTTTATAAATCAATCAAGAAAATTTTAAAAACATGCAATATTATTCTAAATCACCCTAAACTAATCTGCACGGGTTAAATTACTAGTATATCTTGAAATTCTAGAAAGATATTTATTTTGAGACGAGAGTAATACTAAATTAGCACAAAGATATTCCACGTCGTCAGCCAGCGGAGATTTGAGTTTTGGTAATCATAATAATGGAGTCCTTATTCTTCTTAAATTCTAGTTGAGGCTCTTTAAATTGGCCACCCTCTAATTTATTATTTTTATAAATATGATAAGGAATTGTGAAGTTTTAGGAAACCATAAACGGGAACGGAACAGCCGCATAAAAACCAATTACCCAACGGAAATAGGAGTGTGGAACCCCCAGACATTACCGAGGGAAACCTTTAAAAACCCCTTGGGAGTGGAAAGCCAAAAGCCCAACCGCCAAAAGCTTCTTTTTCTCATTCTCTCTCTACGATACGAAGTCCTACTAGCTCTATACATCCACAGTCTCGCCGGCGACCTCCTTCTCCGTATCCAAAATTTGTTCATTTAATTCCTTCCGATACGTTTCTACAATCAATTGATATATGTGTGTATTGTTTGGACAGTTGGCGGATCGATCCTCATGTTAGTTTTCGACCATGGCGTTTTAATTTCCTCGGTTCTATGGAAAATATATATATATATATATATATATTTATGCGTGTATGACTGACTGTATGGGATATGAATAGTTCATCAATTAGCCTGTTGGTCAAGTTTCAAAACATATTGTTAGTATTACAGTAGAATAAAATTTGAGACTTAATTTCTAGCTAGCTAGGGATATTATTCACCTTTTTCGTGTAATTTACCGTGAAATTCTTATTGTGGTAATCATTGTTTATTCTTCTTTTTAAGTTTTGTTTGGTTAAGAGGGAACAATATATATATATAGAACAGGAAATTTATGATTACAAACTCCTTCACGTACGGTTTGCATGTTTAAGTAGCCAAAGACTATAATTTCTCATCTGTTGTCATGTAAGCATAGATTCCGATCGAGATTTAAGGTTTCGTCTAGGGCTCAGTTCACCTCCAAGTGGTTGAAAGTTAGATTGTAAGTTTTATATAACTTTTTTATGTCATTTTGATGATTATTAATTTATTATTTATAAAACGATCTTATACGTCAATAAACTACTATAATTACTTGGAATTTGTATCAAAAAGTAAATTTTAAATCCTGTAAGCCATTTCTCCGTAAAAATTAAATGGGCTGAGCTTGGTTCGGCCTATATATATATGCTCATGTGTTAGGTAACTCCTTAGCAGAGAATTTAGGCTTGTTTAGTTGTTTATAGAACCGGCTGATATATCGAGTCGAAAGACAGTAGAGTTAATTAATTAGCTTGGTTGGGTTCATTTGCAACCCAGTTTCCAAGACCACCGAATGTGAAAAATATCAGCAGGAATCAAGCTCTCACATAATTTAGAGGAACTGGACGTGCAATATTTTGAAAACATACCCTGTCAGGTGGAACATCAACTGATTTCCTCTGCGTACGTGAACCAATATCGATGAACCAGACATATGATCATTAGTCTCTTAACATATTAATTGTGAACGCTAGATTCCTTATTTATTGATTATTTTAATAATTATTATTAATTTTAGTGTTTTTTTGGTAAAAAATTTGGTTTTATATATACAAATCATTATAAGGTAGATGTCGGATTAAGTAGCCATTGAGAACATGTAAGGAAACCATATGAATGAAGTACGTACTAGATGTTTTTCTTTCTGTTTTGATAATCATTTTTGAGTTGCAGTAATTGTTGAATTTACTCATGCCTCATGCTATTACCTTTTACAGGGCAGCTTCTAGTAGTCGGTTCAATACTTCTCCTATATTGAATAAAGAATCACAGCCTGATCTACCTAAGCCAAATGTTACGAGTTTGAGAAGAGGTTCTAACGTAGATGCAAGTAATACCAATGCAGATAGTCACAGAATCCTTGGAGTACTTTCTGTCCCTTTTTGGAAAGCCCTTGGCTTGAGCGTGGTCAGCTTGCTTAAGAGGAATGAGGTCAGAACGCCAACTGTGTGTTCCTCATGTATTGATGGTAACTCTCATTTCCAAACAAATTTGAATTTTATGCAAGTAGGTTAAGGAAAATGAAGTAGGAAAAAGAATGAGGAAAAAAAAAAAAAAAAAGAAGCCAAGATCAGGGTCAAAAGGTTAATCTGGATAGCGGTCTTTTATGCTGCAAATGAGCCTGCGTCTTTGGTTTCAACATACCAAGCACTGCCTTGGGTTAGTTCTAGTGACTGACTGTATGATCAGTCCTATCAAATAAAGGCTATAATTGAAATATTTTGAATCCCCGACTTTGTTTTTCCTCCTTTAAAATTTGAAAGGGTCTGCTTGGTTTTGAATCTTTTTCGTTCATTGGGTTGAGATTGTTTACATTTCTAGCAGGTCAATCTCAACAAAGCAAGCCAACTCAGTTAAGCAAAGATCACGCAGTATCCATCAAAGGTGAAATTCAGGAAACTGTTGGCAATAGAGATCCTCCTGCAGTCCCTACCCATAGGAGAGTAATCCAGAAACCTGCAGTCCCTAACGATCCTGCGGTTCCTACACAGAGCAGGGTAGTCCAGGAAACTGCAATCCCAAATGATCTTGCGGTTCCTATCCAAAGGGGGATGACTCAGAAAGCTGCAATCCCCAAAGGTGCTCCAGTTTCTATGCAGAAGAGAGGAATTTCGGAGAGTTCAGGATCTAAAAATCCTGCAGTTCCTATCCAGAGAAGAGGAATTCAGAAAACTGTAGCGCCTAAAGCTCCTCTGGTTCCTATCACGAGGACCGGAATCAAGAAAACTCTAGCTCCAAAAACTCATGCCCCAGTACCTAAAGGATCTACAAAAACTTCAGCTCCTCAACAGGTTTCCCAAATAAAGACCGAGAAGACCCAACTTTCTCCAAGTCAATCTCAACCATCTTCAGAGCTTACTGATCCAGTCCATCATATCACATGGAACGGTATGTCCAAGTATATCTCAAGTAGCTTTTCTTTCCCTATTCATGTGCATTTGCTCAGATTTCCATGATGTACATTTTAAAATTATGTTGTTGTACTTTGCAGGTTGGGATGAACAACGTGAACCCTTGGGGCAAAGCTGTTTTTTATGCAATAAGGATTTTTCATGTGCACCACACGGTGGTGATCAATCATATTATGAAGATCGATTCGAGAACTATGATGAACCCAAGCCTCTTATGCTTCCTGCAGTTGACATTCTGCCATGCGGTCATGCTTTCCACAGTGAATGCTTGCAGTTCATTATACCTGAGGAACAGTCTAGTGATCCCCCATGCATTTTATGTTTGAGCATGCCTTGACATTCTCTTTCCATGTCTTACCCCCTAAAAATATTCTCACTATTTTTTTTGACGCAAGTAGTAGTATGATTTCGTAGGAGAGGAAGGAGATGGCAAATAGAAATTTGAATAGAACTGCTTGGTGAAGTTAATCATTCTGTGTACATAAAATTTTAAAATATTTGAAAGCTTGGAATAAATGCCATTCTGCTTGATTAATCATGCCATGCTGGTTTCTTTGGGTACGAATTTCCTTGGAAATTAGATTTTTTTTTTTCTCTGCTTTGGAACAAACTAGTAGACGTCTACAGAAGAAGAGAAAAGTTTTTAAGCTTTTCTTTTGTGCAATGCTATTCGTAAACAGAGTTTGCGTCTCAATTTATAGAAGCATGAAAGTAATAACCGTTGTAGTGTAACGGCTCCAATCAAAACGGTCACTGACATTGCAATAGGCTTCTTAACAACTTGGCAACTTGTTTTACAATGTACTAACTCGTGCGATGCACGGTTTTAATAATTTTTTTTGTTTGTAGAAGTTTTTTATAATAAGAGAATTTTCTAAACTCGTTATAAATAATTAAAATACTTTAAACAAAACTCAAATAGGATAAATATTAAAATTGACATATGCATTCATCCCTATGGGTTGGTCAGTAGAGGTGAGGTTTTCATAAAGTGTGTGTATCAGGTTTAATTCCTTTCCGTGGCTTCTTAGAAAAAAAAAAAAAAAGGTGCATTTTCTTCTTAATTAGCTCTTTTCTCTTTGAGTAAAAGTCTTTTGGATGATTATTTTACTTTGGAGAAAATGACTGATGTTTTCTGTGATTGTGTTTGCTGGTGAAGAAATAGAAAAAATATAGATGTCCTTGTCTACAATGCTTTCAAAACGGGCAGCACCTTTTTAAATTGAAGATTGCAATTATAAGCTTCCACATCCGCACCCTTGTGAAAAGCATGGGATTTTTTTTTTTTTAAAAAGTCACAGTCCACTTAAACACACACCCACACTTGATCGTCTTTCAACTTGTCACCTTTATGAGTAAATATTGAGTGAAATGGTGACATCAAATCAGCAACTTTGCTAACGTGGAGAGTACTCCGGTTGCTGATACGTAACTAACAACCTTGATCTCCACATCAACAAAAACATCAATAATCTTACTCTAGCGTTAGTGGATTTGGTGAACTGTAATAGAGTGATAATAGAAATGATGTAGACTAGTATTAATTTGCAGTCAATATTTTTCCCACTTTTTCCCACCGTTACTTGTATTTGGAGAATGAATTAATTTGATGAAATGGAGGAGGAGGGGGAAGGGGAATGTGATGTCAATGGTTACTCTTATTATTAACCATTAGATCAAAAATCGATAGCTAAGATTTAATGATTAGTTGAAAAATGCAATTAATGCAAGTAGGTGAGTCATTTAATACAATTAATCTCAACCTTTGATTTTTGATTCAATAATTGGTATAAGAGTAACCATTGATGACTATTGAATAAAATAGGAATTGAGTTTAAAGGCCCAAGAGGCAATTTCATCGCAGGCAAACAATTAATATTATTATAGGACATGGGGGTGCGGGGTTAAAGGGGCATCACAACAATGCCACGTGGACCTCAACCACCTAAAAGGCCATGAAAGTTGAGATTATGGTGAGAAGTCGTCTTCATTAGTTGCCATTGTAATTTTTGTATGGGACCTTAATTAGGAGCTGTTTGGAGGGAGTTAACTGGTGGAAGGCGAAGACGGAGCAAAGGCAACAGATAACGGTCACGATTAGGGGAAGGAGGAGTGAGAAACTAGAGGCCATCTTAGGTCTCTCTTTCTATCTAACAAACGCACATATGATATATTTTTATGGAGTATATGTTACGTTGCGATCGAAAAAATGTCTAGCACTTTCGTTGTAGCTTTCACAGGTTATTTGCTTTTTCCCCTTTTTGATTCCTATGTTGTCAAAATTTTTATTTCCTTTTATTTTTAATTTATCCAATCCTATCTTCTTATTTTTCTGAATTTAAATTTCTTAATCGTTTTTCTCTGTTGCATTCACAACCAATTTACATTAAGTGGTCCTTTTTTTCTTTTTTCCTGATTATGTACATGACATATCACATTTGTTTTGTAGAGTGTTCTTTTCTATTTTTTTGGATTTGGCTGGTGAGTTGTATATTTTTCGAGTTACCTGGTGATTTCCTAAAAGAATACTCATGTGGCATTTAGTGGATTGTTTTTATGATCTTTAAATTAGTGGGGATGTTAATTTAATCTTGTTAAGATAAAGATTTGACTTTTATTCCCTTTTTTGCTTCTCCAGATATTCTTGAGACTTGAAAGTTTAAATTTTGCAACCTCTACACTCTGAGACACGATTCTTGCGAAGATGCCTGCTCTTCATTAAGGTGTGATATTATGATTTAAGTTATTTCAGAATGAATTTTTGTTTTAATGATTTTTGTTTGTATATAATCTATCTCTACTACTCAATGAGTCCACTTTCGATAAAGTCAATATGAGGATATATCAAATCGATATTCGCTCAGAACTACTGTAAAAGTTGCTATGAATTGTAATTTTTATTATTTTGTTAACACAAGTAAATTAATGTAAATATTTGGTCAAGTTGAACAGAAAAAAGTCAAACTTTTCTTTTGCATAGAATGGAGGGAGCATGTGTTTGTGTGTATGTGCACCATGAAACACTGAGAATAAACAATCATGCCAAATGAAGTTGCGAAATGGCTAGGATTCTAATAGAATCTAAAATCCGTCAAAATAATCTTCTTTGTACTTTCCCAAATCTCATCAGATGGAACAAATAACGTTTGGTATATTGCAATATGTATTTTTATAAATTTTGTGATTTTCTTGACCAATGATATTGATGAAGAAGAACTAGACGAGGAGGAAGAAGACAGGGCCGATAGTGATGATGAGAGCAGAAAAAGAAGAAACGAAAGAAAGGGTGAGTTTGAGTTCGTGTCCTTTTTATTATTGTGTATGTGTGTTGCTTTATTAACTTATGTTTCACAATCTTATGGGAATCAGAGAAGAACTATGTTCTTGATGAAGATGACTATATATGAGCTCCTCCGGGATAACAACATTAGTGGTTTTCACCGCTCTAAATTTGTAAGCAGTTTGTTCTTTGTTTGTTGCGTAGTTTACAAGTTTGCTTGGTTCTTGGAAACTTTGCACTTATTTCCTAGAAAGATCTAATGTTTTCTTTCTCATTAATCTGTTAGGAGAGTAAAAAAGTTTAAGAGGCTGAAGAAAGTACAGACTGATGGAGAGGAAGAGCATTCTGGGTTCTATGATGAAGATGTTAGATTTCATTTAGATTAGCTTCTTCTCTTATCAATGTAATAATTAAGATGGATCAGCCACCTGTTTGGTAAAATTCACACAACTTTCTAAGTCAACAACTTGAGGATATTGCAGAAGAGGAGGAGCCGCCAGAAGAGGAAGAGGATGCTGACATCGGTGAAGAAGACGAAATTACAAACTTTATTGTTGATGAAGAAGAAGTTGGTGAACATGGAGAGCCTGTTAGGTGTGCTTTTCTGACATGGTATATTTTCCATTAATATTGATTCATCATCCGCACTACAGGAAGCTCATGGTATATTTGGTGATGTTGATAAATTACTGAGGCTCCGTAAGATGGAATTAGTAAAGAAGTCAGGTAGATATGATGATTCTGGAGATTGGAAGGAAAGGAGGCTTGAAGATGAATTTAAGTATTGTTATTGTTTGCCAATTAGTTTAACGTGGATTCCGGTCATTGGTTGTTGTAAATGTATACTCTTAATGTATCATAGATCTTTCTTTGTGTATATGTGTAAGTGTTTGAATATACGTTTGTCAGTTCTTTAAAAAATTATGGCAAACTTTTTTATTATAAATACATTCATTAGGTGATAGCCGAAAAACCAACAATCTCAAAGTCTAGGAAACATGCTCTACTTGGAGATGTTAGAGTCTATTTATTGAAACGGGCATGAAGTATTACAATTAAAACTCGTTAGGTGCAACGTTTATAAAACGCAGTATTTTAAAAACAGAGCATTTTAAAAAACGCAGTGTTTTAAAAACGTAAGTCTTTTCTTATAAATGCGTTTGGGATATCACTTCAATATGCAACTTTTTTTCCTAGCAGCGTCTTAAAACCTACGTTTTGGGAAAAAGCTGGGAATTCCAGCGTTTTAAAATGCAGCTGCGTTTTGAAAACGCTGTTTTTTCTGCCGCAGCATTGAAACACAATTTTTGTAAATAAGCTACGTTTTATCCATGCGTTTTGGCCAAAACGCACGAACAAACGGGCTCTTATAAATCGATTCTATAAAATGATACACCAATTATTACAAATCAATCAAGAAAAATATTCAAAAAGAATTCAACCAATTAAATCTTTAATTATTAATAAGATCAAATAATCATCTGGGTCAAGGACAACTTTCGATGTCTAGCAATCTTACTCCTCAAATAAATGTTGAGTTAGGCATCGGAGAGTACACGAGAGTCTAAACTCTAAATTTTACTCCTCAAATTAATATTGAGTTAGGCATCAAAGAGTTCATGGGAGTAAAAAACTAATTAGTTAATAAGAGGGAATTGTACTTGGTAAATTAATGAGCCTTATTGATTTTACAAATTATAAGGCCTATGTAACATTTATAAAGTATTATATAGGAGAAATTTTTAGCCGGTCCACTTTTTCAAACTTTTTTTCTTTTCGGTCCACCTTTTTTTTTAACTGCTAAAAGGCACTTTGAGAATTTTCTTTCTAAAATGCCCTCAACAACATTGTTGCTTCAGATTTGAGATTCGAATTGATATATAAATGATTTTATGTTGTTAATATAGTTTTTCCACATGTTTGGATATCAATTTTCATGTATAAAACACGAATTTGATCAAATTCAAATTTTTTTGAGTTCATTCTGGTTTTCTTTGTTCTTAGGCTGTTTTAACCACTTTAATCTCTGTTTTAAGCTCCGAATTTGTTTAAAATCAATCACATAATGTTATCCTAACTTAGTACTATATTTGTGCACAATTTTTCTACTAAAAAAAAATAATACTATTTTTGAGCTCCAAATCGAGCTTGACAGTGTGCTGTTCAAAAACAGATAGAGATGTTCTTGGACTGATTTAATTCGTCAATCGCAGTATGCTGGGTAACGCAACGAGGATCGACCTGCCCGGTCAGGTCACAGGGGCCGAGGGGACAGCGTCTCTCATGGGGGTTCGGGGGCAACGCCCCCGAAAGGTAAACGAAAATAAAGTTTCCTCCAGCGGTTGAAATTCAAATGGTGCCTTGGTTGCTCATCGCGATGCCTTTGTTGCTCATCGCGATGTCTTGGTTGCTCATCGCGATGCCTTGGTTGCTCATCGCGATGCCTTAGTTGCTCATCACGATGATTAACCCACGCGATGCCTTGGATTACTCATCGCGATGCCTTGTGTTACTGATGCGCGCTTGTTTTTCTTTTATTAATGGCATAATCGTCTTTTCGCAAAAAAAATGTATTTTTTCGATTTTAAAAAAAGATGACTAAACTGGAGCGATTGCAAATGTTTAAAAAGGGACCGGCCCATAATTCACCCTATTATATAAGAGTTGGGCCAAATTTTTTTGATTGACCTTTTCTATTTGTCCAGACCCGTGCAATATCCAACTTCATCATTTTCTATAATTTTTTTTTTGTATTTGTTATTTTTTAATTAAATTGTTGTATATAAATTATTTTGCTGAAAATATTTCTTCGCAATAGTATAGTGTTGGAGGTTCTATTCAAAGTGTGATATATCCGACTTCAATCTCCTTTATCGAATATCACAAACAGTATGTAAACTGATTACTTATTAAAGTAATTTTTACTTATTCATTTTATTTATATATATATATTCAATAATTAAAAAAAAAATCCAGCTAAAATGCCAATACGAAGAACGGGAAACTATCATTTGCATCAATTTTTGTTATTCACGGGCCCAAGTAGCTCAACAATTGTTGATCTAACGAATGACGAAGATGGTTCCAACACTACTGTTTATGCCATGCCGAACAAAATAATTTTAAATAAATTTTCGTCTCTTACTCAATGTATAGTTTTGTTTTCAATTTTATATTTTTAGGTTGTATACTTTTTAGTAATGATTTTTAGTTATGTTATTATATTTTTATTAAATATCTTTAACTCTAATATGATAATTAACGAATCCGTTACATATATTTGTATATGTTTGTATTTCAAAGATATACATGTAAGATTGTGGCCCATCAAATCAAATGTAAAATTGTAAAATTTGCTATTAAAAAGGAAATATTATAAAATAGACATTGTTCAACGACCAATGTTGTATTTAAAGAAGTATTCCAAAATTTATAATAATTTTTTTAATTTATATGATTCTTTATAATTAATTTCACTTTTTCTTAGTTCTTATCTTTTAATGATTTGAATCCATTTATTATATTGAGCTCATAATCTATATATTATAATTAATTTGTTTACATTTTTATCTATAAAATTACTATATAATTTAATTTTTATCGATATAGACCGTGCATTCTAGTTATTTATAATAATATTTGCAATGTAAGAAATTAAATAACATCTCATTAATACATATAAATTTTTTTTAAAGAATGGATGAATGAAAGATGTCCATTGAAATCTATATATATATAATGACAACTGAGTTTTTGTACCAGCTAAAAATGACAATTTCCCACCTAAATCAGCTTGCCTAAAATGGAAACCCCTATTTACTAAGCAATTAATGTATTAATTAAATAATACACAAAACAAAATCGTAAATTCCTTAGAACTTGCACCAAAATTTAAAGCACTTTATGAACCCAGACTTGTGCATTGTTGGAAAATTTATCCTTTGAACAACTAAAACTGATGGTGTTCCAAATTAATATATTAGTTAAAAACCGAGATCTACATTGAAATCTTAAATATTCAGAATTTTATCCCTTTTATTTGCTAAAATAAACTCTTTATTTTTCTACATTGTTAATAACAAAATGTATTTGATACATTGGAAATGACGATAAATGAATCTTTACTCATTGGGCAGTTGAAACATTATATGGACAATTGAATAACTGATCAAATTTTATCTTCTAAGATCAGTATAAATAGCATGATTCATGTATTCACAGACATTTAAGAGACTAAAGTTAATTAATTGAAGGAAAAAAATAGATTACAATTCCACCGGTGACAACTCGGTCCAACCCTTCTTTGTGAAGGTGAGGAATTGACCGATTTGATAATGTAAAAGATTACATAAAAATTTTCAGAGTAACCATATGAATATCTATTAAGTTGGATTTAGTGAACATTCCAAAACAAATTAGTAACCACTAAAAATTAAAATGAGGGAGATCGAATAGATCTTAATCAAATAAATTGTAAGGAAATATTTCTGGAAAAAAACTTAAAAATGTAAGTCTCTAATTTTTAAACCGGAAATAAATTAGAAAAAAATTGAAAAAAAATACATTTGTGAAATATTTTTGTTTCTTTTCTACAATATTATATGTAATATACTGAAATCCGTTTACATTTCAAAAAATCAATATCTTACAACAAAAAATGTCCAAAAAAGATAAACATTACACTAGATTTTTCGCACATACTTTTCCCAAATCCGAACATCTATATCACAAAAAATTACATGAAATTTTGATAATTTTCAGAACATACAAAACGTATATTTGAAAAACTTAAGTAAAAGCATAATTTTTTTTTAAATACCAGTCAAAGATTTGGTGGAATTTTAGCACAAACCAAATGACCAAGGAGATTTTTTGTTTGACTGATAACCAATGAGGAAAAGTTTTCTCTAAGTGATCGATAGAACTGAAGGTTGAAAGCGGGGAATGAGTAAACTCTAAAATAAAATGAAATAGTATTAGAGTTTGGTCAATACGGCAGTGTATGGGGTTTCTTTTGGGCCCAAATTATTTGAGTTTTTTTTTTAAATGGTCAACAAGTACGATATATATATATACTCCCTCCGTCCCGGATAAATGTTCCTACTTTCTATTTTTGGATATCTCAACTAATGTTCCTAAAGACTTTTGATCTACCTATTTTCTACAATTCTTCCTAATTTACCCTTAAAACTTCATTTAATATAACACATCCCAAAGAAACCCAATTATTTAGAATAGTTGAACTAAATTAATGTTCATGAGTATTATCGTCAGAACATATTTTACAGCACATCATTAATTATATTTCTTAATTCTTGTGCTTTATCAATTAGGAACATTTATCCGGGACGGAGGGAGTATATTTGAAACATATACTTTCTCCGTCCCTTAATTATTGTCTTGTTTGACCCGGCACACGGATTAAGAAAAAATAATTGACTTGATTATTAATATTGGTATAATATGTAATTTTCCTTAATACCCATGTATGTGGTCCATAATTAAAGTAGGGGAAAAAGTAAGAGTAAAATGGTAAAAGTGATATCTTAAAAAGGAAAGTTTTCAAACTAGACAATTATTGTGAGACTGGCAAAAAAAGAAAAGAAAACAATAATTTAGAGACGGGGGGAGTATATCATAATTGTTGCGCAATACACATTTACTGTAATGGACCATGAATTTATACGTAGTGATGGTTGAGTAATTTGGCCCAGTTTTTATTGGCCGTACTTAATTGAATTTGCATTATAAATTCAATTATTTAATAAATGTGTATTGGTTTAAAATATGACACTACCCAATGATATTTCAGTCATTTGATAGTTGAAATAAAATAATTAATTTAAATTAATTGACATATATTTTATCTTTTTGTAATTATTATAAATAGATTTATTCTTTTATTTATATGTGATGAAGAAGAAAAATCAACAAATAAAATAACAAATGCTGTGTATAAGGAAATTAATGAAATTTTTTCAGAATTTATAATATTATCGATACAATGATGTATTTTTATTTAAGTAATTGTCCCCAACATTACTTTTTCGTTATTTATTCTTTTAATTTTGTTTAAATGTAATTTAATTGAAAAAAATATATGTTCGTGCGTTTAACGCACGGGTGTAAAACTAGTTTATTGTAGAAAAGGGAATGATTAATATATAATTTGGTCCCTGAAACTTTTTTAATACTCCTAATTTGGTCATAGATGTTTCAATTTGTTTATATTGGTCCTTGAATTCATCTTTTGCTGCTTTATTAGTCTCTCGTGTCATTAAATCAAACGAAATCGTTAAAATTTTTTTTAAATATCAAATATACCCTTATTTGAGGCTTACTGGAATCTTAGGTGGATTACATATTTTAGCGGGAATGGAGAATACTTTTCCCCAATTGTATTCTCTCTCTTACCTTTTCCGGCCTCTATTCTCTCTGATTCTCTCACTTAAAAAAAAAAGCCAATGTGATAATCATGAAATAGACTTGTCAAAGCCATGGAAAGGTGGGGTGGGGTGGGGTGGGGACACATGACATGGGTGGAAAATGTGGGATAGATAGAAAGCAACAGCTGCTGTTTCCTTTACTTGCAGTAACCTACAACACACACACACACACGCGCACACACGCACACACACCAAAAAAGCCAAAGGGTCTCACAACACACACACACACACAGACTCCCTTGGGCCACTTGCGCCTTGCGCTGCCATGACTCATGAGTTCGTACTTTTTTTTTTTTTTGACAAGGACAAGTTTTGATAAATACATTAATTTATGACACGGTTTGTGTACATTTAGTACTTTACCTCGTATGTATCAAGGTGTGATTTACCTGAACACCCAAGCCAAATATACCCTTATTTGGCTTTTTTGGTGTGTGTGTGTGTGTGAATGCGAGGGAGAGGAGACAGAGTCAAAGTAGTTCTTGTTCATCTACTGCTAGTAGCTCTTCAATGCCGTCGATGTCTTCTTCATTGGCGGCAGGGGCGGGGTTATGAATGCTGAATTGATGAAGAAATTGAGGGATAGGAGCAGAATTAGGGCCAGAAAGATGAAATTTGAAGTGGGTTTGGGAGTGTACATGACTAATGAGGGTTTGGGTTGAGGAAAGTAAGTCAATTTTGTGATGCGATCTAAGCTTGAAGTCGCCGACTACGGGCGAAGGTTTAATTAAGTTTTGGGGAAGAAGATCTAGCACGCTAATTTGATGGGGCACCTGTCCCAAGCTTCACATCTAAATTTGAAAGATTATCTGTGTTATGGGTTCTGGGTTATGCACCTTTGTGTTGTGCGTGTGATGAAGAAAGCGACGCCGGAGGTGTAGAGAGAGAGTCGCTGGTGGGTTGGAAATTCTATCCGGTTCGCTTTTTGAGAGTGTGAGATAGAGAGAGAGAGAGATTTTTTTTGGTTAGTGAGAATGAACAAAAATAAGGATGAGAGTGAGAGGCGGACGGAGAGAGGGAAAAAAATATTATCCCATTCCGCCATAAATAATTCTACCTAGCATCCCTTCAGATTCAAGTAAGGGTAATTTTGTTATTTAATTTTTTTTTAATAATTTTGTTTAAGATAATGGTATGGGGATTAATAAAATAGTAAAAGTTATGTTTAAGAACCAATATAAAAAAATTAAAACATTTATGACCAAAATAGGAGTATTAGAAAAGTGTAAGGACCAAATTATATATTAATTCAAAAGAGCGCTTCAAAGATGTGAATTGGAAATGAGACAGCAAATGAGACAGCTTAGAAATGGAAAGCTTACAGTTAGTTGAGTAGAAAATTACTAAAAGGGGCAGTAAAGGGGACAACTTAGAAATGATAAGGGATTAGGCGGAAAAAAATTGAACGTGAAACTGTCACGTAATAACAAAGATTTTTGCTTTAGTAATAGTTATAAATACAACTTGTCAACTTGTCTTTGCAACTTATTTTGGAGGGAAACAATATTTTTCTTTTTATGTTTCACTTTCAATCCTTGCAAAAAAAAACTTGTCAAGAGTTCGAAAATAAATTCTGATGACATTTACATGTTTGGAACAAAATTCTCCTTCAATCAAGTGGCATTTTGCATATTTTTTAGAGTACTTAAGTCTGAATCTTCAATGATTTGCAGTGGTTTTCTTATAATATTTTGAAACTTGATGCTAGACAATATAACTTGGTTAGCACTTTCTCAAACAACTAACCCCTTGGCTCTTTCTCAAAGAGTTATATCTTCTTAGAAAATCAAAAATACATTATTTGGGGATCAATTTTAGGTTATACGATTTTTAATCATCATCAAAACTAAAATATATGATCCTAACATTTCTAAAATAAAGTTTAAAGTGTATGTGTATCATTAAAAGTTCAAGTAAATTAAATTATTTATTTATTTCTAAACCAAAGTTGCTTATAATTATTGGGATATATGTTTTTCTTTTTCAAGAAATAAACAAAGAAAATGATTAAGATGGAGGGGGATAGAAGAATCTTGCATGGTTATAAAAAGAAGGACAAAATGAAATCTGTAATTCATATGAGATGAGAGATCTACGTACCTAGTCAATTAATATAAGATAAAGTAACCACCAAACATGTAGATAAGCCGGTTATGTAATCGGCTATTTGTTTCTAAATTTTATTTGTGTTTTCGCATGTTAAAGTAATTACCAATTGTGTTGTTTAATAGTCTATGTGACCAATTGGGGTTCGCTAGAAGTTACCAAACGTGTTGTGTGATAGTCAGTCTATGTAACCAATTGGGGTTGGCTAGCTAGAGCGTAATTAAGGGAGCTTTGGTCTGGAAGAAGTATGTGTACTTCGAGGATAGTTAGCATACTTTGATGAAAAAAAAAAAAAGTTCTATAAATATTAATAAGATTTTGTTCTTTCGAAATCTATTTTCTACGCTGATAGGCTGACATTAAGTTTATCCAAAACAATTTTGCTCACTCCATTCCAAATGTGTGTTTTCTTTTGAAAATTTACCCAAAAACTCAAAATGAATTCACTTTTCTAAAGAAGTTTTTTTTTTTTTTTTTAAAGGACTTTTCTAATGAAGTTACAAATCTTACCATCGCCAACTATTATGCCCCCAATGTCCATAATAGTGAAGAAAACATTATATTCAAGTAAAATAATTTAAAACATTACATATATTTTCTTGGTTGGAAATTAAAACAATAGTCTAAGGATAAATTTAGCTACAAACTAGAGCTTCTATTCAAGAATTCAATATTTGTCTAGCCTACATAAGAGAATATCTGTGGGTGAGATGAAATCCGGGGCAGACCATGCAGCAATTCCACATATGAATCCTTCCTTGTCATGCTCCTTAGCTGCTTATGGCCTGTAACAACATTGAGGCCCTCTTCCCGAGCCACAACACCATGAACTTGAACCCTATTTTCAGGCATCAACTCACAACCAGGATAAGGTTCGACAAGTTTCCCATACTGAATTCTCTTTGAATCAACCAATCTATTCGAGGGGGTGTTGTCAGGGTCTCGATCCAACTCAATAAGGTTGCAGAGAGAATTGACCCTTGACATCATGAAATTCTCATCCAATGTCGTTGTTGTGTCACTGAACAATATCCGGTGGAGTTCCTCGAGATCATAATTGACATTTGATGCTTTCTCTTGAGAAGGACGACCCTCTGAGGTTGTTTGCTCTGAAATAAAATGCTCTACGAGGCTCGCCAGATCATCAGAAGACAGGGAAGGTCGGATAACTGGCACTTCAAACTGTTGCTGGTTTCTTAGGCTCTGGAAACTTTGTACTTCACTATTTGTTGCACATGTTCCTATTACTAGTAAACAAAAATAAGAATCATCGGAGAGCTCGATAGAAAACTATTTGCAGGTCCATGTAAAAATTTTAATATGGCAGTAACATAGTGTTCACATATGTCGATCGAATATTTGCAACGCAATTCATCACCAACGTATGAATGTCCATAAACGAAAAAAAGAAGAAAAAAGAAAGGCAATCAATTTAAACAACTTCTCTAAATATATTGCATATGAACAGAGCATATGGCTGCAAAAAGGTCCAACCGCATGCAAAATATTCGAAATTGAGACAATCACAACGGAGTAAAGGAAGAAAAATTAAGAATGGCTGAAAATTTTCTCAAAAACAAAAACTTACTGCAGAAAAAAGAAATTGAGAACCAACTGAAATTAAGATGAAGTCATCTAGACATGAGTGATTATAGAAACGCCCTAGTTGTAGAGCATAATCAATGAATTCACGGAAAATGATTTCTGGAAAATATTTTCCTCATTTTCCGGTATTTGGTAGTATTTGAAAAATGTAGTCAATGTAAGATCTTTTACAAGTCAACGGAAAATGAAGCATTCTTTTCAAGAAAATGACATACGGATTCAATTTCCGTAAGTCATTTTCCAAAATTTGTTTATTCCTATTTTCTCCTAATATCACCTTTGCACATTTGGATGTGCTATATTTACTTCTAACTTTTCTTTCAAGAAAAATAATCGTAATATTTTACTGTAATATTTTGAAGTGATTTTATGAACAAAGTTTTATTTATATAACATTTTGTTGATATTTTCAAGATTTATAGAAAATTTTATAACATTGAAAAATATATTGATCACGTTCGTCCCACAATAAATGTTCACTTTTATTCACGATCACAAATAAAAGTAAATATTCATTTTGAGACGAGAAAATAACAATAATATTACAGATTCAAGTAGTTGAATTCCGAAAATATTTGAGCTTGATATTTCAATTAGAAATACTAAGATAGAGTGAACACGTTATATATATCATGTTTGAAATTCTTCAGTGAGTTGATTTAAAAATTTAAATTATTTTCTTAATATTTTAATTTTTAAAGATAGTATTACATGGAATAAATACTTTAATTTTATTATATATATCTTGTTTGAGATCATAGAATTTTTAATTTGGGACTGGAATTGAAGCCTAATATCATCTTTGCACTACTTAACTTTAATAAATACTCCCTTCGTCCTAAAATAAGTGTCCATTATTTTATTTCGGGACGTCTACAACAATTATCTCTTTTTTTAATTTTTCTTTTGTTTTTGAAACGTGTTTTCAAGTCAATTATCAATTATGTTATTATTATTTGTGAGATTGAAAAGTAGATGAAGCTCCATTGATTTGATACCACTAGTGATAATTGGGGGTTACTGAAAAAATTATTTAAAGTAAAAAACTTTTAAAAATAAGTGTATATTCAATATATAGGAGACAATAATTTTAAGACAAAGAGAATATAACCTTATATATGTATTCATAATATGTTTTCCGTAAAAAATTCATATGCTTGCCAAACACCCGAAAATATTTTTCGACATATTTTCAAAAGATTTACCAAACGCCTGAAAATAGAACATTTTCATTTTCCAGAAGCTATTTTCCATAAATCATTTCCAAAATTTATTTTTCTTGAAACAAACGGAGCCTTCTGCAGAAAAAAGAAATTGAGAACCAAATGAAATTAAGATGAAGTCATCTAGACATGAGTGATTATAGAAACGGCCTAGTTGTAGAGCATAATCAATGATAAAATGATGTGAAGGCCTAAATTGCCAAATGCAACTTAAAAAAATGATTGGAAGTTGCATTGATGGGGGACAATGACAAGGGATTAGAGGGAAGAAAAATTATGGCCGACTCTTTTCTCAAGAAAAAAAAAAACCATATTGCAGAAAAATAATTTCAGAACCAAAAGAAATTGAGATAAAGTCATCTTGACATGAGCGAGAACAGAAACTTCCCGGTTGTAGATCGAGAATAATCAGCGATAAATTGATGGCGTAAATGCAATGAAAGATATGCAAATAAAAGCAATTGGGGTTGTTGATGTAGCTAAAAACAGAAAAAGGAAAAAAGAAAAATATATCAATGACAGAACTTCTAAGCTGGCTAATGTACCTGATGTTGGAGAGTGATTGTCTATTTCAACATTTGAGGTAGTATAAAGTAGTGGAGCCACATCCTGTAAGCCAGATATCGGGGATACTCTGGCTGTTTCAGATGAATTAACTCCTTGATCCCGCAATTCAACTAGATCAGAAGTTCCAGTAACAAAAAATGGCGAGTCCAAAATAGTCTCCGGTAGTTGACTAAGAAGGCCAAGTCTAGCATCGCACTGAATCAGCTTCTGGTAATGCTTGTCTAATACGCCTGGGGGGAACTCCAGAAAATGCTGCCTACAAAATCAGCCACATCAAAATTTCAGTTACTCTAAAGTAGTTGAATTCCCAATAAGTAAAAGGAAGAAGGAAAAGGAAACATTATTTAAAAAAGAGAGTGGTTTATTAAGTCCAAGCGTCTCTTGAAAGGAAAAGAGCCTCCTTACCTATGCGTGCTAGCTTGTCCACCTGTGAAATCTGCACTTGCATGCCACAATGTGTGTTTCTTAGGCTGTGGATCAGTCTCCTTGAAGAAAAGTGGTTGTTTACCGAGCTGCACCATGCAAGATTTTAAATCAAGAAACAAACAACCTTTAAAAAGATTGCTACGAGCGCACCCACCCATAGTTAGAACGGATGAAAAACAGAATACAAACATTACCACTATTGTCAAAGTCCCTGGCTCCTTTTCAGGACAGTCTGCCTTCAGAGCTGTGATATCTGACCACTGGATTTCTATTTTATACTTCAAACCATGGTCAAGAACTTCCCAAACAAGCTTATGCTTTGCAAAATAAAACTTTGCCGTTAAACCACTACCTGCATTTTTTGTTATAAACTGCAACAAGAACTAAATTCAGTTAGTTGCTGAAATTGTTTTGCTCATTACCGATATAGTGGTAAATGATTTAGCATAAGTACCTCCCAGCTCCCAATCTTTAAACGTGAAGCTGCAAAATTCGAGGCCTTAAACTTATTATCCTTCTTGGTATCCAAAGCGCCAGAGCAAGACGTTTTGTTCTGGGAGATCGCCATTTGAATCAATTCCAAAAATGATTTGCTTTTCTTGAGTTGCAAACCCAAAGGTTTATGCTCTTGAAGTGGATACTGATGCGAAGGAGGGGTCAGAAACTTATTGCTCGTTTGGCTCCACTGCTAATTAATAGACATAGTCAGTAACATTTAAAAGCAAAGTGGACTGTAAATAGACAAAATTTAACCACAATTGTACACTCTCTTCATCTACAAGATTCTCCAAATTGGCCTAGAGTAAGTTGGATAGATCGTGGACAAATATACCCGATTTTCCACTTGCATATACGATAAACTAATTGAGTACAAGAACACACCAAATTATTCATAAAATCAAGTGATCAAGCCCAAGATCACAACATCACCCCCAACCCCGTTAGGGACTGCAAGTTCTCTTTGGGGGTGACCAAGGATGACCAACATCTCTAGCATTACCAAATTTGCTTGCCACCACGTTAAAATTATTGTCACGATTCGCAAGAACTCTCAAAAGTTAATTTTTAAAAATTAACTAAAGCAATTCAAAGATTAATAGCATTCTCAACTCTTGCTATAAACCCGAAACCAAAAGTAGAACATCCAAACACAAACCCAACTTAGTAACAAATAACCAGTTAAACATGAATCTTTTTACCAAAATTGCATAAAGAACTTTTAAATAAAACAAGTAACAAAAGAAATAAATAATGAGTAAGGCTAGAAATCCAGAAAAATAAAGATTCCCAAATTTACTCGTGGATTACGCACGCTATTGGCTATGTTTGATAAAGTCCATAACCTTTTATGTTTGTTATCCATATCAACATTACTCTCTTTAATTAATAAAACTAGATAGATTAACTTAATTCTAGTTCTTTGTGCCAAACTAGCTCACAGCTTCAAAATTAACACATTGTTAATCTAGAAAGCAATCTAAACGTTTAGTTTTTTTTTCAGGATTTTTATCAACAAGATAGTAAATTTTAGTGTTAATTAAAATTCTAAGCATTTTTGGCACTAGAAATAATAAATTCCAAGGAGAAAAAAATAATTCAAACCTGCTGCGAAAACGACGATCTCAATCGTTTATTGAGTGGGCCCAACTCTTCGTCAAGCAAACCTCCAATCTGCATTGCCGACGACCTCTTACCACGCCAGAATGCCTCCGACCACATTGACTGAACCATGAAAAAAAAAGAAAAAAAAATTTAAGAAGAGATTAAAAGGAAATAAAATTTTATTTGTATTAAAATAAAATAAAATAAAAAGATAACGAACCAAAACCTAGTTAGAAAGCGAGATTTTTGGGACTTCCGTCTGTCAAAGATTTCTGACAAGTCAAGGAGAGTGTTTTGTTTTTGTTTTCTACAGCAAACACAGAAGGAATAGAACAGAGGAAGCAAATTTATATACAGAGGGTAGAGTGATTAAATGACGGTAATGCCCTTGGGTTTAAGAAAAGTTAGGAAAAGAGACGAGGCAGCCATGCCATATTGGTAATGGTTTCCTTTTCTGCAGCAACGCGTTAAGGCCTGTTTGGTGTTGTTTCAATACTGACACATTCATTATATTTCTCCAATTGTATTGGATATAATTATTCAATATATTTCTATTAACATACTAGCTCTTAGACTAATTAACAAAAACAAATATAAATAATAATAATAATAAAAAATAAAATAAAATGCACGTGTTTAAATAGATGGAACTTACAAACACGTGCATTTTATTTTACAAATACTACTTTTCTTTTTGTACATATATAATTAACAAGTACTTTTAATACACTTTATAACTATCTTATTTGAGAAATAAATTAGATAACTATTACAAAGTATATATTTGAGTGAAACTAAATAGAGTGAGTCGTGGTGCAACTTTTCCCGAGTAATTAAAGCTAAGAGTTATTATTAAAAGTTCAAGATAAATTTAGTTATTTATTTAATTCTAACACAAAGTTGCTTAGGGGAGGTTTGACATTGCGTGTTCAAGGCTAATAATCACTTTTGGAGTTGAAAGCGTTTGATATTTAAAAGTAATTGTGCATTCAAGTAGGAGGGGTGAAGGCGGTTCTATTTGAGCCAAAATCGCAAACCGAATTACCTCCTAACGGTTCCACATATTTCAAATCGAACCGAACCGTCAAAAACTTTAAACTGAACCGATCGGTTTGGTTCGGTTCCGTGGTTTAATTATTTAAATATTCCAAAAAAGAAAAAACTTTTAAATATCAAAAAAATACTTTTAACACAAACTAAATAATTAAAATTAAAAAAATTAACTTTAAAATTACAATAATTCAATCAAAATGTAGGCAAACAACAATAATTTTTTTATTAAATTTAATTACTAATTACTAATTACTAAATAATATATATATAAAAATAAAAAATAAAAATTAAATGGTGGTGGTTCGATTCGGTTCGGTTTGACACCAAAAACCGCAAACCGAACCAAACCGCTCGGTTTATAAAATTTTCAAACCTAAACCGAACCGTCCTAACCCAAAACCGAACCAAACAGCCGATTCGGTTCAATTCGATTCGATTTAGCGGTTCGGCGGTTCGGACTTACACCCCTACATTCAAGGGCCGGTCCTCATATTTTGAGGACTCTGTTTTAAATTTAAAATTAGGGCAAACTACACAAATGATCCCTGTAGTTTTAGTGTTTTTGCCAGTCGTTCTTGTACCAACCAATTGAATGCAATTGGTCATTCCGTTTAGTTTCGTTAAATTTTTTCCGTTAAGTCTTGACATGTGCTCCTCACGTGAATTTGGGCAACGACAAAATTGTCATTTTACTTATAAAAGTACAGGGACCAACCGTGAAATTTGGGCTAGTCATCTTCTCCGGCAATGGTGACCTCGAATGAAAAAGAATTGAAAAACAGAGTACCCTCCTAACATGATCATATCTTCCAAAAAAACCAAGTATAGAAATCATCAATTTAGATCCATTAAACATGGAGCTCCATTTCAAAGGGCCCAAAAATTAACAACATAAAATACTCCTACTACTATATGCTGAGATCAAAACAATATGCTTACTGGATCTCGGCAACAGACGATTTCTCATGGGCCAAATTCCCTCTTTGTTTTCGCTCTCGAAATATAGTTCGAGGCAGTTTGCTACCTTGAAGCTAGTCTTCAATTCTTCGTATTCTTCTCTTACAAATGCCAAAAGAAAAAGGAATTCAGTCGCTATAGGCTCTATACTGTCAATTCTAGTCACTTCCTCTTGCCCAAAAGAAATCCAGTAGAAGGCCCCCTTTCAGATTGATGACAAAAGGAAAGGGCTCAATCCTTCTTCAATTGGTGCGCAAGTGGCGGAATAAGTGGGGGGGGGGGAAGTGTTAGGTTTTTTTTTTTGGTAGATCTGAAAATGGAGTGAGAAATGCTCAGGAATCCATGGCTGCAATCTCATTCACTATGTCTCTCTCTCACACACACAACACACAGTAATCTCTCTCTTCCATGATGGTGTTGGTGATCTATAGGTGATGTCGTCATTGTTTGAGAGAGAGGGAGAAGGAGGTTTGGGAAATGAAAATGGACAGGAGGTGGAAGAGTTGGAGGGAAACTTTTTGGGAGAAGTGAACCGTCATTTGCGAGTTATTGTGGTGTATTTCTGGTAGGGGTGGCAATTCGTGTCATCGTGTCGAGTTCGTGCCACACTATCGTGTTTTCGTGTTATCTATCTTATTTGATCATAAATATAATAATAAACGTTATTTTAACTAAATTTATAATTTCGTGCTTTCGTGTCGTGTTTCGTGTCGTGTCGTGCCTTATCGTGTTTCTTGTCTCTGTAATTCGTGTTTATAATCGTGTCGTGCTGGTTCGTGCAATCGTGTCCTGCCTGCCATTGCCATCCCTAATTTCTGGCAATGGTGAAGCTCTTTCAAGTGTATTTAATATTTATTTATATTTCAAGATTGATCCCTGTACTTTTCAAGATGAAATGACTACTTTGCCCTTCCACAAATGCATGTGAATGACATGTGTGCGTACTTAACGGCAAAAAATTAACAGAGCTAGACGAAAGGACCAATTGTGTAAAAAGTCTCGGTACAGAGACTATTTGCGAGGTGTAAGGACGAAATATTATGCCCTATAATTGATAAAATATAATCACCAAAGATAAAAATAAATTACATCTTTTATAATATTAAAATTATTTTATTGCAAATGAAGTACCAAATCACTAATCCTCCAAACTATTATCGAACTAAAAGTATTATTTTTTTGAAACACAGGAAGTATTATTTTATTTTATTTTTGTAATCGAAGGAAAGCGTTAAACTACATTATTAAACTCATTTATAAGACTAAAAGGAAAACCCTCACGAGGCTCGATTTATGCATTGACAACGGATTCGAGTAAAATAAAAAATACTACCTACTTCTTGAAAGACCTTAAAATTTAGACTAAATTTAACATGTATCTCAAGAGTACAAATTTAAGGACTATTTATAATAAGTTCATAAGCTTAGTCTCGACAACTACTCTAATGATTTTGAAACTTTAAAATGATAATTTTTTAGACAAAACTTATTTACTATCTCCGATTCAAAATAAGTATCGTATTAGAGCAATACTTACATATTAAGAAATTATATAGGGTGACAAATATATGCTTATCAAATATTGTCATCTTTTGTACTAGGACTAGATAAAAATATATATATATATTATAATGAGGAGATAGTTATTGAGAGTGAATAGAGTATTTAATGATAAAATAATTTATTATTGGGAATTGAGAAAGGAAAAGGCTTTTAGGAAAATCATAAGACTGAAATCTAAAACGACACTAATTTTTGATTATTTTTATTTATTGTCAAAACGACACTAACTTTAAATCGAAAGTAGTATTAATTAAGTTTATAAAATATACTTTAAGGCATAGTCATACTTAAGTTGTATTTATTACTATGTAAAAGTAAAAGGAGTTTTTAAATAAAATTTAATTAAAATAGAGGAAAAATTTAAGAACATGTGTTAGCCAAACTAATACTAATACGTACAAGATAGGATTGAGGTGTTAATACATAAAGAAAGGAACAGAAAAAATGCACTGCCTCCTTCCTTTCTCCATTGTGCATGTCACGAAACTTGGACTGGGCCTCTCACTCCATTCACTGCTCAAGACAAAAAACGCACGGACCCACCTCACTTCGGCCTTGAAAAGAGAGATAAAGAAAATAAAATTAAAACTTAGGCCCTCTTGAAGTTGGGGCCCTGTTCGCTGGGTCGGGTCTAGGTTGTCAAAACGCAGAATATATTTGCGTTTTAGTAAAATCAGTAATGGCCCTGTTTTTGCCAAAAGTAATTCTAACAAGTTTCTTTATTTCTTGTCTTGCCAATACTAACCTTCATCTTTATTGAATCAGAATAACTAACCATTATCTAAAAGTAATCTTCATAGTAATTGATATTTAATAATTCTAGGAATAATATTTAGTTCTCCAACAATAATCTTTATTTTTTAAATTTTTCTTTATGAAGTTATTTGACAATTTTAATAAATTCTTGGATAATTTAGATGAATAATTTTTTTTACTTGTATTTATTCATTTGAGATTAATACAACAAGGGTATTCTAGACATTATTTCTTTCATAATCAATTTGAGCCTAAGGTAACCACACACATCTAAAATCACAAAACTAATTACTACTTTTTACTAGAATCACTTTTGCAGAATCAGAAACATTGCCAAACTGGCTATTAATGAGTATATGTTATTTTTACTAGTGGACATAAATAAAAATAAAGAATGATTTAAGCAAATGAGCAAAGATAAAGATAAGTGGTTAGGGATAGAAGATGATCTTGGTTATAAAAAGAGGGACAAAATCGAATTTTTATCAGAATTCAGATGTGAGATAAGATAAATAAAGTCTATATATATATATATATATATATATATATATATCCCTTATTAATATGTTGTGAAAATGTTATGTAGTGATTGATCCATATATTACCCATATTAATATTTTGTGAAAAGATAAAGTAGTGATTGATTTATGTAATCAATTATCTGTTTCCTTAATTGGGTTTTTGCGTGCTAATTAATAAAGTTTCTGTAAGTGTTGTTTTATTAGCTTTGTCTATTCTAGTAACAAGGTTTCGTTCTTTCCAAATCTATTTTTTATAGTGACATTAAGCTTATCCAAACAATTTTACTTTTTTTTTTTTTTAGAGGTATGATATTACGAGAGCTTGTGGTATTATTATAAACTTTAGGGCTTGTTTGGTAGTTGGACAAGGACAAGATATTATTAATCCCGTGCTATTAGCGCCCTCGCTATTAATCCTCACTTATAAATCGGGGGTAATTTTGGATTTAAAAATGACGCTGGTATTATTAGCGAGGGGATAAAGACTTTATCCGAATAGCTCGTGCTATTAGTCTCGACCGCCTAGCGTACCAAACATCCTACTACTCGGCTTATTAATCATATCCGGCTTTAATCATGACTACCAAACGACTCCTTAGTGTTAGTGTCGTCTGATCAAATATAGTTAGATAATACACCGTTGGATCAAATTTATTACATTGAGGGCAAATTTGATCCAAGTAGATCCAACATCACAAGCAATAAAGCTTGTAGTAAACCACAAGCTCGAGCTCGTAATATCATTTACATTTTTGTTATAATTTTTTTTTTGAGAAATCTTTTAAATAAGTAATCCAAATTTCTGATTATATAAGAATTTAATTCATCTTAATATTTGTCTCATTTACTTGAATTTGACAACAAGAGTTATTATTTGTCATTCAATTCATTTAATATAAAGTCCAATATTCCATTTGTTTTAGTCATATTGTCACGTTTATTTGATTGAAATATTCAACTCAAAAGTCTCAATTCAATTCAAGTATTAAAACTTTCATCCAATAGCATTCAAAATTTACCCATCATATATGAAATAAAACAAGTTGACTATGATATATATACTTCTTTCATTATATATTTTTACTTTTTTTTTTTAGTGATCAATATAAACGAGATAGAGGGAATATATTGTTATCACAATGATTATTTTAATTGCATTTATGTACTCTACAAAGATTTAAGTTTTCATGGATTCTTGAATTGAATGAAACAAATAGACAACTCACTAAAAAAAAAACTAATTAGTTAACTTAACCCAAAAACAATAGTAATTGAGCAAACTAGTAATCAATGGAGAAAGGAGACGTTGAAAAGAATGATTGTTGCTTACGCTAACAGGAAGGAGGCCGATCAACTTGGAGGAGAGTCACGGTTGGTTTATGAAGAAGCTTTGATAATGCACGCTGACCGACCAAGGAAGGAAGAAAGAAAAGAAAGGAATTAAGAAGAAATCAAGTGAAAGGCAGTTTTATTTTTTAGGGCAATTTCAACACATATATATACTACCTCAACTAGGTTAATAATTTATACCAACCAAAATAGATTAACTAATACTAATTCTTTTATACTCCCTCCTCCGTTCCAGGCAAAGAGTCCAGTTTTGAATTTTTCGGTCAACTTAATTGAAATTTGACCGATAATTAACATAAATTTAATGATTTTTATAAAGTTTTGAAAGTTGCAATCCATAGTATTCTTAAAATAGTTTTTAATTAATAAAATTTTATTTCCTAAAGCTTAAGTAAAGTGTGTAAAATTTTGATTTGATTTAGTCACATGTTAACTTTTAAAAAAGAAAAGTGGACTTTTTGGCTAGAACGGAGGAGTAATAAGGATTGACATCTTTATTCAACTCTAATAAAACTAATAAATAATTAACTTATTAAACTTGTTTTAGGGTCTAACATAATTTCATTTTATTTATATTGGCCTAATTTTTTTTTAAGTAATCTCAAATTTTTTGGCTACTTAGAAACTCAATGCATGTTTATCTAGGTTCTCATTATACTCTTAGCCAAGTTGAGTATTTAGTAGGTAAGCAATGCCTATTAATTAACAAAATAAATAGAAGTTCAAAACTTCAATTTTCCTCGTGATCAATATAAACGAGACCTAGATGTGGGTAATAAGCATTATAAAAACATATCAAGAAATTGAAATAAAAATTATAGAAAATTAAGACGGCTAACTTTTAGCCTTTTTTGCTTTTGGCCAATGGTTAAAAGTCTATCCTTTTTTCTGAAAACGTACTTCCTTTATTTGTTTTGATGGGTAATACTTTCCATATTGGGCTTCAAAACTAAATGCCTTTCCCTAAAATCAAGGTTATACTTTCTGTATTGGGTTCAAAATCTTGATATGGATTAAAGTAATCTAATACTCTCTTAAATCTTGGTATAGATTAAAGTAATCTAAAACAAGAGTATGATTTTGTCTACTTTTCCTTTTTGTTCAAAAGTCCATCAAATGTTGAAGGTTAATCTAAGTAGATAAGGATATTCTGATCAAAAGTTGATTTACTATTAGTTTAGGCACTTGATAAAATTTTTAAAGAAACAATTTTCTTATATGAGCTTGTATAGTGTAAATTGCAGAATAAACTTTACGTAGTCAAAGATGATTTAGAGCCCGTTTGATGCAGCGTTTTCAAAACGCAATAATATCACCTTCCTGTTGTTCGAAAAAATTAAGACTTATTCCTGAGTATAAGGTTGTCCAAATTGCCAATTATAGAATTTCCATATTGAGTTCCGAAATCTTGGAAGAAATTAAGGTAACCCAGTATAATTTTGTCCATCTTTCCTTTGTCAAAAAGTTTATCTTATGTGAAATCATCTTTTCTTTGTCAAAAACTTTATCTTGTGTGAAATTTATTAGATAAGCATATTCTCATCAAATGCTGGTCTAATAATTAGTAAGAACATTCTCGATTGTATATGAGATCAAAGATAGTTCAATAATTAATATAGAAGGGAAAAAAAAAAAAGCCTAAGCTTGAATCATGCACTATAACGGCTTTTAGGGTTCTTTTTTTTTTATTTTTTATTTAAGGTAGAAAAAAAATGTTTAGCTAAACAGCATGTACAGAATTGAATGAAGTTGTTCCGAATGGGTTTAAATTGACCAAAACAAGTATATGAATTATAAGCTGTTTTGAAAGAATAAAAGCAGTTGAAAAATGGGTGCTTATATTGATTTAAGACTTCAAAGCAACGAGGTACAATAAAACAGAAGAAATACATTTACGATGAGCTGAGTTTAGTAAAGACAGGGATGCTCCGTTTGCATAAAATTTTACAACCTCTTCTATAAATGAAGGGAGAAGCATCGGCACTAATTATCCCGGTTGACTTTCAGGTAAGGCAAGGCACCAATGACGTTGTTGTAATCCCTACGATTAACTTGTATCTGCACATGAAGAAAGAACAGTATTGTTAAAAAGCATACATTTAACTGGAACTAGACAGCAAGATGCGAGAACAAAGAAATTTTTACTGCAACAACAAAAGGTGAAAATGCAGGGGTCTAGCCCTTGGAGAAAACATGGGCTGAACAATGTGAGAACGTGGTTTACAGGAATCCCTAGAAAAAGTATTAAATATGAAAACAATTTTCACAGAACAGTAAGATCATTGAAGAGGGATTAGGGAAAGAGTCCCATAGAGAAAAGATCCTTAATATCTAGCAAATCATCAACCTCTTTAAACCCTAGTCCCGTAGAGGAAAGATCCTTTACATCCTATCATAAAGGTTTCACCTAAAGCCCAACCGTGAATTTCAAAAGAAATTAAGAGATGCCCAGCGTACCCTAGGCTACCCTCTTCTTGAATGTCATAATATGACTAACAATAAAATATGCTTGGGATACTTCGTATTATTGTTTTTCATGGATTCTGATTGTAGTTCATTTTTTTTTTAATAACTAGGGACTCGAAATTACTAATAAATTCAAAAGGTTAGGGTAGTCTGAATTATCTATTCTACTCCTACTAGAAAAAGGAGAAGGGTAATGTTGAAAATCTCCCATTGCCCTCTAATCGAATCCCCATGATGTCAATGGTTCTGTTGGCTTCACCAAACTGTCAGAACATTAGAGAGACCAGCCAACTCCATCTACTGGCATTCAGAATGAGCGAATCCTAAGGGGGGGATCCAACATTAGTATTAGGAAATATGGTGACCTAAAACTAAAATCATATCACCCTAAGCTTGACAGACTTTGACAAAAGAATTGGGTTCTGAGCCTTTGTGGTATTAAGCGTTTCAGGCATGGCTGTGTTTTCTCTTGGCACTCTTGCTCGTTTGTATCTTAAAGTTGAACCACATCCTGCACCCGAGCGATCAATATCTTTTGAGAGCCTAAAAATGGTAATTACTTCCTAATAGATGTGTTAATATATGAAAGAAATTGGTGCAACAATCTACACAATGAATAATTTGCTCATGTACTGCTCAGGTCATCCTAGGATCAATGATCAGGTACACTACTGTGAACAATTCTAATACTAAATTTCTGACATTAGGAAATGTCTGGTATTTCTGATTATACAAGAAATTGCTAGTCGTGGAACTAATGATGGAATCATGACTTGATTCCAACCTTGTTTCATTCCCTGATCATGATTCTATTCACCAGTGGTTCTGCTACAAAAGAATTCCACAAAAGAATCATATTGTGGATAGAAACTCATTTGCTGTCCAAAGCCTTGTTTGCATCAAGTCCAACCCAGAATAGATCCAACATTTCATCTTATAACTAAGACTTTGTTGAAACTTGGACTAAATACACTTCGGAGGCAAATTGCATACAAAGGACTTGCCACACAAACAATAAGCAGCAGCGTGTCAAATCAAATGCTAACAAACAACATGTGATCAATATAATTTTCTAAGTGTTAACGAACTTATACTGACAATTAGTTATCCATATGTCAATCCATGTTCTATTTCCCACCTCTTAATCAGATACTGAGCAATCTAATTCTTCAACAAGAAATGCAATCAACTTTGCTTCACCACAGACTAACAGTGCACTCAGTTGACCTCTCCTTGCGCTCGTCTACAAGATGAACCTTTACCTCAGTCTTTAGCTATAGCTAATTCCAAGAACAACATTATTTACAAACTCACATATAGGTGTTATACCCTCTAAAAATGGGGAGCATTATCCACCTGAACTCAAAATCATTAGCTACTATTTTTTGATGTTTAAAATGTCAACTGGGTCCCCACTTCCCATAAACAGCCTGTAAAAGAACAAAAATACAAAGAAGAGCCATATCTACGATCTCCCAATTGCTGCTGGTCGTAATGCAAAAGATGAAAGCATGTTGGATAAGCCAAGAAAAAAAAAACACATTTGTATATTTAGTGAACAGTTGTTTACAAGTACAGCTGACCATGTTTGCTGTATATTGTATGCCAAGTTAAAGCATCTATAGATAGAAGAAATCAAAATGGATAGGATAGAAGTAGAGATATTACCTTTTTCCATAGAATTAGTGAGAGTTAAGTGAAGTTTGCCTTGAGAAAGATTAAAATGGGGACGGTTCTATGACCAAATCGAATTCCCATTGAGGAATGTAAGTGCCTAGGAGACGTAGGAGTGTCTGGCTAGTAAAGTTATTTAATAAAATCATGATGTCAAACAGAATCCATGATGAGTGGAGGAAGGGAATTATAGTACCAATGTACAAACATAAAGGTGACATTCAAAGTTGTACGAAGCAAATGCAAAGTGGGAAGAAGACTTTCTCTTGGATAAGGTTTAATTAGTAAGACTACAGAAGAACCCAATTCTGAGTAATTACTCCCTCAGTCCCAAGAAAGTAGTCCCACTTTGACTATTTTGGTCAACTTGATCGAACTTTGAACAAAGATTTATAATGATTTACTTACCCTTATCGAACTCAAAAAATTGTTATTGATAGTATTCTTAGTATTATATTAAATTGAAATTTCATTAGGTAAAGACACAATAGTTGACATTCCAATAAGAAAATGGGACTTTTTTTTTTTGGGACGGAGGGAGTATCATTTTAAAACCAATTCATTCCCCAAAAAGAATTTACTCGCAAAATGTGTCACAAGTTAGACATATGACAAGCAATAAGCCAAGTAATGTAAAGAGAGAAACTTACCATTTTGGAGAGGCGCTTTCTCCTCTTAGTGTTCTTCTTCCTAAGCAAATGCTGCTTCCCAGCTCTTCTCCTCATTATCTTCCCACTCCCCGTGACCCGAAATCGCTTAGCTGTAGACTACAAATTCCAAAAAATAAAATCAAGAAATTACCCACCCATTTCCTCAAAATTAATGAAACATGTGTGAATATGGGTGTGTGTATGTGAGAGAGAGAGAGAGAGAGAGAGAGAGAGAGAGAGAGAGAGAGAGAGAGAGAATTGCCTTGTGGGTCTTCATTTTATAGCCTTTTGCAGCGACAATCGTTAGACGTTTGGGGGTTTGACTGGGGGAGGAGACGGTCCATGCTCTGTTTGGAAGGAGAGGGGCAAAGACAGAGATGCTATGTGTAGAACTGAGGTTCATTGGGGTTTTCCTCGCGAATTGTGAGAAATAAACAGCAGTGTTACTACCACTAGAGCTTCTAATGGGTTTGCTTGGAGGGCAAATCGAACTGAAACAGAGCAATCTCGAGGATGCCATTGTCGCCATTTTGGGGGAAGAGCTTTTTTTTTCCCTCTCTCTATCTGTATCTCTCTTGTTCCTGTTTATGGAGGAGGTGAAGTTTGGATAAAGGGGGAAAGAAGCTGTTTGGGGTTTGTTTGGATTGGGAAATAAGCTGATTCCATTGTGGATTATTTTGTTCTTAATTTTCGAAATAGGATAACTAACAGGATGATGAAAGGAATGAGTTAATTACAGTTTCCTCCCTTTGTGTTTGAGATTAGTCTCTTATCAAGCCGAAATATACATTTGGTTCGTTCCCATGGAATTACAATTATTAGGTTTTCAATGGCAAACAGATTATTCCACTTCGTGACATCCTCGAGTTTTGTAAAAAATATTCCTTCGTGAATCGTGATTAGCAGCTGTTGAAGGTGCAATTTGGTTGACTTTGTTCTAAGGATTAATTAGAAAAGGAAACAAAAATTTAACTTGTTTCTTTTTAATTTACAAAGACTTGGTATCGTTTGATAATTTTTTCCGATTAGAGTGAATGAAAGTGGGATACTTGAATATATTTAATTGGAAAATGCTAAGAGTTAAAAGTATATTGTACATTCCAAAGAGATTTTGCACTAAAAACATGGCTCGATATTTTAATTTGACACACTTCCCATGCATGTATTGATGATCATTCTTGACCTCTCTTTTTTTTTTTTTTGGGGGCTTCTTTCTGTAGAATCATCGAAATGAGCCCATAATTGAGATGAAAATAGATAATTGAGATGAAAATAGAACGCGATCGAGCAGGGATTGTGAGAAGTGATGAAAATTCCAAAATACCATTTGATACACGAAAAAAAATGAGAACTTTTAATGTCTTTGCCCTTTAAACCTCTATAACTATATATATTTTTAGAGTATGCATGATATCAATTAATCTCACATCATATGTCATAACTGAGACATTTTACAGTCGTTAAAGCTGGTGTTCAGATGGAAACAAATTGCTAAATTAGTAGAAGAGTCTTGGAGAAATCAGAAAACATTATTATCTCCACCAGCATTATACGTACTTTCCATAGTTCTGGTAAAGCAGTCCAAGTGTTATTTATTAGGAAGCAAGATATTCAGAGGCTGGCTTGATAAATTAATTAGTTGCTCTTCTGATGGAAATAGTTATTATGGCTCTGTCATCTAATAGGTGCGCAAACAAAAGTTGAGGTAGGAACTAGATGGATAGAAGGGGTAAAAGTTTTGAGAAAGAAGGCGGCAGACTGAGCAACATTTCTCCAAAGAGCAGAATGGTTGGTTAAGAAAGAATGTAAGTAAAATAGTTTCAATTAAGAAGGCACAGAATAGAATGGTTAAGAAAACTTGTAAGATCAAAGGTTCTAGAAAGGTGCAGAAGAGAGATATGGAGGATATGGATATCATGACAAAGAGAAGTGCAAGCTACAGGTAGCAATCCAATATCAAGAAATTCTAAAAAGAAGAAGAATGAAACTCACAGACAAAGAAGCCCACGACCAAACATCTCTAAAACGATCATGTGTGGAACTAACATATATAGGTAACTCGTAAGTACCTTGTCTTTCTAGAGCACAAAATGTATACAATGGCGTTTCTGGGGAGGCTGAACGAGATCAGCTCCCCAGGTAATAAATGAAAGTCATGATCTGGAACTGCAGACGTATTAATCAACCTCTAGCAGTTGGTGCAACTAAACTAGTAGTATTAGCTAAAGAAGGGCATCATGATATCCTATTCCTTATTGATCACAAAATCAAGCAGTGATCATATTAGTAGCATAACAAATCAATGAAATTTTGAAAATTCTAATGGGGTTGATGCAAGTGGAAATCTAGTGGGAGGGGGCTTGGGTTGCCATGGAAATGATTTAGATATATCAGGAAAGGAATAAAGCTTCATGTTTTATAGAAAAAAAAAACTGCTACAAATTCATGTTTTTTGAAATTCAATGCGAAACGTCGAAAATTGTTCATCTATGGGCCACTGGAAACACAATATAAAAGGTGTTTTTTTGGGGATAGATAGCCTCCAAGGTATCCTCTCTACAAGAACCTTTGTCAGTAGTGGAGGACTTTAATCAAGTTTTGGAACCTCCCTCAGACAAACTTAGTAAATCAAAAAGTATGAGAGGTGATGATGCCGAAAAAATCGTGCGCACCGGGGGTGCCGAGCTGATTGTTGTCGTCACTTGGATTCGGACTGACGTATAATTGTCTACAAAAAAGACACCGTGAGAGGGGCGGGGAGGGTCCCCGCCAAAGCCCTCCGGCGTGATAATAAGTATATCGGCCATTAGAGAATATAGACTAGAGTACGTATTTCCCGTATAAAGAATGTAATACCTTGGCTTGGTATAGGAAGGAGTATATATATACCCGCATGGACCGGGCCTCTATTTATTTCGAGCCCACTTGTTAGTGAAGCCCATACATTTTAACTGGGGTTCCAAATATGCACATCAGAAGCCCCTCACTCCTTATTCCTCGAGATTCATCTCGAGGGTGAGGAGTACTATTTGCTCGTGCTCACCTCGGACCTGTTAAGCCCTGAATCTTGACTTTGGCCTGTAAGGCTCATTTTTTGACCTCGTCCTGCGAGGTTCGTTTTTGACCTCGTTCTGCGAGTAACACTCGAGCAGGGAGAATATAATCTACTCAGCCGCGAGTAACTCTCGAGCGGGGAGGATATAATCTTCTCAACTGCGAGTAATACTCGAGCGGGGAGGATATAATCTACACATCCGTAAGTAACACTTGACCTGGGAGCATAATAATAAACCTTAAGATTAACTAAGTCACGAGCTCGACCTGCGAGCACTCAAATGACTTCAAACATTAATCAAGGAATCAACTCGACCTGGGAGCGTAACAATAAACCTTAAAATTAACTAAGTCATGACTTGAGCAGTCAAATGACCTCAAACATTAATTAAGGAATCAACTTGACCTGTGAGCATAACAATAAACCTTAAAATTAACTAAGTCATGAGTTCGACATGCGAGTAGTCAAATGACCTCAAATATTAATTAAGGAATCAACTCGATCTGGGAGCATAACAATAAACCTTAAAATTAACTAAGTCATGAGCTCGATCTGCGAACAGTCAATGACCTCAAACATTAATTAAGGAATCAACTCGACATGGGAGCATAATAATAAACCTTAAGATTAACTAAGTCATGAGCTCGACCTGCAAGCGGTCAAATGACTTCAAACAGTAATCAAGGAATCAACTCGACCTGCGATGTTCATTTTTGACCTCGACATGGGAGGTTCATTTTTGGCCTTGACCTGCAAGTAACACTCGAGCGAGGAGGGTATAATCTACTCAGTCGCGAGTAACTCTCGAACGGGGAAGATAATTTACTCAGCCGCAAGTAACACTCGAGCGGGGAGGATATATTCTACTCAGCCGCGAGTAACACTCGAGCAGGAAGGATAAGCGCAGGAAGGTACAGTGTACTACTCAACCGCGAGTAACACTCGAATGGCGAGGCTCGATTGATTTGACCGTTATTTAACGGAGCTTGACCGATAGTAGAGGGGTCCATTAGCAACTTTTCTGCATTGAAGGGATGAACTTATAATTTTTTAGCAGTTTGAGGGATCACTTTGTAACTATTCTGTATTTGAATGGACGAAGCTGTAACTGTGCAGCAGTTAAGGACCAAGCTATAATTATCCCGAATTGAAGGATCCAAACTGTAAGTGTGCTGCAGTTAAAGGACCAAACTGTAACCCTTCAGCACTAAATGGACGAAGTTATAATTATTTCGTAGTGGATGGGGCGTGTTTGTAATTATCTAACATTTAAGGAGCAAAGTTGAAACTAATGCAATTAAGGCCCAAGGTTGTAACTGCTGAGTAATGTAGGGGGACAACTTGTAACTGCCTCATAATCAAGCGTCGTGTTTGTAATCGACAATAGTGGAGGAACCATTTGTAACTGCCAGGGACGTGCGTATTAACTTATGCAATAAACCCGGAAACAATTCCGTATCAATCATCCCCTACTCTGTTTGTCGCCTCCAGTCATCTTTTCCGTCCATGGCGACAGATTTCTTGAGGATCCACTGCTCCACCGCTATTCCGTGCTCTTCCACCATGTTGTACACACTCCAGCCCTTTTTTGTGGTCTTCATTCTTCTTCAATGCCGGCGGTTTCAAGTCTAGCCGCTTCAAGCTGTGCGTGGGGCCGCGTGTGATCTCCGATGGCGGCTATTTTGATGTCTCCAGCGTCGCCTTTGTGGGGCGAAACCACATGCGATGTCTATTTTCTGTCGTCGGCTCGATCTATACGACCAAAACATGTAACCCAGCTCGGACGAATTGCGATGTGGAATCTACCATGGCTGAACATTGCTTGATATCCCAAGAATCTGTCCCGATCTCTCTCCTCTTTCTGCAATCCTTCAGTGTCTCTTCTTGATGCATGACAGATTTGTTTGAGGACTTTGCGTTTTGGAGTTGTTTGGGACATTTTCCATTGATATATTTTTGTTAAAGTGGACGGAACATTTGTGCCCACCAGTTGCTCATGAAAATTCCCAAGCAAGGTAAATGTGGTCTCTGTGAGGCGTAGGCCCTTGGCCTCTGCTTTGAAGTAGGTGAGATTGCCGCTGCTGATGCTACCATGGAGGACGACAATGGTGAGGAAGCTGCAGAAGATACTACTCCTTCCGTTCCAGGCAAAGAGTCTACTTTTGACTTTTTTCGGTCAACTTAGTTGAAGTTTGACCGATATAAATTTAGTATTTTTACAAAGTTTTGAAAGTTGCAATCCATAGTATTCTTAAAATAACTTTTAATTAATGAAATTTTATTTCCTAAAACATAAGTAAAGTGTGTAAAATTTTGATTTGATTTAGCCACATGTTGACTTTTAAAAAAGGAAAGTGGAATCTTTGCCTGGAACGAAGGGAGTATTTTTTATGTTGATTTGTCCTGCTTTGACGAACTAAAAGAGACTAATGAGCCTTCATGGGAAATAATTGAATATGCCACTACATTTCAAAGTCAGATTCTCCACTAGAATAAATTGGATTGGAAAGAAAATCATTTTTCATGCTACAGTACTGATGTGCATGCATCTAAAAGCTTGTAATAGTTTCATGGCATCACATGTTCTCCACCAATTTTCCAATTTGTGGGGCCACCCACCACGGTGTGCTTGATGAACATATTTTGGACTTGCTAGATTGTATGGGCCTCACCCCAGCAAATGGGCCTGAAAGGAATAGAGGCCCAGTGTACTGAGGGCTATATATACTCTCTCCTATACCAAGCCAAGGTATGTCATTTTTTATACAGAGAATATATTCTCTAGTCAATATTCTCTAATGGCCTTTATACTGATTATTACGCCGGAGGGCTTTGGCGGGGACCCTCCCCGCCCTTCTCACGGTGTCTTTTTTGCAGTTAAATACATGTCAGATATCCTACATCTGCGACACGGTAACGATCCATTCGGCACCCCCAGTGCCCCTAATTTTTTCGGCATCATCAGTTGGTTTCGTTGCCGGGAACGACACTAGAATGCGCAGCTTTGAGATTCCACATGACAATTCTGGATCGAAGATGGAAAGAAGGTCAGATAGCATACAACACAGGACAAACACATATGGCTGTCCTATTCCTTTCTCCATCCATGTGCAATGTCAAATTTCATAAGCAAGATCATGGACTTTGTGGCAAAAAAGGCAGGAATAAGAAGACAAGCATTTTCTGCAATTTTTTATTGATGGCTACCTGGTGACATGGGCAACAGTTGGTCTCGGATTTATAATTGTTTGGACCACAACCCGAAACAATTAAGTGGCATTGGACAAAAGTGGAAGAGCACAGTGCAGAAATTGAACACCATAGCGATCATCGTCTTCTCCGAATGAGGCCGACGATGAAGATTTCACCGCCATCTGCCCCCATACGAGCTACCATAATCAAGATGTATTTTCAACGCCGACCATACGTCGGCCAAGCACTGGAGAGACAAATTTGGCGCTAAAACCCGCTTGGATTCTTTCAAATCAAAGGAGGTGGCTTCGAATCTAGGTGAAGGCGAGGAACATGAACAGTCCAGTACCATAGATGGCTATGCCTCCCCAAGCTGCGCCGGAGATACCAAAGTCGCCGCCGTCCAGCCTCAATACAGGACCCTTCGCCCTGCCAAGACAGTGCCGACGATAAGGAATTATTGCCAAGGATGATCTCTGCAGTAGTAGTGGAAGATAGAAAGGATCACCGGTAGACGATTGTGTACAGGGGAGGACGGTGATGGCAACACCGGAGTGGGAGGAGACGACGGCAGGGGAACAAGGAGGTACGTTTCATGATTGATGCGCCTCCTACGCCTCCGTCAGTTAATACACACGATTCTCCATTACACGTCCCAACTAACGTGTGCGCACGCGTGCAGTTACAAACTTATAACGTGGCCATTCATTACAGAGCAGTTTTAAATTGGTCCTTTATTACTACACAGTTACAATGTGGTCCCTTCATGGGTGAGAAAGTTGCAGCTTGATCCCTTCAATGCAGAGTAGTTACCTCTTGGTCCCTTAACTGATGGAAAGTTACAGCTTGACCCTTTAACGAAGAGCAGTTGCCAATGGACCCCTCCACTATCGGTCAAGCTCTGCTAAGTAACGGTCAAAATAAACGAACCTTGCCACTCGAGTGTTACTCGCGGCCGAGTAGATTTGGTCCTCCCACTCGAGCCTTATTCGTGGTTGAGTTGTACCCCACGCCTTCCTGCGCTTATCCTCCCCGCTCGAGCGTAGCTCGCGGCTGAGTAGATTTTATCTTCCCCGCTCGAGCGTAGCTCGCGGCTAAGTAGATTTTATCCTCCCGCTCGAGCGTAGCTCGCGGCTGAGTAGATTACATCCTCCCCGTTCAAGCGTAGCTCGCGGCTGAGTAGATTTTATCCTCCCCGCTCGAGCGTAGCTCGCTGCTAAGTAGATTTTATCCTCCCCGCTCGAGCGTAGCTCGCGGCTGAGTAGACTTTGTCCTCCCCGCTCAAGCGTAGCTCGCGACCGAGTAGATTATATCCTCCCCGCTCAAGCGTAGCTCGCGGCTGAGTAGATTTTATCCTCCCCGCTCGAGCGTAGCTCGCGATTGAGTAGACTTTGTCCTCCCCGCTCGAGTGTTACTCGCGGCTAAGGTCATTTGATTGCTCCCAGGTTGAACGGATCCTTTAATTAACATTTGAGGTCATTTGACTGCTCACAGGTCGAGCTCATGACTTAGTTAATTTTAAGGCTTATATATTATTATGCTCCCTGGTCGAGTTGATTCCTTAATTAACGTTTGAGGTCATTTGACTGCTCGCAGGTTGAGCTCACGACTTAGTTAATTTTAAGGCTTATCTATTGTTATGCTCCCTGGTCGAGTTGATTCATTAATTAATGTTTGAGGTCATTTGACTACACGCAGGTCGAGCTCATGACTTAGTTAATTTTAAGGCTTATATATTGTTACGCTCCCAGGTCAAGTGGATGCATCTCGGCAAGTCCGAAGTGAATACGAGCAAATAGTACTCCTCACCCTCGAGAAGAATCTCGAGGAATAAGGAGTGAGGGGCTTCTGATGAACATATTTTGGACCTGCTAGATTGTATGGGCCTCACCCCAGGAAATGAGCCCGAAAGGAATAGAGGCCCAGTGCACTCAGGGCTATATATACTATCTCCTATACCAAGTCAAAGTATGCCATTTTTTATACAGAGAATATATTCTCTACTCAATATTCTCTAATGGCCTTTATACTGATTATTACGCCGGAGGGCTTTGGCGGGGACCCTCCCCACCCCTCTCACGGTGTCTTTTTTGCAGTCAAATACATGTCAGATATCCTACATCCGCGACACGGTGACGATCCATTCGGCACCCCTGGTGCCCTTGATTTTTTCGGCATCATCAGTGCTAATATTCATAAATTGAACTAATTTGGAGAATGAACAAGATTTGAAGTTTAGAAGCAACAAGAGTTCATGATCTCTCCTGGATAGACGAGTGGGAGGATTGCAGTTTGCTAGCAAGAATCGTCTTTCGTTTCCCGACAACGGAACCAACTGATGATGCCGAAAATATTGGGCGCATCGTGAGAGGCGGAGAGAGTCCCCGCCAAAACCCTCCGGCGTAATAATCAATATCTTGGCTTGATATAGGAAGGAGTACTGGAGTATATATATACCCATATGAACTAGGCCTCTATTTATTTCGAGCCCACTTATCGAGTGAAACTCATACATTTTAACCGGGATCCAAAATATGAACATCAAGAGGATAGAGAGCTCTTAAGAGGAAATGTTATATAGAGCTAATACAAAATTTGACTCGAAAGCGTTCAAAGGAACAAACAATCAAAGAGATTTGATAGATGTTATGTATAACAAATAACAAATGGGAGATTGAGTTCATTTTAATTACTTGTACAACATGTATCTTAAATTGTACAATGAAGTGTCTTTGTTTAAAAATGAAGAGAGAGAGAGAGAGAGAGAGAGAGAGAGAGAGAGAGAGAGAGAGAGAGAGAGTAACATAGTTCATTAACATAATCACGAGATTCCTATGTAAGGAGATAAAAATGTGCGTCGTTGGTTGGGCGAGGGAAGGAAAAATTAAAGACGAGGAGGCTGCTTGGTGGCTTAGATCAATATTTTATACAAAAATTTGGATAAATATTCAAATCCATCAATTTAGTTGAAGTCATTGGCAATCCAAAATCTATAATGCTTTCACTGCTCTTGCTCGAACAATAAATAATAGGCTGAAATGAAAGTTTGAATTCAAATGAAAAAAATAATAATAATAAAATAGAACATAAAACTAATATTCCCTTCATCCCAAAAAAAAATTAAAAAAAAATACACCATTTGATTAGTCAAACTTTTTTAAGATTGTAATTTTACTTGTTTGTATATCTTTTGAATTGCACTATAAATATATTTTCTTTTAGAAATGAGACAATTTCTAATTGTTTTTTTTTATAATATTTTTTTGGAAATGGAAGGAGTATAAATAATATTTTCACTAAAATACAGTAAAAAGGTAAGTAGGAATGTAGTAAATTTACAAGTAATAATCATGAAAGTGGAAGAGGCGTGTCTGCGTCGTCAAACATTTGAAGGTCGTCGGTCGGTCTAACATAGATGGTGTATTTTGGCTGGGTGGGTAGTCAGTCATGTCTGGTCTGTCTTTGTTTGTACAAAGTCAATTCAAAAGGCTCCGATCCAAACGATATCAGTCTTGTTCTTTCCCAGATTATCTCTCATACGTAGTAGTGTACTACTTCAACTCATAATATATATAAATTCAAAAACTTAAAAAAATTTGTTTATGAGTATTTTCTGTAACACGGATAATCTCTCTAACCCGATCCTACTACTAACGTTCTAGTATGTCAGTTTGATGGCTCAATTTGAAGTCCTAAAATTAAAATATTGAAGAACAATTATATATATATATATATATAAAAAAAAAAAAAAAAAAGTGTCCATCATGTGATGTTGATTTGTCGAATCATGTACTATAATTTATGTGGCATGATTAGGCTAACAACCACATTCATTAGACTTAAAAATAAATATTACTAGTAGTAACTACAATGCTTTAACTTATTTCTTTTTCTTGATCTACCCGTCTTTTAATTCTTTAGGTTCTCTTCTCCTAAGCGATTTATAGTATGTTTTTTTCTATCCTTATTTAGTCAGTGAATCGGTTCTCTTATTTTAAACTTTCTCTTTCTTACTTTTTCTTTAATCGTTACATTGAAAAATATTTTAAAAATAGATGTAACTAGTAAATCATAATGTCAAACACACCCAAAATCTCTATATTTTTAATTAATTATTACAGTATTTCTTCAACATTTGATTTTTCAAATTCTGTCTGTCTTCTTCCTCGTGTTGTGTTGTGTGGAATAATTTCTCAGCTTATTTTTTTTTAAAAAAAAAAAAAGGAATTCTTTGTCAACAATCAATCACATCAATCCTTTCTCCTAATAGTTAGTATTCGGTATTCCAATTTCAGAAAGAAAGAAAGAAAAAAAGATAGTAATAAAGTTATTCCCGAGTGAGTTATTGGTACAAATGGCTGTCCCGAAGAAACTGAACCATTGATTTATTATTATATTCAAATATGTAACTAATAGTCAAGATAAAGACATTACAAATTCAAATCAGATAGATAGATAAGAAGAATAATAGTGATTCACTTCATCGAATCAACGCAACCATTTAGTATTATAATATTTTGAGAGAAATTTCAATGAACCAACAAAATCCTAATCCCTACCCCCACGTCTATGTCTGTCTAACTAAGCCCCCTTTTGAAATTCAAATCCCTGTTATATTGCTTTGCTGCATTCACTTCAATACCTCTCAATTTCCCCAAATCTCTCTCCATCGTCCCCTCCCCCTCTCTCTTTCTCTCTCTCTTCTCTCCTCGCTTGTGCGTGTTCTGTAGGTGTATCTCTCTATGTGTGTGTGTGTGTGTGGCTGAATCTTTTTCCATTGACAAGGTGGAAAGAAAGAAACAAGGTATTTCAGAGGGTTTTTGAGTTGTCGATTCTTGACAACAACAAGGAGGTACGTGTGAGCTATTTCCATGAACTTTTCTTCCTTGATCTTCCCCATCGCGAATTCAAATTTTTCTTAGTCGGTTTCTTTCATGCCCAATATTCATTTTCTATTCTAGGAAAACTTCCTGAATACAGTCCTTTTCGTGTGCATATTTAGCATGCATTTGTAAGTGTTCTTACAAATGCATGTTAAATTATCCTCCAACAAATTCTATGTCAATATTGTTATTCTCATAGTCAATTTATGCGCTAGCTCGTTGTAGATAGACAACGGGGGAGTGGAGGGAGACAGAGGAGGGCAAATCCCTCGCTTCGTTGACTCTCTCCAGGTTTTATCAACACCGGAGGGAATTCTACCTCTGGCTTCATCTTGATCATCATAGGCATCAGAGAATTTTCTGTTGAGGAATGATGGGTAAGGGGGGTGGGGCATACGATGGCAGTTTGGCCAACAGGTTATCAGCTTTGGCTATCAACGGCAGGAACGATTCAGCCAGTACTAATCTTAGCAACCTTTCAAACCAGGAAAATGATGATGATGATGCTATTGTCAAGTTTCATGAACATGAACATGAACATGAACGAGAGGTTATGCAGCTGCGGAAGCTTCTTGCTGAATATTCGGTCAAGGAATCAAGAATGCTCCGTGAAAAATACGTTTTGGAGAAGCGCATTGCTTTAATGCGTCTGGCTTTTGATCAGCAACAACAAGACCTTGTTGATGCTGCCTCTAAAGCCATCTCCTACAGGCAGGACATAATCGAAGAGAACATACATCTTACCTATGCATTACAGAGTGCACAAGAAGAAACATCAACGTTTATATCTACTTTAATGCCTCTTCTTGCAGAGTTCTCTCTTCATCCACCAGTTGCTGATGCCCAATCCATTGTTGGTAATCTTAGGATTCTTCTTACGCATTTTCAGGAGAAGCTTAGCTTTGCTGAAGCAAGGTTAAGGGAGTCTCGGTATCAGTTAACACCATGGCATTCTGATGTGAACCCCTCAAACGTTGCTCAATCACACAGAATGGATGATCCGGATACCGCGAAGCAACAGAATGAGAGAGCACTGTTGAATAGTTCTCCTGATCCAAATATAATCCAGGTGAACTACACGGAGCCACCAAAAAATGTTGATCTTGCTGTGTCTGGACAGAAAAGTAATGAATCTTTCGTCAATCCTCCGTATCTACCATCAATTCTTGAAGAACCATCTCTCTCGATCCCAGAGCCTGATGAAGGCGAACAGGAACGCGAAGATGAAGATGAAGATGAAAATGGGTATAACTCATTGCCTGCAATAGAGGGTCTCCAGATTTTAGGGGAAGCTTTCCCAGGACGAGAACTTCAAGCAAGCGGGTACTCCACTAATGGCACGACACATTGTGGTTTTGAGTGGGTCCGACATTTGGACGACGGGTCAGTTAACTATATAGATGGTGCAAAGCAACCAACCTATATTGTTACTGCAGATGATGTTGACACGTACCTTGCTGTGGAAGTGCAGCCTTTGGATGACGAGCAGAGAAAGGGTGAACTTGTTAAATGCTTCGCCAATTCGAACAGAAAGATTTCTTGTGATCCTGAAATGCGTCACCACATAGAGAGAACACTAAATGCCGGTCAAGCTTCTTATAAATTGTCTTTGTGGACTGGATCTCAAGACACATGGGAGCCAGCTACTTTGGAAATCAAGACAGAAGGTTATACCATTAAGACTAGTGGAACTAACACCATTGTAGTAACGGAGAAGTTTTCACCAGCCACAGTTGTAAAAATCCCGTGCGAAATTCTTGTAGAGTTTTCAATAATTGGTTTTGGGGGTGTTGAGCGATATTTGCGCACAGAATCAAGCTATACAGATATTAGCTGTTCAAGAGATACTATTGTTCTCACGTTGAGACTATTTATCAAAAGAGCAGTTGAGAGAAAGAAAGGAAAGAAGAAGAGGGTCCTATTCTTTACCAAATAAGGCAGTTTCAGGTTCTTGTAGCTTGTGTACAATCTTTAAATTTTAACCTCCCAAATCCCAACATTCAGTTTAAAGACAAATGAGCTTCAGTTAAGCCTCTGTTCTTCTATGCATTCCTCTTAAGAAAATAGAAAAAAATTTTTTGGTAAAATAAGAAATAGAAAATAACAACACTATAAATCATTTTCATTTGCATCTAATGAACACGGGATTCTGGAAGTATATATTGCATGCTAATCATGGGAAGAAAGAGCAATTTCTACAAGAAAAATAACTAATTCATCAAGCATTTGAAACAAAAGGGCTTTACTTTCAGTTGAGTATTACAATAAATTTGATTTTGAATAAGGTGTTCTCTTGGCAACTATGGATGAAACTAGATAACTTGTGTGCAATGTATAGTATTGAGTACACATGGTAGTATGATAATTCTGCTTAAAATTGTTTAGAATAAACAAATATCAATTCAAAATGCAGTATGTGTTCGTTTACTACCGAGCCTGCTGCTTCTTTCACAACAATATATACCCCCTCCACCCAACACCCACGAACACCACCAAAAAAAAAAAAACGTAAAGAAAAGAACAACTGCACGTAGAGAAACAAATTGTGTTTGTGTATGAGGGGCAATTACAAAGGTACAACTTTTACACTAGATCTATTAGTCTTTGAGAAAATTTTCATCATCATAAACTTTCAATTCACACACACAAAGATAGAAAGAGGAGGAGAGTTCTAATGTGTTAACCTAAATTCTTTTTCTCCGCCTCCAGAACTTATGTCCTCGTCAAGATAGCAATGGATTCCCACTCCAAACTACATATCACATCCTGCAATGTAAGGCTCAGTCAAATAAAAAAACAATATCATAGATTTAGCACAGAAAAGAAAATAAGAGAGGAAACAAGCAAGAAAATAAATATATTAACAAGTCCTAATTGATATAAGCTCACCGAGGGGTTGTGTCTATCAATGTCAAAGCTGTTGATGGCACAGGGTTCAGCCAAGAGCTCAATCGATTCTTCACCTGCACAAATGAATACAAACTGATCGGTACATACACAAGGACGGATTTCGCTATTGAGTAATGCTTGAGGACCACAGATTTGCAAAAATGAATAGTTGTGACCAACTAATAAAGTAATAAATGATAGACTAAAAAAACTTTATGCTTGAAAGTGATTCCCAAGTGAACTTGATCGGTAAACCGATTATTTTCCATATCATTTTTCCAGAAAATATAACAAAAACCAGTCACTATGGTTGGGGTTCCTTTTTTTTTTATTTTTTGGGGGTGGCGGGAAGAATCTGCAACTCTCTATACCTTGTTCCACGACAGCCAGGATCCCATCTTCTGAGCAAATCATAACAGGCAGTACTCGAGCAGAGGAGAAGTTAACGTGATTTGAAGAAGGTGCAAAAGTGTCATACTGGACTTCCCATACATCACTTTCAGATAGTGAGTGCGCTGGTGCATCACCAGTTCCCAGCCCAGAAAGTATTACCGGTTGTTGTTGCCAACGAAGATCCCATGCAAATACAGTACCAGAAGATCCTCCTGCCTACATGTGCTATACAATTAGAAGGTAAACATAAATAATAGGTGAAATTGAAGCTTCACCAGCATGGACCATGTAGTTTTACTCATCCTTGCAATACAATTAACATTTGTTCTATAATAAACAATTTAACATGAAAAAGTACTTAGCATGGAAGAATAAAAAGAAGTATCATATGACACACTTGATACTTCACTACACTAATTTATACAAATTATGTATCAAAACAATGAAATAGACCACAGGTAGCACTGCAATACAACAATATCGAGTTGTTATGACATGACAATCTCATGGTAAAACTGTATTTCTAATTAACAAAGCTCCCAATTATACGGAATCTGTGTGATTCAGCATGATCTGTTATAAATAAGTAAATTCTTCATCTTATGATCCCAACACATATTCCATGTTTTGTTCTTGACTATCGTCACCACTGCCCCAATCACAGTTCCTTTTAACAGCTACAAACTTCCACACATTGATTTGGGAGACAGCAATTACTTAAAAATAGCTATATCGGACACGCATGTCATGATAAGTGGACCCACGAAATTAGGGTTTCTAAAAAGATGACAAACTAACTTACCAAGTTCCTTCAAAGGATTTAGTTATTTATATCTAATCAAGATATGTTTAGAAAAGATAGTTTGAAAGTAAGGATTAGAGCTTTTAGAAGTTCTTATATTAGACTATTCCCTACGTATTATCAGTTTGGATATTGTGTATAAAGGGTCGTGTCCTCCTGTCTTGCATTCTGAAGGTCCCCATGTCAACACTACTTGTCAATGTCAATACTTCGTGTCCATGTCCACAAATCATAGCTTCCATTTCATATACTCAGTTTAAGGATTTTTCTTGATCAGATGTTACCAGATTTTCAATTTTTTTCTGCTAGTAGGGGGAGGATTCAGCTGGGGGAACCCGGTGGGTCAAGTGGGCCTGTCCTGAGGTTTCAAAATCTGAAATATGCTGATGCTTTGGACTCATTTGACCAGGTCTGAATATATGCCAATATACAAGCAAAGTACTTATGATTTCCTCAATCATTAGAAAAGAGGCAATAGCAACGTAGTGATCTTACCAGACATGTGTGCTTTCGCGACGGATGGATGTCAATGGAGTGGACAATCCCAGAAGTAGCCCCCTGAGCCCTGCAACAAGATGAATTCCATATTTTGTGAAAATATGATAATAAAGGCTCTTGAACCAACATTAGAACATAATTTTTATATTAACTACCCCTAACAGAGGAAAAAAAAATCCTGAACTATTGATTAAAGCCATAGTGGATGATGGTAGGAAGTGGCAAGCTATATCATGGATAAACATTAGTTATATCATCCTCTCTTATTATCCCTGCCCATTTTCTATGCGCCTAAACAACCTCTTTTTTTTTCACTTTTTTGATAAGACTATGTGCCTAAACAATCTTTAGCAATTTTCTCTCATCGTTGACAAGATATATAATAACACTCCAGTGAAAACATATGCTTTCTTCATATTTAATCCTTTCACTCTATGCTTTCAACACATGATAATCCATTTTGTAAACTAACACAGACAACCGAATACCAACTGAAATTCCTACCATAGCATCTTAACTTGACAAAGGATACTTTTCATTTTTTTTCTTAGAAACCAATCCGACAAAGGTTACCCGATCTTATCTTAATTGTTACTTAAGCTTCAACGAAGTTCCATGTCACTAAAACAGAACCTATGTTTCGTCACGTTTGTACTTTACTTGAACAATCATCGAATTAGCTGTTAGTAGCTTAGAAAGGGGGCCTTACATGCAAAGCCGTATATCTCTCAATATTAACCCCAGTTTTACAACGAATACGAAGGTCATCATCAATCAATTAAGTTTTGGCTCCAATTTTCGTGCCTAGGTCATTGACAATCAATAACATATAGGAAAAAAAGAAATTCAGTTCATACATTTTTGCCTCAAGCTATGAAACTATAATATTAAACCACAATGCAGATAAATCTTGTATGCTAGCATAATATTATTATATATTAGTCTAATATCGTCAACAAATAAAAAAATTAAAAAGTAAGTGTTTTTAATACCAATTGCCCTTGAACTGAGAAGCTGGTCCACCAGGCTTTCGCTGATCCCACCATTGAAGACTAAACCCCAACCCACCCGTGGCAAACTCGGTTGGCGATGCCCATTTTGCAGCTGTATACGAGACCAACCCTTTACTATCAAAAACTCGACGATAATTTAAACTCGAATTACCAACACTAACCAAATTCACTCTCCCATCTTCCCCAGCACTAACACACTCAAACCCATTTTCCTGCAAGTCAATACACGAAATGGGTCCCACGTGCAATGCCTTTTTGGGCACTGAAACCTCTGATTCGAGCGAGGCGTCCATTGAATTTGGGAAAAGGATGTGGAGGGAACCGGAAAAGGTTGATGCGGCAATTAGGGGTTTGTGAGTAGTAGTAGAGACTTTCAGACATGAAATCCTGGAGGGTGCTTTCCAGGAAGATTGAAGAGTTAAGTCTGGTGGGTTTGACGGGTTTAGGGCATGGATTTCGATGGAGGAAGTGTCAGAATCGGAGTTGAAGGTAGCGAGGACGATGAAGCGGTCCAAGGCGGAGGGTGGAGGGAGCCACCGAAGTGCGTCGATGTAATTGGATTGTGGTAGTCTGTGGATTTGATGGGGTTGGGCTGGATCAATCATCGCCATTGCTAGGGTTTTGGGGAGGGGGGGGGGTGGGTTTAGGAAAGAGAGGGAGGGAGGAGTGTTTTGTTTCGAATAGGGTTTAAGGAAGGTGGGAAATTAGTTTCATTTTTTTCCCTGTAACATTCACTTCATTTCATATTGACCCTAAATATTTTTGAAGTTCTTATTTAATCCTACTAACTTTTACTCCCTCCGATTCCAAATAAAATTTTTTTTTTTCTGAGGTTATAAAATATTCAATCCTTGACCTTGACGCAATCTTAAGAATACTATCAATAAAAAAAAATTAATTTCATAAGGATAACTAATTTCTTAGAAATTTTTTTTATCAAAGTTTGATCAAGTTTACCAAAAAAAAAATTATCAAAGTGAGTGAGACTATCTCTTTGTGGATGAAGGGAGTATTTGTTTTCGTTCTTTGTCCTAAACAAGACATAACAAATTCGAGTTATCAATTTTCAGAAGTAACTTTTGAAAAATTTGAGAGGTATGGTGCCGTACCAGTCCTTTGGAAGTTCCCCTTCGATTATTAGCTAGCGCCAATGTTGGTTGTTCAATAAAGGGCAGGGCGGTCATCCTCTTGCTTGCGGTGGTTGCCGTACCATTTTGCTCTTAGAAGAGACTCAAATTAAGAACCAAAATTAATTGCACTACTATTTACAAACACCTATTGAATCAGTTATATATTGGGGCCCACAAACATGCATCCTTACTTAGAAAGCTTGCCTCTAATTAGCACCAATAGTTGGCTATACAATGTGAGACAATCTTAATTAATTCCTCTTAATTAACTAACGTACATTTTCTCTCATGAATGGAACTGCATGTGGTAGTCAAATTACTTGTGACAACTTGATACTATTCACTGTATCAGTCTAGTCTAAGAGCCTCAGGCTTTGTTGCGGCTCTTTAATGGTTTGAAGATCGATTATTTTCGCTTCTTCTCATCTTTGCTATTCTAAATTTAACATCCTCCAGGTTGCGAAGCAACCAAAGTTTTCTCCTCAAATTGCTAGCCCCCCACTTAGAGTCCGTTGGGTCGTGTGTTTTGGTCAAAACGCAGCTTATTTGCAAAAATTGTGTTTGAATGCTGCGGCAAAAAAAGCAGCGTTTTCAAAACGCAGCTGCGTTTTAAAGCGCTGAAATTCTCAGCTTTTTCCCAAAACGCAGGTTTTAAAAACCTGCTAGGAAAAAAAAGTTGTGTGTTGAAGTAATATCACAAATGCATTTATAAGAAAAGACTTGCGTTTTCAAAACAATACTTTTTTTTAAAACGCTGCATTTTGTAAACGCTGCACCAAACGGGTTCTTAATCAATTGGATGAAACAAATTAACTCAAAAAGTTGGCAAGTCTGTTCAACAAAATCAATATAAATACTTGTGTCTAGCTACTAAGCTCAACTACTAGTCAAACAAGTGAAGTTAGAAGCCACAATGGTTTCAACTTTTTATTACCATATAAAATTAACTTTGTAGGCAGATTTAGCTTTTAAAAAATTGGTCATATCATTGGAGCCTGACCAGTTTTGGATGAACAATGAAATATGGGTAGATGAGTGGACCAACTTAAGCTGAAATGAATGTTATAGGACTAAATTGAAACTTGAAGAAGATTTGGAGACAATGTGAAGTTGTATGAAAGTTAAAGGATTAAAGGAAATTAGTCCAAACAACTTAAATGACCATTCTACCCTTTTGTTGAAACAAAATGATAGCCACCCATAATAATATGCAGATAAATCATCACAGGACAGTGTGACAAGAAAATGCTGATCACAGGAAAGAGTGTCATCTCCAGCAAGGGCAATAATTTCTCTTTCCTCCTTGTCAAGAATAATGGAAGAAGAAGAAGATTTGTAGCTACTGCAATGGCCAAGAAGAGAGATAATTCATCTGAAACTTCAAGTGCCAAACAGAAACCCATTTTCTCACTCAAAATTTCATCCAAATTTCTTGCTAAGTCTACAACTGCAGTGGTTGGATTAGGATTCATCGATGCCGGGTAATCATTAACCTTCAGTTTCCTAAATTTAGAGAAGTTTTGAGTTTTGAATCAATCTTATTTTTTATTTATTTTCTGTTTGTTTGTTTTAACTTGGGAAGTTGGAATGTTGAATGCATATATTTTAGGTACAGTGGAGACTGGTCAAGAATTGGTGTGATTACAAAAGAAAGTGAAGATTTGCTAAAAGTTGCTGCTTTTTTTGTAGTTCCTATTTGCCTCTTTGTCATAATTTATCTATCCAATAGATCTGAGGAGTTGAATTCTTGACTGATTTGTATGGTCAGACTACTAAAACGAGAAAATAGTACGTTTTCTAAAGTTTCCCAAAATTCAAATGCATCATCTTTAATTGTAATTAAACAAGCACACAAAATAGTTTTGGGCAAAATTAGCAGCCATGCATGTTGTTGTCGTACCAACAACTTTGTCAAGTTTGGGTGGTTTTTACTCTCTTTCATGTTCATAGAAATTATGTTCACACTTCAAAAGACAAATAACAAACAACAATAACAAATGTCTTTTGTTGCTTCGAACATGCAGATTTCATATACATGAAAGGTGAAGTTAGACCATCAAAGTGAGACTCGTTGGTAGAGCTAGCTAGGGTTATCAAAATAAAGTATAGTTGATAACAGTAAGTTTTTTTTTTTTTTGGTTCGAAAGCTACGACCACAAGGATCAAATACTTCAATGATTGAACTTTTTTTTTTATTTAATGTAATAGCTAATTTCAAAATGTGGGGATAACAACAATATGACCTCAAGTAGAGTACTTGCTTTGAGAGGAATTTGATTAATTTTCCAAAAGTTAGATATGGCTATGGCTTGACCCAAGCTTACTCCCTGCAGTAGGACCAGGGTTCAAAATGTTGGCATCCTCTTGACCTAGTCTAAAATTATAGAAAGTTCTCGCCAAATTATTGATGTCTACCCCCAAAATAGAATTAAAGTGAACGGCCACATCTCGTTGGCTTGACCAAACAAACATTATTAACTTCTCATGAAAATACTTTGAAACAATATCCTAATCATGCAACGCCATGGTTTGGTTGACTCCGACACATTTAAGCAATATATAGAACATGCCTTACATTTCAAACATGGAGTTAGGGCTAGATGTATGTGACCTCGTTCCACTCCCCAAATATCGCTAGTCATGGCACCAATCACAATTTACACAATTTATCTGTAAACTTAGAAATATTTCAAGAATATATATCCAAGTGATTGAAATTAAGGGAAAAAAGAATGCAATTTCACTTTTGGTTGTTTGGGTCGTACTTTCATTTTGTATTTCGTTTGAAATTTCATGATCAACCTTGAAAGACCAACTATTCCATGAGCAAATTAATATAACGTGGCAAAAACTTGTAAGTCAAATAAAAGTTCATAAACCAACGGCAGAAGTTCTCACTAGTTCTACCACTTCACGGTTCACAGTGTGCGACCATTTTAGCGAGCCAATCCAACGCTCCGTATATATCATTGGATATATACATATGTAAATTTGGTAGGCTAATATATTCATTCGGTGGTATAACTAGTATAAGGTACATATTGGCCTCATTAATATGCCGAGGAGTTGTGAACCAACATATGATCAAACTGTGAGACCTCTCAACTAGAGAAGTTTGGGGGGCAACAATTTTCATGAGTTCATGTTCACACTGTCAACAACTCGAATTAGCGTTATCTATTGTGATGTTTTTACTGTTATCATGCTGTGTAGGGTTCGTAATGTGATACGAACAGAATTAGAAGAAAAAGAAGAAGGACTAGAGGAATAGGATTAGAGTAATTAGAGAGGGAAGACTTGAGCAATTTTCTTCATATTTTATTCAACGAAACTAAGACTATTTATAGTCTTATGCAGCAACACACGAAAATGAGATATGTTAGAGACATGAGCTTAAGGCATGATTTCCACTAATTAACTAACACGATGTATAATTAACTAACTCCATGCATAACACTAACCCACTAACATAACCCACTAAAATGCACTACGCTAACTCCTCCTTGACATGGTTGTAACCGTATTATAATACTTGATTAATGGCAGCAGCATCACAATCCAATCTTCTAAAGGTTTGTGGAAGGCACAAGAGTGGGTGGTTTTTTACTATCTTTATCACTTACTCATGTTCAAGTCCATACTCGTAGGCCCTGTTTTTGGTCAGCAAAAATGGAGTTAAAGAACCTTCGTACCAAAAAAAAAAAAAACACTCTTATGATCCATCTTTGGTTTATCTGAAAAAATTAGTCTTATTTCGGCAACTAGTACTCCCTCCATTCCATCAAAAAAGTCCGCGTTTAAAAAATCTAATAATTAAGAAATACAAAAATCAAAGATTTGGTGTTTTTTTTCCTCCCAAATTTAGGAATAGTAACAGTGACCTCAGCAGGGAAATGCGAATAATTTGGCATACTTTCATGGCCCAAGTTTACTGCTTGCAGGGTTCAAACGTTGGCATCTCCTATAACTAGTCAAAATTCTCAAAGTTTTTCCCCTATTCTTTTTGTGCCCTATAATGTACACCAATTTTATTGATGTCTAACCAGTAAAAAGAATGACATTGCCTTCCTTGGCTTGATGTGAACGACGTTATTAATGTCTCAAAATACTACAGAAGAAGATGCTAATCAAGTATCCCCGTGATTTGCTCTAATACCACATGCTTTGCACACTTTTAACATGGAGTTCGCATGTGCACGGGGATACTTGATTAGCTTGATTTGCCTTCCTGGGCTTGATGTGAACGGCCCTATTAACAACTTCTTATCAAGCAAATGATAAAAATGCTACATAATTTTGTCTTGATTTCATTGTCAATTTCCTCTTTATATTTCTAGAAATCTCAAAATGACCACAACTATTATTCATCGAGTAGATGTATCAGATGTATCGTGGCATTAACTTGTACGTTACTTAATTATCTCATAAAAAAAAGGGCAATTAACTTTTCTCGTCATGGATTTTCATGAAAAAAGAAACAACCAAGTAAGAAAAAGACTAAACTTTACTCGACCCAAAGTTTTTGGGCGAAAAGTATCGAACTTAATTTACGAGAGGTTGGAGAATGGTTTAGTCTTGTAAGTATGTATTTTACCTGGGGGTGAGTTACTACGGTCAAAGATGGAAAAAGTTGACTAATGGAGACACGGGGGGGAGAGAGGAGATGATGGGTTAGGGGGGAAGAAACGAGAGGTCAGAAATAGCCAAGGGTTACATGAACCATGTATGTGTACATAGACAAAAAGACTGGGAGCTCTGCTCTCTTCTCTATCAAGAGATTGGGTTAGGAACTCTGTTATCTTATCCTATCTATATCGTCCATCTCCTTTTCAATTTTAACACAAAAACACTACTTCATTAAAAAAAAAAAAAAAAAAAAAACTCTCCCCCTTACCTTAATTCCTTTGTCTGGCCCATTCTCTCTCTCTCTCTCACTTCATATTCCTACACTTGCTTGCTTTAATAAACTCAACATAGTTCTGGAACTAATATCTACAGTGCTTTCCTCTCTTTCACATCCCACCATGTGAATTGAATTGAATGCATATATAAACCTCCACAACTCACTCTCATCACTATCTCTATTTCCAATCTTTTTAATTTCACGTTTGCTCGATTCGAATTACTCTGTTTTGGGGGGGCCAGAATTGACAACAGTTTTCTCCAACTTCTGGGGTGGATTGAATCGATAATAGCTAATTATATTACTTGGCATTGTTGTTGCCTTTTATAGTATAGTAGATTTGAAAGCTATAATATTCCAGCAGAAAAAAATGGCTCCCAAAACAGGAAAGGCTAAACCCCACAAAGCCAAGGGAGACAAGAAGAAGAAGGAAGAGAAAGGTCAGTTCTTACCTTAAACATTCAATTCATATTCTCTTCACTTGACTTTTTTATCTTTTCATCTTCTTTAAGCTGACTGGTCTTGTTTGATTTTTCAGTTTTTTTATTTCCTTTTCGGGGGTATTAATTATTTCTACTTCTTTTTGCACCGTGAGCACAATTTTACAAATGAAAACTTTGTAGTAATTAAAAAAAACACACTATAGTTTAAAATTTAATAATGAAAGTTGAGCCGAGAGACAATTCTGCCGTATTATATTTTCTTTAATTATTCGCCATATATATATATATATATATCCCTTTAACAATTAAATAAAAATATAAAGTACGACATTGATATGAATTTGCTAATAAATTAAAGCAGTGTGTTGTGCCTAGTTTATTGTTTGGTGATGCTAATAGAGAGAGCATGCATAGCATAGCTTTGTAGTAGTAGATATTGTTCACTTGAGTAATGAACAATTGTTTTAATCGGTTATCATGTTTTGGGTGACTTTACAGTTTTGCCCATGGTGATAGAAGTAACAGTAGAAACAGCCAATGAGTCTCATGTGATGCTCAAGGTAAGTCAGCCAGTCGCCACTCAACTCTTTTTTGCCTATGTATATATTTTAAGTAACCATTAGTACAATGTTTGCATCATTTATTGATTGGTATTCATTTCATTTTGTACACTGCAGGGAATTTCGACAGATAGAATCTTAGATGTGAAGAAACTCTTAACGGTTCATGTTGAGACATGTCATGTTACCAACTATTCCTTATTACACGAGGTTAGCTCATATGCCTCCTACTATGCAATCTACTTTTATTACCATCTGTGGATTTTCTGCTTAAAATGTATTTTTTTTTACGACACGCGACGACCAAGGATCAAACACTCTACAATTTTATTTTATTTTTATGTTTATCAATAGACCGCCCCTTAAACGTTTTCCATTACGTATTTCTATACTTGATTTCAATCATTAATTTTCACCGTATAGGTGTGAGTAAGTCCTTTTGTTGATGACATTTAGGATTATGTGTACAGGGACACAATAGGTCGGGTTACAAGCAAACCGCTAGATATTGGTTGTACCATGATGCACTAAAGCATTTTTCTTGAATATCTCAATTAATGTTCCTAACGATTTTTAATATACAAATTATCTATCATTATTTTTAGTATACCCTTAAAATTTTATTTAATATTCACATAACACATTCTAAAAACTTACTTATTTAGAATAATGGAACTCAATTAATATTATGATTATTATCGTCATAACATATTTTACAATTTATCATTAATTACGTTTTTCAATTCATATGTTTTATCAACGATTAACATTAATTCGAGACGGAGAGAGTATTTATTATTCCCACTATTCTAAATAGAGTAATGCTATGGGTACCTAAAGAGTACCAAATTTTTTGCACCAAATGATGTGTTAACTGATGTGGCAGCTGATGTAATGTATTAATTATAATTTTTAATTTTATTTTTTGTATCACATCAACTGCCACATTAGCTGACACATTATTTGGTACAAAAATTTGATACTCTTTAGATACCCATATCATTACTCTTTTAAATAAATGTTCTTTCTTTTTTTAAATGAGTATTCATTTACATATAAATCTACTTCAATGAATTAAGGCGCGTGGAAATCATGAGAGCGGCGTACGATACACAATCACTAGCTTACTAACGTACACAACGAACTAACGGTTTTTCTTTTCCTGACAGGTACGAGGCCCGAGGCTGAAAGATACGGTGGAGATCGTCTCACTCAAACCATCTCACCTCACGGTCGTCGAAGGTAACGTCCTCAAACTACAGGGGTCTATTCAATAATTAATAGAAATATCAGGGGCTAGTTTGTGAATTATTTAAAATTATACAGAGGAGTACACGGAAGAGCTCGCCGTCGCACACATCAGGCGGCTCCTTGACATCGTGGCCTGCGCCACCTCGTTCGGCGGCACAGCTTCATCCAAAACAACCGTTACTGGTCGATCGAGCCCCAAAGAAAACGGTTCAAGCGACGGAGAGAACGGTGCTGATAATGGAGGAACGGAAGTTACTTCTAAGTCCAAAGGAGCCGACAAGAAGTCGAGCTCAGTTGCCGCCGTGGGGCCCAGTAGTGCGACAAATGCAGCCAAGTCGGCGAAGACGGAAGTTCCTGTCGGTGGCGATCCGTCGGAGAAAGGTGACCTGGCGATTTATCCGCCGCCGAAGCTAGGGCAGTTCTACGACTTCTTCTCGTTCCCTCACCTGACTCCTCCAATTCAGTGTAAGTTGATCGGTTCAACTCCTGTTTTACTCGCTGAGAAAATGTGGGAATTTTTTTTTTTCTTCAGTGAAATTATTAGTAATGAGTAAGTAATCAAGTAACATTATTTTAGGGAATAATTAGTCCTCTTTCAGTTTCTTTGTTAACCTACGAATGTTCAAGTTTCTGTTAAAAATGTGATGGTAAAACAGACATTAGGAGATCTGCTCGACCGTTTCTCGAAGATAAAACAGAGGATGATTTCTTTCAAATCGATGTAAGGATCTCTATGTGCTTTTATTGTGAGTTTTGTGATGTATGATGCCTGTTCTTTGGAGATGTACTTGTGCTGGTTGTGGCTGACTAAGCGAAACAGATGGTAGTGGATGTCTTAATATACTATTTTATACAGGTTCGGGTTTGCAGTGGGAAGCCAACGACAATTGTTGCTTCCAGAAAAGGGTTTTATCCTGCTGGAAAGCGTCTTCTTATTAGTCATTCTTTGGTTGGTCTATTGCAGCAGATAAGCCGGATCTTCGATGGTGTAAGTCAAACCTGATTTTTGTATTAGTGGAAGTGGTTTATTGACCATGCGAACCATTGCCTTTTCTTTAGCAGCATTGTGATTTTTGGTGTACTGATATTTCCTTTGAAGCATCATTTTGTTTTTATTTATTCATCATCCTTTAAACTATTTTATTGCAGGCGTACAAAGCTCTCATGAAAGCTTTCATCGAACACAATAAAGTAAGTTGATATCAATTCTGTACATTTACAGCTTAACAATATTTGACTAGAGGAATAAGAAGTAATATTTTCTTATCTCAGTTTGGAAACCTCCCTTACGGTTTTCGAGCTAACACATGGGTTGTACCTCCAATCGTTGCTGATAACCCATCTCTTTTCCCACCGCTTCCCGTAGAAGATGAAAATTGGGGAGGAAATGGTGGTGGACAAGGAAGAGATGGCAAACATGATCATAGGGAGTGGGCAAAGGAATTCTCCATTTTGGCTGCAATGCCTTGTAAGACAGCAGAAGAGAGGCAAGTTAGAGATAGGAAGGCGTTTCTTCTTCACAGTCTATTTGTCGACGTTTCTGTCTTCAAAACAGTTGCAGTAATTAAACATCTTATTGAAAATAATCAGTGTTCCACAAATGGCTCCGCTGCTTCAATTTCACATGAGGAAAGAGTTGGAGATATGATTATCAGGGTTACTAGAGATATTCCTGATGCTAGCCGAAAGTTGGATGGTAAAAATGATGGGAGTCAGGTTCTTGGGTTGTCTCAAGAGGAGCTTGCAAAGAGAAACTTACTCAAAGGCATAACTGCAGATGAGAGTGCAACTGTTCATGTCAGTATTCTAATTTTTGTCGTCTTCTTTTGTTGCTAAAATTGCGTTATATTGTTGCTAGTTCTTGTTATCGGTAGGATCTGTTGATCTAGTTAATATCAAATGCTAAGGTCCGATTGCACGTTTGCAGGATACTTCTACTTTAGGTGTAGTGGTTATTAGACACTGTGGCTATACTGCTATTGTGAAAGTTGGTGAGTTCAAGTGGGATGGGAAACCTATTCCCCAGGATATTGATATTGAGGACCAACCTGAAGGGGGTGCTAATGCTTTGAATGTTAATAGGTCAGTAGTGGAAGCCGCCCTATGGTGGAACTTCATATGTCATCTTTGTTTTCTCCTTGAAATCAAGTATCTCTCACTTTGTACCAAATATGTAATGAATTGTACATGCCCACTGTTCGAAGCACTCTTATCACTTTGAACAATAATGTATTTGCTTTTCTTTATTGGCCCTTAATTGTAGTTTGCTTTGCTTACATTTTCAGTTTAAGAATGTTATTGCACAAGTCGTCCACACTTCAATCATCTGGTGCAGTTCAAAGGGTACAGAGTGCTGATGTTGAAGACTCTGCTAGGTTTTTGGTGAGGAAAGTGCTGGAGGAAAGTTTGTTGAAGTTGCAGGAAGAAGCTTCTAAACAAAAAAAGACAATCAGATGGGAGCTTGGGGCATGTTGGGTGCAGCATATGCAAAACCAGGCTTCTGGAAAAACTGATTCTAAGAAAGCCGAGGAAGCTAAAGTTGAACCTGCTGTAAAGGGTCTTGGAAAGGGATTGCTGAAGGAAATCAAGAAGAAATCTGATGATAGGAGCAGCAAGCCTGATCAGGGTAAAGAAGTTGCTGGAAGTAACAACATTGACATGAGCAAGAAATCTGATAACAGTAGAGAACAAAAGAAACTAGATGAAGAAAAGGAGATGATGTGGAGAAAGCTGCTACCGGAAGCTGCATTTTTGCGTCTTAAAGAGTCAGATACTGGTTTCCACCTTAAGGTAAACTTTTGCTTTATAACTGGAGACATGTTTTCCCAACTATTGTTTTTTAAATTTTAAAAAATGCAAATAGGAACTGAATCTGCAACGGATTCTATATATTTACTTAACCCTTGGATAAGGTCTAACCTTGAATTTTGAAGTGTCTTGACAATATAACATAATATTAAAGTAAATTTCTTGGGCTTTATCAGAAGTGGAATTTTGATCGTACTTGATATGGTTCCTTTCATGTTTGCAGTTGCCCGATGAGTTGATTGAGATGGCCCATACGTACTATGCTGATACCGCGCTCCCAAAATTGGTTAGATCCTTAATTAACATTGTCAACGATTTTCATAAGTACTTATTTATTGCTCTCGTGGCACTAACTGTTCAGTTGATTGCTGAAACTTAAAACTTTTGTTAGGTGGCTGATTTTGGCTCCCTTGAACTTTCACCTGTGGATGGAAGGACATTGACAGATTTCATGCATACTAGGGGTTTGCAAATGTGCTCCTTGGGACGTGTGGTAATTTCTTTGTCTGCATTATTCCATTTTGCATCCTAGTTACTCTTGCAGCAACCACTTTATCATTTGATTCATTTCTCAATTCCTTCATCTATCATATCATTTACCTAGAGTAGCGCTAAATTGATCATGTACCAGTTTTACCAAAGCGGAGGTTTCTAAGTTCAGTCTCAACAGAAGTGAGACAATTGGTGCTTTAGGGTGGGAAGGGGTTTGGGAAGTGGAAAGGCTACCCCTAATTGTCTAGACTATGGAGATTCTAATACTAGTATTATAGTTTATAACTTGTAATAATAACTCTGCTGAATGTATGTTGAATGAACAAAGTTTATACCTCTCCCTAAATTTACATGGATTTGAATACCGGCGTCCCGGTTTGTTTTTTAAACTTTTATTTTAATTCCCAATTCAATGACACAGGAATTGGTAGTGTCCACATTGTGCTTATTTGTTAGGATATAAAGAGTATTAATGAAACATAGTTTCCAAATGCGTGTTTGTATTTAGGAAGTGCTAAAACGATATATTTTCATTGATGGATCAAGGCTTCGACCAGCTACTTATTTCATTTTGAGGAGTCCTTGTAATACAGTTCTACTGTACTTTATTGCCTTAGAAAGTCTTAATTCTTGTTTTGGCATGTATATTACTGTGCCAAAAAGCAAATGTGTAATTTACCCTACCTTCTATATTACATGTATTTATTCTTGTTTCGCATATAGGCTAAATAAACTCATTTCTGCTGGTGTTAGTGCATTATATGATTCGAGAAGGCAATTACCTAGTGAAATCCTGCTTATGCAGCCACTTGTGGTTATTTGCCTCCATTCATAAATTGGTTATCCAAAAGTCAAACACAAATTCTCGTACTTTAATGATCTGAGCTTTTCATTATGGAACCAAATGTGATTGTTAATGTGTTACAGTCACTCAAGAACAAGCTACATTCAGCGATTGATTTCATTTGTCAGTCTGTTCTATGTCAATATTCTTTTCCTTTTCTTTTTTTTAGTACAGCATTTACCAAAGGATAGAGTAATAAATCTTGCTTATCCTAATTACCACATGTTTTACAGTTTGGCTTAAGAAGTTGAATGTAATCTTGATTTTCGTTTTGCTTTTTATGTCAGGTTGAACTTGCAGATAAGCTCCCTCACGTTCAGTCACTCTGTATACATGAAATGGTTGTTCGAGCTTACAAACATATATTGCAGGCAGTTGTAGCTGCGGTTAATAATATTGCTGATTTAGCCGGGTCAGTAGCATCATGCTTAAATGTATTGCTAGGAACACTGCCTACAGAAAATACTGATGTCGACATGAGCAAGGATGATAACTTGAAATTGAAGTGGGTGGAATCCTTCCTTTCAAAGAGATTTGGCTGGCAATGGAAAAATGAAAGTCGTAGTGATCTCCGAAAGTTTGCCATTCTTCGGGGACTTTGTCACAAGGTATGACATTTGCACTTAGAGGAGTCACTGATCTTGCCTCAGGCCTCATTACTTGCTGATCCAAATAATTGACAGAGCTTAATTCCACTAGGTTGGGCTTGAGCTTGTTCCCAGGGACTATGATATGGATTCCACATCTCCGTTCAAGAAATCAGATATAATAAGCATGGTTCCTGTATACAAGGTTGCACATATGAATAATTCTTCTCATCAACTCATAGAAAGTAGACCTGAGAGTTCTGACAAAATTGTATAAATTAATACAGCATGTTGCGTGTTCTTCTGCTGATGGGCGTACACTTTTGGAATCATCTAAAACCTCGTTAGATAAGGGCAAATTGGAGGATGCTGTCAACTACGGCACTAAGGTAAGATGCTTTTTCATTGGGAGTTACGATGATTCTCTTGTGGACTTCTTGGCTATTTTAACCAACATATCGACCTGGTTTCTGCAGGCGCTCTCAAAACTTGTAGCAGTTTGTGGCCCTTATCATCGAATGACAGCAGGCGCTTATAGTCTGTTGGCTGTGGTTCTCTATCATACTGGGGATTTTAACCAGGTATGAATATGTATTCTTAGTCAACCTTCAAGTCATTTTGCCATCAAAGGTAAAAAGTGCGATTTAGAAGAGAGTTGTGTAAAGATTAGTACCTTGTCCTATGATTTTTAGCAGTAATTGGCATTATGTAGATAAAGTGGATTAATATGACATCAATAATGTAGCCGAGTTTATAAGGTTGATTCCTCCTCATATCATGTCTATCAAATCTGACCTTCCAGGCTTTTTTCCTTTTTGGGAATTGACCTATCAATCCGTCATATTCATTATATTTTCTAAAGCTGGAATTTATGATTAATCATGAAGTTGTAGGATAAGTACATTTTGGGGTGACATCTAAACTGCCAGTGGCGACTTCAGTCCATAGATTAGTTTGGATGATCACTATAGATGCTTAGTTTTGGTGTGGAGATTTTATTTATTTGCAACTCTTCCATGTACCTCAATGAGTGAAATGCAAGGATCTTGAGGGATCCATTACACACTTTTCATATGCTGAGGCTTTTCTGGTGTCATCATTGGCTTTTTACTCTTTGGTGGAGTGCATGTCTTAACTATTTACGGGACAAATGGCTAGCTTGCTTAATTGTTGGGTCCTTCAAATTCTTCTTGTTCCCTTCTGTCGGGGTTTATTTGGGACTAGAAAAGAATTTGCAAAAGATCTTGGAGGTCTGCAAAACTAAGAAAAGATGGTAAGTTTGAAATCTTAACTTATATCTGGCTATGTAAAATGGGTGTTAACAATCACGCTGCTCATTGACATGTAATCATAACATCATAATACTTTCTCCTCTCTATTTAGGCTACTATCTATCAGCAAAAAGCTTTAGATATCAATGAGAGAGAGCTTGGACTTGATCATCCTGATACAATGAAGAGTTATGGGGACCTAGCTGTTTTCTACTATCGACTCCAACACACAGAACTGGCTTTGAAGTAAGCCTTCCTTCATATCAAAAACTTTGCTTCGTGACGTCTCCGACAGTTATGAATGTCTTCTGTTTCTTCTATTGTTATGCTGATTTTACTTTTCTTTGAAGCAACAGTACTTAGTGTATTAGTTTTTGTACATCGGGTGCCTCTTACAGCACATTTAGACATTAATATTTTAGTCTAATATTTTATTCATTTCCATATGAAAAAATTTAGTGATACATTCCATTTACATAAGACATTTGATGTGCGCTGTTTTGCAAGAGGTGGGATTTTAGCAGTAGGCGTTTGCAAATACAAAGTGAACATGTACATGTGGTTGGGGGGGGGGGAATCTTACTGAACTTCCGATGCTGATCGTTGTACTTGAGTCACAAAATCTGAAAGATAATAAGAAAAACTCTTGATTCAGAATCATAGATCTGAGGCATTTGTTGAACGTTAATAATGGTGCTGCATGTTGCACTACATACTTAAATCTTGCAAATTTATTAGTTGCACATTTATACTGCAGGAATGAAATTGTTATTGAATATGTCTGGCCTTCTTTTTTTTTTTTTCTTAATTTTAGGTATGTGAACCGTGCACTGTATCTCTTGCATCTAACATGTGGGCCATCTCATCCAAATACTGCTGCCACCTACATAAATGTAGCAATGATGGAAGAGGGTTTAGGAAATGTCCATGTTGCACTTAGGTACCTCCACGAGGCCCTCAAGTGTAATCAAAGGCTGCTTGGGGCTGATCACATACAAGTACTCTCTCTCTCTCTCTCTCTCTCTCTCTCTCTCTCTCTCTCTCTCTCTCTCTCTCTCTCTCTCTCTCAGAATTACAGTTGTTCAAGTATGCTCCCATGTTAATGAAGACTAGAATTTGACTGTTTTACCATAACAGATGGGATCAATATAGAAGTCTAATTTGTACGATAAATTAACTTTATCTAACTCTTTAAGAGGGAAGGACCTGCGGATCTGTAATTTTGAATGGACATCAAGATTATTATTAGAAAGGGAATTTTTGTCTTCTCAGCTGAACTTAATGCACCTATTGTTGTTTTAACCTTTGGAATTCTATAGTTTCCTATTTATCAGATTCCTCTAATTGAAATATTCTGCTTTGCTTAAGTGCACCTATATATTTGCATACTTGCATTGAAGTAACCAAAATACACAATTAATATTTAATCTACATTAACATTTGTTAATTTATCCCAATTAACCACACATCTCGAACAATGCTACCAATCCTTATGGGCTTTTTGGCATGGCCAATTTCAATCCTTGGGAACTTTCGCTATGTTGGTGAAGTTCGTGACCTTGTATACATATTTACGTGTCTTGTAGTTATTATCTTGACATTTATTCTAAATATCTGGATTTTCAGACTGCTGCTAGCTATCATGCTATTGCAATTGCTCTCTCATTGATGGAAGCATACTCCTTGAGCGTCCAGCATGAGCAGACCACTTTGCAGATACTGCAGGCAAAACTTGGACCTGATGATCTTCGTACTCAGGTTCATATTTCTCACTGGATTGTTATGTATGTGTGTATACACATGTATGTTTACATTCATGTATCTTTGTCTCACTCTTGCCCGTAAGCTTCTTTAGGATGCAGCTGCGTGGCTAGAGTACTTTGAGTCTAAGGCTCTGGAACAACAAGAAGCTGCACGTAATGGTACCCCGAAGCCTGACGCCTCTATATCCAGCAAGGGCCATTTAAGGCAAGTTGTCATTTTCTTTTTATCTCTTTAATGCTTTAGCCAGGTTATTGAACTATAACCAGTTGTCTATAATGTTTATGGAGTTGTAATGATAGAAGTGTTACTCATCCATTCGACAAACTATTTGTGATGCATCACCAGAATGGTTCTGTATATGCTGGCTCAATCGTGGGTATGCAAGTTAATCAAGCTTAAACTGTCATACTTATGACAAGAAATTTGGACCTATGATCATTATCTTGAGCTTCCTGTAGTAAGTGCAATAAAGTAACATGCTCCAGGGCTGAAGTCCTATGGTGAAACTAATTTAATCTCTCGGGTACTAGCCAATAAAATTCCATTGGTCTGCCAAACTATGGAACTGGTCCATGAAACTTAAGTTATACTTTCTTATTGCACAAATGTTTAGTCATTTCAACTTTGGCCTCGACATGTGATATAAGAATCTTGGGTACTTCATGTAATTATGAACTCCAACGATACTCATATATCTCCTAATTATTAAACGTTTCAAAGGTAGACTCTTTAAACGGACAGTAAATTAAAAATTTCCAAGAACTCCCTTAAGCAACAAATAATTCATCAATTTTATTATTTTTTTTATTCTTACATACTTTTTCTATTTCTCTATGAGTAATGCTAACAGAAATCATCTACAGATTTCATTTACATAACGCTTTAAATGTTCTACATTCAATGCATTCAATAGATAACTCGATCTTGCTAATCTTTTAAGCCAGATAAGAATCAAAAAGTTGACTAAATAAAAGAACACCAGTGTAGTGACTATCTGGCTATATCTTCCTCAACCCAAACTCATTAAAGATCGCCCATGGATGTCTAGAAACTTCTTGTAGTCAATCAATTCAACTCCCTGTATATATATAATACCTTTTCTATGAGGCATATGTCTTGTACTAATTATTTTAGATCTATGTTCATCTTTGATCAGTGTATCGGACTTGTTGGACTACATAGCCCCAGATGCAGATATGAAAGCAAGAGATGCCCAAAAGAAGCAAGCTCGTGCTAAGCTGGTAAGCTCTTGAATTTTGCCACCTGTAATTATTTTCTGTTGTAGTACTTTATCTCTCTTACCATGTGTTTTAATAATCATATTTAAAGAATTTCCTGAATCATCCAGCTTAAAGGCAGACCGGGACAAAGTGGGGAACCAGTAACAGCTGAATTTCAGAAGGCTGATTTGTTATCACCAAGCCATCCTGTTACAGAGAATTCTAGTGATAAAGAGAACAAATCTGAATTAGAGAACAAATTGAAATCTCAGGTTACAGACACAGTGAATAAGAAACCTGATTTTCTTCAACCTGATCAAACAGTGAAAAATCTAAACGATGATTTGGCCGAAGATGAAAATTCTGATGAAGGATGGCAAGAAGCTTTTCCTAAAAGTCGTTCGGCTGCAGGTCGTAAGTCTTCTGCCTCGAGGAGGCAAAGTTTGTCAAAGTTGAATATCAATTCTGTCAATGGTTCCCAGTCATCAAAACAATGGGTAAAGCCCACTAATTTCACACCCCCAAGGACGGTTTCAAGTGATTCCACTGCTTCTTCTGGCCCACCTCCAGGTGTTCATAAAAAATTTGCTAAGAGTGCAAGCTTCAGTCAGAAGTTGATAAATCCAGCCATGATAACTTCTGTGACAGAGAAATCTGTAAAGTCAGCTCCATCTACTCCATCTTCAAATGATCAGGTTGCCAAGCGTGCTCCAGTTGTAAGTTCAATCAGTGTTAAGGAAGCTGGTAAACTATTTTCCTACAAAGAAGTTGCTTTAGCTCCACCTGGTAGCATTGTGAAGGCAGTGGCAGAACAGTTGCCAAAGGAAAGTTCTGTTGAACAAAGTTCTGCATCTAGCAAAGAGGAGATAACAGCAGAAGGAACAGATGTTGAGCAAATGAAAGAGGGGAAAGAAGAGAAAATTCTTGAACCCAGTAAACAGGAAGTTCTGTTAACAGATCAGGAAATCAGAACAGGTGTCGATGAGACCAAGGAAATAAAAGTTTTGGATTCTGAGGTATGTTCAGCTGTTGATGAGAAGAAGCCAGAAATGGGCACTGTGGTAGAAGTAAACATTGCTGACACTATTGAAGCAACAGAAGCAGGAACTGACAATTCTGATGATAATTCTGATTGTTCCAAGAATTCAACTGAAGAAGAAAAGCAATGTGATGCAGAAAATAGTAAAGATTCAACCAAGAAACTTTCGGCAGCTGCACCTCCATTCAATCCATCGACTGTTCCAGTTTTTGGCTCGGTTCCGATGTCAGGATTAAAAGATCATGTCGGAATATTGCCCCCGCCGGTCAATATCCCTACTATGGTTACAGTTAACCCTGTTCGTAGATCACCCCACCAGTCAGCAACTTCAAGAGTTCCATATGGTCCACGCCTCTCAGGTGGTTACAACAGATCGGCTAACCGCGTCCCTCGGAACAAGCCTGGCGGCTTCTACAATGGTGAACATATCGTGGATGGGAATCATCTTAGCCCTCCAAGAATCATGAACCCACATGCTGCAGAGTTTGTTCCTGGCCAACCATGGGTTCCTAATGGCTATTCAGTTGCTCCAAATGGTTATTTGCTTTCACCTAATGGCTATCCTATTTCCCCAAATGGTTATCCTATTTCCCCAAATGGTTATCCAGCCGCTCAAAATGGGTATCCTGTTACTCCTGTTATTTCAGTAGAATCTCCTTCAGTTGTTGCTCTTGAAAATGGTGCTGAAATCCTAAGTGAAGAAGCTGTGACAGAGGCGGATAATGGTAAGCCCTCCAGCGATAATGGAAGCAACGACGAGCCAGTTTTGGTAAACGTGTATGAAGGGACTGAAGATAGTGAAAAAATTGATCAGTCTGCAGTTGGTGAAGAAGCTCATTCAGCAATTGAGCCAACGCCTACAGATTCAGATGCAGCAACAACTGAGGTTGTTAGTACAAATGAAAACAGCAGCAATGTTGTTGATGAGGAAAAGTCAACTAAGTGTTGGGGAGATTACAGTGACGGTGATGCTGAGACAGTTGAAGTTACAAGTTGAACTAGATGAATGAGGATTTTAACCTAGTGATTGATTCATAGCTCACTGTCATGTTAATGTGAGCCAGTGAGAGAGAAAACCAAGGCCTGGAAATGAGTTGCGGGAAGTTTCTATCAGATCTCTGGCAAAACTAAAGTTTACCCCTTCCTGTTCTGCTTACCCATATACAGATTGATTGTTGAGGTACAATAAAAAGCTAATTTTGAGTCCGTGTGCTGCGAATTGAATGACAGTTGACTGGGAAGAGTATCAGTAGTAGTCTTTGTGAATACATGGAATCCTTTTCTTCTCTGCTTTGAATTTTTGTTGGTTCTCAAGTGAAACAAGAACCTGGTGAGTGAGTGGTCTTACTTTTTTCGTGCGTTACTTTTCACCGATGAAGACTGCAATGAAAATTTAGAAAATCTCTGCTAGTATCGTATGAAGTTTCTTTTTTGCTTTGAACAATATATTTGATATTCGAGACATTTACATTTATTGATGGATTGGTTTAATAAATAGGCTATTATTCTTAGTCCTATAGATATGTTTACTCATGCTGCTATTTCATGACTTCCTATTTCTTCGTTGTGGTATTTCAACTGTTTGAACGTATTCCTGCAAACTTCGATAATATGAGTTTGACAGAATTTCATAGTTCATTGCGAAGATTGTGACTAAGAATAGCCAGTAACATAGCTCGTAAAATTTCTGGTCCTTGTTTACATTTGTACTGTCCAAGAACGTATCCAATTTCTCAAAACAGCTCGGCAATGACTCTGTCCTAAAGCTTGATTCCTAAGAAAGTTCCTCACTTCAAACAATGACTAATTAACTAAAAATATTTATAGGAGTTGAGAGAAAATATGACAAGGTGATGTTCTACATAAACTACTTGAAACTGCGCTTTGGGCATGGTCAGGGCCAGCTAAGGCTACCATGACAGTGCGGTGTACCCTGACGCCATTCCATGATAAGGAGGGTGGCAACAGTGTGCGCAAGAGCGCCACCCACGACAAAAACGTGGAAAATCTGATGACTGTGGCCTGCAATATCAAAAGCACCAGGCTTCCATCTCTCTGGAAATCTTCTAACATATAACCCTGCTCCAACAGCATACAAAATCCCCATAACAGTCTCATATCCTAGAGCCACGATTATCTGTGGATCGCCCCAGTAGAGAAAAACTGCATGGGTTGCTGGAATGACCCCTGAGAAGCCCATGGTGAGGAAGAGGGTGGCCCTGAAGGATCGGTAACGAGGAGCCGAGAGGGCAGGAGAAAGGAGCGTGATAATGGCAATGACCCCAAGGAATGAAATGGCAGAGAGGTAAAAGAGGCGAGAGTACGGTTGGCAGGTGAAAGCGTAGTAGATGGGTGCAAAGAAAGAGCAGACTATCATGAGGGAGATGCCTGCATAATCAAGGCGCCAGAAGAAGAGGTTGAAACGTTTGGAATGGCAGGCGAGGAGGTGGGAAATGGAACTGCAAATTAAACAACCCATTGCCCCAGCTAAGAAAACAAACCATGGCCATTTTGGGATCGCATCAGTTTTGTCGATTCCCTTCATAATTAAGGTTGATGGCTTCATTAGAATGTCTCCTCTTAGGAGGGAATCCTGCAAAACAATCAACCAAAGCATCAAAGTAAGTTTCTGCAGTACCTCTAGCTTAAATCTTACTAATTTTCCTCCTTAATAAAGTCAATTAGAAGTTGAGGAAAGAAAGGGAAACTTTTCGGGAAACAAGCTGATAATTTTAGTGTTTTTAACTTTTTGAAGGCTGCACTTTTTTGGTTATGAAGATATAAAAGATCAGGAAAAGTAAAAGGGATTTGACTCTCCTCGTTTTGTACTTTTACAACTCGTCTCTGTGTTTATTTTCCATGCTTAATTTGAATTTCCCACTCAAACTTGTAATACTTGCCCATCCCCATTCACTTTTGCCCATATTTGCGAGGCATACGTTCATAATATAAAACAAACATTTTCCAATTTCTATGTGTCCTCGTGTTCAATCCCCCATGACAAGTGTTGCAAATGAATCGTTAAGTTCACGAACAACTTTGGGCTTGACATGTTGTAAGCTCGATTTGAACTCGGTTCAATTAGAAATGAACATAGCTTTGAGCGAAACTCTACAAATCAGTCAAAAGTTGAATAAGCCCAAACATGGCACGAGCTCGATTAAATCTTTGGTTTCAGCTAAATTCATTTGCAGTAACGATAAGGCAAAAACTTAAAAAATATCGTCATACGGATATTTTCTGTAAGATGGATTTCATTGACCCGACTCACCGTGTGTTGGTGGGCTGAGCTATGATAAAGTGAGACTCCGTCTTACTAATTAAGATTCGTAAGACGGTCTCACAAGAGACCTACTCTAACGACAATTAAGTATTTACGACTTCTCCCTTAATCCGCATTGGCTGAGAAGAGAGCTTCTTCTAAGTCATTGATCAAATCCTGACGTGAAATTCGTGCCTCATGCATGGCTTTCTCTTAGTTCCTGAACTGCTCTAAACCGAAAAGCAAAGTGGTCTTTGTGACTATAATGAGGTGCTATCAACATATTTTGACATCAACCACATGTGTAACTTTAGAGATTTCTTAAATGCTATCAGTAATTCATTATTTTTAATGTAAAACTAGTTTTACACATCTGTGTTAAATGCACGGACATATATTTTTTTTAATTAAATTATACTTAAGCAAAATAAAGAGGAAAAACAAAATTAAAAAGAAAAAAATTAAGGAAAAGTAATGTTAGAGACAATTACTTAAATAGAAATACATCATTGTGTCGATAATATTATAGATTCTAAAAAATTTCCTTATACACAACATTTGTTGTTTTATTCGTTGGCTTTCCCCTCTTCATTGTATATCAATATATTTCAGACCAAAGCGGTTTGTTACCATAGAAACTGCGACATACATCTGCCCATGCGGAACATTGACTTCTTCAGGAAGAGTATTATATGCGACAGTGATTGACCTAGACTTTTGTTAATTGTCATTGCATATGATACTACCAATAAAAATTGTCTTCTCTGAAACTTGAAAGACAATCTCACATATATGGAGACAATGACATTCTTGAGATAAATAGTTTGTCTCCAACATTGCTTCCATTTAAAATTTTAGCTTCTATTACGCGATGTTCAAGCTTTGTAATGATTAGTGTTGTTCCATTACACAACCCTGCAGTAAGGTCAATATTTCTCAACAGCATCACCGGAACACCAATCTTAAATGTTAGTTCATGGCTAGGAAATCTTAATTGCTTTATATTACTTAAAAACTCCGTAGAATGAATGTTTTTGTCCCCAATCGTAAGTATATTCTTTATTAAGACAGAGATTTTAATTAATATGTTCCAACATCACATTTATATATTGTTTCCTTTGTTCCGATTAATCGTATTGAAAAAGTTAAACTTTAAAAAAAGATATTCTTATTTATAAATATATTCTTTAAATCGCACTAGAGTTGTACTCCCTCCGTCTCTAAATTATTGTCTTATTTGACCTGACACACGGATTAAGAAAAAATAATTGAGTTGATTGTTAATATTGGTATAGTGTGTAGTTTCCTTTAATGTTCATGTGCATGTCACCCCTAATTAAAGTAGGAAGAAAAAATAAAGGTAAAATAATAAAAGTGATATCCTAAAAATGAAAGTTTCAAACAAGACAATTATTTAGGGACAGACAAAAAAGAAAAAGAATACAATAATTTAGGGACGGAGGGAGTATATTTTTCTGTATTAGACATAGAAAACTTCCATATTTTTTAAAAGATAGAAAGAAATTAAAAAGTAATAAAAATTTGTAACTTAATTTGAAAATGTTGACTCTTTTTTAAGACAAACTTAAGAGAAAGTAGACTCTTTTTTTTCTCCATATAGTTTGATCTTTCAAGAAAGAACTTTAGTTGCTGAATAAGTATATCATTGTGCCTAAAAAACGAGTTTCATATATTATAATGTATTAAGGGTTAATGACACTACTAGTCTCTCGACTATGGCCGATTCCACCAATAGTCCTTTAACAAATTTTTTTCAAATTTTTGTCCCTTGACTATGAAAATTAGACAAGGTTGGTCCTTTTGATGGATGTCGTTAGTATTTTTCCGTTAAGTCTGTCATGTGCCTCTCACATGCGTTTAACCAAGGGCAAAAAGGAAATTTCATCTACATCTTCTTCACCAATTCTTCAAACACCAATCTCAGATTCATACACACACACATACACACAAAACCATATTCAACCATGGCTCTTTAATCAAAACCCAAACCCAGATTCATACACACACACACACAAAACCAGATTCATACATACACACACATACACACACCGTCTACTCCTACATTTAATAAGCCTTTTTTCTCCATTTCTCTCCACTCACACTCCTTCCACTGTTGCAGCGGCAACCCAGATCATTCATTCAATCGAAACTCTCTTTCTCCTCATGCCCTTCGTCTTCCATCTTTAAGCTTCCTCTCTCCTCAACAATCTCTCTCTCTCTCTAGAAAAGAGTTTAAACAAAATCTTGATTTTTCGATTTTGTGCATTTAAAACCCCTGTTAATCCCATCATCTAAATCAAACCATCTTGCTTCCCATTGTAATTGCCATTGTAGCACGGAGGTCGACTTTCCTCGATACAGAGTCTGGCTAAACCCTCTCCGAACCAAACTCCATCACCCAAACCTAACCCCCTGACCACCAGGTTAAAGTTATTGGTCGGATTAGAGATTACCCTAATTGGAAAGAAAAACTCGTTCTCGCCTTACAAGTGAACCATGCCCACGACCCCTTAACCACCACATCTGTTACGTAATCCTCGCTCCGTGTTCCCCTCTCATCATCCTGCTCCTTTGCACAACTTCCCCCTATCTGCGCTATCAAAATCTATTTTCATGTCTGCCGTTATCGTCGCCACTGCAGAAGGCGGGAGAGGAGAGAGAAGAGTAAGAGGAGGGCTTTGAGATGAGCCATTATTCTGGGTTATGTTCATTAATCTGGGTTGTGTTCATTAATTTTGGTATACCAGATTTCTCTGTGCAATTTGATCTGGTTTAATTTGGTTGGTTTATATAAAACTCATATTTATTAGGGAATTAGGGTTAGGGTTTGAAGGAGATGATAAGGGAAATTTCATTTTTGCCCTTGGTCAAACGCACGTGAAAGGCACATGGGAGAGTTAACGGCAAATCAATAACGACATCCATCAAAAGGACTAGCCGCATGACTTTTTGAAACTCAAGGGACTAAAATTTTAAAAAATTTTGTTAAGGGACTACTGATGGAATTGACAATAGTTGAGGAACTAGTGGTGTCATTAACCCATGTATTAATTAAAAGGATTAATATATAATTTGGTCCCTGAACTTACCAATATTTTCTATCTAGGTTACTGAACTTGAATATTTCCTAATTTGATACTTAAACTGAGGTTTTTGGTGATTAGTTAGTCCCTCAACCCTCAACTGACTGTCGTCAATTGAGGCGTTAGTTTTTTATTGTTAAGACGGAAATGCCCTTACCTAAAGTTGACTAGGATTCTACTTGGACAATAATGTTGAGGTGGAAAATTTGGGTTAACCCTAAAATATAAAGAGAAAAAAAATGAATTAATTACTGTTTTCATTCATCTATCCAGAACAATATTCCATTCATCTATCCAGAACAATACTCATACATGGTTGTTGAACTCAAACGATCCCTAGATGCCAGAGGCCACTCTCTCCTCGAAATGTCCACGGTACCGGCAAGACACTCGCCCTTCTCTCTCTCATCATTAGCTACACCCTCTCTGAACCCTCTAACCCCGTCAAGCTCCACTTCACTCCTTGTATATAACTTGGTTTTAAATCTCTCACGGTCTCACCGGACCACCACAACGACCACCATGTTAGGTAGAGGTGGTTTTAAATCTTTTTGGGCTTAGGTTCCAAAGAAGTTTGGGGATTCATTAAGTTTTGGGTTTTAGGTTGAGGTGGCACAGATAATAAAGAAGAGGGTTTGGATTTGGGTTCTTCTTCACGCTCTTGATTTTCTTGGTCTTGAGATTTGGGAATTGGGGGTGAGGGATTAATTAGGGTTTGTGATTTGGGAGGTAGGATTGAAGAGAATAGAGATTGGGAGGATGATTTGGGGGGTGGGAGAGATGAAAAGAAGTTTCTGGTCGATTTAGATGGTATATGGTTTTGGATTCATAAGGTTGATTTTGCTTCAATTGGGGATTCGATTCTTCTTGTTCTTCGTCTGAAGAGGCATAACTAGCTAACAATGAGTCCATTTTAGAGAGAGAAAGAGAAGAAAAAAAAAAGCCCTTAATTTAGAACAGACAGGAAGCATTGGATGTGGAGAATTTGGAGTAACGTACTCGTGTATAGATCGGAGTTCAAGGGAGTTGTTGGCTTATAAGTCGATTTCGAAGAGGAAGCTTCGGACGGCTGTAGATGTGGAGGATGTGATCAGGAGAGGTTGCAATTATGAAACATTTGCCACTCAATTCGAGTATTGTGATCTTGAGGGAGGCATGTGAAGTTGTACGTGCATTTGCTCATGAACAATTTGTGAGGCTCCTCTTAGATTACAACGAAGATTTAGACTTTAACATCTAAAGTGCTACGAGTAGTGTCTGAAGTTAGACTTGTTGATGCTGAAGAAGAATCATATGAATGTAGAGGATGATCCTAGTCAAGATTCAGAAACCATTGAAGATTCTGGATCTAAAGTTTCTGTGAAGAGGTGTTTCTTTTTTCTTTTTCTTTTTTTGATTTGATGAATAATATGGTTAATTTCTTTTCAGCTTACTTAAATTTTATTTTAAAGTGGAGAAATTATATCCAATATGTTTCTTTTTATTTTCTTAATTTTTATTTCATTTTTTTTTCTTGTTTTACACTCTTTTTCTGATTAATTTTCTCTTTATTTTACTCTTATTTTATTAGAAATTAAAATACTAACACAAAAGTAAAAAATAAAAATTGCAAAACTTAGGCAAGGGTAATGTTCACGTGTAATCCTTCTCAACATTAGTCAAGGGTATTTTGTCTTTTCAAGAAAAAAATTAATGCCTCAACTGACTGACGTCAATTGAGGGACTAACTAATTACCCAAAACCTCAATTTAAGTACCAAATTATGAAATGTTCAAGTGTAGTAACCTAGGTAGGAAATATTGGCAAATTCAAGGACCAAATTATATATTAATCCTAATTAAAAATATTAATATTATGTTATACAATATTCATTCCCTATTCAGAAAATAATAACATTTGACAAGTCAACTTTTAAAGTAAATTTTGTACCCTCTATCTCAAACTATTTTTTTAATTAAATTTACACGAGCTTTAATAATTACTTATTTAGGATGTTCCAAAATAGAATAAAAAATACATATATATTAGCATAAAGAAAGTAGTATCACATTTATCGGTGAGAGTTGAGTAAGAGGAGAGAGAAAAGTGCATGATGCAATTTCCTAAGAGATTTGACCAATTTGATTTATTTTTTATTTAAAGATTATATTATTGTTTTGTATAAATACATTTTGTATTTTGAAAGACAATATTAAATGTTATAATGATGACTTTCTACTTTTAGCAAGTTATTTTTGGCGAGATTCTACTTTTAGCAAGTTATTTTTGGGCCAATCGTGGACAGATCTGGATCAAATTCTAGGGTTTGCGAAATTTGTCATGGCTGACAGTGCATATGAAGCTCACAAGTTTGCCTAGGGTTTATTTGGAGGTTTGTGATTAATGTTGTTGGGGATTTGTGATTGGGTTTTCAATGGTGGTGGGATACTCGAGGTTTTCGATTTTCGATCTTTAGTGGAACCCATTACAGATTCAACATGATATTTCAGATTTGATTTGATCTTTGGAACTAGCGACGGTGGTGGTCGATTTTCGATCTTCTTGAGAAATTTATATTTAGAAATTTTAATTTTATTTGGTATGTTGTTTGAGTTTTGTTAGTTGAAGACTTGGAGTATGAATTTGGTTAGATTTTTCTGGATTTGAGAAGACAAGGAGGTTGAAGATGAGTTAGTAAAGAGGGGCTTGTGAAATTTCAATTTTACCCTTACTCAAATGCACAAGGGAGGCACATAGGTGACTCAACGGAATTTTAATTACGGCATCTATCAAAAGGACTATCGACGTGACTTTTTTGTACTCTAGGAACTGAAATTTAAAAAAAAATTGTTAAGGTACTATAAATAAAATAGTTCATAGTCGAGGGACTAGTAATTTCATTAACCCTTAATAATACTAGTATTTGAGAAAAAAAAAATAGGAGACAAATGAAATCAAAATGGCCCCACTAGCCACACAACTTTTTATCATGTCCTCCTATATCTTTTGTTTTCTTCCTTTATTCAGGCAATTATCATACGTGTCAGTTCTCAACCAAACATTTAGGTCTCTGCTTCCTACTCTCTTTTTTTTTTTTTTCAATTTTTTGATGATTGAATCGAGAATAGAAGTGATCAAACAGACAGGGAGAAAATAATTGAATGAACGTCTGAGAACTCACTAGGTAATTAAGGAATGCTTAAAAAAATAAAAATACACAAATTTAAATGTAAATAAATTGACAATTACTTATTAATCGGTTAAAACTATATAAGTGTCGACTACACAACCCTTAACCGAAACCAACAACTCCGTATCCAAATTTCATACTATATTTGATTTGATTACTTTTAACACTACTCAATTCCCAAATACAAAACGATACATATCCATTTTATTTACATTAAACAAATAAGGAATTATCAAAACCATAAACAGTTAGAACACCAAACTTACCGGTAAGAAAGCATCCGAGCCGTTACTTTTCCTCATCATCAACGGACCCTGAACTCCAACAGGTCTACGTCAAATCCAATACACGAAACGTGAATTGACAATATGGCCCATACACAAAACCAAAATAACAAATAAATTATCGAAAAAACAAAAGAAAAGTTATACTACGTGATATATATATACCACAAAAGAAACAAAAACTACGTACCTGAAGAAAGTCGCGATCAAACCTTCCACCTTCTCCTTCTCCATGGAGCTCAAAACCGTCAATGCTAAGAATATACAAAAACCTATCAAATGCCTGCATCATGATTTAAACAATAATAGTAATTAAATTTGAAAATATACCACATTACATCAAAAAAAAAAAAAATCAAAGTTTATAATAAAATCGAATTGATCAATTATGATCGCTTGATTCAGTGATTGCATACGTCCAAATGTTAAGGGTTTCATTGTGCCAAGCGAAGACGCTCAAGAAAACGTCCTTCAACGGCCATTCACACCGGTAATAATCCAATATGAACTCGTTATCCTTCAAATATTCCGGCAACGCCTCGTACTTTACCAATCTCCTCTCGAATTTCACCGTCTTCTTCATTTCCGATTCACCTCCGTTCACGTTCATGTTCATGTTCATGTTCTTCTCACTCTTCGTACCTCTACGCTTCATTTTCGCCTAATAAATTCTCTGTTTTGTATTCCCGGCGACTATTTCGCCGGAAATTCAAACTCTGTCTCTCTCCTTCCGGCCGCTCTGCTCTACCTTAATCTCTCTCTGTTTATGGCCTTATGCGGGTACGTAAATGTGAATATATATGGAAAGAGAGAAAGAGAGGATATACACGTGTAGAGCTAACTCTTACCAAGATTGGCTGCGTCAATGGAGCTGCTGAGAATTTTTAGCCAGCTATTAATGTGTGAAGTAATAAACTAAGGGCTAGTTTGGTAGTTAGACTAGGATAATTAGTAATCTCTCCATCTGGCAAATAGTCTACTATACTATTTTGGGATGTTTCACCTAAAAAGTTCATTTTCATAAAATTATGCTTATAATTTTTCACCTTTATCCGTCACTTGTGTGGTAATCATCTTGGTTGTGATTAAGTATTTTTGTAATTATGATCAAATTCAATGACACTAACATATCCCTTAATAATTAAACTTTTCAAACGTAGACTTTTTTTGTAGTACAAAGGGAGTATTATTAATTCTGGTGTTATTAATACTCTCGCTATTAATCTTCACTCATAAATCGTGGGTAGTTTTTGAATTAAAAATGTTAGTGACGTGTTTTCTTTTAGTGAGGGCACTAATAATACCACCCTCTTCTTTGGGTATTATTTGTACGTGATAAAGACTTTATACGGATAACTCGTGCTATTAGTCCCGACCGCTTATTGCATACCAAATATCTGACTATTCGACTTATTAATCATATCTGACCTTAATCCTAGCTACCAAACGACTCATAAATCTAACTATAACCTGGATCACATTCACAGGATCAGGAGGTGCCGCACTCTAGCTCCGAGTGCGGATCAGATTCGAGAGCGCAAATCTACTTTTTTATTTCATATCTTGGATTCACTGATAATCTAATTTGGTGGGGATTCAAGAGAGAGATATACCAGACATATTACGGACCACGTGGCATGGGGCCCGTACACGTAGATCGGCTGATCTGGAGCCCGGCAACTTGTTTTCGCTCTCTCGAGCTTCGAGATGGGCTCGGAGGCTTGCACTAGCTTTCCAATCATCATCATCTACCTCAGTTCGCGTAGGTTTATCCCGAGCTGCTTGGCCCAAGCCCGGGGGTCGTTGTCCTCGGGTGAATGGTCAGGTCAACATTTGCTGCTGCATTTATTATCAACCTGCTCCAACGTCTTTCCTAAAAGCTGTCAATCCTTCATTCGTCCACATCAGCCTACGTCCTAGTTAATGGTAGGGCCAGGAAGATCCGCAAAGGTCCCTAAGGGGAGACAAATCTTCTCTTTAAATGTTCTTCGCTTCCCCTTAAATGTTCTTCAATGGCTCTGACAACGCCCATACCTAGGCGGCTCTAAGCCAATCCCGAACTGACATGTGGCAACCCAACTGGCATCCAACCAACATTCCCCCGGTATAAATATAAGGTGATTGTCCTTATTTCTTTCTCTAAGTTGACATTTACTACTCTTGAACTACTTCTTCTTCTTCTAAAACTGGTGGTGCATTTACTCCCATTTGTTAATGTTCTAGAGCCCTTCACAATGAAGGATAATCGAAAATTGTTAACACTGACCCATCCTCAATACTCACTCTCACACCGAAGAGCTTTAGCCGGACCACATTAATTCGGCTCCCCTAACGGTACCTTATACAAGTATTATCCCGCAATCAAGTTCCAGCAACACTTGTATTTTGAGAGCCGGGGTATCCTATCAGTCTATTAGTTACACACGTGAAATCGATGTGATCACCAAAGTGCATTTTGGCGTGATCAATAACATTCTAACAATTCTGAAAATTTATTTTGATATTTCATGTACTGAACTCAAATATTTTTTTTTATCGATTTCAACATGCGTCAAATAGTTAAGTTATGGGATAACTACACTAGTAGTCCCTGTTCTATGCAAAAGTCCACAAATAGTCCATGTGCAATGCAAATGTACGCCACTTACTAAAAAATACATATTTCGAACACCGGTAGTCCTTGAGATCAACGACGTTAGCCTAATCACCATTAAGTGGACATGTGCTCAAAACATGATGGTTTTTTAAGGGTAAAATGGGAAAAAGAGGATTTAAATAACTTTTAAATAAGGGGGTTTGGGTAACATCATCAATTAATCCCTTTTCATTTCCTTCCTAGTTCATCCCTTTTTATCTTTCTTGTTTTATTCCTCAATTAATTAGGATGATGAAAAAGCAAAGAATAAACCAATTTAAAATTAAAGAAAAATTAGATGGGCTAATAGTAGTACACAACAAAGAATTGAATAGATTAATCTCATGATTGTTTCTTATGGATTGAAATTTAGTGAAAGAGAGTTTTCAACAGTATTCGAGTTCATGTCGACGGTTTAAATTCTATCGATCTCTAGCACTTCTGATCTCAGCCACTCTTTCTTAATCCCCCTCTATCTCCTTCGATGTTTCATTCTTTCTCTCTTTATGTTTATAGAGAGCTCAAAACTAAAAAATCATCACAATCTAGGTCTCTCGTGGTCAAATGGGTCTTATCATAACATGAGATTAACCCTTTGCCTTCAAACCCACTCAAATTTTGAATCCAAATTTTAAAATCACCATTGATAACCAAAAATCTAATTAATTTATCTCCAAAATCTGTTAGCATACCAGCTCTTCAATGGCAAGCCCAGCTCCACAACTAAGCTCACTATCATACACAAGTTCAACCTAACCAAATCAAGAAAACTCACCACAGTGTCAGCTCACCCACTCTTTCTCCTTCCCAAACTAATGCATCTTTTGGAAAGAACTCAAGCAAATCCAAGCCTATTCCTTAAAAACCCACCTCCGAAATGACATCTTTTTACTCACTGATCACGCCAAAAAGATCTTTGTGACCACGTCGGATCCACGTGTACAGCTAGCTTCTGGTCAGGATGCCCCGGCTCTCAAAAGGTGTCTCCTGTCGGGACCAAACCATCGTGAGTGAGTGGAGTTCCTGTTGTAAGACAATGAAAGCACCGTCAAGGATGTCGGGGGTTTGCCCAACTAGCACCCTCCGGCGTGAGAGTCAGTGTCTCAATAAGTGTATGGGCAGTTTTATGTTGAATGCTTACTGTTCATTTACAGGAAGTAAAGATGGGAGTGTTTAATGCTAGCAATAAATATGATTCTCCAGTATTTTAGTTTGTTCTTGGGAGTAAATGCAGCTTGGTTTTTAATGAAGGAATACCTTTCCTTTTATAGCCAAGGATGACGCGTTGAGAAGGTATTAAATGAGTCACCTGGTCTTGAGGGAGTTGGTGATTATTGGAGAACCCATTCCTCTATCAGTCTGCAGGGATAGAATAGAAGTTTCTGTCTTGGAAATGAGGAGAAGCCATAAATGTTACTGTTGCTTGGTTGAGAAGAAACCTCTTCTCTTAGTTGGAATGTCTTGCCTCTTCCAGGGAATACGCTGACACGCCGTAAACATTAAATGCTTGATGTTGACTTCATTCCGAGGATAGATATTCTGGAAGTCGAGGTTCTTGCACTGATTCGGCGAGGACACTTGTGGAGATCTACCGAGGTCGTCGAGGATACTGGTGGAGGTCCGCCGAGGTTAAGCTCGAATGGTAACCTCGGCGGTAAGCTTTAGTCCTTGGTTGATATGCTCGGCTACCTCGAGGTCGAGCTGTCTTGGTCATTGCGTAGGTTGGGACCTACTAGGGCTGTCGTGGAAAACACGTGGAATAGGTATTTGGGAGGATCCCATCACTCACCAAGTTCATCAATTTTTGCAAAATTGAACCAACCCTTGCTTCCATGGACCATGCCTACCATATGTTCGATCAAATTTCTCAACCAGACATTATCCTCTTCAACTTCATGGCTCGTGGTTATGCCCGAACTTATACCGCACTTCTTGTTGTGACCCTTTTTGTTAAAGTGCGTCTGCGAAAGCTTTAGAAGAAGGTAAACAGTTGTATTGTCTTGTCGTTAAGTATCGACTCATTCATGACAAATACGTGTGTCCTGCTCCTATAAATATGTATACTGAGTGCAATGACATGGGTTTAGCTCGATTTATATTTGATAGAATTGATGAACCTTGTGTGGTAATTTGAGTGGGTTTGAAAATTTTAAGTGGTTTGAAGGAACAAAGTTTTAAAAGAGAGAGAAAGAGAGAGAGAGATGGGAGAAGAGGTGGTTCTGGGTAGGGGAGGGGGGCTTGAGTCACAATGGTGGTGGATGGTGGTGCTGGTGAGCCTAATATGAAGAGAGGAGATAATGAGCCTTGACTGAGAATGACATATTTGCCATTGAAAAAAGCCTCACGTGGATCGCACATGATCAATTAGCGGCAAGGAGATGACTGCATCCAGCACAGGGACTACCGGTGTAAAAAAAATGCATTCTTTAGTCAGTGGTGTGCATTTTTCTTTGTACAAGGACTCCTCGTGGACTTTTGCATAGCACAGAGATGTCAGAGACTACTGATACAGTTATCCCTTGAGTTATTATTCAAACCATATACTCTCTTTCTATTTCAGACAAATAATCCACTATTTTATATTAGGATATTTCATTTAAAGAGTTCACTTATGTTTACAATTTCTATAATTTTTTTAATTTTATCCTATACATGTGATATAACTATCTTGACTATACTTAAATGTTTTCGTAATTATGACCAACTCTATTGACACTTATATTAGTATTAAAGTGATCAAATTAATAAAGACTTTTGGATCGAAAATCTCTGTTGGAAATTCTAATTAGTTGTCTATTTAAATTATGTCAAGTGTTCACAAAAAAAAAAAAAATTTGTTACAAAGTGTTAAGACTTAGGTAGTTTGACCAATTAACACATACATGTCATATTTTTATGTACTGTTATTCAGACAATTTAAGTTATATTTTAGGAAGGCGTTAAATACAACGCTCCATTTATGCTAAATACAACATCCCCTTAAAATTACTTTTACGCTCTCATGGGTAATTAACTTATAAACCTCTTAAAAAGAACCCCTCTTTTTCTATAAAATAGAATACCCTCCTGCCAAGGAGAATACACCAAAAAAAAATTCTCTCTCATTCTTGTACCCGTTGGTTTTATTTAAAAGGCAAAAGGTACAACCGGGCCATCCAACTTTTTACCAAATTGTAGTCCGGTCACTGAAATTTTAAAAATATACTTTGGGCTACTGAATTTAAGTTCTGATGCAACCGTGCCCATTTTTTGGACAAATGTTAGTTCCAATGTTAAATTCATACAAAATACTCCCTCCATCTCTAAATTATTGTCTGGATTGACCCGGATCTCTATCTTTCATCTTCTCTAATAAAAAAAAATAAAAAAAAAAAACCCTAACCCTAATACATAATTTCCCTCCTTATGGCGATTCACCAATCCCTACCCATTAATCAAACCAGTACGCAAATGCAGCATCACAATAATGTTAAGAACCCAATAAAATGTCTAAAAATAAAAATTATGATTCTACAGGCCCCCTTCAATCACAGATTCGTAGAACATCATCAACACAGCAAACTGTTGACCAAGCATAAGAAATTTGGACAACTGCCATTTTATTTTGAGTTGTTGAGTACAATCAACCAAGCAACAACATAATCAAGCATTCTGTATAAATACAATGCATAATGCACAATAATTTCCAAGAAAGAACCAACAGATCTAAAAATAAAAAAGTTCACAACACTGAATTCAACTCAGTCTTCACGTCGGGTCGGGACTCGGGATACAGTAATCCTTTTCCCTAAAATTATTATTATATAAAATAAAATAAAAAAAATTTAGTGCATACCTCACAGTTCATACAAACTTCAGATTAAGGAACATGAGCTCTCATCTGCACTAAACTTTTTAAATTTTCCACTAAAAAGATTCTTACTTTATACAAAAATTAAAAGTAAAGTGTGTGAAACAACTGTGAAATTTCGCAATGCAATGTTAGAGAGAGAAATCGGACAGTGATTTTCTAGTGAGAGAGAGAGAGGCGCGAAGCAGATTTATTATGATCAGTCACCTAAGATTTGATTGGATGAAGATGAAGATGAGAAAATTAATTTGGGATTCTTTTTTTCAAATTTGATAGATAAAATAAAGACGGAAGTAAAATGAGTATTTCAAGTTAATTTAACTCAGACTTTAACATCTGTCAAAAAATAAACACAAATACATTAAAATTTAAGTACAGTAATTCAAAATATAATTTTAAAATATTAATGACCAGACTACAATTTACTAATAATTTGGTGGCCCGAATATTATTTTTGCCCATTCAAAATTCAAATTGGTTGTTTGGAAGTTGAACGGCGTCCAATCAATTTACTTTGCAAAGTAAAAGATGCGTGTTCGAAGATGGACCACGTTGACCAAAATAGTCGTCTCCTATGATAAGGGTATGACACTAACACTATGTTTTGCATAATATATATATATATATATATATATATATAGGTGCTAAATACAATATTAAAAAATTACTAAATACAACACTCTCTTAAAAAAATATTATTTTATTTATCATTCAATTATTAAAAAAAAAAGAGAAAAGAAGACCACCTCGCGGTGGCGGTTCTCATGGAAGAAGACCACCTCGGGGTGGCGGTCCTCTAGGAAGAAACCCACTTCGGGATGACGGTTCTCATGGCTAGGTGTTGTAGTTTCATTAAATTTTTAACAATTTCGTTAACTTTTTAACGAAAATGTTAACTTTAGAATATTAAAGTATAAAAAAAAGTTGATGGAATAATGGATGGAAGTCGGAGGACCGCCTAGTCTGAGTGGTTGTTTGGAATAGACCCGCCTAGTCTAGGTAGTTCTTTGGAATATGATTGCTTAGAGGTGGTGGTCTTGTCAAAAAAATTATTTATAACATGGGCAAAATAATAAATTTGCCCTGAAAGTGTTGTATTTAACATAAAAGAAATGTTGTATTTAGAACATCTCTTGCATTAAATTAGTAGAGGCTTCCTTTCCTTCTAGTAGCAAGAATTTTGGTGTGTAACAAAAGATTGAATACCAAATACAGTATTTTATCCTTTTCTAATGCCAAGTATCGTATGGGTATCTTATCATTGATTGTTTTACCCATTTTAGGATACAACCTTTTTAATTGAGTTATGCGTTAAACATAGGAGTGTAAGTGGTTTGGTTTGGTTCTGTTTAGGTCAAAACTATAAATCGAATTACCTCTATCGGTTTCATTTTTTTAATCGAACCGAACCGCCATAGACTTCAAAACCGAACCAAATCGAACCGATCGATTTGATTCGGTTCCATGAATTAATAATTTAAATATTTCAAAAAAAAACATTCTTAAATAAAGAAATGCTTTTAACACAAAATATTAAATTTAAAATAAAATAACTCTAAGGGCTTTGATTTGTCGTCCTATTCTAATGACTCACAATAGTTACAAAACTCAATTTGATTCGGTTCCGTTTGGCGGTTCGGTCTTATCCCTAGTTAAATATTAGGATTTTATGACAAACCCTATGACAGTCCTAAGATTGAGCAAGGGATAAACTTTATTTAAATTAAGGAACTCACGGGTGTCTATGGTGGGTTGAAGTCACACATACTAGACTTCATTCAAATTGAGAAACTCATGGATGCATATAGTGGGTTCAAGTCTCGATGTATGCAAGTATGTTAAAAGTTGTAGTATTATATACTCCATATCGTTGTTTATTGTTATCGACATCACCACATGCAAACAATTCATTACTTACATCCCTCTTAACATTTTCTTTCTTTCTTCCTTAATTTTCGCCATCACCATGAGTATATAATATCGTTGTCAAATTTATGAAAACTGCTACTCCCTCCGTTTCAGGCAAAGAGTCCACTTTCATTTTATAGAAGTCAACATAAGACTTAAATCAAATAAAAAATTTACATATTTTACTTATGTTTTAAGAAATAAAATTTCATTAATTAAAAACTATCTTAATAATACTATGGATTACAACTTTAATAACTTTGTAAAAACCACTAGATTTATGTTAATTATTGGTCAAACTTTAGCTTAGTTGACCAAAAAAAGTCAAAAGTTGACTCTTTGACTGGAACGGAGGGAGTATATCACATCTTTGTTTATTGTCATCCTCATTGCCATGTAAACAATTCATTACGTACTTTCTAGCTCTCTATTTTCTTCTTCTTCTTCTTTTTTATTTTTTTTTTCCATTTTTCTTTTTCCCAATTAAGAGTAATCTCTTTTTTTTTTTACTAAAAATGATGATTAATTGCGTATTTAACAAGGCAAATGTAAAGTACTTCATGTCACTTTTATCAATGCTCTGAATTTTACAACCTACTATATTGAGATGTAGTTGAACAATAGAATACTAAATATTTTATCGATAGAAAATATTCTTTTCTTTATACATTTACCCAATTCAATGAGATCTAACATGCGATCACTTGGAGTAATTTCTATTTTGTTATTATTATTATTATTATTATTATTATTATTATTATTATTATTATTATTAATGTTAATATTATTTTGGTCTTTCAAGATATTCTCAAGTCCGAAAGTTCAAGATCAATCCTATAAGCAGGTAGGACCGCAATTTTTTTCGCCAGGTCATTTGTTTGGCTTTTAGTTGCCTTGCTCCTCATCAGTTTTTTTTTTTTTTTTTTTTTTGGTTTCTCAAGACATTCCCACACCAAAGGTCCAAGACTAACCTCCAAGCTGGGCATCGAAACATGTGATTAAGATAGAACAACTGAGATAAATAGTCTCTACCAATTGTTCTATGCGCTTGATATAACTTGGGAGTAATTTGTAAGCTGTAACTACAAATTATTGTGAGAGAATTACCTTTATACTAGTGTGCAAGTGTGCATGTTTGAAGTTTTTCGTGGGCCATTGTTTAGGCCTGTCAGGAACTAAGACCAAGGCCTATTTTGCTCTTACTATTGGACTCTTTATTGGGCTCTTACAAATATCAATTAGAAGTTGTTCACTGCTTTCCAGAGCTAAAAGGTCAGAACTTAAATTATAAATACTCCTAGTATATGGAGTAGTAGTTGTAACTACGCGGTTTACTTTGGGTGCTAATTTCATGGAAAAATTGCAGGTCAATACATTTTGTGAAATATTTAATCATTTAAATTTATTGTATTTATTTTTATTCGCTTAAGTCCTTTTTAAGTGATAAATTACTTCTTTGTTTCAAAACTGCCCCCGTATCAACGTATTACGATTTTAAATGTATTTGTGCATCGTCATGTGCGTGAAATGTGCATCGTCAATGCATTTTGTGATTTTTATGTTAAAAAATGTGCATAGTTTGCCACGTCAAATATAAAGTGTGCATCGTTAATGTATTTTGTGATTTTTGTGTTAAAAAATGTGCATCGTCAATATATTTTTGTAGTTTTTGTGTTAAGAAATGTGCATCGTCAAGTATATTGTTGTGCATCGTCAAGTATAACAATACTGTTGTTCAGTATATTTTTGTGTAAGAAAATATGCATCGTCAATTATAATTTTGTGCATCGCCAATTATAACAGTACTATTTTTCATTATAATTTTGTGAATCGTTAAAAGACTATTTTTGTACATCGTCAAATGTACTAACTGTAAATTTATGTTTTGTTCCAAAACTATCCCTGTAACAATCTATCACATATTTTTAGTTGTACGATTTCCTTAATTTACTCCTTTCAATCTCGTATTTATCTTCATTGCGATTTCTTACTAAAATTCTCATTAATTTCAACTTGAAGAAACTTAAAATACAAATACCAAAACAGTTCAATATCGAATTCATTTTGAAATCGAAATCAATGGATTCAACAAACCAAATTGCTGTTAAGTTGTTGCTGAAATTCAGAGGAGATACTATTGTTTCGACAATTTCAGAGAATTTTGGTTTATTTGAGTTGATCAAATGCATCAGAGGTAAATATTTCAATTTTCAATCGGATAATTGTACTTTGAAATACACTGTAAGATCACATAACAATTGCTGTTTAACCAATGAAAAAAAATTCAAAAACATGTTGACATTGACCAAAATTTTATTAATTTTTATTATAATTGTTGATGTGTTTAAAATTGTTACTGGTTTGAGTTACGAGATTAATAAAGAAAGGAATTATGGAGATGAGATTGCAGAAGACGATGCAACTATTTATGAAGATAACGATGCAACTATTTATGAAGATGACGATGCATAAACTTGCATTGCGATGCAAAAAACCTTGACAAAGGTAAAGAAAAAGATGTGCATCGGTAAAGAAAAAGATGTGCATCGTGATGTACCACATCTATTTGGCGATGCACAACAATATAGGAAAATAACATAAAAACAAAAAAGGTTTAACCCATAAGAACAGATTCTACAAATTACTTCGTCCGCCACAAAATAAGTATTTATTTTTATTTATGATTGTAAGTAAAAATAGATTTAATTATTATTTTTTATCTTTAACAAGGTGTTGCCAAGTTATATTGCGTACGAGACTAAACTTGCTCGGTACTGAGTCTCTCGCTGAATTAAAATAAAATAAATTCTGCTAAATAATTGCTCACACGAACTCTATCAAGTCATTTTGCACTAATAAAAATAAATACTTCGGTCTAAACAAAGATCCTTGGTGCAAGATTGAACAATTGGAAAATTTAAATCAGGCGCCCATTGTATCTTAACCAATTTTTGTAGCTACATCAAACTTCAGTAGTTACACTTCCACAACCGCCGCCGGTCTAAACAAAGACCCCTGGTGCCGCCACTGCAATTGTTGGTGGTTTTGGAAATCTTCAGAACCAGATTGGATCGCAAGTGGGTTTGACTTTATCGATTAGGATATAACAAAAATTTTGGATGTTTAAGAGGATTATGGTGGTGAGGTTGGTTGGAGAGAGGGAGAGAGAATGGAACAACAATTGTTTGGCGCAAGTGGGTTTCGTTTTCTAAAGTTTGTATTAATATTTAGGGCAAACTCCAAAATTCGTCCCTGTACTTTTTGCATGTTTTGGTTTTCATCCTTGTACCAAATATTTTTTTAAGACCATCCTTGTACCACGAACATTAAACATGATTGGTCTTTCTGTCCAATGCCGTTAACTTTTAGCCGTTAAATGTTAATTACGTGCGTTGCACATGATTTTGCTCGGGGGTAAAGTTGACAATTTCCAGTCTCTCTCTTTCCTCTTTCTAATCTCAAATCTAATCTGGAGATTGACCATTTCTATCTCTTCCCTCTTCCCAAAACCTAAAATCAAATCTTCATTCTCTTTCCTAGAAATCCAATCCACCCACACACACACAGCACACACAGTCAACACGCACTACAAATCGCGAGAGGGGCCGGGCCAGGGATCTGCGGTCGTCGGAATTGGGGAGGTAAGTGGGTGGCTATAGAGGTAAGTGGGATTTGCTGATGAAGATGGTGGTAAATGGTTGAGAAGATTAAGGTTAGCACGGTACTGTGATGAATTTTTGAAGAATTTGTTGGATTAATGATGGTCATCACCCTAAGAATTTATTGGATTAATGTGTAGACCTTTGCAAGGGTACCATTTTGGTCAACCATAAAGTAACTCCTCTTTTATGGCTCTTAGCCAACAGCCTGTCCCATACTCAGAGATCGAGATGTTGAGAAGGAAACTAAGCAAAATTGAAGTCAAAATCAAACGCAAGGAAGAGCTTGAAGAAGCCCGCAGACACGCGCCGCAACCACCACCACCACCACCTCCACTTCCACAGGCGCCACCTCTCTCCTTCACTATTTCGATCGAGACTCATCCTCCTCCTCCAAACCCCACCGCATCGGCCTCTCCTCCTAAAATCCCACCACCCACGACGCTGTTTCCTCACTCAATGGAGGTCGAAGTCAAGCTCCGATTACCCAACTCCACCGCCTACAAAAATCTTCAATCGAGTAGAGTAAAGGGTAGTGGCGCTCACTACTAGAAACACGCTAATTACTGTCGGATGTCTTCCGTCAGTAATTACTGATGGAAATGCATAAATTACTGTCGGATGTCCGACAGTAACTTTCATTTTTTTTGCAGGATAGAAATCCGACAGTAATATAGGAATATTCTTCGAATATTTCCTTTTCAACCGATAGAAAATTAGTGGTCAATATTATTGTCGAAGATTACGACAGTAATTACTATCAGAGATTCCGACAGTAATTTAAGTGACATTTACTGACGGAGCTCTGACAGTAATTTAAACCAAAATCCTCAAATTGAACAGCCCCCCCCCCCCGTACTTAGTCCAGAATTCTCTCTATCTAGCTCTCTCTTCTCTCTCTCTCTCTCTCTCTCTCTCTCTCTCTCTCTCTCTCTCTCTCTCTCTCTCTCTCTCCGCCACGCGCCACCGTCGCCTCCATTCTCTTTCTCTCTCTCTCCCTGCGCCACCGCCACCGCCCCGACCCTCTTTCTCTCTCCCTAGGTATGTATTTTTCAATTTTTTTATTTTGTATTTAATTTATGTATTTTTTTTTAAAATTTTGTATAAAAATGTATGTTTCTTTTTTTCTGTTTATATATGTACGTTTCTGTTTTTTTTTTTTTGTATTTATTTATTTTTTGTGAATTTATTCAATATAAATGTGTATATTTATGAATTTTCTGTTTTTCTGTGTAAATGTGTATTTTATTTTGTTTTTTTTGTTAATGTGGGTGTAAAAAAAATTTAATTTCTGTATTTTGTGTAATGTAGATATATTCTGAATTTTTTTAAATTTTTTTTATTTTCTATTTTATTTTTCTGTAATTTTAATTGTATATTAAAAAAATATGAGGGAAGAGATAATTTTAATTGGAAAATAGTGAATAATGTTTATATAGGAGCACATATTTCGATTCAAATGAAGCAACTTATGAATTAGAATAGTGGTGGAGTCAGAAATTTTAGTCACTGCTAGCATAATAATAATTGTCAAAACGAAAAAATATCTTCATAAGTTTTAGGGTTTAAGGATAATGATTTTTTTGAATATAATTCATTTTTGCTTGAAGAATTGATCGTTGGCGAATCCAAAAACAATTAAGTATTTTATTTTGAGGGGGCCGAACCACTAGATAACGATTTTTATTTATAAATTGTAAGAGAAAATTAGTATAATGTTAATATTTTGCAAGGGTCGTGGCCCCTGTGCCAGACCCTTGGAATCTACCAATGTTGACAATGAATACATGACAAAATTGTTCAGTCATGTATGAGCCCGTTTGGTGTAGCGTTTTAGAAACGCAGTGTTTTAAAAATGCAGCGTTTCTAAAACGCAGATTATTTAAAACGCGGTTTTTTTCTTTATAAATGCGTTTGGGATATTATGTCAAAACGCTGCTTTTTATTCCCTACTGCGTTTTAAAATCTGTGTTTTGGGAAAAAGCTAGGAATTCCAAATTTTAAAACGCAATGCGTTTTGAAAACGCACGTTTTCTACCGCATTGAAACGCTAAGTTAAGGAATAAGTGCGTTTTAACCCCGCATTTTGGCCAAAACGTGCGAACAAACGGGCTCTATGACATGAGTTGAGCGTCATCACGTAATTCTCACACTCACAGTGTGTACTCTCTCTCTCTCTCTCTCTCTGTCTCTCTCATTTCATCTTCTTTTATACTTTCTCTTCTAATTTTGTCATTCAATATTTAAAACAATAACCCTAATTGTCAATACTTAAAACAATAACCCTGATTGGATAGATAGTTTGCTTTATAACGAGAAACATAGTGAGACCAAGGGAATAGTTGTGTTCGTGGTTTTGTACTGAGAGATCAAAAAGTAAGAGACAAATAGGGAGACCAAGGAGAAAAAAATAAAAAAACCACGAAGGAAACCACAAGCCATAAAAATGAACCTTATATGCGAACACGGCCATATATTTAGAAATAAAAAGAAGGAAAATTGTGGGTCGATACACTTTGGTGGATTAACAGCTTTAGTCTACGATAATATTATGGGTGAATTACGGGCCGGTTTCTTTTTAAATATTTGTAATCGCTCCAGTTCATTTTTTTTTTAAATCGGGAAAAGACATTTTTGGGGCGAAAAGACGATTATGTCATTAATGAAAGAAAAACACGCTCGCATCAGTAACACAAGGCATCGCGATGAGTAATTCAAGGCATCGCGTGGGTTAATCATTGTGATGAGCAACCAAGTCATCGCGATGAGCAACCAAGGCATCGTGATGAGCAACCAAGGTATCGCGATGAGTAACAAAGGTGTCACGATGAGTAACCAAGGCATCGCGATGAGCAACCAAGGCATCGCAATGAGCAACCAAGACACCGTTTGAATTTCAACCACTGGAGAGAATTAAAGGCATCCCGATGCCCAATTTAATATAATATCAAAATCGATCAAAATAGTTATTTTTGGTTGAAAATTTTACATACAAACATGGTATTGACTTCCTATAACAGTATGATATTGATATTATACAAAATTCAAACTCAAATCATTGATTAAAGTCCCAAAATCAGTCCATGAACATCTCCCTCTGTTTTCGGACAGCACACTGTCAAGCTCGATTTTGATCTCGAAAATAGTATTTTTTTTTGTAGAAAAATTGTGTACAAATGTTGTCCTAAGTTAGGATAACAATATGAGATTGATTTTAAACAAATTCGAAGCTTAAAACAGAGATTAAAGTGGCTAAAACAGCCCAAGAACAAAGAAAAACGGGATGAACTCAAAAAATTAGATTTTAATCAAATTGTGATCAAATCCGTGTTTTATGCATGAAAATTGATACCTAAACACGAGGAAATATTATATTAACAACATGAAATCATTTATACATCAATTCGAATCTCAAATCTGAAACAATGATGTTATTGAGGGCATTTTAAGAAGAAAATTCCCAAAGTGTCTTTTAACGGTTAAAAAAAAAAGGGTGGACTAGAGAGAAAAAAAGTTTCAGAAAGTGGACCGGCCAGTAATTTATTGTAATATTATCAAATCGCTAAAGTCCACATTTGATGCATCGCGATGCATTATTAATAAGGCGATGCATCGTTTGATATTAGACGATGCACGCATTTGTCATCGCGATGCATCGATTTAAAACAGCAACGCATTATACCCCTGAAAAGTGCACAAAATCGATTTGATACTATTATAAGGTAATAAAGTCGTTGAAAATCCACCAAAGTGGACTGACCCAAAATTTTCCCCAAAAAAATCAAAAAAATTGGCCCAATCTGAGCCCAGGCATGAGCTGACTCCCCCCTGAATTCGAACAAGATTCATTGTAGTTACATATACACATCTTATTATGATTGATCTTGTTGGAGTCGAAATACAGCGACTTATAAATTAGAAGAAGGAGAACAATATTGTCGTTCAAACTACATTTTCGTTCTCTCTCCTTATAAACAGGTGGAGATGGAACGAATAGTACTCCATTATCACTACAAGAAAAAGGGGCATTTGGGAAGGCAAACAACCGTCCCAAATACTGTCAAAACCGTGCCAAATAGTATTTGGAACGGTTTTGGCTCCCTCCCAAATACAAGGGTGCCAAATACATTTGTCACGGCCAAAAACCATCCCAAAAGGTATTTGGCACGGCAAATGCGACGGTTGTGTGCGAGTGTGCCACTTGCCTTGTATTTGGGACGGTTTTTCATAACTGTCCCAAATAGGGTATTTGGCACGGTTTGGCAGCCGTCCCAAATAGTATTTGACACTGTTTTGAAAGCCGTCCCAAATAGTATTTGGCACGGTTTCAGCAGTCGTTCCAAATAATATTTGACACGGTTTAAGCAGCCGTCTCAAATAGTATTTGGCACGAATTTTCATGTCTTCCCAAATAGTATTTGACACGGTTTTCTTGCCTTCTCAAATAATATTTGGCACGATTTTTTGCTTTACTAAATAGTATTTGGCACGGTTCAATTTCGTTCCCAAAGAGTATTTGGGACGGTTTTTATTATACCCTGTTTATTTTACCCCTCCCAAATGTATTTATATCACAACATTTATTTTTCTCAAATTTAAACAACCACTATAATTATACCAAACATTTGTTGCGAAAAACAATTGCATTAGATATGAATGTATACATTTTATGAAGTCATCAACTAATAACAAACCATTGTATCTAATCCTTAGCTAAGTCAAAAAGATTAACAACCATTCAATATCAAAATGATTCAAGAAAATACACTTTGTATCAATAACCCCTTCAAAAACAAAAGTCTCCAAAAGTGTACGTCCAATGTAGAAAAAGCTAGCTCAAGTCGTCCATTGGAGAGTTGATCCCACCCTACAACATAAATCATATGATTTTTTTATAAGTACAATATAAATCATGGAGAAAAAACACGCCTAGCTTCACATAATGTAGAAGACATGTTGAGATAAGTGATTTTGGCATTAGATGCAGCACAACAACAAAGTCCCACAAATGCTCAAATGAAAACATCAAACAGACATAAAAGATAGTACGAGGTTTCAATAATGCTACCAAGGTGTATCAAAATTAGGAAACTAGTTACAAAAGGTACAGCACTCGCAAGGAGGTAAACCGAAGTCCAAAAAATTTCAAATCATCACGCACTTTTATGCTCATTCATGGTAAGATTGTCGAAGTCAATGCACGAAGATTCTTGACACACCCTTCTATGGTGTATATCTAGGTGTTTGGATTCATAATATGGCTAAAGACTAATCATGATTGATTGCTCAAACTTGACAAAGTGGAACAACCAGCTACTTCCTCTGCCATGCCTACATGTCTAGGCATATGTATTCATATCATGCACAAGGCTAATGATGAAGACAACAGTTCTCTTTTTTTTCCCTTCGATACGAAAGAGGTAACTATTTAATTTTAAACTGTCACATTCTGCCATCTAATCCAGAGAATTTCTTTGAAACAATTTTTCCAAAAACAAATAATGTATGCTGTCCAAGTAGGGATAATTTTAGTATAATGTGGACCAACATTCTCATAAAACTTGCTAGAACAATTTATTGCTAAAACTAATGGAGAGCAGTTTTGGTTCCAATTCACTGATTTAAATTGTCTTCTCGTATGTATTCGGACCATTACTATGGCACGTAATAATTTTATTTGATAACCAAGGGAGGTCCTTACCAACATCCTATATACGACTAACAATAGGAAGTTAAGTTGGATGCTTTTCCGCTGCAGTTAGGACTTTGGGTAGTGCTGCTTACTACAACCAAACATATACATTCAACAATCCAATTAGGCTAGTTCATATCAGGCTGAGAGTTTGGAGGAAGCTTTGAAAATCAAATGTAGCAGAGATCTTGAATTTTATAAGTGTTAAGAGGAATTAAGCAGTTAGGCTAGATCATATCTGGTTCACATTTTTGTGTACATACATTTTATCTGGTTCACATTTTTGTGTACATACAATTTTGGTCAAATACAAATTTTTTTTTCATAGTAACATTTTTTTCTTTCTTCTTTTTGAGATGGTAGAAAAAGCTGCATATCATTTGATTGAAAAATAAACACCAACTAATATATCGACAACAATGGTGCATACCCATCAAACGAGGGCACCCCAACAAGCATTTCCGTTCAACAATGCAACAATAGTGCACACCCATCAAATGAGGGCACCCCAACAAGCATTTACACTCAACAATGCAACAATGTAACAATGGTGCACACCCATCAAATGAGGGCACCCCAACAAGCATTTACGTTCAAGGGAGAGAGAGAGAGAGAGATAAGAGAAATATCATTCAGTTGATGGCACACAATTCATGTCAGTATAGAAACAAAATTTCAAAAAACATACCAAGATCAGATTCAATGGCGCACGAAGACATGACATCAAATCAAAATGCTGCAACAACAAACACAACTTCATTAATAAAATACACTTTTATCATCATATTTATATAATTCACACACTTATCATAATGCTTTAAGGGGTAATTAGCACACAAATGTTCTAATCGACATACAACTGCAAAAAATTAACTTTTCTTCATTAGGTTTGGAGGACAATATGTAAATAAATTTTACTTTTACCACATAATTGAATTATGTTAGTAAGATTAATTGAAACATGGAACTTGAGCATACAGATTCCATGGTGAACCAGGCCACTGCTTCAAACAAAACTTAACTGTCAATTGAAAGAATAATGATTTTCTTCTACTTAGAGATGAGTACCAATGAATGGGTACTAATCTATTCTTAATTCGATTAAAACCCAGGTTGGAGATGGCTAAATTTCTCAAGTTAAAGCCTAACCGACTACAGGTTAATGATCTAAGCTTGGAGCTCAAGGCACGCATTCTATAATTTTTCAAAATAAACTTGATTAGTGCTACCAATATCAATGCTTAACACAAAAAACCGCTAATCGAAAACAATGACAGTTAGTTGGTGGCATAGGAATCAAACAGATACTCACTAGAAAATAAATTATGTGATTGATTCAGCATCTCTGAAAAAACCCCTCTCTCTGCAAATTTTGAATGTCTGGCCAAAAATATTCAAGGGTTTTGCTGAAACCCTAACCCTTTATAAAACTCCCTGAAGATGAACAATAATTCATGATAATATTGATTTTGGACATTGACTTGTTTAAAGACTGAGATAGAGAAGGAAATTAGGAACAAAGAGAATGGAATTGAGAGACAAACGAGAGACAGAGAGAGAGAGGAAGAGGATGCTAACTGATGTTGAAGGATGTTAAGTTGCTGGCAGAGAATCAACGTTCAATTTTGGGGAGAGAATCGTTGAAGGATGCTAAGTCGACAGCAGTAAGACGTCGTTGATGTTGAAGGATTCTAACTCGCCAAATCCTGGTCAATGAAATATTTAAGTAAATACTGGAAAGTGAAAATAAAGCTTGAGCTGCTATTATAAAAGTTTGTTTGTCTTTCTCTCACTCTGTGTCTGTGTCTCTCTGTTTGTTTGTCTCTCTCTCGTTCTGTGTCTGTGTCTCTCTGTCTGTGTCAGTCTCTCTCTGTGTCTCTGTGTGTGTGTGTGTGTCTGTCTGTGCCTGCACTCTCTCTCTCTCTCTCTCTCTCTCTCTCTCTCTCTCTCTCTCTCTCTCTCTCTCTCTCTCTCTCTCTCTCTCTCTCTCTCTCTCTCTCTCTCTCTCTCTCTCTCTCTCTCTCTCTCTCTCTCGATATTTGGCAATGAAGCTTTACTAGGTATCTGCAACCAAACCATTTCTACCAAAATTCAAAATTTCAAAAAACAATACTTTTTACCTTGGAATCCATCATATGTTTGAGTCGGAGAAGCATCTGAAGCGCTTCTTCCTTATCAGCGAACAGGTCGTGCTGGAACCGAAGAGCTTTCCTTTCCGACACCATAATCCTAGCCGCTGCCTCCTTAATCATTGCTAATTTGGAAGACCCTCTCAGGATTTATTTTTTGGCCTCTACCAGCACAATGTTATAAATTAATGACAGTGCCACCCTCCAAGGCAATGAAAACCAAAGCAGAAGTAAAGTGAAATCATAGGTAGAAAACATAGACTACATTTTCCTCTACAAAATGGCTAGCCAGCTCCATCATAACTGATTTGACGGCGAGCACGACATTTTATCACTACGTAAAGCCTGAATGCTAAACCATGTATGCCAAACGCTTTGGGTTGGGTTCGTGGCAAGTGTCAAGCCCTTGCCTGCCTCCCTCTCTCTCTCTCTCTCTCTCTCTCTCTCTCTCTCTCTCTCTCTCTCTCTCTCTCTCTGTGTGTGTGTGTGTGTGTGACAACTGTACTTTCTTTGTATAAATAAACCTTCTCCTTTAGCCAAGAAAATAAAGAAGGAAAGAGATAAGCAAATTATCACTTCAGTATCCACTTTGTATTCTTGTTGTTACAAGAAGCCCAAGGAACTTCAGGTAACCATGTTCTTGCATCTTGCATATTAATTTATTCCATAAAAAGAGGGTCTGTACTTTCTTATGAACATGGAAATGAATGAACAATCAATATCCGACATGTCCAACCACCTACTGCTTGAAGATATCTCTGCTAAGAAATCGATACCCATACAATTTTAAAGCATACTAAACATAGTCAAATCAAAATTTCAGATTGAGCTATTTGATATTTCCCTCTACAAGTCAAGTAAAGAAAGCAGTTTGGTTGGCTAGTAATTCGCCTTGATATTCTTCGACAAAGAAGAATGCCAATTCATTTGGCCATGAAAATGTGAATTAGTCTTACACAATGTTCGAAGCAAAGCAACTTGTTCAGGAAATAAACTTAATGAATTTCATGTTACTAACTCTATGATGCTGAGATATTTCGCACATGGAAATACAAAGGGCACTGAGTGTCTATTAGTAACTATCAAAGTGCATAAAACCATTATTTATCCCACTAAGACTACTGATGCATAAACTAGTATCTATAAGTTCTAGGATTTCGGATGCTCTACACCTACTCACTACTTCTGCACCCACCTGAAGGGATATGTGTTTGTGTAAGTGGATATTTAATATCTCCTCGCAATATTGCTACTATTACAAATATTAAGAGACTAACTTGCTTCAATAAAGAACCAACTTAGTTTTCTGCCCTAGTAAAGCAGGTTTCAACTTCCAAATATCTTCAGACACAACTTAACTTAGATTCTGAAATATGTTTAACCTTTTGTTTTTGGAGAAGTAGAATTCCAACTACACCACAACGATCATAAATTTGACATGGGTATAACATACATCATCAACCTATACGTTACTAACACAAGGAAGATCTGATGTTGTCTACTTTAATGGAACACCTTAACGATAGGAGAATAAAGAATGTTCCAATTACCTCGGGAAATGCATAACAATAAGTAGCACCCCTACCAAAAGAATTTAAGGAAATCACATCTTCATGAATGAGGCAAGAATGCTCCAAGCCGAAGTGCTTAAAAGAATGAACGAAAGCTGATCCTCAACAAGATTTCTGGAATCCACCATCTTGAAGCTCTTCTTTGAATAACTAACTAAAGAAGGGTTGATTTTACATTAACACTCTCTATCAGAATAAGAACATGTGACCTACACTTACGAGGGCGAGTCCAAGTGACCATCACAAGAAATCAGCAATCCTAACTCCACAATCGAACTATATAGAATTTAAACTTGATAATCACCGAGCGTCACTCAAACTAGTACAAATCAAACCATCAAAAAGAAAAACAAAGAAGACCAAACAAAATAACAGCATGAGACACTTCTTTGGATAATGTGACATCGTGACCTAACCTATATACACATTGAGAGAAAAAATAACAATTGAAAATAATTCACAAAAAAGGAACAAGAATCCACTTAGTCTTTGGCCCTCATAAAGCAGAATTATACTTCTAAATAACTTCAGACACAGCTCAACTTAGATATTACAACAATTTGGTTTTGGAATTTTAGGATTCTATCTAAAGCATCATGATCACAAATTTGATAGACCTATTACATATTTTACTTTCATTATCTACATGGTGGTAACAACAATGAGACATGATGTTTGTTTGAATCAAAGCAGGATCACTCACATTCTAATGGAACATTTCAACAGTAAGAAAAATCTAATACATGCCAATTACTTCAAAAACTTTAAAAAAAAAAGGAGGTAAAGCCCCTACCAATAAGATTTTTTTTTTTTTTTAAAGTAACCACAATTTGATAAAAAGACCAAAAAGTCATGTACGTGAAGTTTTCACGACCTAGTAGAACCACTCAAAGGAATGAAAGAAATGCTTATCCTCAACAACATTGTTGTAATCCACCATTTTGAAGCTCTAGTTTTGAATTACTAACTAAACAAGGATCAATTGTACATTAATAGCCCCTGGAGAAAAAGAAAATGCTTCTGAAGTATATATGTACTCGTCAGCTAAAGCCAACATAAATTAAAAAAAATACCAAACTCACTCAAATTTTGGATCTGCAAAGAACCACATGAAGACCCATTCCATAACGCTCGAAGTTTGACCTACCCAAAACAATGAACAAATTGGCTTTGAATCACTGAGGGGGATCCAAGTAGCTAGCACAATAAATTAGCAGTCCCAAACTCTGCAATCAAACTAATACAGAATCTAAACTTGTTAACCACCAAGCATGAACTAAGCTATTTACAAAACAAAAACCCCCGACAGAATAAGTGCAGAAGATTACTTCTTTGAAATAAATGACCTAACATATATATACACCTTGAAAAAATTACGAAGGCAAAATCAAATTCAAGTTCAAGAAAGTATCAAGAAACCCCATTTGGGAAAAAAATTAAAAATTCAGAAGACCAATAAACACATTGGCTTTGAATCAGTGGGAGGGAATCCAAGTTACTGGCACAACATATCAGCAGTTCAAACTCTGCAATCAAACTAAAGAATATATACTTGTTAGCCACCAAGCATGAACTAAACATTAATCAGGAAAAGAAAACCCCAAACAAAATAACAACAAAAGACACACTTATTTTTATAAGAGTTCAAATAAGAGCAAGCTAGGAGTTCAGTATCCAAGCCATATCCAAAATCTAATGTGACATATATAGAAGACATCAATCATTAATTGGATATAATCCCTTCATCAGTGTCACTCTCTACTTGTTTGTCCCAAATGAGGGTTCACTGTCAGAAGTGCAGGTACTTGCTATGAGATGCTGTGGATATTTTATTTACTCTATAATCTTACTGTAGGTACTTGTGGAAAATTTAAGTTCCTTAATCTGTGCCATTTGCAATAATGACACTCAACTTGGATAGAGGGAATAATAGAAAGTAGGGATGGAAACCTGATCCTAATACCAGGGAAAGCTACACTTAACAGCCCTACTGGAAAGGTGTGGTAAGTTGAGTTGATAGCAGACCATAGACTAGCCATATACATCAAACAGAAGTATGGACTAAAATATCATAACACTCCAGAAATTCAAATCCCCTCAATGGTGCGAAAACTATGAATGCTAAACCCTACGAACTGCATTCAATCTCTTTCTCTCTCACTTTCTCTCTCTCTCTCTCTCTCTCTCTCTCTCTCTCTCTCTCTCTCTCTCTCTCTCTCTCTCCACACACACACAGACGGGCATAAATGTATAAATGTCTAAATATAGTAGAAGACACTGTAAAGAACAAACAAAGCAGGTGATATCAAAATCTCAAAGCGCATTTCGATAAAAAGCATTTAGCAACAAACAGTGACATGTGCACATTTCCGATATAGAACGAGAATATATAATTAAGTAGAAAAAGGTTTACCTGGATAAGAGAATTCTCGATAAAATCAAAGATCAACTTATATAACTGGGCCACCAATCTGACACAGGAAATCAGCAATCAACAATAATTAACATTCAGATCAAAACGAATTCTACAGAAATTCACTATCTATACAAGTGTATGTTAATGTTAGATTCTTCTATATATAACATTTAGGCTTAAGCACACTAAAATTTATTCATAGTACAGTTCACTTTCATTCCTAAATCTAAAAATATATGTCCAATCTTTATTAAATACTGGTAGACTGATTCTTATTTTACTTATTCCAACTTCTTCTTTCTATTTTTTCTAAGTCAAAATGACTCTCATGAATTTCAGACTCTGGCTAGGCCTTTATGACTTATTACAAGCCCTTTTCTCGTTAGAAGAACAAGGCTCAATCAAATCAGGTGAACATTTTTATACTTTTTCCCATCCAATACTATTTTTTTATGGCAAAACATGCAGAGAAATTAGAAATATTAGATTAAAAGAGCCAAACTCTGACCTAAATCAACAATTTCACCAACAAATTGAAATGCAAAAAGGAACATATTAAGAAAATAGTATGCCCTAATGTTTACAATTACATAATAATCGCAGCAGGTACCTTCAGAGTTGCTTCTGTGAAGTCAGCGATAAGAGGAAGAACAATTGGGAAACAACCTAAACAAACAAACAAGAGAAATATGATTTAAATTGCAAAACAGAAACAAAAGAGGGAATGAAATTGCAAAGGAGAGAATGAAATTGAAAATGAGAGAATGAAATTGCAAAAGAGGGAATGAAATTGCAAACAAGAGAAATAGGCGTACCTTCAAAGTTGCTTCGATTGATGAGTATGTATCTGTGTTTGTCTGTCAATTCTTTTTAGTCGGCTTGGGTGCCGTCTTCCCGAAATCTTCGCGTGGACTACTTTACGACGAGGGACGATCGCCGTAGGGGGTTTATTGCAGAGGAAAAGCTTTATCCCGGCGAATAGAAGATAGTCAGCTCCGCACAACATAGGGATTGGCACGCTTTCGAAAAAAACATAGAATAGTTTGTGTGTGTCTGAGAGAGAGAGAGAGAGAGAGAGAGAGAGAGAGAGAGAGAGAGAGAGAGAGAGAGATAGAGATAGAGAAGAGAGAGAGAGAGAGAGAGAGAGTAGTGAAGCTGAATCCCCTACTGTGATTAGCGATGCTGTATGTCTGTGTTTGTGTGTGTGTGTGAGTTAATTTGGGGGAAAACCTGGAGGGAAGTAGCGAGGGAAAGCAAAATAACAGGGAGGGAAATAGCGAGGGAAAGTGAAATATTGGAGATGAAATTGTTTTCGGGAAATATTTGGCACTGGCTTTGATAAAACCGTGCCAATGCTACAGTACTTGGCACCGGCTATTATGAAACTGTGTCAATGCTATAGTATTTGGCACCGTTGTCATAACAGTGCCAAAAAATTAGTATTTGTGACTGTTGTAGAGCCCTCCCAAAAAACCTAGTCCCAAAAAGTACTTTTTCTTGTAGTGCAGCTACTTCCTCTGCCATGCCTACATGTCTAGGCATATGTATTCATATCATGCACAAGGCTAATGATGAAGACAACAGTTCTCTTTTTTTTTCCCTTCGATACGAAAGAGGTAACTATTTAATTTTAAACTGTCACATTCTGCCATCTAATCCAGAGAATTTCTTTGAAACAATTTTTCCAAAAACAAATAATGTATGCTGTCCAAGTAGGGATAATTTTAGTATAATGTGGACCAACATTCTCATAAAACTTGCTAGAACAATTTATTGCTAAAACTAATGGAGAGCAGTTTTGGTTCCAATTCACTGATTTAAATTGTCTTCTCGTATGTATTCGGACCATTACTATGGCACGTAATAATTTTATTTGATAACCAAGGGAGGTCCTTACCAACATCCTATATACGACTAACAATAGGAAGTTAAGTTGGATGCTTTTCCGCTGCAGTTAGGACTTTGGGTAGTGCTGCTTACTACAACCAAACATATACATTCAACAATCCAATTAGGCTAGTTCATATCAGGCTGAGAGTTTGGAGGAAGCTTTGAAAATCAATTGTAGCAGAGATCTTGAATTTTATAAGCGTTAAGAGGAATTAAGCAGTTAGGCTAGATCATATCTGGTTCACATTTTTGTGTACATACATTTTATCTGGTTCACATTTTTGTGTACATACAATTTTGGTCAAATACAAATTTTTTTTTCATAGTAACATTTTTTTTCTTTCTTCTTTTTGAGATGGTAGAAAAAGCTGCATATCATTTGATTGAAAAATAAACACCAACTAATATATCGACAACAATGGTGCATACCCATCAAACGAGGGCACCCCAACAAGCATTTACGTTCAACAATGCAACAATAGTGCACACCCATCAAATGAGGGCACCCCAACAAGAAATATGTCTGTGTTTGTGTGTGTGTGAGTTAATTTGGGGGAAAACCTGGAGGGAAGTAGCGAGGGAAAGCAAAATAACAGGGAGGGAAATAGCGAGGGAAAGTGAAATATTGGAGATGAAATTGTTTTCGGGAAATATTTGGCACTAGCTTTGATAAAACCGTGCCAATGCTACAGTACTTGGCACCGGCTATTATGAAACTGTGTCAATGCTATAGTATTTGGCACCGTTGTCATAACAGTGCCAAAAAAATTAGTATTTGTGACTGTTGTAGAGCCCTCCCAAAAAACCTAGTCCCAAAAAGTACTTTTTCTTGTAGTGTATATAACCAATCCAAACAATGTGATCAGACTCACCAAGGGTGAGATGGTAACACCAAGGGAGGTAGAACAGCAACCAATATCACACATAAGCATGCATTTGGAGTGCTCGAAAAACCGGCAACCTGAACAACTCGGTTTATCTTTAGCAAGTTGGTGTCGACTCTGGTTCTAGCTGCCATAAGCCTTTCGTACAGAAATATATACCCCTCCACTTGATCATTGTCCAAAGATACTTCATAGCTGCATGAGAGTTATCATAAGATTGCATTCGAATAATACCTCATATGGAAGACAGATCATTTGGATAACCGGACTAGGAGAGACTGAAAAAAGAAAACATAAAGGCTCATAAATGACTTGAAACATATTTCCACCGACTACTAAGAATTTTCAGAATTTAAAAACACTGTAATCAGACATAATGGTAAACTAAATCAATTGACGAAGGAAACAGGAGACAGTGGTATCATACTCAAAACTGTTGGATTCAAGGAGGAACACCTTCAAGAGATATTGACAAGCTTTGCACGCTGAGTCTTCTGATCCACCTCCACTCGAAGACCAAGTCCAGCAATTTCAGGCAAATCTACAGATCCTTGAAGTTCCAACTCACTTACTACACGCTGATTTTCTGCATTCCCTTCGAGTAAATTCCGCACTGCCCAAATCCCCCACTCTCTCAAGAAAGAATTATCTTCATCAATAACACACTGTTGCAGCATCAGTAGAACCCCATTCTTCTCTCTAATCCTATCTTGAACATGCTTCCTCCTATAGATACAATTCCCAATTACTGCAACAATGTCCCTACGAAACCCTTTGTAAGGGCAAAGCTTGCCTGAAAAAGTTTTCCCTTCACCGCTCTCAACTGCTTTCATTGATTTCCTGATTATTGCTGGAGGCTCAAGGTCCCTTAGCAAATCTAAAAGAAGATCCAGAAGGCCTGAAGATAGTAGTGAATCAACATCTCCTAGGCGATCACAGGCACAGATATCTCTCGACATGGAGAGCGAGTACCCAAGCACGTTAATATCAGCTGAGCCCGAAGGAAGACCTGATTTCACCTCTGAGACACAATTAACAACCCTGCAAGCACTTCGGAATATTCCAACAACACCCAATGCAAAAACACTGGAAACAGTTATATCTCCTATTCGCTCATTTAAGATCTCGGACATGATACTCAACAAAAATGCCTGCTCTTCTGTGAAAAGAACAGCTCTAAACAAGGAATCCTCACTGTTTCCAGAAGCAGCAAAAGCGGGTAATTTAGAGAATACAGGGGCAAAGTGAGATTCTTCAATGCAGATTTTTGAAATGAGCAGTTTAAACCAATCTTCTCCCGAACCAACTGCTTAATATTACATAACTAGATTATATTCTCAATCTAATACAAGCTGAGAGTATGAGAATAAAGAAAAAGTAACAAGGACATTACCTTCTGAAGCAGTGCGAATAATTTCTGCCAAAATGGGCAAAGCATTGTCCGAACACAACTCATAAGTTAATCCGTGATTTCCTTCAGAACAAGTATAAATAATCATAGAAAGTGGATCACAGGTATCTCTGCTCCGAACTCTTGCAATTTCAATAAATCCTAAAGGAAAGAAATGATGCCATATAGCGCCTTGATGTTCCTCTCCAGCCAAAGAGACATTTGCCAGAACTTGCAACCCCATTCTAATTATACCGTAATCTGAACCAGATGCTTCTCTGCTGGAGCTGAGTACTTTAGAGATCATTTGGACTCCATTTTGTTCAACAAACAAAGTCTGGTTGCTTAACTCTCCAGCACATAGGTTTCTAAGGAGCTTTAGAGACAATAAGAGAGTGTCACGACGAGAAGAGTATGATAGAGACTGACAGACCTTAAGGACCGTAGGGAGAATGTTCTTGGAAGCAAGATCCGAGCGACCATCAACTGATCTGGCAATTTCTACAAGTCTCTCAAGGGCTGTTTCAAGGGCAGATGAATTTGAAGCAGAAAATAATGGCTGGAGGATACTTTCTGGTAGAGAAAACTCTGATAACGCCGCATCATCCATTATTATGCTATAACACCAATACTTCGTTTGAACTTATTTGCAGTCCAGACCTCCAGCAAGAGCAGCAAGAGTTACTCAATCATTTGTCCTGGAGCAGCAAGAGTTATTCAGTCATAGATTTGATGTGAAGTAACAGATATTTCAATGAGAGGATTCGTGACTTATGGAATTACACATTGCCATCTGGATAGCAGAATTAAGAAATTTTTTTTGTCTCTTTGTCGTAATGAGACTTCAATTAAACGACTCAAGTATATGCACGACTTATGCTGCCATATGTTGACAAATGCAGTAGTTGCACGAAGCCGAACCTATTTAAATACCAAAGCAACATAGAAAAGGAAGAAAATCAAGTTTTCAAGAGGTGTTAGATGGGAAATAGGGAATACATACATAATTAGAAAGAAACCAAAACATAAGAAACTGGAAATCTAGTACCCTTCCTAACACATGCCTAGGGAAAAAGAGAAAAAGTTGGGCATACATAATAATGTTTTGCAAAACAAAAACACTATCCTTGACCAGGCATCATCATAAGATATAAACACTTTGACATGTATCGGAACATAAAACTAAACAAAGTACTCTAAAATTCAACAGAGTTTAGTGATGCCTTCTCTAAGTTACTTAAGGCCAACTAGATGAAACTGATTCATTAGTTTTTAGTGTTCAGAATGAAGAGACGACAACACTGTCACCATTGCCCTCACGAACGAGACGTACACGCGCCGCCTATCCCATCTGAGCTCCAACGTCCCGCGCCTTCGTCGCCAGCGTGTGGGGAGGTATTCCAGCAAGATTTTGGCTGGGTTTGGTCGGAATTTGTTGCCCACATATAGCAAGTTCCGACCAAACCCAGCCAAAATCTTGCCGGAATACCTCCCCACACGCGACTGTGAGGCGGCTGTAAATTCTTGTCTCTCATTAAACTAATGAATCGATTTCATCTAGTTGGCCTTAAGTAACTTAGAGAAGGCATCACTAAACTCGTTGAATTTTAGAGTACTTTGTTCGATACATGTCAAAGTGTTTATGATGATGGTCAAGGATAGTGTTTTTGTTTTGCAAAACATTATTATGTATGCCCAACTTTTTTCTTTAGGCATGTGTTAGAAGAAGTTTATGTTTTGGTTTCTTTCTAATTATGTATGTATTCCCTATTTCCCATCTAACACCTCTTGAAAACTTGATTTTCTTCCTTTTCTATGTTGCTTTGGTATTTAAATAGGTTCGGCTTCGTGCAACTACTGCATTTGTCAACATATGGCAGCATAAGTCGTGCATATACTTGAGTCGTTTAATTGAAGTCTCATTACGACAAAGAGACAAAAAAAAAATTCTTAATTCTGCTATCCAGATGGCAATGTGTAATTCCATAAGTCACGAATCCTCTCATTGAAATATCTGTTGCTTCACATCAAATCTATGACTGAATAACTCTTGCTGCTCCAGGACAAATATCTCGTCTCACGATATTATAAAGCGACCCCCACCCCCACATGACAGGAATTTTGAGAAAATTGCTTGACAATGAGGTTGAAATAAAGCACCATCAAATATATTAACTTCTTACAAACAGATTTTGAAGACAGCTAGCATAACTTTTAAATTGAACAAGTAAACAAGTACCCCATGTCTCTGTTCTGATCGAATAAAGCACAAAGATGGCTGGAATTTATAACTAAATACAGTTTATTAGTAGTAATTTACTTATTCGTTTAGAAAATCGAATAAAGCACAAAGAGAACAAAGAAGAAGAAAAATAATCAATCTCAAAATATAAGAGATGAGAGAGATGGAGATGAAATTCGTACCTGGCTGGAGTTCCAACCTCCGCGAAATAGGAGTCAGATGGAGCTGTGTAGGTGGTGGTGGCGATTTGGGAGTAGTAGTGTTCATCAACAAATGCCTAAATGTAAGAGACGAGAGAAACGAGCAAGAGACTGGAACTGGACTGATGTTGCGCTGCTTCCGTGATGCGGGTGATGGACTGATCTCCGGCGTGCGGCGTGCGGCGACGGCGAGAGGAAAGAAAGGATAAAGAGTGAAAGGGGTTAGGGTTTGGACTTTGGAAGTTGGGTGTTATACTGTTATGTTTTGAAATGGGATTATGAAAGTCACTACAACCGAGGCCTGGGATTATGTTCTGCATTCACTATTGAGCCTTGTGACTTGTGAGTTTTTCAATTATTTTTTTAACCAGCTGTACAACACTAATTTTTGAATTGAAACTTTTTAAAATTTTTCGGGTTGGGCTGGGTTGGTCCGAAAATTTCGGGCTTTTTTTGCTTGAGCCCAATCAGTCCACGGGCCTATTGGATCGGGCCAAAAAACCCAATTTTTTTCGGGCCTTATAAATTGAAGCCCAAACCCCTTATAATATCGGGCTGGCTGGGCTGGCCCATTGGGCCGGGTTAATTTTGCCGGCTCTAATACACACCAGTAACCAAAGTTAGCCGTTTTTGTACGTCGGTGAACCTTGAGCGGATGTCGTGAGAGTCTGGTGCATTAAGTAAGTATAGAGGGATCAAGTTGTACAAATTAAAAGTTTAAAGTTTTAATTGAACATCTTTTTTTTCTTTAATACTTTTTAATGTAGTAATTTTAATAAAGTAAAATTTAAAACTCTCGCTATAACAAAAATTCTCTCACATTTTCAGTCGACTTCATTGACTCAAAGAGATAATTATGGAAGAAATCTTACCATGAATTCGATGGGAGTTTTTATACTAGTATAGAGCGGACAAAAAAGAAACCAATATTATACTACCTCCGTCCCAAAATAATATTGTTTTAGCAATTTGCACACATATTAAGAAAGCTTACATAAAGAATGATCTACCCTTATTTATGTTCATTTATTGTAGACAAGTTGAAAGCGTATTTTTTTTCTTTTCTCTCAATAACCCTCTTTAATGAGGGTAGTAAATAAAGGAAGTTTTGGTAGAATATGGATAAATGTTTCTTGAAATCCTATAACGATAATTATTTTGGGACAAAAAAACTTTGCTAAAACGATAATTATTTTGGGACGGAGGTAGTAAATTGGTTAGACAATTTGAAGAGATTTTTTTTTTTTTTGGAAACAAAATTATGGAAGTTTTATTTTTATTTTTTTTCTAAAATTGTAATTGGTTGATAGTTGTTTGAGATCCGATAAAAAATTATGAATCCCATCGTTGAAGTTTTAAAGTTTTTATTGTGTGTTTTGTTTTTGGGTTTTCTTTAAATTTCTTTCACCATTAAGGTTTGGAACATAAAAGTAAAAAATTATGTTCAACACCCTAGCTTCTTATTTTGTACAACCTAACCTCTTTCATATTAATCAACGACAGTTTCTAATGACATCCATTTCTGACGTGCAAAAATGTTGAACTTAGGTCACTTGTAGGGTTATAAATTGAGTCAAGCTACTCGGATTCAGCTTGAGTTAGGCTTGGTAAAGTACGGCTTAGCTTGAATTCGTTTAGAAAATGAGTCAAATTCAAGCCTATAATCATTCTTATTTTTAAAATCGATCTACATTTGAATATCATGAACTCGGCCTGATAGGCTCATGAGCCTTATATTTTTGACGAGACTAACTCGAATTGGGTCGGGCTCACAAGGCTTCCTCAGCTCATAATGTTCGATGATTGGAAAAACGTTTAAATGATTTATATTACACAATTAGTTGGTGACTTTAAGGCAATATTGAAATTGAATGCAAGACTTATTCAATCAATCAACCACCTCTATTATATTCTCTTCTCAGTTTCTTGTAAAATTAAATTCATTCTACAAAAATTTCTTGGCTTAATTTTGGTGTCGTAGTATTCTTTTGCCTAGTTCATACAGATATCTTGAGCTTGGGCTCGAGCTCAAGCTTTGTATTCTACATGCAAGCCGAATCAAGTCAAACCTAAGATAGGAAAATGAAATATGAGCTGAGTTTGAGCTTGAGCCTTGCGAAACTTAATCGACTTGAGCTTGGTACACTACTTGGTTTGACCCAACTCATTTACACCCCTAGTCACTAGCGTGCATTTATATTGTATAGAGATTAACACCAAAAAGCTCAAAATTATAAGACTAGTGGTGCATTTTTCTCCTAAAATCTTCAAGTCAAAATAAGGGTAATAAAGTAATTTAAAATTGTTTGCATAAGAAAAATTGGAAAGGTAAAAGAAAAAAGGATTGCACCGTTTATAATCCTATGGTTGAGAAGCCTTGAATCAATAAGTGATGCATGACATCTATTTGTTTGCAAAAAAGTGTATATTATTATTCGTAAAATATACATGCTTGTTTAAAAGATAGTTTTTGTTCGAAAAGTACATATTTTGTTCAAACCAACTAGGTCAAACAAATGGTACAGAAAAAAACTTGCTACATATCCTTCCCAAAGAAAAGGATATATAGGAAAATAACATAAAAACAAAAAAGGTTTAACCCATAAGAACAGATTCTACAAATTACTTCGTCCGCCACAAAATAAGTATTTATTTTTATTTATGATTGTAAGTAAAAATAGATCTAATTATTATTTTTTATCTTTAACAAGGTGTTGCCAAGTTATATTGCGTACGAGACTAAACTTGCTCGGTACTGAGTCTCTCGCTGAATTAAAATAAAATAAATTCTGCTAAATAATTGCTCACACGAACTCTATCAAGTCATTTTGCACTAATAAAAATAAATACTCGGGTCTAAACAAAGATCCTTGGTGCAAGATTGAACAATTGGAAAAATTAAATCAGGCGCCCATTGTATCTTAACCAATTTTTGTAGCTACATCAAACTTCAGTAGTTACACTTCCACAACCGCCGCCGGTCTAAACAAAGACCCCTGGTGCCGCCACTGCAATTGTTGGTGGTTTTGGAAATCTTCAGATTCAGATTGGATCGCAAGTGGGTTTGACTTTATCGATTAGGATATAACAAAAATTTTGGATGTTTGAGAGGATTATGGTGGTGAGGTTGGTTGGAGAGAGGGAGAGAGAATGGAACAACAATTGTTTGGCGCAAGTGGGTTTCGTTTTCTAAAGTTTGTATTAATATTTAGGGCAAACTCCAAAATTCGTCCCTGTACTTTTTGCATGTTTTGGTTTTCATCCTTGTACCAAATATTTTTTTAAGACCATCCTTGTACCACGAACATTAAACATGATTGGTCTTTCTGTCCAATGCCGTTAACTTTTAGCCGTTAAATGTTAATTACGTGCGTTGCACATGATTTTGCTCGGGGGTAAAGTTGATAATTTTCAGTCTCTCTCTTTCCTCTTTCTAATCTCAAATCTAATCTGGAGATTGACCATTTCTATCTCTTCCCTCTTCCCAAAACCTAAAATCAAATCTTCATTCTCTTTCCTAGAAATCCAATCCACCCACACACACACAGCACACACAGTCAACACGCACTACAAATCGCGAGAGGGGCCGGGCCAGGGATCTGCGGTCGTCGGAATTGGGGAGGTAAGTGGGTGGCTATAGAGGTAAGTGGGATTTGCTGATGAAGATGGTGGTAAATGGTTGAGAAGATTAAGGTTAGCATGGTACTGTGATGAATTTTTGAAGAATTTGTTGGATTAATGATGGTCATCACCCTAAGAATTTATTGGATTAATGTGTAGACCTTTGCAAGGGTACCATTTTGGTCAACCATAAAGTAACTCCTCTTTTATGGCTCTTAGCCAACAGCCTGTCCCATACTCAGAGATCGAGATGTTGAGAAGGAAACTAAGCAAAATTGAAGTCAAAATCAAACGCAAGGAAGAGCTCGAAGAAGCCCGCAGACACGCGCCGCAACCACCACCACCACCACCTCCACTTCCACAGGCGCCACCTCTCTCCTTCACTATTTCGATCGAGACTCATCCTCCTCCTCCAAACCCCACCGCATCGGCCTCTCCTCCTAAAATCCCACCACCCACGACGCTGTTTCCTCACTCAATGGAGGTCGAAGTCAAGCTCCGATTACCCAACTCCACCGCCTACAAAAATCTTCAATCGAGTAGAGTAAAGGGTAGTGGCGCTCACTACTAGAAACACGCTAATTACTGTCGGATGTCTTCCGTCAGTAATTACTGATGGAAATGCATAAATCCGACAGTAACTTTCATTTTTTTTGCAGGATAGAAATCCGACAGTAATATAGGAATATTCTTCGAATATTTCCTTTTCAACCGATAGAAAATTAGTGGTCAATATTATTGTCGAAGATTACGACAGTAATTACTATCAGAGATTCCGACAGTAATTTAAGTGACATTTACTGACGGAGCTCTGACAGTAATTTAAACCAAAATCCTCAAATTGAACAGCCCCGTACTTAGTCCAAAATTCTCTCTATCTAGCTCTCTCTTCTCTCTCTTCTCTCTCTCTCTCTCTCCACCTGTGCCACCGCCAGCCGCGCCACCGTCGCCTCCATTCTCTTTCTCTCTCTCTCTCCCTGCGCCACCGCCACCGCCACCGCCAGCCACGACCCTCTTTCTCTCTCCCTAGGTATGTATTTTTTCAATTTTTTTATTTTGTATTTAATTTATGTATTTTTTTTAAATTTTGTATAAAAATGTATGTTTCTTTTTTTCTGTTTATATATGTACGTTTCTGTTTTTTTTTTTTGTATTTATTTATTTTTTGTGAATTTATTCAATATAAATGTGTATATTTATGAATTTTCTGTTTTTCTATGTAAATGTGTATTTTATTTTGTTTTTTTTGTTAATGTGGGTGTAAAAAAAATTTAATTTCTGTATTTTGTGTAATGTAGATATATTCTGAATTTTTTTAAATTTTTTTTATTTTCTATTTTATTTTTCTGTAATTTTAATTGTATATTAAAAAAATATGAGGGAAGAGATATTTTTAATTGGAAAATAGTGAATAATGTTTATATAGGAGCACATATTTCGATTCAAATGAAGCAACTTATGAATTAGAATAGTGGTGGAGTCAGAAATTTTAGTCACTGCTAGCATAATAATAATTGTCAAAACGAAAAAATATCTTCATAAGTTTTAGGGTTTAAGGATAATGATTTTTTTGAATATAATTCATTTTTGCTTGAAGAATTGATCGTTGGCGAATCCAAAAACAATTAAGTATTTTATTTTGAGGGGGCCGAACCACTAGATAACGATTTTTATTTATAAATTGTAAGAGAAAATTAGTATAATGTTAATATTTTGCAAGGGTCGTGGCCCTTGTGCCAGACCCTTGGAATCTACCAATGTTGACAATGAATACATGACAAAATTGTTCAGTCATGTATGAGCCCGTTTGGTGTAGCGTTTTAGAAACGCAGTGTTTTAAAATGCGGCGTTTCTAAAATTATTTAAAACGCGGTTTTTTCTTTATAAATGCGTTTGGGATATTATGTCAAAACGCTGCTTTTTATTCCCTACTGCGTTTTAAAATCTGTGTTTTGGGAAAAAGCTAGGAATTCCAGCATTTTAAAACGCAGCTGCGTTTTGAAAACGCAGCGTTTTCTACCGCAGCATTGAAACGCTAAGTTAAGGAATAAGCTGCGTTTTAACCCTGCATTTTGGCCAAAACGTGCGAACAAACGGGCTCTATGACATGAGTTGAGCGTCTTCACGTAATTCTCACACTCACAGTGTGTACTCTCTCTCTCTCTCTCTGTCTCTCTCATTTCATCTTCTTTTATACTTTCTCTTCTAATTTTGTCATTCAATATTTAAAACAATAACCCTAATTGTCAATACTTAAAACAATAACCCTGATTGGATAGATAGTTTGCTTTATAACGAGAAACATAGTGAGACCAAGGGAATAGTTGTGTTCGTGGTTTTGTACTGAGAGATCAAAAAGTAAGAGAAAAATAGGGAGACCAAGGAGAAAAAAATTAAAAAACCACGAAGGAAACCACAAGCCATAAAAATGAACCTTATATGCGAACACGGCCATATATTTAGAAATAAAAAGAAGGAAAATTGTGGGTCGATACACTTTGGTGGATTAACAGCTTTAGTCTACGATAATATTATGGGTGAAGTACGGGCCGGTTTCTTTTTAAATATTTGTAATCGCTCCAGTTCAGTCTTTTTTTTTTTAAATCGGGAAAAGACATTTTTGGGGCGAAAAGACGATTATGTCATTAATGAAAGAAAAACACGCTCGCATCAGTAACACAAGGCATCGCGATGAGTAATTCAAGGCATCGCGTGGGTTAATCATTGTGATGAGCAACCAAGGCATCGTGATGAGCAACCAAGGCATCGCAATGAGCAACCATGACACCGTTTGAATTTCAACCACTGGAGAGAATTAAAGGCATCCCGATGCCCAATTTAATATAATATCAAAATCGATCAAAATAGTTATTTTTGGTTGAAAATTTTACATACAAACATGGTATTGACTTCCTATAACAGTATGATATTGATATTATACAAAATTCAAACTCAAATCATTGATTAAAGTCCCAAAATCAGTCCATGAACATCTCCCTCTGTTTTCGGACAGCACACTGTCAAGCTCGATTTTGATCTCGAAAATAGTATTTTTTTGGTAGAAAAATTGTGTACAAATGTTGTCCTAAGTTAGGATAACAATATGAAATTGATTTTAAACAAATTCGAAGCTTAAAACAGAGATTAAAGTGGCTAAAACAGCCCAAGAACAAAGAAAAATGGGATGAACTCAAAAAATTAGATTTTAATCAAATTGTGATCAAATTCGTGTTTTATGCATGAAAATTGATACCTAAACACGAGGAAATATTATATTAACAACATGAAATCATTTATACATCAATTCGAATCTCAAATCTGAAACAATGATGTTATTGAGGGCATTTTAAGAATAAAATTCTCAAAGTGCCTTTTAACGGTTAAAACAAAAATGGTGGACTAGAGAGAAAAAAAGTTTCAGAAAGTGGACCGGCCAGTAATTTATTGTAATATTATCAAATCGCTAAAGTCCACATTTGATGCATCGCGATGCATTATTAATAAGGCGATGCATCGTTTGATATTAGACGATGCGCGCATTTGTCATCGCGATGCATCGATTTAAAACAGCAACGCATTATACCCCTGAAAAGTGCACAAAATCGATTTGATACTGTTATAAGGTAATAAAGTCGTTGAAAATCCACCAAAGTGGACTGACCCAAAATTTTCCCCAAAAAAATCAAAAAAATTGGCCCAATCTGAGCCCAGGCATGAGCTGACTCCCCCCTGAATTCGAACAAGATTCATTGTAGTTGCATATACACATCTTATTATGATTGATCTTGTTGGAGTCGAAATACAGCGACTTATAAATTAGAAGAAGGAGAACAATATTGTCGTTCAAACTACATTTTCGTTCTCTCTCCTTATAAACAGGTGGAGATGGAACGAATAGTACTCCATTATATATATAACCAATCCAAACAATGTGGTCAGACTCACCAAGGGTGAGATGGTAACACCAAGGGAGGTAGAACAGCAACCAATATCACACATAAGCATGCATTTGGAGTGCTCGAGAAACCGGCAACCTGAACAACTCGGTTTATCTCTAGCAAGTTGGTGTCGACTCTGGTTCTAGCTGCCATAAGCCTTTCGTACAGAAATATATACCCTCCACTTGATCATTGTCCAAAGATACTTCATAGCTGCATGAGAGTTATCATAAGATTGCATTCGAATAATACCTCATATGGAAGACAGATCATTTGGATAACCGGACTAGGAGAGACTGAAAAAAGAAAACATAAAGGCTCATAAATGACTTGAAACATATTTCCACCAACTACTAAGAATTTTCAGAATTTAAAAACACTGTAATCAGACATAATGGTAAACTAAATCAATTGACGAAGGAAACAGGAGACAGTGGTATCATACTCAAAACTGTTGGATTCAAGGAGGAACACCTTCAAGAGATATTGACAAGCTTTGCGCCGAATCTTCGATCCACCTCCACTCGAAGACCAAGTCCAGCAATTTCGTGCAAATCTACGATCCTTGAAGTTCCAACTCACTTACTACACGCCGATTTTCGCATTCCCTTCGAGTAAATTCCGCACCGCCCAAATCCCCCACTCTCTCAAGAAAGAATTATCTTCATCAATAACACACCGGCATCGTAGAACCCCATTCTTCTCTCTAATCCTATCTTGAACATGCTTCCTCCTATAGATACAATTCCCATTCGCAACAATGTCCCTACGAAACCCTTTGTAAGGGCAAAGCTTGCTGAAAAAGTTTTCCCTTCACCGCTCTCAACCGCTTTCATTGATTTCGATTATTCTTTGGAGGCTCAAGGTCCCTTAGCAAATCTAAAAGAAGATCCAGAAGGCCTGAAGATAGTAGTGAATCAACATCTCCTAGGCGATCACAGGCACAGATATCTCTCGACATGGAGAGCGAGTACCCAAGCACGTTAATATCAGCTGAGCCCGAAGGAAGACCTGATTTCACCTCGAGACACAATTAACAACCCCGCAAGCACGGAATATTCCAACAACACCCAATGCAAAAACACGGAAACAGTTATATCTCCTATTCGCTCATTTAAGATCTCGGACATGATACTCAACAAAATGCCTCTTCGTGAAAAGAACAGCTCTAAACAAGGAATCCTCACTGTTTCCGAAGCGCAAAGCGGGTAATTTAGAGAATACAGGGGCAAAGTGAGATTCTTCAATGCAGATTTTTGAAATGAGCAGTTTAAACCAATCTTCTCCCGAACCAATTGCTTAATATTACATAACTAGATTATATTCTCAATCTAATACAAGCTGAGAGTATGAGAATAAAGAAAAAGTAACAAGGACATTACCTTCTGAAGCAGTGCGAATAATTTCTGCCAAAATGGGCAAAGCATTGTCCGAACACAACTCATAAGTTAATCCGTGATTTCCTTCAGAACAAGTATAAATAATCATAGAAAGTGGATCACAGGTATCTCTGCTCCGAACTCTTGCAATTTCAATAAATCCTAAAGGAAAGAAATGATGCCATATAGCGCCTTGATGTTCCTCTCCAGCCAAAGAGACATTTGCCAGAACTTGCAACCCCATTCTAATTATACCGTAATCTGAACCAGGTGCTTCTCTGATGGAGCTGAGTACTTTAGAAATCATTTGGACTCCATTTTGTTCAACAAACAAAGTCTGGTTGCTTAACTCTCCAGCACATAGGTTTTTAAGGAGCTTTAGAGACAATAAGAGAGTGTCACGACGAGAAGAGTATGATAGAGACTGACAGACCTTAAGGACCGTAGGGAGAATGTTCTTGGAAGCAAGATCCGAGCGACCATCAACTGATCTGGCAATTTCTACAAGTCTCTCAAGGGTTTTCAAGGCGAGATGAATTTGAAGCAGAAAATAATGGCTGGAGGATACTTTCTGGTAGAGAAAACTCTGATAACGCCGCATCATCCATTATTATGCTATAACACCAATACTTCGTTTGAACTTATTTGCAGTCCAGACCTCCAGCAAGAGCAGCAAGTAAGAGAAAAATAGGGAGATCAAGAAACCACGAAGGAAACCACAAGCCATAAAAATGAACCTTATATGCGAACACGGCCATATATTTAGAAATAAAAAGAAGGAAAATTGTGGGTCGATACACTTTGACATGTATCGGTTTTGGAACCGCCCAAACCATGAATCGTAATGAACCGAAATCGAATTAAGACGGTTCGACTTCGGTTTGAATTTTGCGTTTGGAACCGGCGGTTTGGGCGGTTCCAAAACCGATTCGGTTCCACTTTTTGGAACCAAATAGGCATGTCCGTGTGCATTTGTGTTTTAGGGGAACTAATTCCAAAAAGTTAAAAAGTACAGGGACTATCGGTGCACTTAGCCCAAGAATTTAACAAGGATGAGCATTCTCGTCGTTGGAACTGGGTATAATATCCTTTTAAATTTTTGTCACGTGACATACACGTGAGAAAGCACCGACGTCTTCAACGCAGAAACCTCTTCTCCCCTGCCTCAGTGCCTCCATCTAGAGTTGCTCTTCAAGACTTCAATAGGTACGTTCCTCTTCCTCTTCCTTTTCCGCTTCCTCGTTATCTATTATTTGTTCGCTAGTCATTTCGTGAATAGATATATGATGTTTTTAATGAAGTATCTTTGAGTTACTTGCACTACAAAGTTTTTGATGGGTTTGATCTTAGCTAAAAATTTAATAAGTTGTTGATAATAAACTGAGACTTTGTGGATTTGGGGTTTGTTTGGGCTGATTCTTGAAAAGACTCGGAATTTGGTGTATATTCGATTGGACCTACCTTGTAAAAAATGGGGTGCAGACTAGATGTTTGATAGTTTGTCTGTGAGACAGTGAGAGCCTTTCTTTTGGGATTTAGAGTTTTTGATAGTCTCTGTTAGCCTCTGGTAACCCCTCTGATCCGACTGCCAGTAGTTTTGTAATTTGCCTTGGGCTATTAAAGGGTTCGTCTTTTGGCTTTATTGGTTGGTTTTTGGTCACTTGGAACACTAATAATTTGAAAATGCTTGCACCAAGAGCTGGTAGTTTACTGCAATTCTATCAAAAATTGATCACAAACATTAATTTGAAGATATTGATAAATCATGGATGAAATGCTTAAATTAGTATAACTGTTAATTAGGATGGGAGTCTTTGGTGGTGAATTTTTACCAACGAAAATTCAGACCTATATTTGAATACAAAAATGCACAATGATCTTATGTAAAGCTGAAAAAAAAAACAAAAAATAAATAAATAGAAGGATGTAATGATGCAAGCGTGTCGAATAAATGTAAAAAGTTTAATTGCTAAATGAATATAATAAATTTATCAATCTCTGACCACAATGGTTAGTGCAATTTGAGTTCGATTCTTGTGGTCACTTTGGGAGGTAATCTTAGGCCAGGATGTGCTCTTGGATTCACTCGGGAAGGTGGAGTAAGTTGAGGTGCACACAAACATTATAGCTAGAAGGAAGAAATACTAGAAAGAAAGTTCACCATGTGTAGTAATCAAATCAAAAGCAACTTGAGCTCCCTCTCACCTTTCCCGTCACGATATCCCTTTGCAACTAGAAGACCTGTCTAGAGTCTAGAAGGAACTCTGAGCTTTCAACCAATTCGGCCCACTTCTATGGTGACATTTCAAGGCCATGGTCTTCCCTTTAATCTGTTTATAGGAGCCATGGGGTCTACCAGACTATATACTAATTGCAGCCATTGGTCCCCCCTTGTTTTGCTTTGAATACATGTCCAAAATCCAAATGTGCACTTGTTAAAAATGTAATTTGTCCACAATTACCAAAATACGAAAAACCACAGATCAACCCTAAAAACGCAATCCACCGGTCATAAAAAACCCTAAAACTATCTCACATATAGCAAGTGGGCAACAAATTCCGACCAAACCCAACCAAAATCTTGCCGGAATACCTCCCCACACGCTGGCGACGGAGGCGCGGGACGTTGGAGCTCAGATGGGATAGGCGGCGCGTGTACGTCTCGTTCGTGAGGGCAATGGTGACAGTGTTGTCGTCTCTTCATTCTGAACACTAAAAACTAATGAATCAGTTTCATCTAGTTGGCCTTAAGTAACTTAGAGAAGGCATCACTAAACTCTGTTGAATTTTAGAGTACTTTGTTTAGTTTTATGTTCCGATACATGTCAAAGTGTTTATATCTTATGATGATGCCTGGTCAAGGATAGTGTTTTTGTTTTGCAAAACATTATTCTGTATGCCCAACTTTTTCTCTTTTTCCCTAGGCATGTGTTAGGAAGGGTACTAGATTTCCAGTTTCTTATATTTTGGTTTCTTTCTAATTATGTATGTATTCCCTATTTCCCATCTAACACCTCTTGAAAACTTGATTTTCTTCCTTTTCTATGTTGCTTTGGTATTTAAATAGGTTCGGCTTCGTGCAACTACTGCATTTGTCAACATATGGCAGCATAAGTCGTGCATATACTTGAGTCGTTTAATTGAAGTCTCATTACGACAAAGAGACAAAAAAAATTTCTTAATTCTGCTATCCAGATGGCAATGTGTAATTCCATAAGTCACGAATCCTCTCATTGAAATATCTATTGCTTCACATCAAATCTATGACTGAATAACTCTTGCTGCTCCAGGACAAATGATTGAGTAACTCTTGCTGCTCTTGCTGGAGGTCTGGACTGCAAATAAGTTCAAACGAAGTATTGGTGTTATAGCATAATAATGGATGATGCGGCGTTATCGAGTTTTCTCTACCGAAAGTATCCTCCGGCCATTATTTTACGCTTCAAATTCATCGCCCTTGAAACGACCCTTAAGAGACTTGTAGAAATTGCCGATCGGTTGATGGTCCCTCGGATCTTGCTTCCAAGAACATTCTCCCTACGGTCCTTAAGGTGCGTCGGTCTATCATACTCTTCTCGTCGTGACACTCTCTTATTGTCTCTAAAGCTCCTTAGAAACCTATGTGCTGGAGAGTTAAGCAACCAGACTTTGTTTGTTGAACAAAATGGAGTCCAAATGATTTCTAAAGTACTCAGCTCCATCAGAGAAGCACCTGGTTCAGATTACGGTATAATTAGAATAGGGTTGCAAGTTCTGGCAAATGTCTCTTTGGCTGGAGAGGAACATCAAGGCGCTATATGGCATCATTTCTTTCCTTTAGGATTTATTGAAATTGCAAGAGTTCGGAGCGAGAGATACGTGATCCACTTTCTATGATTATTTATACTTGTTCGAAGGAAATCACGGATTAACTTATGAGTTGTGTTCGGACAATGCTTTGCCCATTTTGGCGAAATTATTCGCCTTTGCGAAGGTAATGTCCTTGTTACTTTTTCTTTATTCTCATACTCTCGGCTTGTATTAGATTGAGAATATAATCTAGTTATGTAATATTAAGCAATTGGTTCGGGAGAAGATTGGTTTAAACTACTCATTTCAAAAATCGCATTGAAGAATCTCACTTTGCCCTGTATTCTCTAAATTACCCGCTTTTCTTTACGGAAACAGTGAGGATTCCTTGTTTAGAGCTGTTCTTTTCACGAGAAGAGAGGCATTTTTGTTGAGTATCATGTCCGAGATCTTAAATGGCGAATAGGAGATATAAGCTTTTTAGTGTTTTTGCATTGGGTGTTGTTGGAATATTCGAAGTGCTTGCGGGGTTGTTAATTGTGTCTCGGAGGTGAAATCAGGTCTTCCTTCGGGCTCGGTGATATTAACGTGCTTGGGTACTCGCTCTCCATGTCGAGATATACGTACTGTGATCGCTAGGAGATGTTGATTCACTACTATCTTCGGGCCTTCGGATCTTCTTTTAGATTTGCTAAGGGACCTTGAGCCTCCAGCAATAATCGGAAATCAATGAAAGCGGTTGAGAGCGGTGAAGGAAAACTTTTCGAGCAAGCTTTGCCCTTACAAAGGGTTTCGTAGGGACATTGTTGCGTAATTGGGAATTGTATCTATAGGAGGAAGCATGTTCAAGATAGGATTAGAGAGAAGAATGGGGTTCTACGATCTTTAACATGTGTTATTGATGAAGATAATTCTTTCTTGAGAGAGTGGGGGATTTGGGCAGTGCGGAATTTACTCGAAGGGAATGCAGAAAATCAGCGTGTAGTAAGTGAGTTGGAACTTCAAGGATCTGTAGATTTGCCTGAAATTGCTGGACTTGGTTTTCGAGTAGAGGTGGATCAGAAGACTCAGCGTGCAAAGCTTGTCAATATCTCTTGAAGGTGTTCCTCCTTGAATCCAACAGTTTTGAGTATGATACCACTGTCTCCTGTTTCCTTCGTCAATTGATTTAGTTTAACATTATGTCTGATTACAGTGTTTTTAAATTCTGAAAATTCTTAGTAGTTGGTGGAAATATGTTTCAAGTCATTTATGAGCCTTTATGTTTTCTTTTTTCAGTCTCTCCTAGTCCGGTTATCCAAATGACCTGTCTTCCATATGAGGTATTATTCGAATGCAATCTTCTGATAACTCTCATGCAGCTATGAAGTATCTTTGGACAATGATCAAATGGAGGGGTATATATTTCTGTATACGAAAGGCTTATGGCAGCTAGAACCAGAGTCGACACCAACTTGCTAGAGATAAACCGAGTTGTTCAGGTTGCCGGTTTCTCGAGCACTCCAAATGCATGCTTATGTTTGATATTGGTTGCTGTTCTACCTCCCTTGGTGTTACCATCTCACCCTTGGTGAGTCTGACCACATTGTTTGGATTGGTTATATATAATGTAATGATGAGTACAGTGATAAAGTTGTACCGATTCTTCAAGTTCTGAAAGCGATGTTGAAAGTGTCCCAACATATAACATATGTCATGTTCAAACAAGAAAGGAATTGTTGGGAAAAATCTTATTACTGGTGTTGGTCAAATATTTAAAGGTGGAGTGAAATATTTTCGAATGCATCTTATAAAATATTCATTCAAGATTGGTTTTGAATTCATATACATTAAGAACTCAAAAATAGGATTAGCATTGCATATAGGAAGAAATACTGTGATGATTGCAGTTGGTTCATCAACGCATCTTCAAGTGTTTATGAATCAGTATCCATATATAAGTACAACCTTTCACACAGTTGTCATTTGACCATGATTGACGATAGTAACTCGAAAAGGATGGGCTGTGGTATCATTATTGGGCAGTTGATTCTTGACCATGTACATAATCGACTAAGCTATTCACCGAAGGATTTAATTGATCACATGAGGACTAATTATGACATTGAGATAACATACAGCAAGGCATAAAGGAGACGTAGAGAAAACTAGAAAGAAGTTATTTGGTTGTTACAAAGAATCTTTTCAAGAGTTGCAGTGGTACGTTAAAGCCTTGCATAAGAGTTATCCTGGTAGCTTTGTTTTCTTAGAATTGGACGATGATACGAATCGATTCAGTAGGCTGTTCATTTTATTTCGGACATTTACTAGAGATGGTTTCAACTACTGTCGTCCTATATTGTTCATAGATGAGACATTTATGAAATCTCGATTCAAGGACACACTCTTGTCTGCCATGGCCAAAGATGAAAATCAAGGTATGTCCATTTGTTCTATATTTTTTCCTTTTGTGTTCAACATTATTTTAATTAATATCATAGATAGATCATGTGTTTTAATGCCCCTGTTTGTACTTGTACTTAATAAGAGATACATTTAGTATATTATTGTGCATCAGAAATGAAAGTAGTGCATCACGAAGCACAAAATTAGTACTTTTGTAGTACACTTTTGTGCATCGCGATGCACATTGGTATGGATCGCAAATCTATTGTTGTTAATTAAATATTGTTCATATTCTACAGGTATGTTCCTGTTTGCATTTGTTGTTGTAAGTTTCTAAGATAAAAGGAGCAATCGATCGTGAAGTACTTTTTATATCTGATCGCAATGTTGGTTTAATGGAAGCAATAAGTGACGTGTTTGGGAGTTCCAAGCATTTCTTTTGCTTGGTGCATCTTTATTAGAACTTAAAAGAAATGTTTACCGATAAACGCTTTTTCAACACGTTCCGCAGCAGCTTGTGTTCAAGACTCAAGGACCGCGCGTATGCCCTCAACATTAGACTGTTTAATGAGAAAATTGATATATTAAAAAAAAAAAAGGGGGACAGCTTGCATGTGATTTCTTGGCCACGATTCTATATGAGAAGTAGGCGATTGCATATTGCCACGAGAATAGGTATGCTGAAAGAACCTCAAATGCCGCTGAATCGTTTAACAATTGGATTTTAGAGGCTCACAGTCTTCCCATCACTCACATGGTGGATTGTATAAGATCGAAAATAATGAAATGGTTTAGTGAGAGACTTGGGAATAAAAAGAGATGGAATAAATTATTATGTAAGAAGATGGATACAAAGTGGAAGGAGTACATTAATATTGGGATCACGTGGCAGCTTCGCATGGCACCCAACTCAATATACGAGGTTTTATTCGATCTAAGTGTCCAGGTTGACTTGGGGAAGTGGACATGTTCATGCTATTAGTGACAAATTCAAGGATTCCCGTGTTGCCACGCAGCCATTGTGATTGTGAGATCCGGGAAAAATATCAGTAATATGGTTGATAATTACTTCTTAACAAGCAATTACATCAGGTGTTACGAGGGAAGCTTGATGCCAATTGCAACTACGGAAAGGTACGAGCTTCAAAATTCTTGCAAGGGTAAAACCATGTTAATTACCTCATATAATGAAGAGATTATCCGGACGTCCCAAGAAAACAAGGATCCCATCAAATGGTGAATCAACAAGAAAAAAAGAGAAAAAGATATGCAATAGATATCATAAACTTTATAACCATAATTCTAGATCATGTCGATAGGCTGTACAAAGTTGATTTTTGTTATGTTGTAGTTTTTGAAGTTCATTTGTATATATACAAGGTTGATTTTTTTGTATCGTCATGTGTGTAAAATGTGCATAGTCAATGTAATTGTGATTTTTGTATTAAGAAATGTGAATTATGTGTATTGTCAAGCATAAAATGTGCATCGTCAATTGTTGAACACACATCCATAAAACTGTATATAAAATGTGCATCGTGTGTATCGCGATGCAACAAACAATAATTTTTTTCTGTTGAACTGTTTGTGCATAGTGATGCACAATTGTTGTATATCGGTGTACATGTTTAGTATGTTTTTATAGTTAAGATGGTTTTTTTTTTCCGGTGCGATGCACAAATTTTTTTGGTGCATCGCAAGTGAAAAAGGTATTTGTATTACGTTTTTTTTTTGTTTTGCGATGCACATCCTAGGCTTCCATGTTTTATGTGCATCGTGTTGTGTTGCTATGTATCATTTTTTTATTTTGCGATGCATAGCGTGCTTGTTCCGTATTTTTTAAGAGCATAGTTGACATTTCACAACAAAAGTGTCCTTAGCGATTGAAAACAATTATAGTAGACTTTAGCGAATGAAATTGTTTAAAAGGGACCGGCCCGAATTTTGCCCTAATTTGATCTATCCTCATGTTATTAACTTGAGTTTGATTCGTTTCCCAAGTATTTGGAAGGTAATTCTTAAAAACATAAAAGAAATTACAAAATGTAAATTGACAACTATTGATTCGTTCCAAAATCACAAGAAAATCATGATTTTTCAAGTTTGTACTGCTAGATTTTCTTCTACAGAGGACCACCCCATAACTCAACTTTCCTTTCTCTCTTTACAAAATTTTCATCTCTTTCCTTCCGATCAAACAATTCACTTTTTATTTTTAAAAGTCAACATGTTACTAAATTAAATTAATAATTATATTTTTGGAAATAAAATATCATTAACTAAAAACAACAGTAAAAGTACTACGGATAATTACAACTTTTATAACTTTGTAAAAATAAATTAATTTATGTAAATCGTCGGTGAAACTTTAATCAAATTGACTCACAAATTGACTATTTAGCTGAAATGGAGAGAGTATTTGTTTTTCAATGTGCATATCTCGTGTGTGCCACTATTTTTTATTTAGTACCCATAGATAAAAGCTATTTCCTTCGTTCCTAAATGAATGTCCACCTTAAATTTTTTTATCTCGAAATGAGTGTCATTTTTGTATAATTATAAACCGTTCCTAAATTATTGTTATGGTTTGACTTTTTGAGTCAAATAGGTGTTTTTCAAATGAAATTTTGATGTATAATTTTTTTTTTCAAAATCACAAAATACGTAATTTGTAGTGGTTAAAAAGTACTACGAACTACGTGTTTTGTAATTTTGAAAAAAAATGAAAAATTATTCGTCAAATTTTCATATGAAAAATACCTAGTTTGATCCAAAAGTCAAACCATTATAATAACTTAGGAATGGTTGAAGTACTAATTTTACCTTTAACATATCATGTCATAGTGTGTACTTTTAATATTATATGTAAAACAATAAAAGTATTAATGTACATATGTTACTAAAATGTCCCAAAAGTCAACTTTTATAATTTTAGTGAAAAGTTAAAAATGAACATTCACTTAGGAACGGAAGGAATAATAACTCGGCAAAAAAAATAAATAATAAATAAATAACTACCATTACTCTGAAAACATATTAGCAAAACTCAATTCTAAGACCAAAAAAACTAGAAGCAAAAGGGAAATGAAGACCAAACATCTCGGCATCTTGATCTTCTCCAAGCTACGTACCCTTCCATATTGTTGTTCCTACTTTAACCTGTTTTGTTCTTTGTAACATGTTGATAAACCACGCAAAGTGTCATTTCACGAACCTGGATTCAACAACAACAAAAAAAATTAAATTGATTTAATCTATGTTTATATATAGAAAATAAATTCTATAAAAGAAGTAATCATAAACAAAGAAGATGTAGGTATTTGAAAGGAATAGTCACTTGCATGGGTCGCAGTATGATGTTCAGGGAGTCTAAGTTCAGTCATGAGCCATGAGGTTTTGTGACATTGGTCGTTTGCTTTGGTATAGAAGGTTAGTTGCATCGCGGTTCCAATTACGGTGCCAGGCACCACTTTGCTCTCGACATTAGCACGTTTATTAGTCGCCTTCCAGTACCCTTCTCCTAATTTAATCGATCGGTTGATCTTTTTGTCTCCTTTGTTGGACTTTTTGCATATTGGCGTGAAAAAATACATTTTCCCATCGTCGTGCATGCATCCTACTTCTGCACATTTATTCAAAGTCTATACGTCAGTAAACAAAACTTGTTCAAGTGCTTAATAACCACGATATGTAGGGGGTGATCAAGCTTTCGTATTTTTTTTACTTTTCTCGATCTTCTCATCCAATTCTATATATGGGATTTTAATTTTGGGAAGTATTTCATAGTACACATGTTGTTTTTTTCGTATTACTTTGCAGTTCTTCCCATCTGCATGCATATAATTGTTATTCATACATGAGAGCGAGAGAGCGAGAACGAGAACAACAATGAGAGAATTAGAGATAGGGGGGGTTTGCATACTTACCAAGAAGGTCTTTAGGGTGATACTGATAAATATCAATATCTGTGATAATACCAGGATAAATTATGCCTCCAAGTATCTTGATTTGTAAATAATGAACGATAAGATCTTCTTTGGTCGGTCGAAATTTCATTCCCACTGGTAGAAACTTCTTCCAATCTTCTCCTCCGTTGACACTAGGTTTTTTATCATAAATCCTTTCGTACGGTATTATTGCTCTTGAAGTTGAAGTCGAAGTCAAAGTCGAAGTCGTCGAAGCAAAAGCCATGATCACCACCAACAAACACAAGTTTTTAGTTTGCCATCTTTAAAAATTAAAGGTCAATAGTTGCAAGGATTAGGCCTAACGGCACTATATATATATTAGAACCTTTTTCCTTATCCCAAGTTGAGTAGGATTCATGGGCAATGAACAAAATTAACGACCTTAACGATTCATGTTATCGTCGGAATTCGAAAGTAGTAAAAATCTTTTGATATTAGAGTTGGGACTCAAAAGAGTAGCACGAATCTTAACTAGATTAGGATTACTTAGTTCAATGTTAATTTCTATACCTTCTAGGACTACAATGATTGAATATAAATCAATAAATATTACTCCGTTCCTAAATAATTGTCATGTTTTTTTTTTGTCTGTTTTAAGAAAATTATATTGTTTCTAAACTTTTTTTTTAGGATAATACTTTAATTATTTTACTCTTACTTTTTCTGTCAACTTTAATGACGTTCCCACATGCACATGCACATGAGCTTTGAACCTACGAGTTATAATTGTTTGGGTTTAAGTGTGGGTTGTTCTGAACTAGGTTGGTCATGTAATGTATAATGTAAACCTTTATACATTTTGTGAATATAACATTTTCATTACCAAAGTTGGACCAGACCATCCTACAATGAACCGAAAATTGGTTCTGATTTATACAATAATATTATCCAAAAATTGGTTCTGATTTATACATGTAGTAAATTTGGTCTAGTAAGCCATTTTTCTACCTCCACATATGCCAGATATTTCGTTTTCCATCATAGTTACACCAATTAATTGGAGCCATTTACATTTTTATATTTATTTTTGTTAAGGAAGAACTATATCTTGAGTCACTAAAGACAAATATATATATATATATATATATATATTAAAGTTGGTGACGAGGCCTATGAGTTTGTTATCGACAGCATTTTTGATTTGATTTTGTCAGTAGGATTTGAACTCACACCCTTTTAAATATAAATACTCATCTTAGACCAACTCAATCAATTATATTATATATATATATATATATATCTATTCAGAATACTAAATCTATTATAGTTAAGTGGGGTCACATGACCAATGTACTATAATATCCACTTATTTTGATTATTATTTTAGTGTATCCAAAATAACTTATTTTGTAAATATAGTATCCGACTAAATCTTTTTTAATCATTGAATGATTTTCAAAAATTACTCTTAAGAATATAATTATAGTCAATCCTTAAATAATCCTTTGTTCAAAAAAAATGTTATCTTTCTTTAATATGTCCTAAAGTAAATACTTAATTTTTTATTTTGTAAAAAATTTCAAATATATGTCTAAAATATTTTGATTAAGTGTAAGATAAAAACAAAAAAAAAAAAAAAAAAAAACCCAACAATTTGATATCGTTAAAGAATCCTTAAAAAATAAAAATAAAAAAAAAATGTATAGAAACAAAAATATATATATTGACCACCAATAAAAAAATACTTATTTTGAAATGAAAATACTATACTAAACGATCATCAATTTGCATATATTGATAACACTTAACTTTTGTCAGTTATTAAGTCAACAAATACCTATATTCAATAATTATAATTTTTTAAAAAAATATTTCTAAAATATATTTATTAATCTCAAAATCAAATTAAACTTATGCGGAGCACAGACTAGTCATACAAAAATGTCTGCTTTGGAAAATTTTCGTGTCAAACATTTACAATTATATATTTCGTGTCACTAGCTAGCTTGACGATATATTGATTGACTACGTAAACTGTAGTCCAAATGCATGCATGAAATAATTGAAAGAATATATATATATAAAATCCTTTCGTAATCCATTTTAATTAGAAAAAGTGGCATTGACATTTGATTGAGGGAGAGGAACTACGTTGTATATTTAGAATTAAAAAAAAAAAAAAAAAAAGAGAGCATATCTTATCCATTTTTTCATGCAAATAAATTCTTTCACCATCCAATCATCGTATACAAGATTCTATTATTGTCTCCATTGATGAGATTTATTCTTAATTTCACTTTCATGCCTTTAATTCATTTGATAAGGTAATCCATTATCTTATCTATACATAGATTATGACATCAAAATTAATCTTGTTATTAGTAATTTATAGCACCGACTTTGGTCTGGTCTTGCATAACGTACGCGCAGGTCAATCTTTTACCTGGCAAATCAAAATTCTTATATATTTATATGCTTCATCTATAGTAAATAGGTGGTTATTTATTCTAGGCCAAAATACTATTTACCCCCCAAAGTATCCACCAAATCTCAGTTTGCTACCCATATTCCATTTTGTCTCATTACCATATCTAATGTTGCCATTTGTCCCAGTTTGACCCCCGGGACGGATGGACGTTAAAAAAATTAACGGAAGTTGACATGTGCATGTCATGTGAGGGTTACTTTGGTCATTTTAATCGGGGGTGCAAACTGGGATTTGAGGCATTTTTCTTAAATTGGTTAATGCAATTTTAGTAGTAAAATTAAAATTAAACTCCAAATCAATTTTTAAAGAGAATTAAAACAAAAGAAAATAAAAATTGGTAACCACTAATATTTAAGATGTTTTTAAATTATAAATTTTCTTAAAGAAATTAAAACAAATTAAAATTAAAATTGGTACCCATTTAATATTTAAGATAGTTTTAAGTTATAGGAGTAATTGATTTTTAAAAATGTTAAAACAAATTTTTTAAAAAGGCCTAATTACAGTCTCCTTCTTCAAAATCTCACTCTATTTCCCCCTAAACCCTGGCGAATCAAAAACCCTAGAACTAGATTTCCTCTTTTCCTCACTCAGTTTCCCCCTAAACCTCACCCTGTTTCCTCTTTTCTTCTTGGGAATGACTTTGGCATGGACAAAATTTAGGGTTTGTTTGAGCTTTTGAATGGCTTTGAGGCAGGTGCGGACTTCGTAAGATAGGAGGATGTAGGAGTTATCGGTTAGGAGTTTCTCGAGGTGGGAGATGGAGACAGAGACGTACGTTATCGAGGTCGGATTTGAAATTAGGATTTGGGGGAGACTGTTATTGATGAGAGTGAGTTGGGACTCGATTGAGTGTTTGGAGGTTGAGAAAACAGAGAGAAAGGATGGGTGGATTCGAAGGATGGGAGTGGGGTTTCGGGATCGACAGTGTTGGGTTCGGTGGAGAGGCGAGATTGGTGGAGGTTGGTGAGGCGGGAGATCATTGCGGTGTGCTTGCGTTGGGTGGTTGGGTCTAAGGTTTGGTCCGGGACGGTGACGGTGGATTTTGTAAGGGACTGTTCATCGTCGGCCATTGCTGTGTGGCGGTGGCGGTGACGGGGTTGGTTGTTAACTTTATTTGATTTTTTTTTTTTTTAACCAAAAGAGGGCAATATAGTAACTTTTAGATTTTACTTGTCATGTGCAAAGCACATGACCAACTTCCGTTAATATTTTTAACGTCCGTCCGTCTTAGGAGTGAAATTGAAACAAATGGCAACATTGGATACGGTAATGGGACAAAATGGAATATGGATTGCAAATTGAGATTTGGTGGATACTTTGGGGAATAAATAATATTTTGGCCTTTATTCTACTTACTTTCAAGATAGATTCAACTAGCTAAGCTAGCTAGGTTATTGTATTTGACCAAACTTCAGTATATATAATAATAGCCTCTCTATTCAACTTTATTATTATTCAATTTAACTTACGTTGTTAACTTCTTTGGATGGGAAATTGCAAAATTGTTGTCACTGTACGTAGTTTAAGTTTTTGTTTAACATCTTCACTTAGGCTAACAGATCTAGTTAATTAGTCTTTTTAGACGAAATTTGATAAAATGACAAAAATGATGGATAAGCTAAAAAAATATAATATAAAAGACCACCTAATTGAAAATATTTGAGTTAGTTTCCAAGTAATTTACTTTTGTGTTAAGTCATTGAGAAACTTTGATATCAACTGACAAACTAAAACCACAAGCCAATTAATATATAAAATTATCACACTTTTACTATGATTATTTAGTTTGATCAATTCTTTGAAATAAAGATAACTATTTACAATAGGATGAAAAACAGTTAACATTTGCTAAAACAGCTACGACAATAATATGGATACTTGGAATTTATTTGAGGAGAGTATAAATCAATACTACCTCCGTCTTAAAATAATTGTCGTTTTAGCAATTTGCACATAACTTAAAGAAGCTTTCATAAAGACTGACTACCTTTATTTAAATTCAATTATTGTAGATAAGTTGTAGCTAGGGGTATTTTTCTCTTTTTTCTTACCAATCTTTTTTAATGAGAGTAATAAATAAAAGTAATTTTGACAAGATATGAGCAAATATTTCTTAAAATCCTATAACGACAATTATTTTTTCACAAATTTTTTTTTGCTAAAACAACAATGGTTTAATATATAATTTGGTCCCTGAACTTTACACCTTGTCCTGATTCGGCACCCAACCTTTGATATTTCTTATTTTGGTCCCTGAATTGCACTTTTGGCCTTACCGTTCGTCCCTCAAGTGACGGCCGTCAATATTAACATTAAATTTTCATTAAAAAGACGTCAATGCCCTTGTTCCTTGATGACTGGGATTCCAAGTGGATTTAAATGATAATTTTAGCAATTTGCCTTTTGGTCTTTGTTTTCTCGTTTACTTTTTACTCACTTAAATATTTATACATTAATTTCTTTCAACTTAAAAGTAAAAAATAAATATAAAGTTAAGAAAAGAAAGAAAAATTCAAATGTTAGGTATATATATATATATATATATATATATATATATATACACGTGTGTGTGTGTGTCTGTATTTTATTATACTTTATCTACAAATAGTTATGTATATCGTACTTAACAAAGTAAGTAAATAAAATTATTTATATCTATATATGTATATCGTATTTAATAACCAAAAAAAGAGAGAAGAGAGTGAGAAAAAAGGATAAATTCCTATCAAATCTTTAATCGAAAAATGTTCCAATTAAATTTTCAAAGTCGAACCAAGAGTCAACCTTCCATGAAAAAGTTTACACTTGGAGACGACTTCATTGTAGACGTCGGGGCTAGGATTGAAGGTCAATGAAATCGATTCACCTCTAAATCCACTGAAAAGGTCTTGAAGGAAATGTAATTCAAGCAGATTTAAAACCATTTCCTCTCTCTATGTTCTCTTCTCTCTCTCTCTCTCTCTCTCTCCCTCTTCAATTCTTCTGGGTTCTATCTTTTTTCTCTGATCTAGCTCTCTTCTAGCCACCACCGCCACCGCTGTCGCCACTGCTACCACCAAATCTTAAATATATCCCAAAGTTGATGACAGCCCCCACTCGGTCTTTCTTCACCAAATTCCACAAATTCACCCAATAAAAGAACATCCCCAATGCCAAATAGAGCCAATCATTTCTTTACAGTTTACACAAACGAAGTCATTTCATACAACTCTTTAAATTTACCATCACCACTTTCAACGACAACAAAGCCTCAATCAATCAAGATTTACCACTAGAAGAAGAAGATTATAAAACCACTTTATCCTTCAATCAAAACCCTAAAAAAAATGAATGTCAACAGTAAAAACAATTACCACATCAGTGATATTAATGCAGCTATATCAGAAGACGAACCACACAAAAAACCCAAAACCATCTGCACCGCCATTCCACCGCGGCATAGACCAATCCATGCTGAATCGGATGCAAACCCAATATTGTACTTCATAGTCATATTAGGATGCAAAATCCCCCAATTCTGCCCTGTTCTAGTTGTACTACTAGAGCTCCCCGGCTAGAGACAGCGGTTAGAGAGAGAGAGAGAGACGGTAGAACCCAGAAGAAGAGGGAGAGAGAGGGAGAGAAACGAGAAGTGAGAGAGAGAGAGAGAAAATGGTTTTAGCTGAGAGACAGCTTTTTTCTAATTTGCCTAACTTAGAAAAAAAAACATTAAATTCAAAGAAGCACGTTTTGTCCACCGTGGAATCACACTTAGCATTTAGTAAGGGCATTTCGGGTATTTTAGACATTTATTAACGTGTAAAGTGATGGCCGTTACTTGAGGGATGAACTGTAAGGTTTAAAGTGCGGTTCAAGGACCACAATAGGAAATGTCAAAGTTCTAGAACTAAATCAGGAAAAGGTCTAAAGTTTAGGGACCAAATTATATATTAAACCAACAACAATTATTTTGAGACAGATGTAGTATGTGTTGATTCCACGAGTCCATGGATGAGTAGGAGAGTTATTACAACCTGAAACTGAAAGCGAAAATGCGGTACGTCTACATAAAACTTTTGACATTCATTAAAAGTTTTTTCAATACAATCATCTATCTAATAAAAAATACTACACACGTAGGAAATATAAATTTTTCTTAAAAAAATCTTCTCCAATGCAAACCTCTTATGCTGAGGTGAAGATGAGGTGACATTTAGATGAGAAGACATCCTCAACGCGATCCTCTACTTCTAGAGGGTAACCTAGAGGATGTCTTTTCATCCACGTCATTTATTGTCAGTTTTTATTTTTTACTGTCAATCATTTACAGTTAGAGTAATTTTTATTTTTAATTTTTTGTAATTTATTATAAAACTATGTCACGTCTGTAAGAATGTTCTAAAAGAAATCTTGTCTTTATCTTTTAAATTTTTTGCCACATATAAAAGAGATCTTATTTTTTAAGCATGTTATATAGAAAAAACTAGATAATAGCATTAGAGATGGTCTATGTGCCCCATAATGAGGATTTGACGGGCCATTCAATGTGTTCCAAATTCCAATAAGAAGCTAAGGTTTTTGATTGGAGCTTGGGATTTTGGTGCGCAAAGCCGTGGATTCATCTTAACCCCATTTGACATATATATTTTGATGGATACTGCTGCTATTATGTATTTAAAATCCTAGCTAGGGGTCCCATATGATAGCCTGGTTATACATAGTTCCATGCACATAAATTTGTAAATTGGCTACTTTTATAGTTAATAAATTGTCAATTACATTAGATGACACTAAGGATAAGCATTGCGAAATAAAACACGTTACTTAATTTGTTCATTTTGTGCCACACTCTATATATAGAATAAATTTCATTTTACATTCTATATCTCTGTCCAAATGTGCAATTAGAATGTCATTTTGAAGTTAAGAATTAAATGTGTTGTATTTTATTTAAGAGTTTAATTAACAACTAATCCCTAGCTATAATTTTTTAATTGAGAATGTACTTATGATAAGTATTGTCTCGATGATCACTGTTTCACACGTTTCAATATCACTAATTAAATTATTGATAAGATCTAGACCAATTTTACTATAAGTAAAGTAGGTGATCACATGAGGCATGCATGTGCTTTAAGAGTATACGTAAAACTAGTTAGTTCATTTGCCATAATTTAAGGACTTAGCTAATTTGTGTATTTACAATAACTAATTATATGTACTCCACATTCTTTGAAATTAAGATTTAGGGAGTTAGATTCTGATATATTTTCCCTAAAGTTCTCTCTATTTTAATTTGGTACATAATGCTCTCTATATTTTGTTTCCCACAAAATGTTCTCTAAAGGTTTTTGTGTGTGATAATAACAGCAAGAGAATGAGACAATAAAAATTAATGTGCAAGTCAGTTGAATAAGATTCATAAACTCTTCACTTCCTCTTTTAATTTATCTCTATTTTCTCTTTTTCTGAAAATGTTAACAACAAATTTTATTCCGTCATTTTAGTGCATCAACTAGACACAAGAGTATTGAATATTTTTAGAAATTAAATACTTTCCATAAATCACTTTCCAAGAGTTTCTCTTAATACGTAATTCTACTGAGACTAGGTTTTAACTCTCACAATCTACAAATGTACTACTGGAGTTTATTTACACCTTCGCGTGTGGATGGTTCTCTTCACATATGGATGATTTTATTGATCACGTTGAGTTGTGTGTCTTGTTGCATTAATATTGTAGCCTACATCTAACTTTTAGTTATAATTCACGGTTCACTTATGCTTGATATGATCAGGTACCAAAGCCTATAGTATGTGTTAGAGAATTAGATAGGGTGTGTAACAGAGAGATGCTTGAGCACGTCGTGGGCTTGACCACGACTAGGTATATATGGAGTACTATATTGGAGATTTGGTTTAATTAGGTGGAGTAGTGTGTCTCTGGCTTGGTCTATTAAGAGGTAAGAGGTGCGTGGAGGGACGTGCACGTGAACTTTGAAGAGAGATAAAAGATACATGGTACCACATACTCTGATACCAAGTTAGAGAATTAATTAGATTGGGTGAGTAATAAAGAGAAGCTCGAGCACATGTGCACGTGGGCTTGGCTTGAGCACAGGGTAGAGTAGCCCCTCAAACCTATAAACTAGTTTATATATATATATATATATATATATTGTCAACAACATATACATATTTCATCATCAACAGATTTCATTTATAGCATGTTTTAAGTGTTGTACATTTCAATTAACGTACAACACTTTAAAGCATACTGATGCCGCAAGGAATCTCACGTCTGCTGGGCTGGACTGCTTGTCCGCTTGGATATCTGGGCTTAGTATGATCTGTTTAAGAAAAGAAGCAAACACTAGGTGAATGCAGGGGCTGACCCTGCTAAGACACTCCGGTGTGAGAGTAAGTTGCAAGCTCAAATCACAATCTGGCAGAGTGTAAGCTCAAGTCTTAGTATGCGTACCTTTGCCTTGGAATGGATCCAAGGCTTTTATAGGTCTGTTCTTCTATGGAGTAACGTCCATTCATAACTACCCAGGCGTGGGTATGAATGCTGGTGTAATGGGTATAACTGCTAGGAGTAATGGGCGTAACCGTCGGGCTCAACTGTCCCCGTACGTTACGCCACGTCCCTATCTCAGGCGTTATAAAACACATCCTGCTCGCTGGATCCTGGTCGAGGACTCAGATCATTGCCTCCTGAGTTCTGCTCGTGGGACCTGCTCGCATATGACCAGGTTGATAAGCTGCTCGGTTGCTCCATGTCTGCTCGCTATGTGATGGGCCTAGACCCGTATTATGTCTCGGGCCTGGACCTTGGGCCCAAACTTTGGGCTTGGCTCTTCAGTGGCCCCCTGCTTTCTGCTCGCCAAGTATTCATGCTCGCAGCAGGAAGCATTGCTCGTTGCCTTTGCCATGCTAAGTGAAGCTGAACGTATGGTCCGTGATTGCCACTCGCTGGGATCGCCTCGAGAAGCTGCCCAGGCGGGTGTCCGTGGAATACAGCCGGACATGACGCTTGGGTTCTCGCGTGACGGAGGCGGCGCGCCTTCCCAAGGCGCCATCATGACCTACGGCCGTAGGCCCATGGGCTACTCTCGTAGGTCTGCGGCCCTGCTCGTGACGCTTGGGTGATGTCACCCTCAGGGGTATATATAGAAGAGAACCACTTGAGAAGTCATTTTACACACTTGAATTTCAAAAATCCTCTTAGCAAATTCCGAACTCTCTTCCTATTGCATTGCCGTTCCTGCACTCGCTCCCTTAACCACCGTCATTGTTTCACTGTGCTTTACCGTTGAATCCGCCTGCGAGGACTCCAGCAACACAATCTTTCAGTTTCCGATTCCCAAATCCTCGGTTCAACATGTCTCGCAGTAAGTATTTTACTTTCATGTTTGCGTTCTTCCCCCTTGTTTTCGTCTTTCGTTGCGATTAGTAAGCGAACCCTCATACTAGTGCGGATCGAGGATCTGAGCATGTCCCCGCCGGTGTTTGGCCCCCTTTGCATGATTGTCAATTTTAGGATTTCCATCTAGGGTTTTCACCGTTAGTGACCATTCTATCCTCGATCCTTGTAGGCTCGACTCCCTCGTAGGTTGCGCGATGAGGCCACCGACTCGGAAGCCACAAATTCCCGGAGGCCTATGAGTATGATCGAGGCCACGCGGCTAGCGTGGCTCCCCGGTGATTTCTTCACCCTCAACCAAGACCAAGACATTCTTCGGGGATGATGAGCCCATCATCACGAGAATAGTATCCAGCCACTTTCGTAACACCGAGGAGGCGGGAACCGCCTCCCAAGCCTCGCTGCCGCACGCGATCGGGAGCCATTCGCCCACCCCGACGAGCATCATCTCGACCCCGGAAGGGCTTTAACAACAATAACCAGGTCCAGATGGTTCACATCCATGGGGATTGATGCAAATAATTACCGAGTGTCTATATTGGGTCCCGAGATCGACCCCAGCGAATACCGAATTCAAGGAGAGAGAATGGTTTTCTACTATGACTTCTTTAGGGTTGGAATGCGGCTGCCCATCGACCCTTTCATCGTCGAGTTCCTAACCCTGGCCCAAGCCGTGCCCTGCGACCTCATGCCGAACACCGTGAGGATCTGGTAGCCTTCACGGTTGCCGCTTACTCGGCCATGAACCTGTCTACTATTGTTGAGGAAACTCTATCGGTTTTCTCCGATAAGAGCTCGTAGGATTTCGGCCGAGAAACCGGGCGCCCTAAAGTCGTTCTCTCCTTTCCTAATAAAGCCGACAAATGGGATGCCAAGCCCCTACTGGTGGAGTCGCGAGTTGGCTGGGCGTTTCCTCCTCCTACCACACACATCAAAGTCCCCACCTACAACAGGGACGCCTTTACGTCTGGATCGGGCCGCCTGATGGATGCGTTGAAGGCCGAGGGGTGGGGATCGCGACCAGAATGGTTTTTGATTGGAAACCGTTGGTCACCGAGGACCGTTTTTGAGACTTCTTTGGGTGCTCAGGTTGAAATTGAGGAGTGGTTCCTCGAGTGACCATGTCCGCGGAGAAACCCCACCCCGTCTGGGGTCACCACTGGTGACGCCTTCCTAGTGATTGTGCTGCTGCGGGTGGGCACCACTGCTTTCCGCCTAATGGTAGCTTCCAACTTCCTTTCATACTTTATTTCTTTGATTTCATCATGTATCTGACCTCCTTCTTTGTTGCAGAGTTGATGGATATTGACGACCTTGGGGCTCACCGGAGCCAAAGGAAGGCTGACGCGCCGAGCGTCGCCGTGAGCCGAGCAGCGCGCCCGCCACGTTGCCCAAGGTTCCGCCGCGATCGGCGAGGAAGGGCTCCCCAGCCTACCGACAAGGAAAGCACCACCCTCCAAAGCTCCTGCCGACAACCGAGAGGGCCCCGATCTGCCGCTCGATGCTCCTCCATCTACCGAGCCGGCGATCATCACGGGCAGAAAAGAGGCCCGACCGATGACTCCTCCGCGCCCGCCTGTTCGTCCTCGCAGCGGTGATGTTGGAAGCGGTCGACCCGCCCGGCTCAAGTGCCGGTCCCTCCTCCTCCCCGGAAGAAAGAAGGATTTGTGATGCCCACAGACCGCAGAGGTTGTGAGGCCCTTATGAACGAGCTTGCCAACGTCCCCCGGATCTCGGGCATCGACGTCCTGGCCAGAGGACACCCCACGGCCATGATTGGCCAAGGGATTTTGAAGAGGATCCTGCCATCCGATCTGTACAGGGATTGCAAGGAATCCACAAGTGTTCTGCTCGGGAACGCGGGCATGAACCTCTGCGAGGTGAGTAATTTCTCCTTTACTTGTAAATAAATTCCATGTCCTAATACTTGCTTTCTGTTCGTAGCTTGTCCCGAACATGTTCCTCCCGGCCAACCGAGCAAGCGACGGAGCCAAGGTTGCTGCCAGCCTCAACGATGATCTCAAGACCGCTAATGAGATCATCGAGGAGAAGAACGCCGAGCTCCTGGCCAAAGATAAGGAGGTGCTCGACAAAACCGGAGATCTGGCCAAGTTGGAATGCGAGAAGAAAAGTCTTGCAAACCAGCTTGAGACCTCGAAGGTCAACGAGCAATCCTCCTCTCCCGAGTCGGCCACTGGAGAGACAATTGGTAAGCCGAGAAGGAAAAGGTGAACTCGTGGAAGAAAACGAACAGTGAAATCCCGGGTGCCCAAGTAAGCGATCAAGAGCGAGAAGAGATTATACAAAATTACTTGGCCTCGAGGAGTACGCCGCGATCTTGGCCGGAGATGCGCCCATACTACGTGCGGGGAGCATACCTCCGTATGGGCTGGGAAGTGGCCATCCCGCATCACCGTAGCCGCTGGCAGAGTGGGAGCGGCCAAACATTACGGCTGGAAGCTCGCCGTGGTCATTCTGGGTCCCCTATACTTCCGATGAGCTAGAGCTTATTAAGGAGGGAGACCAAAAAGGCCGAGAAGAATGGCGCCCTACGCCCTTGACGTAAATGTGAAACCGTCCTCGCAGACTCAAAGAGAAACAGTTGGCCGAGGCCGAGGCCGCTCGCCGGAGGAGGGTGAAGATGCGAGGAGGAGGAGGGCGTGAGCCGGAGGTGAAGAGGCTCCCGAATCCTAGTTTTTACAACTTTCACCTCGTCGAGATGTTTTGCTTTGGCTGCGCGCCGCTATTTTACTTTTCCCCTCCTTGTAATTATAATGATGAATATAATATGAACTTTCTTTTATTCCAGCTCATTTGCTTTTAAATTGTGCTAATGTTACAAGAAGTCACATGCTCGATAACCGAACAGTATGCAACTTAGAACATCAACAAACCTTAAAACAAAACAAAGTTACCTGCTCGTAATTTCGAGCAGCAGGCAACCCTGTTATTAACAAACCTTGAAATTAACTAAGTTACCTCGCACATCGAGCAACATGCAACGTCAAACATTAATCAAGGATAACCTTCAAACCAGGGTGCACTTCCTACTCAAGAAGCTAACTGAGTCATATGCTCGTTCCACGAGCAAGCGATGACCTCAATCGTTAACCTAATGAGTGTGCTCATCCCAAAGGTTAGACAAATACAAGTCTTTTAGATTAGGCACACCATGAGGTCGCTCCGCATACCCCATAATGAAAGTTTTCCCAACCAAGACTCTGCTCGTTCCGCGAGCTACTCTTATATTCCACAAAGAGCCCATTCTTATGTAAAATGATTCTCATTAAGTTTTGAAAACCAAACTTACATTGACCAAGAATAATATCAAACAACCTCATTGATAATACTTTTTAAGGTGATCCGCATGCCACGGATGCTTTAACACTGCTCCATCCTGAGCTTGTAACCTATAAGTACCCTCCTTGACGACCTGAACAACCTTGTAAGGCCCTTCCCAGTTCGGTGATAACTTTCCTCGTTCCAACCTTTGCCCAGTTGCCTCAATCTTCCTTAGGACTAAATCCCGACCGAAATGCCCGTTTATGCACCCTCTTATCATGATGCATTTTTGCTCGCTGCTTATAATTCACCATTTTCATTCGGGCCTCTACTCTCCTTTCTTCCAATAAGTCCAGGTCCTCTTGACGAGCAGTAATGTTGTGCCCTTCATCATAATGTGACACCCTTAAGCTAGGCAAAGCCATTTCAACTGGTGCCATGGCCTCCGACCCATAAGTCGGGCAAAGGTGTCTCCCGGTGGCCCCCGATGTTGTCCCGATCGCCCAAAGTGCCGATCGTAACTCGTCTAGCCATCTTCCCGCTCGACCTTCCAAGTTTCTCTTGAGGGCATGCAATACGCGTTTATTAGCGGCCTCGGCCGCCCATTCCCCGAGGATAAGCTACTGAGGACTTCCAATGTTTGATATGCAAATTGGCACAAGCCTCAGTAAATCGGTCAGAAAACTGAGTGCCATTATCAGAAACAATTGCTCGCGGACCCCAAAACGACACCGGATATAGTCATGCACGAAGTTGATGGCATTCTCCTCGGTAATGTTCGCGAGGTTTCGCTTCCACCCACTTGGTGAAGTAATCAATTGCCACGATTACATACTTGCAATTTCCCTTCGTGGGAAATGGTCCAATAAGATCTATCCCCACATATCAAACGGCCGGATGCCACTACTAGACTCGCTCGGTAGAAGGCACCCGGGTATATCTGCAAATCGCCGACACTTGTCACATTTCTTCACATAGTTTTCGCATCCCTTCTCGAGTCAACCAATAGTACCCCAAAGTCAATATCTTGTCGCCGAGTCCTTGCCCCGGGTGTCCACCACAAACTCCTCATGGACCTCTGCAGCCTTCTCACCTGGGCGCACACATCGCAACAATGGTTTTGAGAAAGACCTTACAGAACTCCTCCTACCACCGTGTAGCGAGCAGACCGCCTCTGAATGACTCTAGCCTGATCTTTGTCTTCAGGCAACAAACCTTGCTCGATGTATTCCTGTATCTCATCGATCCAACACCTCTGAGCCAACTCGATGTCCATCACCTTCTCCCGCGAAATTGCCGGGCAATCCAGGTATTCTACCACAGTTGCCGGACTCAACTCCTGAATATCCTCAGTGGCCATTTTAGATAGGAAATCTGCCCGCATGTTATCTGCCCGATCAATCCGTAACAACTCCCAAAATGTTAACCTAGCCAACAGCTCCTTCACCAACTCGCGACTTAGCCAAAGTAGGATGGTTCACACCATACTCCCCGAACTTGATTAACCACCACTGGGAATCACTGTATAACTAAAGCTACCACACCTATATCCAGCGCTAACTCCAAACCAGCGACCAGGGCCTCATACTCAGCCTGATTGTTGGAGGCAGGAAACTTGAATCGTAAAGCAACCTCAAATTCCTCGTCAGTAAGCGGAGACACGAGCAAAACCCCTGCACCACTTCCATCCTTACTTGCTGCCCCGTCCACGTATAGCTGCCAACAATCATCTGGTCGTGCCGACGAGGAGGCTGTGCTGGCCTCCGGAATGCCGACCTCCGGCACCTCACCCTTTTCCTCGAAAGTTGTTTCCACCAGAAAGTCTGCCAAGGCCTGAGCCTTGATCGCCCTCCGAGGCTGATAGTCAATGTGAAACTCCGTCAACTCAATTGACCATGCCAACAACCCGCCCGATGAATCTGGTTTGTGCAGATTTTTCGAAGAGGATAGTCGAGTATACAACAATCGCATGTGTAAAAATAAGCTCGCAATTTTCGATTTGAAACAACAAGCGAATAAGCTAACTTTTCGCATTAAAATAACGAGCTTCAACCGAGTCAAAGCCTTTGATACATAATACACGTGTTTTGGTTTCCAACCTCTTCCCTAACCAACACTGCGCCACGGCTGGTCGGTGGCCGCGATACACATACAAGCACTCGCTCACAGACTACTCGGAGAGGAGGTGCACCCAAGTAATCCTTTAACCGCTGGAAAGCTTTCGAGCATTCTCGTCCACTCAAAGCTCTTGTTACCCCGCATCTTGAAGAATGGCAAGCACTTCTCGGTGACCGAGATGAAGCGACCAAGAGCGATGATCCGACCATTCAAGCGCCGAACTTCTTTAATGCAGTCGGCTCCTTCATATCCATGAGAGCTTTAATCTTCTCGATTAGCTTCTATTCCCTTTCATTCACCATAAACCCGAGAAACTTGCCCGCCTGCACTCCGAAGACACACTTGCTGGGATTCAGCTTCATGTTGTGCTTCCGCAAGTTGTTAAATGTTTCCTCCAAATCTGATATGTGGTCGCGACCCTTCGTTTTGACCACCATATCATCCACATAAGCTTCTACATTCCTGCCCAATTGCGGTGCAAAAACCTTGTTTACCATTCTCTGATACGTGGCCCCTGCATTCTTCCACCCGGATAGCCTTTTCCTTTTCTGTGGAATACTGCCTTGGCCGCTGCTGTATGGGCTTGAACTCCATGCTCGCATTCAGCCTATGCACTGCTACCTCCGGATTGACTCCCTCATATCCTCCACGGTCCAAGCAAACACATCCAAACTCGCCAAAGAAAAGCTATCAACCTTTCTCGGCCCTCAAGGGTTGTTCCCGCCCACCTTGATCTTCTCGCTCGGTAGGCGGGATTTATAATAACCTCCTCCAAATCACCGTGAGGTGAAGATCTGGGTCTCCTAACTCGAAGAGTCTCTATCTCCAATGTGATCGTGGAGTATCCGCACCTCGCTTGGCTCTGCGCTCACCATCTCCTCATCCTCATCAGCGGCCAGGATCATGCCCATGTCCATGGAAGTCGTGACGGTGAGTTTTTCTTTTTCCGTCATCGTAACTGTCCGCTCTGGAGTATTGATCGTCAGCTTTCCCCTGGCTTTGTGGGTTTCTTCCAGAAACCTCATCACTCGCCGCGCCTACCTCGCCGCCAACACCCCCGCCGTCAAAAACTTTATCCGTTGATGGGGCACCGATGCCACGAGCTGAAATTTAACCATTGCTGGGACACCCAGAATTGCGTTGAAGGGCGAGCTCAGATCGATCACCAGGAATAAGACCTTCTCCATCCTGGACCTGCTCCCTTCTCCTAGTATTACCTCCAGCTCGATGGTTCCCTTAACAGCCACCTTGTGATTGGTAAATCCCTCCAGGCAGCCCTTGTATGGTTTCAAGTCCTTGTCCTCATAACCCAAATTTTTGAAACACTTGTAGTACAGGACGTCCCTGGAAGCCCCCGTATCAATCAACACCCTGGCCACATCCCGAATCGATGCAGCCTCAACCACTAGATTCTCGCCGGACGCTAACTTGCCTATAGCCTCGCTCCCGGTGAACTGTATGGTCTCTCATCGTGCCCTACACCGACCGGCACGTATGGCGGCTTATTCAAAGTATAGATCTGAGATTTCAATTGATGAAGGCTAGGCTCCTCTTCCAGTATGACATTCAGCCTTCCTCGTCGCTCAACATTCCCTCTCTTAGGAGGCTCCTCTCTAGGTTCCCGATCATCCCTACGATCTCTGTTCTCTGGTCGTATACGAAAGCGATCTAGCCTCCCTTGGTTCAGCAATCTCTGAATTTCCCTCTTCAGCTGCATGCAATCCTCCGTTCCATGCCCTATATCATTATGATAGGCACACCGCTTCGTCCTATCTCTCCTTGCTTCAAATGCCGGGTCCAACGGATCTGCTGGGGGCAACTCCGCACGGATTTCATTCATAATAGCCTCCCGAGTAGTGTTGAGAGGATCAAAATCCATGCGATCATTCGCCCGGGCACGGTTCCTCCGCCAGCCCTTGCTCGTTGACGACCCATTCTTGCCCGCAGCATCCTTACCATCCTCCTTTTTATCAGCCTTCTTATCTTTCTTTTTAGACCCCTCGGCGTCCTCCTCAAATGTAACACACCAGCTCTGGGCGCGAGAAAACATCTCCGCCCGGTTCAACGGTTCCCTCATGCTGAATTCAGCCTTCAGCCCGTTTCTGCTCATGCCCCCAATAAAACACATCGTGACCTCCCTATCGCCGGTCATCAACCTTCTCGAGCATCTTTTGGAACCGCCTGTGTATTTCCCAACTGTCTCGCCGTCCCTTTGTCTAATGCTGCAGAGGTCCATTCTAGCCTTAGGTGTTACCCCCGCCATTGCAAACTCAACCAGAACTTACTCCGCAAATCCGACCACCTGATCGATGCTCGAGGAAGCTTCCTGTACCATGTCACCGCCTTGCCCCGGAACGTACTAACCGAGCCTTGCACTTCGCAATGGATCCTTGGTGACCATATTGATTTGGTTCTCAAATCCTGCAAGTGATCACGAGCATTCGTCTTCCCGAGTACTTGTCAAAGTAGCAATGGAACATCGGATCGGCTGGCGCGGCCACAATCCACCCGCCAAAGGGTCTTTCTCCTCTCCCGGATCACGTATCCAGTCCGGTGCGACCAGCCTGGGCCTCCAACCGCACCGCATCTCCTTCATCGCTTCATCGCCTCATGCGTTGAACGCGCAGCCCGACGGACCGCTGAGTTGATGACTTGTTGCATCTTAGCCTAGATTTGCTTGAATCCATAACCTAAGTCTAAGTCAAGGTGACTAATGGGCCTGCGTGTCTCTAGAGTGGCAACTTGTACTTAGACATAGCTTGAATAGCCTAGGATTGCTTATTGTAAGTTGCCTTGAAGAAGATAGCCTAAGGATATCGGCCATCCTCCCTACATCCGCCGAAGTATGCTTAAGCGAGTTCTTCAAGATATCGGACAAGTTCATCCAAGCCAAGCCTCATCGCAATGTTGAAGAACCTTAAGAACGTCCGATAAGAGAACCGCCGAAGACATGTCCCGATTTGAGGCTTTCATTGACTTCGATGCAACGTTAACCCGCAAATCACATTCAATGAAGGTTTCCATTCTTGGCATACACTCGAAAAGGACATTCCTCCGCAAGCACGCACCGCCTATTTTTAGCAAAGTGTCGAGACAGATCGCAAGCTACAGCCACCTATCGAGTCAACAACCGATTAGAGCATTAATTGCTCTTAAATTCAAATTAGAAGACCACCAACGGCTCCAAGCTTCCTCCTACATATAAAAGGAGAATCCATTGCTGCATTCAATACTCTTCAACAACTACAACTCGAATCTTCTTCATCTTCTTCAAGTGCATTAAAGCTTAAACGTCCTATTCGTACTTCCTTCTTTGAAGAGCTTCATTCTAAGACGATCACCCATTAAAGCTCTTCATTGATTGCAACACCTAGCTTTTCATAGCTCACGAGAATTGTATCTTATTGATATCAATTCTCCCACACAAACACTTGGTCAACAAAATTTTTGTACACAATCCATTAGAGATTTAGTTTGTAAAATATCTAGTGGAAAAACTTAGTACACGATTTTCAAATCCAAAGTTGACCACTTTGGTTGTGGACGTAGCACTTATTTATAAGTGTGAACCATATTAAATATTCTGTCTCTTTTTGTGTGATTGTGATTTGATTGTGTTGCTTTAAATTTCCGTATTTCCAATGTTAAGAACCGCCGATCTTGTCCCGCCAAGATCGCCCATTCTCAACTTGTCCCGTGCTTCACAAGACTTCCGCCCGCAAAATTTTTAAAACCCTAGTGAAGTAAGATTTTTGAATCAATTTCAAAAATTGGACATAGGCTATTCAACCCCCTTCTAGCCTATATAGAGCAACCTTGGACCTAACAATTGGTATCGAGCTTAACTCTTTGAAAACTAGTTTTTCCGAGATTAACCTCTTGAGAGATTAAAGATCATGGCTGCTCACCAAATGTTGGAAACCTCAAACGTGAACCATTGTCCTGTCTTGGATGAAGTTCACTTTGACATCTGAAAGATAAAGTCAAAAGACATATGAATTCAATTGACAAACGTTTGTGGAAATGTGTCACGATGGACCCGTAATTCCAATGAAGCCTAATACACCGGCCGCGGTAGATCCAACCGCCGCACCCGAAGTACCAAAGCCGAAGAAGAGTGGGATGATGAAGACGAAAGAATGATGCTCGATGGAAAGGCCATCAACATCATTACCACTGTGTTGATATAAGCACTTATCGCCAGATCATCAACTTGGACACAAAGAAAGGAGATGTGGGAAGCCATCCTTGAATATCTTGAAGGTGATGGCGAGACAAAGAACAACAAATTATATACCGCATCCGTAAGTTTGACTCCTTCAAAAGGATCCCAAAGAGTCTCGCGAAGTGCCTATGACAGATTCTACGAGGTAGTCAACTCTTGCTATTCATTAGGAAAGAAGTATGAAAAGAAAGAAATAAACATGAGATTTCTAAATGCACTAGGCGCCTATGGCATGTTAAAATCATCGCCATGAAAGAGTCAAAAGATTTAAACAAATTGACTCTTAGAAACCTTTATGCTAGTCTTTCGCTTTATGAGCTTGAGATCCAACAAGCTCAAGAAATGGAAAAGAGTTTTAAAAACTTGTCCTTACCACCATGTCTCATCGAACCTTCCCTGTTCAAAACCCGATGAAACACCTTCTACATCCAAAGAAGATGATGATATTCTTTCGACGAAGCCTTTGCTATGTTTGTAAAGAAATATCAACGTTTCAAAAGGTTTAATAAACCATCATCACATAGGCGCTTTCACAAAACGCTGTTCCTTATAAAACAATCGCCAACCAAAAATTCGCTCCTTATAAATCGCACCATCAAAAGGATAATGAGCTAGTTTGTTTTAATCGTAGGAAACCAGGCCATTTTGCCTCTAAATGTCCAAAGCCAAAATATGAATTTTATAAGAAACGTCCCGAAACTAAATTTCAAAAACAAAAAGGGATGGTGGTCAAGACATTGATGAAAGCACCGCCTACATGGTGTGACACCGACACCGATGAGGATGACTCTTGTGACTTTGCCAAGAAGCCAACATATGCCTTATGGCCAGGAGTCACCACATGATTCGTGAGGTCACTACCATTTCAACAAGATGACAAGGATGATGATGATGAGCTCAATGAACCATCAAAGGGAGAGCTCATCAAAGCTAACAAAGACATGCCGGAAGAGTTTTCAAAATTCAAAGCCGCCTATGTGAAATTAGCCAAGAAGCATGAACTAGTCGTCTCGAGAAATCAACCTTGATGTCTAAGATCAAAGATCTTGATAGACAAAGAAGTCGAAAGTATCAAATTGCAAAAAGAGAACAAAGCTTTGACCGAAAAGTGGATTTCCTACTTGAACACATCAAGAAGATAAATTCGAGAAAGATGACCTTCAAAAGGTTGTCAATACTTGAATAACTCTAAAGGAAACTTTGATGCCATTCTCTCAAACCGTAAAACTTTAGATGACAAACCGGCATTGGTTTCCAAAGTGAGTTCAAAGTAGGTAGTTCTTCTAGTTCTCAAAAGGATGAGACATCTCAAGTGATTGTCAAGAATTGGTGTAGAAGTTTCTTATGACCAGCCTCCCAAAAGGCAAGGACTTGGCTTTAACAAAGTTCCTTTGTTTATCCCAAAACACAAAAGACAAGTCCAAAAGAAAGCAACCGCCAAGAATGACTCGCTAATAGTGAGTCTCGAGCAACTAAAACCGCCATTAGTCACCCTAAGAAAACAGGATGACTAATAGCAAGTCTAGGAATTCTCACTCAAACCTATTAAATTTGTCAAAGGCAAGACCGCTGATCCCAACACCGCCTATAAAAGGGTAAAAGAAGTGAATTCGCAGATAAAAGCTTAAAGGACATGTGCTCGTAATACAAAATCTTTTGATAAGAGGTCTACCTATGGTAAACCTAACATCAACAAGAAAAGGCATTATCGCCCTAAGTCCTATAGGCCAATTATCGCGAAAGATCATTCCAAAGACGCGATATTAAGAAGCCTCAAAAAGAAATCATTACTCATGTTGAAGGATTTCACAAATGCTCTTTCGCAAATGCCATGGTCATGAGATTCATGAATGCCTTCGAGATTCACACCTAAATCTAGAGGATTTACTCCTCCAAAGGTTAAACAGTGTGGATCCCAAAAGGTTGCTAACCTTGAGGACCCAAAAATAAAAGGGGACCATATTCTTAAATGTCTATATTTCAGAATGCTTTATGGTCAATGAAGAAGAGAAAGATCTATGGTATCTAGACAAGGATGCTCAAAGCATATGACCGGTGATCCAAATCTTCTCTCAAGCATTGTTGAAGCAAAGGGTCCTCACCATATTTGGAGATAACTCAAAAGGGAAGACCATTGGTTATGGAAGTATAATCGAGGCAATCTCTCCATCAACAAAGTCTCTCTAGTTGAAGGTTTAAAGCACACCGCTAAGCATATCACAATTCCGTGATAAAGGGCTAACATGTCGCTTTTCCTCTAGTCAATGTCTCATAAAGGACAATGAGACATGTTCAACTATCCCGACAGGTTCGAAAAGGGAATGTCTATGCTGTTGACCTAAATGCCGTTGGAAGAAAATCAAATCTATGCTTGGTTGCTAGGTCATCAACCGACAACACTGTTGTGGCATAAAAGGCTTAGTCATCTCAATTTCAAATACCGGAGAAGCTATCAAAAGACAATCTAGTTGTTGGTTTGCCTAAAATATCACCGAATCACACGCCTCGCAGAGCATGTCAACCGGGCAAACTACATAAATCTTCCTTCAAAAGCAAGCCTTGCCTATCAACAACTGCACTCTACGCCTTGCACATGGATCTGTTTGGACTCGTAACTACTACAAGTCTTGGTGGCGCAAGTATACTCTTGTGGTAGTTGATGATTACTCAAGATTTACTTGGGTAGAAATGATGTCCTCCAAAGATGAAGCATATGACATCATTATCGAACTCTTCGAAGACTACGACTCGAAGCCGGATGATATCTCGATGTCGATCGTACAATGGAACAGAGTTCAAGAACAATGGTGTGGCCAAATATTGTGATGACCATGGAATTGGTCACAATTTCTCTTAGCTTGGCACACCTCAACAAAATGGAGTTGCTGAAAGGAAGAACGAACTCTCATTGAAGCAGAAAGACAATGATTGCCAAGCCAAACCGCCTATGTATTTCGGGCGTGCCGTGAACACCGCCCGCTTCACACAAAACAGTCCATCATAAATAAATTTCATAACAAAACTCCATATGAAATATGGAGAGGCAGAGCTCCCAACATTGGATTCTTTAAAATATTTGGTTGTAAATGCTATGTTCTTTACAATGGTAGAGAACATAGAGGTAAGTTTGAATCCAAAAGTGATGAAGGAATTTTTCTCGATATGCCAAGTTTTCAAAAGCATACAGAGTTTACAATAAAACTTCACTTAAAGTTGTTGAATCTGTACATGTTTCTTTTGATGAATTTGATTTCATTGGGCCACATTTGGCTCCTAAGGTTACTAATGATTCTGATGAATATGAGACAGTACGTAAACCCTAATCCTAGATCCGCGATCCTCCTTCTTCACAAGATCTTCCAAGAGTCAACCTGTTAGAATCCTCAAACGAACCAACAAATGAACACTCAAAACCCCGAATCCCCTTTGCCTTCCACACCGTAAGTCATACAACCTACCTTGGAATTAACCTACCCTTTAGAAAACCAAGCTTCACATTTCTACTTCTCAAGAATCCAACTCTGCCGATGCAATAGGACAAGTTCAACCTGCAGAAGTTAGGGAAGTAAAAGATCATCCTATCACTCAAATCATTGGAGATCTTAATGCTGGTGTTCAAACTAGACAAGCTTCAAGGAATGAATGCATGTATTCTACCGCATTTGTATCTAACATTGAACCCAAAAGATTGATGAAGCTCGAAGATCCAAGCGGTGGAAGCTATGCAAGAAGAGCTAAACCAATTTGACAGATGCCAAGTCCGGTCACTAGTCCCTAGGCCCAAAGGACAAGCATATTGGCACAAAGTGGGTTTTCGAAACAAAATGGATGAAAACGGCAATATTACAAGAAACAAGGCAAGACCGGTAGCCCAAGGATATAGACAGGAGGAGGGTATTGACTATGATGAGACATTTGCTCCGTTGCAAGATTAGAGGCTATCGATTATTCTTGGCCTATGCCTCTTACAAAGACTTCAAAGTCTATCAAATGGATGTAAAGAGTGCATTTCGAATGGAGAACTTCAAGAAGAAGTCTATGTTGAGCAACCACCGGGTTCATAGACTGCTCAAGGAGAGAAGATGTCTACAAGCCGAGGAAAGCCCTTTATGGACTTAAACAAGCTCCAAGAGCCGGTATGAGACCCTTTCAAAGTTCTTGATATCTCAAGGCTTTGTAAGAGGTCAAATTGACACTACTCTTTTCATTATGAAACATAAAGGTCATTCCTTACTTGTTCAAATATATGTTGATGATATTATCTTTGGTTCTACTAATGAAAATCTTTGCAAAAGGTTTGAAAAGCTTATGCAGAGTAAATTTGAGATGAGCATGATGGGAGAGCTCAACTTTTTCCTTGGTCTTCAAATTCAACAAAGTTCAAATGGTATCTTCATCAATCAAGCCAAATATGCAAAGGATGTCATCAAGAAATTTGGTCTTGAGAATGCAAACAGCTTCAAGACTCCTATGGCTACTAACCGCCATCTTGACAAAGATGAGAAGGGCAAGAAAGTGGACATGACTCTACGAGGCATGATTGGTTCACTTTTATACTTAATCGCTAGTAGGCCGATATCATGTTTGCCGTTTGTGTTTGTGCTAGGTTTCAAGCGATCCAAAGGAGTCTCACCTACAAGCAAATAAAAGAATCATCGATATCCGATAGATACTCCCAATTTGGGAATCGGTATCCTAGAGATTCATCTTTTAATCTTATAGGCTATTCGATGCCGATTTTGCTGCATGTAAAGTTGACAGAAAAGCACAAGTGGGACATGTCAATTCTTAGGAAATAGACTTGTCTCATGGGCCAAAGAAGAAGCAAACCTCTGTTTCAACTTCAACAATCGAAGGTAATACATAGCCGCGGTAGCCGCTGCCACAACCGCTGTGGATCAAACAAAGAACTAGTTGACTATGAGATCAAACCGATGATTGTCCTATAATGTGTGACAACACATCAAGAATCTCGCCTCTCAAAATCTGTCATGCACTCCAAAACAAAGCACATTGATGTGAGATATCACTTTCTTAAAGATCATGTTGAAAAAGGTAACATCGCATGCAATATGTGCCTACAGAGAATCGTAGCGTACATCTTCACAAAACCACTTGATTCAACCAGGTTTGCTTATTTAAGAGGAGAGCTTGGTATGCTTGACCTCAATCCTTAACCTTTCTTGCAAATTCCTTAAGTCATTTTATAAACTAGGCAGATCTATATTCATATCGGCAGTCCTCTATAAAATAGGCAGACTTTGATAAAATAGGCAGACTTTGATAAAATAGGCAGACTTTGATAAAATAGGCAGACCTTGATGAAATAAGCACTTAAGCGCGCCATACGTACTGACTCATCGTGTAATAAATGCGGACTTCAAATTTTATCAAATGTCATTTATTGGCCTGTCGAGGTATAAAAGGGCAAAATGTACAGTGACTCTTCACAACTCTCAACAACCGCCATTTTCAAACTTTCAAAAACCTTTCAAGCTTCCAATCTGTAATCCACTCAAATCCTCTTAAACCTACAAATTTCTCAAGTTTTCAAGCTTAAAATCATCAATGGTAAGGATTTCTACACCTTCGAGTCATTTAAATCCGGTTTAGGATCTTGTTTTGACCTAATTTAAGTTTTCAAACCGTCCGCCATTGATGAACCGTGCTATATTGCGATTGTTGCTTGAATCATGCTTCGTGGTGTAAAATGTGTTGTAAGAGATTCTGTGGTACTATGTTTTCAATTTATATCGCTTGTTTGCTTGAATCGACAAACTCGCCGATATTTGAAAACCCGATGATGAACTGTTCTTATATTATGCTTTAAATTGTCTATATTTTGGGTTTTGATCGAATAGTACTGTTTATGTTATTATCTGCCGATTGCATGATTATCTCATTGCTTTTGCATATCCGCCGATTTCTATATATGCTATTCTCACATCTGCCGATCATGTAGGGAAAGTCTAAATCCTCTAAGGCTGCCGCCACCACTTCATCCTCCGCCTCTGCTAAGCCAACCAGGGCTGCATTGGCTGCTGAGCTCCCAATCAGGATCCTTCCCAGGTCAAGCTATCATCCTGGGATGACCATAGATCGTGACTCCATCATTAGCACATCTGCTGGTGATGCCCTTCTAAAAGATTTGGCTGAGTGTGGACTTCTTCCCTTGTTCCAACTCAACGACACCCACTACAGCAATCTTCTAGCTGAGGAGTTTTATACAAGGATGATTCTGCTCCTCCTCCAAATAGTGCCTCGAGCCGCCAACTTAAGCTATATCAAGGGCTACATCGAGGCCACTACATCAAGTTGACCTACAAGGATGTTGGAGAAATCCTTGACCGCCTGAAGGCAAATTGGACTTGACCGATGCCGAATCGGCACTTGCTTGGGAAATGATGAGGGATCGCCCAACCAGAGGTTCTCCGAGATGTCCAGAACCTTTTCCCAAAATCCCTATCATATCGCCCATTTGCTCGACAAGAGCATCTTATTCAAAAATGGCTCGAGGGACATCTTCACCTCCCAAGCTGATGTGGACCAAAGCCGTGGTCCTTCGCAAGCAACTCAACCGGGCAAAATCATCTTCTCAATGCCGTCCCAGCGTTGCGAAGTCCAAGCTCACCCGTCCATGAAGAGGCCCTTTGTAAGGGTTATCAATGTCATCCTCCGACGTTATGAGGAGATTGATGAGCTGGTCGCTACGACGACCTCATCAAGGTGTCCAACACCTACGTCTTCACGGCCAACAACATCACCCGCTATCGGGATGATATGGCCAAAAGGACAACCAACGCGGCCGAGGCCGCCGCCGCTGCACTGCCGCCGCTGCTATCGCACTCGGGCCCTCTACCCAAGCCAAGGGTAAGAGGAAGGTCACCTACACGCCGCCGGGTTACCCGCCGAGAGGAGGAGCCTACACCCATTGGGGCTGAACTACCCGAGCATTTTGACCTCGCAGCTAGACCATGATCCATATGAGCCCGCGAGCCTCCTACCAAAAGCCCAAACACTCTCCTCTCTCACTCCTAAACTCAAATCCCAGAAGCTCGCTCGCTCAAAGGCACTGTTGAGAGGACACATCATCCTTCCAACCACCGACCTCTCCAAACCCTCTAAACCTACTTCCCAATCCTCCCAACCCAAAACCAAACAAACCCTCCTACCCACAGACGAATCATTTGGCCTTCCTAAGGTTTCATCTACTTCTTCCTCCACACCGGCCGTGTGCACCGGCCGTTTCCACACCACCTTTCTCCATCACTGTTCCTCCACCAGCTTCCACCAAATCATCTCCACCACCTTCGCCTCTTCCACTCCTACTAAGTCCAAACATGGCAAACGTTATAAGAAGAGTGCAAGAAGGTGCACTTCTCAACCGCCGATCCTACCACTTCTCCTCCACCTTCACCACCTATGCCTACTACCACTACCACCTCACCGCTTCCTCACCTCCTCCATCCGCTCCCATCCAAACAACCACCACACAAGAGCCATATATCTCACCCGCCACCTCTTCTCAACCACCATCCTCCAAACGCCCTATCTCTCCCTCTTCCGACCTCGCCTACTCCCAAACGCCTCAAAACCAATCCCTATAACCACCTACACCCCGAGGTGCAGCTCGCTTGTCCTTCGTAGACAGCAGGCCTAAACCCAACCATGCCGACACCGACCCTTTCTTAGCCACCCTTGACTACCCCAAGAGAATTCCTGTCGCCCTATGTCGCAGTGAAATCATCTTTCAATGGGGTGCCTACTATGACCCTCTTCCTCCCGCCTGGTCACAACTCTTTTCTCCCACAACTCGGTTCAAGATCTTATGATCTTCAACCAATGGGTTGCAATCCATAAGGACCTAGGCCTTCCCCTTCCAACCAAATCGGACATCTCCCCTTCCTCTCTCTCGCCTAAACCCCGCCTTCTCCATTATCGCCATCCTTCCATCCTTCTTCACCCCGTGGTCTACACCTTCATTGATGTAGTCACCACTTACCTTGGCTTCAACCCTCTCATCCCTATTCTCTTCCTTCTCCTAGCCTTTCCTCTTTCTTTTCTCCTCCCCTTTCTTCATTCACCCCTTTCCTATGTCATCTACATAGAAAGGCTCTTCCCTGTTCCTCGCGTTTTCCTAGCCTTCCTTCACTCTCTACCACCATTCTCCATCTTCCTCCACCCAATCCCCCTTCTACCACCATCCTCCACCCTCCCTACCCAGCCACCACCATCCTTCCCCTCGCCAGGACCATCCTCTCCTCCAGTCATCCCGACTCGTCGATACCTATCCCGCCGAGGCCGTACATAAATTTTTGAAAGATTTTGAGGTCATCTCTGTTGACGACCAAGGCCCCGCACCAACTCTCTGCAGATCGCCTCACATCACCCATGTGCAGCCGACCGCATGACCCAAGTGATGGAGATTTCAAAGGGTGCAAAGGCCGCTTGATGCCGCCACGATCCATCTCGGCCGCCGCCGCACCGATCTCGGCCTCTTCCTCCAAGACATCGCCATCTTCGAAACCAACGGGACAACCTCGCCACTAAGATGATGCGGTCGTCGACATGATTGAAGCCGGTTACAAGCTTGTGCTTCACTCCCAACGCCAGCCAATCGCTCTCCACTCCTCCGTGCGAGCGACGCAATCTCACAACCAAGCACTTGGCTTTCTATCGCAAGGAGCGCAAATATGCGAGGATCGCCTCGGCTTCATTGATACCTCGCTTGCGTCCATGAAGGAGGAGATAGCTCGACTCAACAATGATCGGACTAAGCTCATTGAGCATAATGCTCGCTCAAGCGAAGAACAAAGAGCTCTCCTCGAATTGGCGATACTAAAGAAGAGCTAGCAGCAAAAAAGAGATTGTAAGACTCAAGGCTGCTGTTGACTCTAAATGGGCATCAAGAAGCTATGGGCAATCTTCATCAGGCAAAGGCAAAGGTCGTGCATCATCTAGGTCATCATCTCGACCCGATAATATGTTGTATAATCTTTTTGCTAAACTTTGTAATTAAACAACTTGTTTAATTAACAATGTCTATGTTTTAAAACTTTCATGTGTATTATGAACTGCTTATTATGTGATTGCATGAAATTTAAACCACTGGTTTAAAGACATGTCCTATATTGCCTATTCTCCTATCTCGCATGTCTTTAAATTCAGCTTCATTACAAGTGTCGATGCTTAACTTCTGTTTGTAAACACTTTGTAATTCTTGAATACAATGACCTTTATGTAAGTTCATCTAGGGCATGCTTATTTAATATATCAATCTTACAAGCATGTTATTACTAGACTTGAACATGGTCAGCTGATATTGTATTCGTAAGGTCATGGACTCAAGCAAATAGGAGGAGATTGTTGCATCTTAGCCTAGATTTGCTTGAATCCATAACCTAAGTCTAAGTCAAGGTGACTAATGGGCCTGCGTGTCTGTTAGAGTGGCAACTTGTACTTAGACATAGCTTGAATAGCCTAGGATTGCTTATTGTAAGTTGCCTTGAAGAAGATAGCCTGTAAGGATATCGGCCATCCTCCCTACATCTGCCGAAGTATGCTTAAGCAGAGTTCTTCAAGATATCGGACAAGTTCATCCAAGCCAAGCCTCATCAGCAATGTTGAAGAACCTTAAGAACGTCTGATAAGAGAACTGCCGAAGACATGTCCTGATTTGAGGCTTTCATTGACTTCGATGCAACGTTAACCCGCAAATCACATTCAATGAAGGTTTCCATTCTTGGCATACACTCGAAAAGGACATTCCTCCCGCAAGCAGACCGCCTATTTTTAGCAAAGTGTCGAGACAGACGCAAGCTACAGCCACCTATCGAGTCAACAACCGATTAGAGCATTAATTGCTCTTAAATTCAAATTAGAAGACCACCAACGGCTCCAAGCTTCCTCCTACATATAAAAGGAGAATCCATTGCTGCATTCAATACTCTTCAACAACTACAACTCGAATCTTCTTCATCTTCTTCAAGTGCATTAAAGCTTAAACGTCCTATCGTACTTCCTTCTTTGAAGAGCTTCATTCTAAGACGATCATCCATTAAAGCTCTTCATTGATTGCAACACCTAGCTTTTCATAGCTCACGAGAATTGTATCTTATTGATATCAATTCTCCCACACAAACACTTGGTCAACAAAATTTTTGTACACAATCCATTAGAGATTTAGTTTGTAAAATATCTAGTGGAAAAACTTAGTACACGATTTTCAAATCCAAAGTTGACCACTTTGGTTGTGGACGTAGCACTTATTTATAAGTGTGAACCATATTAAATATTCTGTCTCTTTTTGTGTGATTGTGATTTGATTGTGTTGCTTTAAAATTTCCAGATTTCCAATCAAAGAACCGCCGATCTTGTCCCGCCAAGATCGCCATTCTCAACTTGTCCCGTGCTTCACAAGACTTCCGCCCGCAAAATTTTTAAAACCCTAGTGAAGTAAGATTTTTGAATCAATTTCAAAAATTGGACATAGGCTATTCAACCCCCTTCTAGCCTATATAGAGCAACCTTGGACCTAACATGACTTCTCCTTGGGACAAGAGTGATGGTCCGATCTACGCCAGGGACCTCCTCTTTGGTGAGGCGTGCGCCTAGCACGGTGAGATTTCGCCCAACATCCCTACGGCGTATGCAGGTGGGATTCCGCTCCTCACTTCTCGTCCCGGCGTCAGAGCCTCAGTCGCCCACGTGTCCGACCGTCTGCGAATACCAAACGGTCATGTACACTTTTAGCCCGGCCGACTCGAACGAGCAGACCTTTCCCTTTGTCCTTAGCGCCTCTTTGCGGGCACGGCCTGTTCCGTGCTATCCACATTGATCACATCATCCCGCCGTCTTTCCGGCGACCTTGAGACTGCTGAGGCCTTTCGCCGCGCCCACCGTAACCACGGGTGGGATGAGTGTGTCTCGACCGAACAGCAGTGCCCCATAGCGAGCAATGGCGATTCGGGCGTACATTTGACTTAGGTACACCGCTGATTAGCTAAAGCCGCAGCGAGCCGCATCCAAGGGTCGATCCGGAGTGACACGCATCCTCTTGGCGTTCAAGTGTGCGCGGAGCTCAATCCGCTGTTCGGGTTGGCGGTTCACATTGGAAGGCCCTCCTTCCTGAGTAGAAGCCGAGGACGTAACTCGTCCAGAAGGCGACAGTGTGGTCCTGGCTGTAATCCCTGGGGGAGGTGGCAAAGCCGAGCCTCCTTGGCCCCCAACAGCCACCGGAACCGTACTGTCACCCAAGGTGTCTCTTCCATTTCCAGCCATGCTAGTGTTAAATCAAACCCAACAAAACGCGTATAAATGGTCAAGAAAAACGTTTCCCGGCAACGGAACCAAACTGATGCCGCAAGGAATCTCACGTCTGCTGGGCTGGACTGCTTGTCCGCTTGGATATCTGGGCTTAGTATGATCTGTTTAAGAAAAGAAGCAAACACTAGGTGAATGCAGGTGACCTCGCTAAGACACTCCGTGAGAGTAAGTTGCAAGCTCAAATCACAATCCGAGTGTAAGCTCAAGTCTTAGTATGCGTACCTTTGCCTTGGAATGGATCCAAGGCTTTTATAGGTCTGTTCTATGGAGTAACGTCCATTCATAACTACCCGGGCGGGTATGAATGCTGGTGTAATGGGTATAACTGCTAGGAGTAATGGGCGTAACCGTCGGGCTCAACTGTCCCCGTACGTTACGCCACGTCCCTATCTCAGGCGTTATAAAACACATCCTGCTCGCTGGATCCTGGTCGAGGACTCAGATCATTGCCTCCTGAGTTCTGCTCGTGGGACCTGCTCGCATATGACCAGGTTGATAAGCTGCTCGGTTGCTCCATGTCTGCTCGCTATGTGATGGGCCTAGACCCGTATTATGTCTCGGGCCTGGACCTTGGGCCCAAACTTTGGGCTTGGCTCTTCACATACTAATATACTATTACTACATCATGTTGATAAAAATCTGTGAATGTGACATTTATATAGGTTAGCGGGGCTAACATTGCGATATCAAAAGTTGAATGATATTAGACGCTAATTGGATACATAATCAAGTCGTGACACTTGTAAGTAGCCGCAGAATTTCTTCTATTAATGAAACAAAATTGTTCACAGAATATACTTGAACAAAATTATTTTTATAATTCAATTCAATCCTTGTATTACAAAATTCTCCGTCTTTGTCACACACACATATATAGAAAGTAACACATAAATCAACCGTTGTTCTTAGAAGCAATTTTTCATTTTACAAAAGTACTAATAATACACAATAATAAAGTATAGCAGTAGTGGTAATAAAAAATAAAATGAGACCATATCTCTAAATTCCAGCTGAATTTTGTTATTTTTTGACAGGTGTAAACTGTTTTAACTAACCACAACAGAGACTAACAACAAATACTACAAAAACATTGTTAATATGTGAGCTAATAAATCAAAAAAATTAAGTAGTATTCCAATTATATTATTTGTATAACATTTGTAAGAAAATAGAAATCACAGAATTTAAACTAAGGACAAGAAAGAAGTGACCAATACCAGCCGGTTGTAGACGGCTATAATCTTTTGCCGGCTTGTTTGCCAGCACACACACACACTCAAATCTCTCCAATCACTAATTTTTTACATTTTATCTTCCCTTTATAAACTCCTTCATTGGAAGACTCAGTCATATCTCTCTTTCTTTTAGTAAGTAAAAAAGAGTGAGTTGATTTCATGGCGAAGTTATCATCACAGCAATGCCAGAAAAGCAATATTTCAACAAAAATGAATAACAATTCTATTGGTATTACGAAAGTGAAACGTACCCGGAAAACTGTCCCTCGAGACTCTCCTCCTCAACGCAGCTCGATTTATCGAGGTGTTACTAGGTAAATTTAGTAGTTTGATGATGAGTCTTTTCTTTTAATTAGTGGAGTACTATATATATATATATATATATATATATATATATATATATATGGTTCACTTTTCTCTTATTAATTGTTTGTTCTAGCTAGTTTTAATTAATGTGTTTTCTTGAATGAATGGTTTAATTAGGCATCGATGGACTGGAAGATACGAGGCTCATTTGTGGGATAAGAACTGCTGGAATGAATCTCAAAACAAGAAAGGCCGACAAGGTTGGTTCATTTCTGTTAATGCGCTAGCTAGCTAGTTCATTTTTTGTTTAAGTCAATCTCATTGAATTCTTTTTTTTTCTTCGATCCCTCTTGTTGCTTTTGGTGGTGGTGATCAATCTGGTGGAACCTTATTGCAAAACCAGTCTATCTTGGTACGTTGATGGCTATTTAATTTATTGAAAATATTTCTCTTGATAACTTATAAAAGAGATAATTATCCCAAACTCTATGCATATATATATATATATATATATATATATATTTACTTGGTCTAAACATGATTAATGGATTGATAATTAATTCAGGTGCGTATGATGATGAAGATGCAGCTGCTCATGCTTATGACTTGGCCGCCCTTAAGTATTGGGGTCAAGACACCATTCTTAACTTTCCGGTAATAATATGGATCAATCTTGAAAAATTACTACGTCCACCCAAAATAAAAAAAAAAAAAAAATCTCTTAATTATTTCTTATTCTATTTATGTATTTTCCTGAGTTAATTAACTATAGAACTAATTACCAACTGTTTATGATTATAGTTGTTAACATACCAAAAGGAACTGAAAGAAATGGAGGGTCAATCGAGAGAGGAATATATCGGATCACTAAGAAGGTAATCTAATCTAGTCTACAAATGTGTTTTCCGTTCTTTCACATAAATAATTAAGAAGCAAAATTAAGAATTTAAAGAATCTTAATCTTTAGTGTTGTTTGTTTGTTTTGGCTGATGAGATAAAAACTGCTGTTGAAATTGCAGGAAAAGCAGTGGATTTTCCCGAGGAGTGTCAAAGTATAGAGGTGTTGCAAGGTATATATGTGTTATAACACTCTCATAATGTTTGTTAATCACTTGTCCTCTTTTTTGTACTTCATCGTAACTGTGTTTGAGTGCAAAATCATATTACAAGAAAAAAAAAAGGTTCAGCTTTTACAAATTTAAACTGTGTAAAGAATTAGCTTGCGATCCATAGTACAAAGAATTCTTTCAAGAAATGAAAATTTAAAATTTTGGGGAGATGATCCTGTGATTTGTTGGAAAGAGAACTTATGTTTTATAAACTCTAGAATTTAAGCATGAATCAAAACGTTAAACCTTTAAATCTAATGGTAAATTAGGAGTTACAAATTAAAAGGAAGGAAAAAGAAAAGAAAAAAAAACCAAGAATAATCGACGAAGAAAAGGTAAAATATCTATTCTATATATATTTAAACTGTTTTCGCTGAGCATTAGCAGCTAATTAAATTAAAAGAAAAAAAAAATTGAACAGCAGTTTCTAAATTCTAATCAAAGGAATATATAGTTAATATGATCATATGAATTCAAGATGTAATAGATCGATACGAAATTTCCTAAAATCATTTGTATCTGATTTAATAAACAGGCATCATCACAATGGAAGGTGGGAAGCTCGAATTGGCAGAGTTTTTGGCAACAAATATCTTTATCTTGGCACATACGGTAAAGTCCTCATTTTTGGAACTTCATTTAATAGACTAAATTGATTTATAAAACTTGGTTATTATGATTATTAAGCTAAAGCTTTTAGGAATACCACAAACTCAAACTCCTATATATATATATATATATATATATATATCATTTGACTATATATCATTTGACTAAAATTTTTACCAAATGTTACTGTATTTTAAAAAAATTTACCAAATTTTTACCAACTGTTTTGTTTCTGTATTTGACTAGGTCATTTTAAGCAATTTCATTGAAGCTTCTGCATGCAAATACTAGATGAAAACGTCAATCACTATCACGTAGTTGGGCAAAGTCCACAATCTCAAAACTCTTCTTAGAAAAATTTCCAATTAATATCTCCCGTTTTCTGTCTCCCCCATTTTTGTTCCCAGTGTATAATGCTGTTAAATCAATACTTGCAGCTACCCAAGAAGAAGCTGCAGTTGCATACGATATGGCGGCAATCGAGTACCGTGGACTTAACGCCGTTACCAACTTTGACCTCAGCCGATACATAAAATGGCTAAGACCTGATCACAACAATAGCCATCCCCATCAACCATCAAACCCTGACCCTAATGTCAACGTTGCACCAACACCACCAACCCCTAACCATGACCAGGCCGAATTAAACTTCCCCCTCCACCAAGAACAGCTACCACAACTTTCCATCGCCACAGACGAGGTCCCAATACCTCATTTGAGGCCCACATCTGCCACATCAGCACTAGGACTTTTGTTACAATCCTCAAAGTTCAAGGAAATGATGGAGATGACCACGGCAGCCGAGTGCACTACCTCGACGCCACTTGATTCTGACCCACCACATGTACAGTGCAGCTTCCCAGAGGAGATTCAAACTCACTTCGAGACTCAGGACTTCTCTAACTATGGTGGTGGAGACGATTTTATTTTTGGCGATCTCAACGCTTTCATGCATAACATGTTGCAGTCTGACTTCGACACATAAAAGATATATCACCAATCCTTATTTATTGCTAAAGTACGTACGTAGTTTTTGCTTTTGCCAAATGCATAGAGTGCAGAAACTAGTAGTAAGCTTACGTAGTTGTAACTGCTTTGGCAAAGCATTTTAATTAGTCGTTTAAATTCTTTCATATGTATAATTGTATTTTGCTTGTTCGATCTGAACAAGCATGTCAATAAGAGCCGAAAAAGGAGTATTCTTACGTAAAATATTTTGGTAGGGAAGGTGGGGAGGAGACGTTCTGATACATGATGAAATGCAGAGAGCTGATCGATATCAGCTAGCTAGCCAGGGGGCAATTTTTTGTAGATATGAAGTTGAAATAAGCCGTTGCAGTTGTAATTTACTCCTCATAGAACAGTTAATTGTAATTTATTCCTCATTTCTATGAATAATAAAACATTCATTTGTTTATCAAAGCTAAGCACTTACGTTGATACCCAATTATTTAATGCGTCAATTTTTCAATTGTTGTACACATATAAAATGTAATAAAATTCAATTTTACTAATATCAAGAAAAATAGGCCAAGGTATAGCATTGCAACGGCTTGAAATCTTCTATCCCACCTCCGTCACACTGTCTGTCTTATTAAATCTTAACCCGACACATGCTCTTATACAAAGAATATTGGGTGTATAACAAAAACACGTGTTTAGCTAAGTAACTAACATTAAATGCAATAGGGAGTGTTAGGGGTGTTCAGTATTTGGTTTCATCCGAAAATCAAACAGAAAAATCGATCATCCGAACCGAACAACCCGAAACCGAATTCGAATTTGGTTTTTGGTTTGGTTTGATTGGCAAAACCGACTTCTAATATGGTTTTTGGTTTTGTCTTTCAAACCGAAAACCGAATTAGAAAAAATATAATAAAATTAAATATATTATCATTAGTTATATTATTAGTTATATATTATTATTAAATATAATAAAATTAAATATATTATTATTAGTTATATAAATAATTATTAGTTATATAAATGTTCTTTTTCAATATGTTTTTTGACATTTGCCGGTTTATTTAAATGTTTTTTTTTTTTTTGTAATGTGTCGTAGAAATAACACAAGTCACAACTCAAACAAATTTCGTGAATGTTTAGTGACAAGAAAGTCAAACTAATGTGTGAAATTCAAGACTTTCTTTAAGTTCGAGTCACTAAGTATATCTAATCTTACATTTTTAGGGATATTATGTAATTTTGTTAAAATTTTAATCTTTGTTTTGGATGTTTTTTAAATGATAAATATTTAAACTTTGAATTGGATTATAGTTTTAACATTTGTTTGGTTAAAACCGAAAATCGAACCTAACCAAACCGAAAACCAAATTCGAATTTGGTTTTATTTTTTAATTTTTTATTTGATTTGGTTTGATTTTTAATTTTAAGGTTGAAAAAATAAAAATCAAATAAACCGAACCGAACAGGCCAAAAATCGAACTGATGAACACCCCAGGGACTGTGACATGCATATCTTTTAATCCATGCAACTATTTCCCAGGACTGGGCGCTTGCCCTAGGGTTGGGCCTCAGGCTTAAGTTTTGGAGGCTTTTGGCCCATGACGAGGATATAGCATTTTTGTGGGCTTCAATATTTAACTTTTAGGGTGAACTACATGTTGGTCCCTTTTTGAATATTTGTAATCATTCCAGTCTATTATATTTTTTTAAAAATTGAAAAAAGACACTTTTGGGGCAAAAAGACGATTATGCCATTAATGAAAGATTTACCGGAAAAATTTTATCATCTGATGCTTAATTTCATCATTGCGATGCCCAATTGCGATGCCTAATTTCATCATCGATACAGCCAAATAAAGATTTACCGGAAACATTTTAGTAATTAAGTAAGATTCACTAGAGAAATTTTAGGACTCGATGCCCAATTAAGATGCCTAATTTCATTATCACGATGCAGCCAAAGGAAGATTTACTGGAGAAATTTTAGTAAGTAAGATTCATTAGAGAAATTTTAGGACTCGATGCCCAATTGCGATGCCTAATTCCATCATCGCGATGCCTAATTCTATCATCGCGTTGCCTAATTCTATCATCGCAATGCCTAATTCCATTATCGCTTCATCGTCGCGATTCAGTAAGTAAGATTCACTAGTGTTCTATTGAAATTGAAACAGAGGCTATCTACAAAAATTAATTTTCTTTGCTACGAACTATTGGAATGGAAACAGAGATTAACTGGAAAAATTTTAGGAAGAGAGATTTATCAGAGAAATTTTATGAAGAACGGAAGATTCACCGGAGAAATATTAGGAATAAGTTATCTGTAAGATTGGCCGGGGAAATTTTATGAAGAAAGGAAGATTTACCGGAGAAAATATTAGAAAGAAGTTATCTGGAAGATTAGCCGGATTAATTTTAGGAAAAAAAGAAGATTCACCAGAGAAATTTTTTAGGAAGAAGCTACTGTGTATATGTTATTGATGGACATTTTAGGAACAATTAATAAAAGTACCTTTTAGCGATTAAAAAAAGGGTGAACTAAGACGAAAATTTTTTTGAAAGTGAACCGACCAGCAATTTTACATAATTTTACTTTTTAATTGGTAACAGGCTGGCAGGCATACGGGCCCGGCGGGAAGGCAGTTTTGTTGTTGTTGCAGCTTCCGAGGGCTTTTATAGTAAATTTATTTTCTCCATCTCTGCAACTCCAAAATTTTAGTTTTCCCGCCCAACAAAAAATTCTGTCAGTTGTTTCAGCCAAGAAGGTTTTCTGACATTTTTGTTCAAATTCTCTCTCTCTCTCTGTGTCTAAAATTTGAATGTAAGTACAGCATCAATTCGAAATTCTAGGGTTTTCAGACAAGAATGCCTGACTTAGGCAACCTCTTGAACACGTCCTCTCTCACACTCACTCGTTGCCCTAATCTAAAACCGTGTCCCACCGAGCAATGTGAATCAAGTACTCCTTTGTACTGCAATTCAGTCAAACCCGACCCGTGTGAAAGCGATTGGAAACAGCGGCTCCGATTTCCCATACTCCCCAAAAGGAATATCGCTGGTCGGAACGGTGTCGGAGCTTTACGCCGGAGTCGGAACAAGAAGTCATCGGATACCAAGACTTTGGATTATTATGTAAAGGCTTGGGTTGCTAAGAAAATCGAGTTGGGAGTTCCTGAACGTAAATGTTTTCTCCCATTTCTTGTCCGGGCACCAAAATTGGTAATTTACTCCCTCTGATTTAGAGTTTGAAAATTTTGTTTATTTACTTATTCATTTTATCTTAATTCCCAATTCTTTTTTTTTTTCTTTTCCCGTCGATGCTCCTTATTATTTAGAGTTTGAAAAAAATTGTTTATTTTCCCGTTGATGCTTCATTTTATTTTAATGAAATCCGATTTTGAGTTTTGTAGTCAATTTGACCATTTTTTGGATTGATTCATGGACATATATTTAGCTTTATAGAATTCATCTATAAATCAGGATTGTACATCGGTTTTGTCATTGAACTGGAATTATGTACTCTTGTAGAGGAGTATACTTGTTGTTTGTAATTATGAAATTATTGGGTATTCGAAAATAGGTTTTTGACCAGTTATTCCAAAATCATTTTTCCATTTTTGTATTGTTGAAAATACGGAAAGAAATATAGAGAAAATTAGATATATAGTTTATAATTTGTTGCGGATAGAATTTTTCTCTCATATTTTTATTTTTTGAGATCAGTTATGAGATAGTTTGAATTGATTTTCGTGTGAACTTGCAACACAATTACTAATTCATCAAGAGAAATACTCTACTTAACGAAAAGCAGCCTTTGTCCCAATTACTTGGGATATTACGAGAAACACATTGCCCCTTGTTTAGAAGTTTAATTCAAAGGATGGTGGAAACCAATATATATGAAGCAATGGTGCTAAACAACTTTATTGAGCAAAGATCATTTCCCACCTGAAGTTTATACTCTTCTATACCTTGATCTTTGTTGAAGTTGTTGTATGCATCTTATAATGTTACTTTGCAACAGGGAAGCATTATAGTCTCTGAGTGATTCATTGTAGAAAATGATTTTAATGTTAGATTTTTTTAAGTGTACTCAAAGCGTCTTGTTTACGATTTTTTTTTTTTTGAGTTCTTCTAAATGTTGAATTTGATATGTGGGTCTGTTTTAGTGAACAAATTTTTCCAGTTCTACTGATGCATTATATCTTTTTGTCTGCCACTTTTAATAAACTCTAACTTCAACTTAGGTCTTGGACCATTACATATGTTGAAAAAAATAAGTTGTTGAAATATGAATTTTCAAATGTGTTTGCAGCTAAGAGGGGGACTTGTTCTTCTTGTCTCCGTGAAATATAAACATTAGAAAATTGTCAAATCATGGGGCACGGGCTATGTCATGTATAAAGAGTTTTGCCATTTTTCTTATGATGAAGCAATTGCACCGAAAGCTTTTAGAAAAATATGTTATATAAGAAAGCCAGTCTAGAGGCATGGAAGTATTTGAGCTAACCCTTCTTTTTCTTTATTTAAGAAATGAAGTTATGCATACATTTTTGCTTATATTTTAATTGTGCATGTAACCAGACAATTTTAATGCTTGGTTAAGATGCTAAGGAATAGTCAAAGTTCACCATCACTGGATTATAATTTACATTCCATGTTAAGATATCAATTCTATTGTCATGTGTTAACTTTGGACAAATAACAGAATCTCATGATTGTTTGTAATCCATCTCAGGCTGAGTGTCGCTTTTGTCAGAATTTGATCTACCCAGGGGAGGAGGTGTTATGCTCTGTTCATGCTTGTCAATGTGCTTATCACTTGAAATGTGCAAAAGACAGGCTTGGATTCCAATCTTCAAGGAAATTCAAGTGCCCTCAACATGTAAAATATTTCCCCTTAAAAACTATTAGCCTTTAGCTTTCTTTTCAATGATCGTGCTTATGCCTTTCTAAATTGTAGGTGTTAGAGAATCTGTTGATTTAACTTGGAACTATCATACTTCAGTTTAATGTAAGCTTGTATTATGGATTGCTATCTTTCTCTCTTGAAGATAGAGTCAGGGAACATTTTGTCTAATTTGTTTTACATGTTCTTTCTTAGGTGTCAGCTTAAAAAACTGTATTGTCACTGATCACTGAAAAAACAACTACCTGCTGAATTTGAATAAAGTGGCTCACAATGGGTGGTGTTTTAAATTGGAACCAGTATTTTTCTCTGTTGTAAAGCTTAAGATGGTTAAAAGGTTCTCAGCTGCACTTTATCCTGACATGGAACTAGGCTATCTCAGTAAATGGGTTATCATAGTCACTGTACCTTTAGGTTTTCTTTGCTGAGTGCAATATTCCTGATGAAGGTGGGGTGGGCCTTGGGAATTAGTTCTGTCTGACTGGTACCTACTGGAGTTAAGTTCCTGGGCAAGATCTAACTCCATTTGGAGTTATATAGCCATAGAAGTTCTCTTTCTTAGTTCCAATTTGATTGATAACACATTCCTTCTGTTTATAGATAACCTTCAAAGCTAGATTTATTGATATAATTTTCATGCTTTACATCTTTCATGTGGGTATTAGTATTTGTAATTGCTACTTGAACTTTGCGTGTAAGAGTGTTTCACTTTTTTCCTTGTACAGGCATGCTATCTGTGCAAAAATAATGTCCATTTGTGGCGGTGTTCAATATGTCATTTAGCATCACATGATAAATGTGCAGCCTTCCCAGAGTATGTACATTGGTTTAATGACCAACCGAGGCAAGCCATTTGTTGGAAGCATTTTACTGATTGGCCCTTGGAGAAGGTCAACCTCTTCCTTCCGTCATCAGAATGATTACGATACTCCTATTTATACTTTTGGGATTTCCTTCTTACTTGTTAATTTTATGCATCAGAGTGTTATGCCATTAGGCGCATTACCCTTATGTTAGTTAAAGCATATAGCTACCCAGATACCATTTTCGTATAATTGTTACAGGTTGTTTCTGTAATCTGATGTTTTTAGTGCATGACATTTGAATTTTAAGAGTGATCCACATGTGAATCATGTCCTCAACCTCTGCGCTTGATATGAATATTTTGTCGTTCTGGTTTTGAGATAAATCATCTGCTTAAAAAAAAAAAAGGAAGGAAGATCAAGCACAACCATGCTTTTCCACTTATGTGTTTATGGATGTTTTGATGGTTTTCCTCATCTAGAAGTACCATTACTCAGTGAGAGCTTTTTATACTTTATTCTGCTGCAGTGTAATACTTGTTCCTCTTGGAGTTCAAATTCGGCATACTAATTATGTGACTACTACTGGTGAAATACTTCTTGGCCGTATTGTAGATGGATACTATTTTCTACATTCTTGGTTTTGTACCTCTGTGGCAATATTATGTCCTCCAACTCTAAATTGATGTCATTTCTGAGGTCTTAGTTTTGTCCCTCAAGTTCAAATTGATTCATACTAGCTTGATTTCTTACAGCTAAAAGGTGACGTCCCTATAATTCCTATGTAGACCGTATGTGACAATCACTTGAAAGTCAAGGACATGGGGTTGCATTAAATATTGAAAATGGATTTTGTTAAAGCTGAAAGTAAAGTACTACGAACTTGCCATGCTTCCCCTAGATATTTGCACATTATTAATACCATATGACGTCTATCAGTTCTTTATTTTGGTTTAGGATGTTGGGCACTGACTTGCGAGTTTTTAACCGCCGACATAAGCATTTTAACGGCTGGATAGTGTGAGGTGGTAACATCACGTGCTACGTTACATCCCTTATGTTGAAAGTTGAATTCTGTATATCAGGATCTTACATTGATGTATATAACACTAATGTCATTGAGTGTCTCTCTATCAAACAGTAACCACTAACAAGTTTATTATCTTAAAAATGATGAAATCCTGTCTAAATTTATGAAAGTGACTAAAGTGATCGATGGCTCAAGTTTGCGATTGTTGCATAGTTATTTTGAACTTGTAAAATGTATGGTTTACAAGATTCGAAGCGAGTGGAGGCAAATGGTTATTATATGTTACAGAAATCACTTATTTTCTGCCTGATTGCTTCCATCTATCTTAGTTGCATTGAAAAGGTTTGAGGGGTGATTACTGTTGAATGCCTTTTGCTCATCATACTCGTCGTTGTATAGAAGGTGGAAAGGTTATTTGTTGATCACTGGAAAATCGACAACCATCATGTTTGAAGACATGCATTTGAGACGGTTAAACTATTATTGATATTACTTAGGTTAGGGTTTTTCTTTGTTGATCGATCCATATTGTTTATTGATTCGGCTGGTTGACAGGACTGATTTGTCTGTGTTGATTGAGCAGCATGCAGTTCCAACAAATGACATAGAGGTCAGCCTTCTAATTATGCTGTTTTCTTTATGGTCTCATATAGATGTTCTTTTACAAGTACATTGTAGATAGAAGTGAAAGTGGGACATATTCCATGAACACGAACTAGAGACAAAGTGACAAACAAAAAATCGCTAACCCATAAAGAAACTATCTAACAGGAAGATTGGGATTTCTTTGATTCCAGTATAGGCTCCACTGACCGCAAAAACAAGATGTGAAACGCCAAAGCCTTAGCCTAACATTTTCTTTGTAGAACAATTTCATAATTTTTATACTTGCATAAAGAGCTGAATGCTTCAGTGGAATCCTTTTGATATTTTATATTCATTTTTATACCATGGATACTGAAATATGTAGTCAATGATAGTTCTTTCCGGTGATATGTTTTTTTTTCTCTTTTTTTTTTTGTTTTTTTATTTTTTATTCGTAGCTCTCTGGATCTTCCTTTCTTTTTGATTCTCATCTGATAGGCTATTGGGTTTGTCTGGAACCTTATGAGAAATATGTAAAGGAGTTTTTCTGTAAATTAATTTAATGATTGATCCCACACCACCAGAACTGCAGGCTAACATTTCCCTCACTGCTTTGTAGGAAATCTTCCATCGTTTACCATTACCATATGTCGAGGAAGAGTTCAAGATTGATCTGACTTGGAGAGACATTGCGGCAAATAAACTGGAGCCACCTCCATACGTGCACATCAGACGCAGTATCCTACCTGTTCTTAAAGATAAAAACTAATTGAACTACTAGATCCATCTGGATCATTTTGTCATATTTAAGTTTTATTTTCTTCCACACTCTTCAGTACGAAATGGTTCATTTAAGTTGCAAAAAGTAATTTCTTTAAAGTCTGCGCTTCTTCCAAAAGTAATTTTAATTTTGCAGCAGTAGTAGTAGTTTCTTGTATTGTCACACAGAATCTCCTGAACTTAAGTAGATGTCTACCTTGTCAAGAAAAAGCGCGATGGTGTTAATAGCGATACTGGATGCACAAGTTGCAGTTCCAATACATGCTCTGAAGATTGTGTGTGCAGGTGCTTGTTTAACTGTTTAATCCCATGGATTTATGTATTAACATTGGATGACCTGATAAATCTACATTGATGTTTGATCTAATAGGGTGCAGTGTATAAGCTGCTCAAAAGCTTGTCGTTGTTCAGATGCATGCAAAAACAGACCATTTCGAAAAGATAAAAAGATTAAAATTGTTCTGGTAAATTTTTTGCTGCAGATCGATTGCTTCTTTTCTTTAATTTTTTTCCTCCCGGACCTGCTTAACTGTTGTCCTTATACAAGTATTATTAATTGACCACCGCTTTATTTTCTAATTATCTTTCTACTCAGACTGAATTTTGTGGTTGGGGTGTTGAGGCTGCTGAATCTATTGGCCAAGGTGAATTTATTATTGAGTACATTGGGGAAGGTAATTACTGTACCTTTTATCTATGAAACTGAACTGCAATATTATTTCTTGTAGTGCTAACAAGAACCAATGGCTAATATTACTTATGATCCTGATGATGGGAATTTGATTCATACATGATGTATAATTTGCATATAGTACAAGATTTCAGGTTTGAATATTGGGTTAAAATTAGATGATTCATGCCTCCAACATGGTAATGAAAGTTGGTGTCCAGAGGTGGTTCAAGCATCTCTGCCTGTCTGTTTGTGGTATACATCAAGTATAGCCTTTTGACCTGACTAAAGATCTTATATGACCTTTGACCAGCAATTAAAACAAGCTTCTCACAATACCCTTTTCTCAAAACTCATGCCTCAGTCACGCCTTCTCTCTTTCTCTCTCCCACTGCCATTGAATTGAAGCACCGGTTTGGTCTCCCACCAAACACATTCAAAATGCTTACAATTCATAGATAGTGACAGTTAAGCATTTATCTTCAAATGTGATAAGCGTTCAGAGCATTTATTTTTACTTAATAGATATACAATCTCCTTGAAATTTAAATATCCTCTGACAAGTTTTTTGTTTGTCCAGAAATTATATAGTTTAATATTAAAATTTCTTTTGTTATTGAACTTCGTTGTAGATCAAGTACTGTTAGGTTGAAGTTTGATAATCTCTCTTAACTCATAAGCATTTCAGTATATAATACATTGGTTGTAATAATTTAAAAACACAGTATTTTTATCTCCGGCTTTTTATACGTTGTTTAATTTTGTATTAAAAAGCTTGGTTCGGCCCATTTTTAACATCCTATGCAAAGTTTATTGTTTCTTGATTTCATAATTTACTTTCCTATTCAGTTATCAGTGATGCTGTGTGTACACAACGGTTATGGGACATGAAGTATCGAGGCATCAAGAACTTTTACATGTGTGAAATCCGAAAAGACTTCACAATTGATGCAACTTTCAAGGGGAATTCCTCGCGTTTTCTGAACCATAGCTGTAATCCTAATTGCAACCTGGAAAAATGGTTAGTCAGACGGACATCATAATCACTTTCTTTGTGTTTTCAAAAGTTTGAGGCTGCAGTTTCCTTTGAGAGCCGGAATTTAAGCTGTTGAATCGGGAATTTATATACTGGAAATAAGCTATTTGTATTTATACATTGATGGATAGCCATTCATCTATTTCCATATATTAAATCTTAGACCTGAGTCAAAGTTGTTTAACCTGTCTTGTTAATTTTTTTTAATGTGGAATTGGCCATGTCTGGTGACATATACTCCTCATTAGATACAATGAGCAGTCCTTTAAAGTTACTGTACATTCTCCAAAATACATTACTGTTAGAGTTTAGAATTGCTTTTTATTTTTCTTTTCATTAGAGTTTATCTGAAGTCAAGTTGGTTGAATGAGTATCACATGGAACTTAAAAGTTCTTGCATCACTGTTTTATATCATTAATCTATCTGTTTCTTGGACGGAGATCATTCCAAGGGCATTCTAGCAATCTTAAGGACAAATTTTTTAATGCTACCTGCATTTTTGTTTTCTTCTTCTGGAATTTGTATTTGGTTCCTCCAAAATTTATTGTGCTAGAAGTATTAGAAATAGAACTTGGTATTTTTGGAGAAAGTTCATGCTCTTTTCTATATTGTCCTTTTGAAGGCAAGTTGAGGGGGAGACTCGTGTTGGTGTTTTTGCTGCTCGATCCATTGAAGTTGGAGAACAGTTAACATATGATTACAGGTACATAATATATATATATAAAGCATTGTTACAAAAGTCAATTGATTACTTCATGCATCAATACGGATTTCAGAAATGACTATCAACCAGCACCATTATTCTTGTTGGTAAAGACACCTTTTGTTTGGTTTCCCTTTTGGTTAATCTACTTTGAGCCAGCAATTCCCTATGTCCTCTTCCATAGGTACGTGTCATTTTTATTTTTTGGAATCCTTTCATTTTTGTAGAGTGACATTCATTCAGGGACAAACTAAAAATTAAATGTGACGCCTAGTTAGAGATAAAGGTACTCTTTAGGTCACTCCAGTCCACAAACATGAACCTGAAAACTGAGACCATGCAGCCGAAGAACTCTATTTTGGAACTAGTATAATGTTATGTAGAAATGGATGTTATGTCCAAATATTTGCTACACTTTGCAGAGCATTTTAAACAGTTGCAGAAGCCAGAAAGTCATTGGATTCCTCATTAGGAGTGGCCCAGTAGTAGACCTAGGGCTTCTCAGGGTAGACGTCTCAGATTCAATCATCTTTCCTCCCATGAGACCAAAAAAGAAAAAAAAAAAGAAAAGAAAAGAAAGAATGAAAGAAGATAGTCACAGGAATGAAAGTTAATTCAGTGTCATTGTCAATATGTGCCACATGGATGTCTTCCTGGTATACTTCTTCTGTTGGCTGTCTGCAGAAAATTTGACATCAAGTACTGATGATACAGTGGTACTATGAGTAGCGAATACACTTAATTGATGTGAAAATGTATGAAATCTCTTGACTTTCATGGATCATAACTCCTTAAAATTTGGTGTGAATGCATCTTTTTATTGGAAATGTACTTTTGATTGAGCAAAATATGCCATGCTGGGATGACTAAAATAAGAGTGGTGTGATGTTTTTGCATTGCAGGTTTGTCCAATTTGGGCCTGAGGTTAAATGCCAGTGTGGTGCTGCCAATTGTCAAGGCTATCTCGGCACCAAAAGAAAAGTGGCCAAGGAGAAGATTGGTTGGGGCTCAAAACGCCAGAGAACACGATCTGCTTGCCTAGCAATTCTAAAACTGTGATGTTTCGTTGGCAGTTCATCTCAGGAAGGTCAGCCATGTTGTATATTGGTCTTACCATACCATTAAAATGAAGTGAATAATAATTGGGGGCAGAAAAGGTAAAAGAAAGAAAATACCTTCTCATTCATCATTGTTGTATTGATGTATGCTAAGAGTCATCAAAGATGAACTTTTCCAAAGTTAATTCAGTTTTGTGATATTTGTCCACTGCTATGCTGGTGGTTTGTAACTGATGTTGCCTCACTGGTGCGATATATTTGCTATATGAAGAGAATTACAACATACAAGAGATGACGTGCTTTGTCCACTATTTTGATGTTTATTTCCTTGACTTTTTATGCATATCTTTCATTTTTGTTTCCCTTCGAAAAAGTAGTGAATCGACATAAACATATACTCCGCATCTCTCAAATCCACTTTCCCTCTCCTTGAAGATACATTACAGTTGACATTTCTTTTCTCTCCCAAAACAAGTAACATCACAATTCATCTCTCCACTTAGAACTAGAACCTTTGATTCCCATCATATTTGCAATTGTGCCTGTGTACTCTTGTTAGGAATTAGATTCTGATTAGCTAATGCACAACTTGTAACGGGAATCCTCAGGAAGATCCACAGTTGGAATTGTACTTAGCTTAAGCCCCTTCCATACTATCTTTGATCCTATTCTTTTCACACATTCTGAGATCCAGACTTATAAGCCATTTTTGCTATTTCATTATATTATTGAAGATAATATAGGTTTGTGGACTTGTGTATGTCCATAATCTAAAACTAAGTTGGGTAATTATTCATTAATCCATCTACCCTTGAGAAAGCCTTTGCAGATCCTTTGCCAACATTTTCTATCTGGTTCCGCTATCTCCAACTTTGACCTAGCCTCTTCTGCAAAACCTTTCTGCAATAATATACCATCAACGAGAAAAAGTAAAAGGAATCAGTAATTGCTAAAAGAACTAAATAAAATTATTACAATAGGTAACATAATTTACCTCTATAGAGTCATTGTTGAGAAGGCGATCAATGAGATTATTTAGAATGTCCTTGGTGTATTCGGGGTGACCTTGGATTCCTAGGATATGGTCTTCTATTGTAAACATCTCCACCCCGGTTCTATCGGAGGATGCAATCACTTCAGCTCCCATAGGTACCTCCCATACCTGTTCCATAGTCATAATTAGTCCAAATTGTTCATTATGTTCTTCAAATAATCACACACATTTTTCGTGCGAGAGAGAGAGAGACCTCATCTTGGTGACATTCAATGATGGAAAGAGCTGGTGGCTTATCATCCAAGCCCTCAAGAAAGCTACATGGAGAGAAATCTTTCAAAATTCTCACTCTCCTAAGACCAATATCCCAACCACTATAAGCTTTCCCAACTTTACCTCCTAATGCTCTACACAAAACCTAACAAAAAAAAAAAAAACCATGAAAAATGTTGGTTTGATATATGGTTTAAGCAATTTATAATGTAATGGAAGCAAGGATACAAAAATGGTACAGTTTGATATGGTTTAATTAAGCATACGACAACTTAATGCATTTCTGGTTAGATTGTTGAAAAGCTTAATTTATTGTTGTTTATCGGTGAGGGACATTAATTAAGAAGAAAGAATCTATTTCTTTCATAAAGCAAATATTAAGTTACCTGGTGACCAAAGCATATGCCAAGAACTTTCTTTTGCATGGCATCTAAGGTTTGCAAGAGAAAGCAAAGCTCAAGGATCCAAAAGTCATTTCCATAAGCATCATAAGGGCTGCCACTAACCACAAAGCCATCATAGTTATGAAGCTCATTCATATCAGGGAACTCTCCATCAACAACCCTAAATAAATCCCATCTCTCTCCTTCTCCTTCTCCAAAGGCTGCTACAAACACATTGAAGTATCCACCATACACTTTCTTGACATACTCTGAATCCCTTGCTGCCATTAGTAGTGCATATCTCTTCTCTACTTCCTTACCCATAGTAAGTGATGATCTTTCAAGTAATGATCAGTGTGTGTGTGTGTGTGTGTGTGATAGAGAGAGAGAGAGAGAGAGGGTGTGAGAGAGAGTTTGAAGGAGTGATGGTTTTATAGGGGAGCAAAGAGCCAAAGACATAAACTTAGTGGGCCACTTTCCAAAAATAAATTTGCATGGGTTTGGTAAATTTTTTTTTTTTTTTTAAATATGGTCAATAGACTCAAAAACGTATTGAATATTTGGATAAGCTTAATTATTAATTTCATTTTATGCAACAAATGCAAATTCTTGAGTGGAATCTAAGTTACAAGTTCATGAATGCGATTGTAATTGTCTAAATACATTAATTTTTGCAACCAACATATTATTCATTCATGAGGCCCAAGTTGTGGGAGATGCTTCATGCAATTGGTTTAATTATTAAGACATCTATCTATCTATCTATCTATATATATATATATATATATATATATATATATATAGATAGATAGATATATATATATATATATATATAGATAGATAGATAGATAGATAGATAGATTGTGAAATGCACTTGGCATTCATTTTAGGAAGTACAGTAGTAATTAGTTTCCTTGTTTTCAAACTGTTGTTTTCGCGCGCGGAACATTTTCCTTTTCAATGATTTAATTTTTAATTTTGTTAGTTAGTTCAATACTCCTATTTGATGTTGGTTCATTATCATAATGCGCCTTCATATCATATCAGCACAAACAAACAACCCACCGCCGGACCCGGCCGTCTTCTAAACTTAATGCGCATTTTCCTACAAATATCATCCCTCATTTTATTTGGGATCTATCTATCTATAAGGTTTCTTACAAAGCCACATTGCTGATGCAAGTTGAGAATAACCTTAGGGTATAATAATTACTCTATAATATTAAGCTAATTAGTAACTTGTATTACTCCCATCATCCCAAGCAAAGAGTCTACTCTTTTTTTTTTTTTACATGTTACTAAATCAAATTAAATTTTTTACATACTTTACTTATGTTTTAAGAAAATAAAGTTTCATTAATTTAAAACTATCTTAAGAATACTATATATTAATTACAACTTTCATAACTTTGTAAAAATCACTATATATATTTATGTTTAATTATCAGTCAAATTTTAACTACGTTGACCAATAAAATAGTCAAAAGTGGACTCTTTGATTTGACTGAAACAAAGTGAGTATAAGTTTAGCCATTATATATTCCATCTCTACTTAATTTATCACATATATGGAATTAGAAGATGCAGACAACCATTATTCGAAATTAAGCTAGCCAACATTCTTTTTAATTGTGGCAGTCATGGAAAACATGCATGTCACATCTCTTTCTGCCCGTTTTGTCGAGGCCAAATAAAAAACGTTCGTTTGAGTTTTTATTGTCTATCTATTTCTATGCAACGTTTGAATAAACTACATTATTAAAATGCAGTTGTATTTTTAAACACTAGTATTTTTAGCTTTTTCTTCAAAACAAATTTTAAAAAGTTGTTGAAAAAAATTTGTGTTTTGAAATGGTATCTCAAATGCATTTATAAGAAAAAAGTTATATTTTGAAAAAAATTCTGCATTTCATTATAAAAAACTGCAGTTTGAAAACGCTGTCTGCTCTTGATTATTCTTAAATTATCGTACTTGTACCCTCCTAAAGTGTTTATATGATTCCTATTCAATGTGCCCCTCCATATTATCTTATAATGGAAATTTGTTATCTTGGAATGTTTTCCAAGAAAAGTAATTAAGTCGTGTGAACAACTGTTCTTAATATAAGACTATGTCAACATTAAAATATATTAAGTGAACGTATGAAGTATAGTATTCTTAACCAAACATGTGAAACTGAATGCCTTTATATACATATTGATTTAAGGCAAAAAAAACTATAAAAAAAAAAATCATTTTACGAGTATTTTATGTAAGATGAATTTCTCTAATCCAACACACCGTGTGTTGCTGGTGAGTTGTGTGGGAGTGGGGCTCCGTCTTACGAATTAGAATCCGTAAGACGGTCTCATAGGAGACCTACTCTTGATTCAAATGATAAGAACTCATGAGAATCAGATACCATTCTTTGATTATATTAACTATATACTTTTAGCTAATTAATTAGCTTTTTAATCAAACGGTAAGAACTCATAAGAATCAGATACCAGAGATCGCTGCTGCTCTTCAATCAACTTCTCTTGATGTTGAAGAAATGATCAACAAGGAAGCTAAGCTAACCCGCTGGCTCACTGGCGATTTCATCTGTCCCAATTTTATTTGTCTTTTGTTGTTTACTTACCAGTGGGAAACACAAAGATTAAATCTCTTTTTCTTTTTCTTTTTCTTTTTAAAGTTAATTTTAGTACTCCTTATTGTGAATTTTAATTTTAATTTTAATTTTAGTGTTTTTTAAACCAAAGAATTGTTAATTTTAAGGAAGCGGAAGAAAATTGGCGCAACGAAAACAAGGCACGGACACTTATTTATTTAAGGTAACACCACGGCAACCAATGAGAATAAGGAATAACGTATAAAGCCAAAAGTGACAAGAAAAAGAGAGCACACACAAAAATAGAGAGCCAATAATTTCACTAATTGAGAAAAATACATAATACAAAGTTCACTCGTGTTTACACCCGTATATATCCTTTGTACACCCACTCTCAATATCTAATGATATTATACACTCTCACCCCTCTATTGCTATATTATCCGATTTTATACTTGAGATTAAGGTGTATTGACATACCCAAAGTCCTTAAGGGGTGACTTAATAGTAGAGTTGAGACTTCACAAAGTTTGAAGTCTCATGTTTAATCACTTCCCACGCTCTTTTAGGACACCAAAATAAATAATTAATTGACATACCCAAAGAAAGCAAAGGTTCGTTATCTCATATACATGTGATTTCACTATATATGTATATTGCACCTTCCTAGCACGTAATTGGGAATCGTAGAAAGGAACATTGCTGATCCAAGTTGGGAATCAGTGGGTAACTTTAGGTATTAGAATATGATCATTCTTGTATTCTTAATTCTCATATAAGAGTATATTTGTACCCTCCCAATTAGGTACTTCGATTCTTATTCAGAGTTTGATCATATATAAAAGGAACCTTAATTATTTCTCTCGCCAAAATTCTTCAATTAGTAAAGTTGGTTATGTGAGCAATCAAACACGTGAAAAGTGAATCCCTCTATGTTCATACCGATTCAAATGATAAACACTCATAAGAATCAGATACCATCCATAACTTGTATATTTATTTATTATATATATATATATATATATATATATATGTGTGTGTGTGTGTGTGTTTATGTTTGGCCAATGATGAAATAAAACTATTTTTTTAAATACAAAAACTTTGCCTTAAAATGGATGGAATTATAGGTTTTTTTTTTTTGTCTCGTAAGGGTACGTGAGAAGAGATCGAGCGTCTAATCTTACACTTTGTGAAGCCCCAACTTTATCACTGGATCACCCCATAAAAACGATGAAATCGTAGGTTGGTGACACTTGTCGTATCTATATTTCCAACTTTTCATCTAGCAGCCCCTTTGGTTGCACATTAAGAATTTGTATCATTTAGCATTGCAAATTTTGTGTAAAAAAGTACAACCAGACACAAAGAATCAAATGCTCCATATATTCAAGCCCAAAAGTTCTTTTTTTAAACAACTGTTTAAGTATATTAACAATTTGCTTACATTCAGACTTTTGGGATATAGTAAAATATTGGAAGACACGTGGGATCAAAGCTAAGAAAATCTTACATACTTATTCAATTCTACATTTATAAGGTATTATTTTTTATTGGATCAAAGAGGCAAAGCGCAATAGGGTATGTTCTCTCCCAAAGTTTTTAGGACTTTGGTCTTTGTAACTTTTTCACTTTCTCTCTTTGTTTCATCAACTTCTTTCTATCTCTTTTATTTTTTCTTCAATAATTACAAAATAAAATTTTAAAAACCAAAAATTAGCATCAAATCCCTATGTCAAACACACTCTTAGTTAATTACTATATTCGAGTTTCAAACCTTAGCAACAAATGTCCTGTTTGGTTTCGCAGTCTTTATAACTTGATTTTGTAACTTTGGAGTTTTTTTTTTTCTTTTAATGATTGAAGATAAAGTAAAAATTAAAAATATAAAAAGAAAGTTCAAATCACAAAACAATAGTCACTAAATCACGATAGAGAATAAATCTTTCATGAGCATACTAACTTTAATTTATAGGAGTATCAAATAAAACCAATGCTAAATACAAACATAAAAGTAATTACAATATATCATGGATTGATGACTTTTTAGGGTCCAAGGTAGCACTTGTTCCTACTTTAGGGTCTTAGGTTTTATTTTTACAATTTGGGGTCTAATGTGCTACTTTCTACTAATTATTGGAGGGCTTATAGTAACTTCCGTTACAATTTGGCTATTAAGTTGGCATATGTTGGTCACATACAACTTTCTTACGAGTTTATGAATTATTTTGGAATCGATAATAATACATGGCTGTCTTATGTAATTTTAGAGATGTTATTTATTTATTTTTATTTTTTGCATTTTTTATAATTAATCATCATTATTTTGCCTAGCGATGGATTGGACCATATTATCTGATTCATCATAATATATTAGCTTATTTAGTGGATTAAGTTCACATCTACAAAATAAAATAGATCAGATTTTGATCTAAATTCAAAAAATTTAACAAATCAGATCTAGATCATGATCCAATTGCATAAATAAAAAAGCTAGGCCTAAATAATAAATTTTTTTAAAAATGGAATACTAAATAATTTTTTTAATTTATTTGTTTATTATATATATATATATATATATATACACACACACACACTCTTATAAGAATAATTTAAGACAAAATCAAATAAATGGGAACAGACATTACATATGATTTTAGAGTCGTATACCATTCATAGATCATCAAAAAAAGAAATTCGCAGCACTTTGAGTTATATTTGATTTGGCGAACGAGCAAGAAGTTATACTCTAAAAATCATCAAGGGGAGAGAGAGAGAGAGTGTGTGTTCCAGTCTATCACGTTTGGTATTCAATTAGACCGCCTTTGTATTATGATTAATTGAAAATCAACCAAAAATGTTAAATAAATTAACACGCACCAGCACAGCCAACTTAACGGACAATCGCTTACCGAAGTTACTGTAGATCACTCTCTAATGAGTACAAAATTAGTACATTTGACCCCAAATTATTAAAACTAAAATTTGAAACACTAAAGTGAGAACTGGTGCTAACTTTAGACCCTAAAATGCTATTAACTCATATATCATACTCCCAATATAATTATAACTAACTAGTTTTACACACGTGCGTTAAACGCACGAACATATATCTTTTAAATTATACTCAATAAAAATAAAATATCTTACTTTTAAGTCTAACAAAAATAAAATATATTACTTTTCTGAAAAATATTTTTCGTGAAACAAACGGAGTCTAACTGTTGGAAAATTTGTTTCAGTGTCATGAAGATGAAGGTATCTCTCTCCTTCAATTTTTTATTTTATTTAATTAATTATTTTATTTTGTTTGATTGCATTATTTTTCTTATGTTGACTTTTATATGTGGGATTGTCCTATTCATTGTTAGACTAAGCCAATTTTTTTCTTGCAAAAAATCTTAATTCACTCTTCGTTTCTCATATTGTTCAGATTTTTTTTTGAAATTTGTGTTCGAAAATAGGAAAGAAGCATGAAAATCCGAACCAAATTTTTAGTCATTTGTGAAAAAAAATATGGTTAGTTGGTTATTTTTGCACAATTCTCAATTAAATCATTATTTTCTGGTTCTATCTGATGTAGTTGTTTTCATTAAAACAAATTTAAACTTTTTTAAGTTAAAAAATTTTAAATTTTTTTCTTTGATTTAGTTGTTTTCATTGCCCTGAGATAGAAGGGATTAGGTTATAAATTTTAGGCTTTATTTTTTCCTTGTTTGAGGAATGATGATAAGAAAAAATATTTATTTGAAAATATGTTTGAATAATCTATATACATGTGACAACTTGATATTTGCTGATGCAGTTTTCAATCGGAATAATATGAAAGGGTACACATTTGTATAAGTGTATATAAGTGTTTTAAAAATTTTTTCTCCCCTTGTTTAATTTAAGAAAACTATACATTTATGGGTGTGTTTGTTTTAATGATTAACTATTTAAAAAGCAATAAGTTAAGCATTGTCTTTTACTCACCAAGCGTTTTTAAAACCACTGTTAATGCAAATTATGTGTATCTAAAGTGAGATGTGTGTGTTATGATCATTGTCTTGTAGCTAGCAAAATTGTTTGTTGGTAGTTGGAAGCTTTTTCAATTATTAGTCTATAGACATTATTTACTAAGATGGACACATACAAGAGTACTGCTTTGAAATTTCGAAGTTTTTGCAAGATAATTGCATTACCACTGAAATTACATAAATATTTGTTCATAAAATATGGTCTTGTGTCATCAATTGAATTCTATAGAAAATTATTTATATTCGGATAGAGGTCTTGTGACAAATTGTTTTTAACTATGCATAATTATGATTGAAGATTTACAAGACTATATATATAAGTGATGGGTAACCCAATGGCCAGCACGATCTCGTGAATTTCATCAGTCGATGCATTGGATTTCTTCTATTGATGCTTTGTTCGTGAATTCTAAGTTCATTGAACTGCTGAAATCTTTTTTATTTTTTAACCAAATTATTAAATGTGTAGTATAAAAACTTAAAAAATAGAAACATGTGAACTATTTCAACTTCCAATGCATTGATGGATCAATTAAATTCGAGTTTTTATTTTTAGAAAGCTGTTTTAGGCGGAAAATTGACATATTTAGCTGGGCTAGGATCACGGTTGTTATTATATATAGATAGATATAGATATAGATATAGATTCTAATGATACTTTTGTACCCTTTAATAGAGCTATCAAAGCCGTTCGACGGGCTGGGCCAACCCGCGAGCTACTTAAACCCGCTATTTGACGGTGTGGTGCGAGTTAGTCCATTAAGGTTGCGGGCCTAAAATGTGTCAACCTAGCCCAAATCGTCGCGGGTTGTGAGTTAAACGGGCCAGTCCACCCAAAAAAATAGCTCTCACATGGAGAAGAGCACGAAATGCCGTTCACTTTTTTCTTATTCAAATAATTCTCCTTCCTCTTCAACGGAGCCAGATCAATTCGGGACGTCATCTCGATTTCTCACCACCAATAACTTCTTCACAAATGTCGTTCACTTTCCAATACCGCGGTCGTCACCCTATAATTACTCCTTTTCTCGCTTTTTCTCTGCTCGCGATTCTGAGTCCGACGGTCCTGACTTTGATGGCGACGACTCATTCACGAATCAGCCTGAATTGTTAGACCTAGGATTCGAAAATGATCATTCGGAACTTGTGGAAACAATGGTTAGCATTAGCGGCGGCGGTTGAGAGAGGTCAATTCTACAGGTTCGTGCTCTCATTTCGTTGCTTGATAGATTCTATGATCTTACTGGATTTATTGAAAAACTTACCGTCGTCGTCGGTGAGGAAGGGAGAGAAGTCAATGAGGAAGGGAGGGAAGAGACAACAAAGAGATTGCCAAAGAGAGGTTGCGCCGGAGACGGTGACGCGTGCTTGAGACGGTGACGAGAGTCGGGTCACGGACACGAAGAAAAATGAGCTGTGAGAGAGGGTCAGTGGTTGTCCGTGGCTGCAGCTGCCGGCGTATGGGTGGTTGTCACAGGCTATGCCGCTGCGGGAGGTGAGAAAATGAGAGATGTAGTCTTGGAGAAAGGTGCGATGTGAGACCTGAGGTTGAGAGTGAGAGGCTGAGATCTGAGAGAGATAAGATTCTCTCTATGTGCCGCTCCTAGACAACACAACAGCCTAGGTTTTTTTTTTTTTTTTTTTCAAATTTCCAATTTCATCCTTACCCCTTAGATTAGCGCCCCAACCCGCACTGCACCGCCTTGACCTACAACCCGTGCAGACTCAGCCTGTTTGGCCCTTTTTTAAATAGTCTCATATTTTGTCAACTTAACCCTCCTATTTTGTGTGGCGGTTCAGGCTGACCCAACGGGCTAAAACCATTTTGACAGCTCTACCCTTTAATAATTAAACTTTTAAAATATAAATTTTTTGAGTAGAACGGAGAGAGTACGCACCTTATCATTCTCTCAAATAAATTTAGAAGATGATGAAGCTTAGCATTATCAATTTATGATTGACCCAACTTTTTCTTTACCAACAAGAAGAAAACGAAGTATTGTGATGATTACAAAAAAAGAAAAGAAAAAAAAGAAGGGTCTCACGTGACAAAAGAAAAAGAGTAAGAACAACATGGACTCAACCTGCAATAGAATTTGGCCTCCTCTATGCCTCTAATCATAACAACATCATCTTTTATTATTTGCAATACAATTATTTTTAATCTTTATTATTTTTATTACTATTAATTATCCTTCTTAATTATTTTATGTATTTATGGGTTGAAGATAAAAAGATGTCGAAATGATCAGGAAAAACGGCTGACTTTAAAAATTGACTGTGCTACGGCATAAATGGTTGGGTTGGTATTTGCTTGGTGGCCCAGCCCAATAAAAAAAGAAAGTGCTTCTTAAATATGAAAAGGCCTGAAATGGCTTTTTGGTCCCATTGCCCCTTCCTTCTTCTTACTCGTCTTAGCTCGCCCTCCTTTTCCCTCTCTTTCCTTTACGACTTTTTGTGAGAATGCTTTCTCTGCTTCCAAGAAGCTATTTCCAGATTCTCTTTATTTTCTAGGGAAAAATTGGCGTGATGTTTTTGTGAATAGCTGATTTTGGACTTTAATTCTCTATAAAAAAAAGGCTTAAATCACAATTTGGTCACCCTACTTTGACAGAAAATTCATTAAGCTCACTCTACAATTTTTTTTTTTCAATTTCATCACTATACTTGACATATTGAGTCAATAAGCTCACCGCACTTAACTTCCGTTAGTTTTGTTGGATGGAGGGCTGCAAAAAGACCAAAATACCCTTTACCTTAAATTTCTATATAGTCACCCTACTTTGACAGAAAATGCATTAAGATTAATAGTATAAAATTTTGTATATAAAATATTTAAAATAATCAAATCCGTTAAATAAGTTATTTTAAATATAATAAAATAATATAATTTTAGACTAATTCTTAAAAATATTAAACAAAAATTAGGTTAACTTATCAGAATTCTTAATCAAAATTAATAAAAGATTATGTTGGTCTTTTCTAAAGCAATAAATTCTTTAGCTTGACTTTTTTTTATATAAAACTAATTATATTAAACAAATGCATTAAATTATTATGAGATAATTATTATTGTAGAATAAAGTAAGCTTAAAATGTTATTATAAATTATTCATAAGTAATTATAGATATTTAAATAAGGGTTAATGACAACACTAGAAAAAATCCGTTAAGTCAATCATGTGGTACGTGCCATTTTTCAAGGGTATTATGGAAAATTTCTAAGAAATTTAATTATAACAATTTTTTATCTTAATCTAATTAAAAGTATTAGTCATTTATCTCAATGTAGTTATAATATTAAATATTAATGTTAATTTAATTAGAATTAGTAATATATTAAATATTAATGTTAATTTAATTAGGATTAGTAATAGTGTTCAAACAAAATTAGGATTAGTAATTATTACATTAATTGGTCAAATAAAAAAAAAACTTAAACAATCATAACCATTTACCCATCAATTTCCTTCCCGTCTTTGACTTCCCCCAATATCCCCAATTCCGCCATTGTCGACTTCAAAGGCTTCAACAGTGACGACGACATCGACGACTCTCTCCACCCTCTCTCCGATCTCCCCCTCCGATCTCATCCACCTCCCATCACTCTATCCACCCCCTCCGATCCCGAATCACCTTTCTTTCCCGACATGCTCAAATTGCGAGCTATCACTTTCTCATTCTAATCAGCTCTGAGTGGGTAGATTAGATCTGAATCATCTCTTTAACCAGTATGAAATAGCCTATTATTGAATATCCGAATGGATCTTTGATTGATAAAAATGAGAATGACGAAGATCGAGTTGAGGATGAATTTTAGGAGGAAAATTCGGCTAGAAGTGAGCTAAAGGGCCATTGCCGAAAATCGTGGTCGATCGCCTCAACCATAGTAGTGGGCTTATCAAACTTTCTTTCATCGAGGGTACGACACTAGGCTGAAATCGATTTAGCGGACCTGGTAACCCTAACAGACGTTACCGTGAAATTTTGACAGATTGGCATATGTGTGTTATGGCAATTGAGCCTAGTGTTATGATTCTGATGATTTCTTCGCTGAGTGTTTCAAGAAGGGTTGTGGGTCTTACATGATTTTGGTCCATTTGGATTTCAAAAAATTGGATCGATTTGGGGTTCTTGAAGGAGCTAGGGGATATGTGCAGATTGAGCTTGGAATGAAGAGATGCTGATTTGGGTGTTTGATCTTCTTCCCTAATTGCTCAATTTTTGGGTTTTTATTTGTTCTTGGTTGCAATGAATTTTAATATTTTAGTAATGACATTTTCGTGTTTTTAGGTTAATTTTAAACATTTTATTCAAAAATCAGGATGTAGTGATGAACTTGATATTTATGTCTAAGTGCAGTGATTAAATTGATAGTTATTAGTAAGGGTATTTTCAGAATTTAAAAAAAATAGTAAGTTTTTCATCCAAAAATCTGGATGGAGTGATTAACGTGGAATTTATGCCAAGTATAGTGATGAAATTGAGAAAAAAAATTGTAGGGTGAGCGTAATAAATTTTCTGTCAAAGTAGGGTGACTAAATTGCGATTTAAGCCTAAAAAAAAAAAATAATTATAAATATGCATGTCGATATTTATAACATATGAACAATTTAATTCTCTGTATATTAATAATTGAAAATACATTTTTTTGATTTGTTAAAATATCTAACATATGGACAATTTAATCTTTTCCCCCACATAGGGTCATGTTTGTCATTTTAATCATCATTGCCTTATCAACTTCCATCTTAATTATCATGTGATGTTACTTTTATTAACGACAACTAGATGGGAGGTGCCTTTCCATATTTTCATACCTTGAGGAGGCTAAACTACGCAATATGTATACATCTATATATATTACACACACACACACACACACACACACACACATATATATATATCTGTGTGTGTGTGTGTGTGTGTAAATTTTTAAACCTAAAATTTTTTAAACCTAAAAAAATGAAGGACATTTAAGTCAACATTTATAATTGCATTTTTGTAATACATGAAGGGGGTGTATTCAGTAAAATCTTAGGTGTAAATAGCAACTTTCTAAATAAATACATCAATAACCATTGCCTAATACTCCATCGTTCATAGAAAAGTATCCATCAAACTTCGTAAACTTCCTCCGTTCATAAATTGTTTTGTTCCAACAAAATTGTCTTCTTTCTAAACTTTCTTTTTTAGTAGAATACTTTTAACATTTTACTCTATTTTTTCTTTCTATTTTAATAATGATCTCACATGTACATGACTTTAAAATAAATTGCATATTATATTAATATTTATAATATAGTCAACCAAATTTTCTTAATCTGAGTGTTCGGTCAAACATGTCTACTTTTTAATTGTTTCTTTTTTAAATGTTTTTTTTTTCTTTTTTATCATTTTACTATTGATTTGGTTTCTACTTCAATCGATGGATGCACAACATACCAATATTTATAATAAAATTAATTAATTTTGATTAATATGTGTTTTTGAGTCAAACAAGACCCTTATTTAGGAGCAAATGGATTGTTTGGATTCCACTACCCCTAACAACCATTCCTAACAAATATCTCAATTAATACTCCCTCCGTTCAGACCAAAGGATTCACTTTCTACTTTTAAAATTTAATATGTGACTAATTTAAATTAAAATTTAATATATTTTAATTATATTTTTAGAAATAAAATTTACTACATTAAAAATACTATAAATTACAACTTATATGACTTTGTAAAAATAAATAAAATTATTTAAATCGTTGCTCAAAAGAAGTATTAGTTATTGCTTTACCTTGTACATAATTTAGTTTGAGGTATAATAAAAATTAGTTAATTAATATACATTGTAATTGTAAGTGGCTAAAAAATTTTAAATTGTTAAAAAAAATAAAGTTTAACCAATATATATGAAATGAAATATTTTGAAGTTGGGCCATAGTGGTGGCAATTTGTGCCCACGCTCCTTTGTCCGCCCAGACCGCCCTTATTTTAGTGGGTATGGGCATCAACACAATTTTAATGGACTCAAATGGGCGGTACCCATAAAAGTCCAATTTCTTTCATGGGCATAAATGAGTGCCCATGATTACATAAAAAGCTTTGAAGCATTTTTTTTTTTTAAGAAATATAATCTTGAAATCATACCCATCATTTTAATAGGGTGAACGAACGAAAAATTATGCCCAAAAATTTATTAGGCTAGCAAGTAAAATGACATTGTCGAGGTAAAATATAAATGCTCATGAATAATTGAAAAAAAAAATCGTTTATGTTACTTAAGTGATCTAATGAACAATATTAATATATGTTTTAGTGGAATTTTTATCTAAAACTTTAGTTGAAATGATTTTTCGTAATATTTGTTTATAATTGATAATTTTAGGTTAATAGGTATTTAGGCGCCCAAGCCCATTTATGCTCATGTTAATAATTGGGCACTCATTCACTCATCCGCCTATTTAACCCGTCACCCACATGAATGTTGCCCGTAGACCCGCCAAACCCGCCCGTTTACCACCTCTACCGAGAGCCGTAAGTATATAAAAGAAAACTTAAGAACCTCAAAATTATTTTAAAAAATTAAAGGCCAAAATATGAATTATTCCCCAAGGTTTTTACCAAATCTTAAAGTACCCCCCACATAAGGTTTGCCCCAGAAACTCGTCTGGGGCAAATCCGTCTGAGGCTAACTGGAAAAATTAGCAACATCAGACGAACTTTTAGGAAAAACTTTATGTGGGGGGCACTTTAAAATTTGGTGAAAATCTTGGAAAATAATTAATATTTTGGTCAAAATTAAATTAAAAACTTCAAAATCATTCACTAAATAATCACAAAATCTTAAACCAACATCAAAAGTTGTCGGGATGCGTAGTTGTAAAATGCAAAGTGAATAGTCATTAAAGCCTTAATCAAAGCTCTTTTTGCTTTTGCAAAACATTAAATTAATTGTTCCTTAACACAATGACTTCAACTTTTTTCAAACTTATATTAAGCCACTATATGGGTGTACCTCTCTCTCTCTCTATCTCTCCATCCATTGTGCGATAGCTGTTTACAAACTTTCACCATAGCCGTATAATTTTTCATCAAACTCTACATAGAGATGGTGGCGGATCCAAAAAAATATTTTAGTAGGGTCACAAAATTTAACTATCACATAAAAAGCTTAAAAATTATAATTTACCACTAGTCTTTACCTTATTGTTGCTTTTATGCGTGACTTAAAAATTTTTTTTTTGAGTAAGGTCACTATCTGAGAAATTATAGTTTTGTAAATCAAATTTTTTTTTTTAGTGGGGTCACTTCCCCCCCCGGTTAGCTGTGGATCCACCTCTGCATAGAGACAGCCTTCAAGAGCCTCGACTTGATCAATAATGGGTTCACGCTCATTTTCCTTGTTTTTCCTGGAAAATTTGAAGGTACCCACAACTTTTCTCTACATTTGATATACATGGTAGTTTCTCTCTCTCACTCTCTCTCTCTCTCACACACACACATACACACACACACGACACTTTAACATAGTTTTGGATGGATCTTTGAAATCTGCAAATGTAATAATCAAGAAAGGAGAAAGAACTGGCAATGCTGTAGGTGTAGTACACCCCTCATGTTATATTTGGCAGGGCTACAGTGATGCTTATAAAAGCAGTGTCTTTTGATCTTTGAAGAGCAAGAAAACCCAAAAAAAGAAAGAGAAATCTTTACAGATCTCTGGTGAAAATGATTGATATGTTACATATATACATTTCTTTGATTTTCTTGAATTGCGTTCAAGCCTTTCCTCGTCTCAATCCTTAGTATGGTACAAAGATTTTTTGGTTGTTTATTGGACACAACTTCAAGTTGATGCCCATGTGGGTTTTGCTCCATGCCTCCCATCTATGGTAATTTTTTGATTTTTCTTTTTCTTTATCTTTAACTTGGCTTAGATCAGTGCTTTAATCAGGATAGTCTGATTTTTGTCTTGGAATTGGTGCATTTGCTCTTCTTCTTCTTCTTCACTCTTCAGGTACATTACCCTTCTCTCTCTCTCTCTCTCTCTCTCTCTCTCTCTCTCTCTCTCTCTCACACACACACACACACACACACACAAAACTCTCTTGTCTTGTTACTAGCTTTATCTGGTTTCTGACTTTGGCCTCAGACATTCTGTTTCTTGCTGTTCTATATTATGATAGTGTTTGGATGTGGGTTTAAAGGGGTAAATTTATCGGATAGTACTTAATTATGTGCTTTCTTGATGATGCACCTTACATCCATCACCCATACTTTCCTCCCAAAATCACCACATTCAACATACAGTAATATAGTCCATTAAAGTGACTAAATTATCCTTTTTCTATGAATTGATATTGATCAATACACTTGCATTGTTAAATTAGGAGCATGTTTAATTGTGTTTTGACTAAAATATAGGGATAAAATGTAGTTTATTTATAAAAATTGTGTTTCAATGCAGCTGTTGAAAAAACAGCGTTTTTAAAATACAGTTGTCTTTTAAAACGCTGAAATTCTAAAACGTAGATTCTAAACGCTGAAATACATTTGTGTTCCAAAACGTAGATTTTAAAACACTGCTAAAAAAAAAAAACTACGTATTAAAATAATATCTCAAATACATTTATAAAAAAGATCTACATTTTCAAAACACTACATTTTTTAAAATACTATATTTTTAAAACACTGTATTTTATAAATGCTACACCAAACAAGTTCTAGAATACATGCACTTAAATTAAGATAAAAAGTTAATACTGGACTTGTTAATACCCACCGCATGAATGTGAGAAATTTGGGTAAACTTTTAACCCCCAACCCCCGCCAGCCACCCCATGATAAAAGGGTTAAATGCAAAAATGGTCCCTGTACTTTACAACATTTTATCATTAGTTCATAATTTTAAAAAGTAAAAATTTAGGTTAAAAATACGCTATTTTTGTTCGTCCGTAATCCTTTTGTTAATGACTGTTAGCCCATTTTTTGTTCGCCCGTAATCCTTTCGTTAATGGCTGTTAGAAAATCAGCCGTTAACATCCCATGTTTTTATTCGCTCGTAATCCTTTCATTAATGGCTATTAGAAAATCAGCCGTTAACAGTACATGTGCAAAGCATGTGAGATTTTAAAAGGGTAAATACGTAACTTCACCTCCTTTCTTCTTAACCCGCATCTTGTGAACTGCAAAGCAAGACAACTGCGGCTGCTGCCTAACTAGGTCAAGTGAGGGAAACTCCGGCTGTAGTTCAAATGGGGAGTAAAACTCGGGCGTTTGATTTCAGAAAGCCACCTCCGATTTAGAACCTTACAAGTTCCTCAAAACCTCTCCAAACCCTGATGGCTCCCTAACCCGACTATCCCCACTCCCTTCCTTACCTTCAACTCCACAACTCACCATCGATTCCAACTCACCACCGGCGCCCATCTTGTGTTAATTCGTTCTAAATTGTTCTATCGTTCCTTAATGATGAAGCTCGAGATGGATGAATTTTTGAGTTTAATCGCTGTTGTAAAGAGCTTGAACCAACAATGGATGAATTTTCGGCAAGTACAAACATATGAAAAGAGGAAATTGAGAAATTCAACGCTGCAATCGAGATGTATAATAGCAATCATGATGTAGTGAAGAATAAGTTGAAGGGATTTAAATCTCGGTTTGGTGAATCTAGTGACATCTCTGAGCTAATCATTTGGGCTTCTCTCTTGCGGCCAGAAAGAATGGAGGGCACGGCCGGTTTTCGGCGATTGAACATGGGCCCTTTGGAAATATTTATTTCGTTATGTAGGATCCGTGATGTAGATAAGGCCCACAAGGTGCTATTTATAGTTGATCAAAGGGTCAAACTAGCTAAGTTTAAGGAGGGGGGGGGGGATTGTAGATGAACCTGTGTAGCCACCATTGGCCACCCTAGAGACCACACAACGAATGTTAGGCCATATAAACAGTCTTGGGGTAAGGGCTCGATGAACAATACCTCGAAATTGATGCCTGTTTGGTCAGAAAAGTCAGGTCTTACCCTTATAAATCACTGCATACATACTGTGGAGTAAGTAATTAAATCCCATTAAAAGCTGAAAGTTTTGAATAACTGTACATGACAGACACATACATATTGTGTGAGGTGAGGATATTATAGGGATTTTGTAATTTGTCAAGGGTTACGTTGGGGAAATGACAAAGTAAGGAACAGAAGTTTACTTGCTCAAATCAAATCTTATTAGCTAAACCGGGCTTTTTGGGCAAGCCATATGTGTGATAGGTAAAGAGATCTAGGTGTTAGGGTGAGAGAAATTTACTGTAACTTTTTATTAATTTTGGAGCATCGATTTATGACACCGATACTTACTTGTAAGCCATTGAATATTTTGAGGAAGTACATTGAATTCATTGACCTAGCCCTTATTTTTTGCTCAAATTAGTTGGTGGCTTGAGACAGAGAGTCAGTGTGTAACACTGTTTAAAAAAGGGAAAACTCTTCTCCGAAGGCTCCTATACCCTAGCTCCATGAGAATATGAGAGGAAAAATTACAGTGATTTAGCGATTAAGTAGCTAGGAGGACCCGTGCCTAGTACCTATAAGGAGCCACCCCTACAAGAGGATGAAGAGGGAAAATTACGATGACTCAGCTATTAAGTAGCTAGGAGGACACGTGCCTAGTACTTACAAGGAGCCACCTTACAAGAGGATGAAATCCTTATACTGCGGTTGATAGGACTCAATCCTTAATCCTGTTCTAAATCTACTAACTCTTAACTAATTGAATTACGCCCGTGAGGGCGTCAGTGTGTAACGCTACATACACTAACTGTTGATTTTCACGTTTCATTTTCATATTCATATTCAAACTTCAAAGTACAAGGCCAAGGCCTCAATGGTCTGAGATTGTGCCCCGAGTTTCTCACACTACTTTTTGGATTTTCAAGACAGGACAAGAATACCCTTCAACGCCTTTGAAAACACCCCACACCCCCCCCCTCCCACAATCTTTCCTACTTGATTCTCTCTCTCTCTCTCTCTCTCTCGTGTATCAAAATGCACCCACTTTGAGCTGTCTTGAAAGGTGGGATTGAGAAACCTTTTTTTTTTTTATATGATAACATTCTTGATTGTGTGATTGTTTTGTTTTGGTAGAAATGCACACACACAGTCCCTTTGAGCTGCTTTGTGAGAGAGGAAGAGGAGGAGGATGCGAAAGGGCCCACATTTGTCTCAGTTTTTGTGTGTTTGTTTGATGACAGGGTCGTGCTGCCGGCGGTGCTGGAAGCGGCTGAGATGGGTGCCTTCCAAGGGCATTGAGGGCGGTGATTACTGCTACTTGTGGAGCTGTTATTGTTACGAGTAGGATGATTACGAAGGAAATGGATTTCTTGAGGTTTGCTTGGGAATGGGCTAGTTGTAATAACTTACCTTTCCAATTCCAAGCCCATTTTTTGCGGCTTGTTCTGTTTTTCTTCCTCTTCTTCTGTCTAACTGGCTTCTAGTGGTGGCGGTGGCGATGGTGATGGCGGTGGTGATATTGGCGGGACGGCTCAATCTAATTTATTATGTTAAATACATATGTGAAATTTCTGTTTTTAGTGATCATTGATGTTTATAAAGAAGTGCATACAAGAGGTTGGTTAATTGGTCTTTTTTTTTTTTTACTTCTAAATGAGATTAACTTAGCTTAGCCTAGCTCATGCATTGGCTTCTTCTTCTTCTTCTTACACCCTTTCATAAACCCTCTGAAGAGAAGGGTTAGCCCTCATATTATTGTTTGGAAATGAATCAACGAAATGGAAAGGAACCATTTTTGGCTCATTTCATATTGAAATTGCACAGTTGATAGGGGAGTAATCGATGCCATTTAAGCAGAGTGGTAAATTTCTTATGAATATATTTTAGTTGCAGATTCAAACTTGAATATTCATAGGCCTTTCTACTTCTATGATAAATGTTACAGTAGTGTTCATTGTGGATGGCTTAATTTTGGGGGAATCACAAGAATTTTCAACTTGAAAAAAATTCAATGTATCCCTCCATCCCTCTGTGTGGGGATGAATCGTCAAAATTGTGGTACCTCGTAGTGATTATCCTATGTAATTGAGCTTTATGTATTCAATATTACAGTATGTGATTGGCTGACTTGTTTGTTTTCATTTGGGTTTGCTCATCAGCAGCTATTCCCATATGGCATAAACATATATGTAGGAGCACGAGCACTCAACAACCTTGCGGGGTTATTTACGCCAAATTAAACTACAACTGGTGAGGGTGAGGGTGAGGGTGAGGTGAGCAGGGTGAGGGAAACGTCCCATACAACAACATTGACACTTATGGGTTAGGGTGGTACCCCTAAACAAGGGTGCTACTGCTATGCTATCTATCTATCTGTCATCATAGGGGGTTACCTATATATGATATGTGTCTGTGTGTCTGTGTGTGTGAGAGAGAGAGAGATAGGGAAAAGACAGGTCAAAGAAAAGACAAGGATATTAATTATGAGGTTAGGGTAATTGGGGGATGGGGTTTAATGAGTCACCTTTGTTTGTTGTTTGCAGCTTGCTTGCTTCTCTCCACTTTTCCTCCCCTCCCCAACACACACACACCATGCAAGTGTTCTTTCCCAATCCCAAACCGTGCTGTGAGCCTGTGACTGTGTGGTGTAGCTAACCCTGAAAACTTGGACTATGAACCTGATTTTGGTTTACCTCGTGCACAGGCTGGATTGGAGGGCATGGTTGGACCTTTCGAATGGTGGGTTTTCACTAGCTTTGTTTGATTGGATCTAGAGGACAAAAATCTCTTCTATTCTGAATTTTTGGTTTGACTTTGAATGAAACCCAATTACTTGAAATTATTGCAATAAAAAAAATTCTTCTTTCTTTCTTTCTGTCATTTGAACCCTTATTATATATTTATTGCATTTATTTAGATTGGCTTTACGATCAGTTAAAAGTGATCTATCCATGTTTTATATTGCTGATTTGTTAATTTCTTGAGTTTTTTATCCAAATTCGGAATTACACAAAAATTGATTGGGATGATTAAACATTGTATACTCTACTCGTTATGAAAGCTCATCAACAGTCATGGATGTTGGTTAATGGTTAGTGGTATGCGGTGCATGAGACCTTGATTGACTAAGGCTCATCTTGTATTCATTTCAATCCTAAAGCTTAAGCTACTAAGTAAGGTCCAACTCGAGACTGAGACCGACTTGACAACAAAGTTTGACAAATCCAAATTTGTGTAAAACTAGTCCAACTTTGAGCAAAACTCGATTCATTTTCACCACCCAGATGCTTGCCAGGCCATCTTACACAAAATTGCAAGGAAGTGATGTAACGTGTGCGAGAAATGAATTATGATCCAGTAAAAGCAAGTTGAGTGTATTTATTCAGAAGGGCTCCTTCTTCGCCGATGCCAAACAACATCAACAGAGCTTGTGCTGAAAATGTAAATCTACTAGTACAACATATTTCCACTGAAAGGAAATAAATACACTAGAAGACAAATAAATCCCCATATATAGTAGGGGCGGGGGGTGGGTTGCCCACTGTTTATTGAGTAGTTTCGGTAGGAGTGACATTAATGGCTGGGGCTGGCCAACTGTGTAAGCAGGTCAAGTCCATCCTTTCCTTCCGTTCCAAGACCACCAGTTTCTTTTTCTTTTTATGAAAAATGGATAATTATGTTTTTGACCAACGTAATATGGTTGGAAAGCTCGTACTCTCAAAAACCTACTTTTGCCCTATGTACTTGCATAAGTCGGAAACAATTGACACACCCGTTATCTGTCCATCCAAAAACTTGACGGCCGTCTGACGGCCATCCAAAAAACTTAACGGTCATCCAAAAATTTGACAATCAAATGTACTTTTGAATTATAAATGACGGTATTAAATGCAATCAAACCAGGCCCACACTCATCTCTCTCCATTGCACCGATTGCTTCAATCGCAAAATCTATGGAATCCATGTCACAAAAAACTTTGATAACAATGTTATAGGACACAGTGTCCGGCTTAATAGACAATTTCGCTGACAACTCTCGAAAAATATCTATTAGCTTTTCATATTTTTGCAAGGAAATACACGCTGTAAGGAGGGCATTGAATGATAAGATAGTGCGATCGCAATTTATCTAAGGCATTTCTTCGAACAACTTGTGGACGAACGATTCTTTGGTCATGGCCTTTTTAAACTTCTTTTGGTGTCCAAGGACATCTTTGATGTAAGAGTACTTTCTGGTAGCGGCGAGACGGCGAATGATGACAGTGTAAGGGCGGTTCTGGACACGAAAATTTTCGAATTCACTGTTTTTCTTGAATCTAGCAACTAATATTTGGAATTTGTCTAGATGAGAAGAGGAGGCTCGTGGGAGTTTAATGATTTTGGTTTATTTCTTGGATTTTGAGATGGTGGTGGTGGTGGTGGAGGTGATGGTGGAGGGTTTGGGTGTGCCATCGAGTTTCAAAATGTCCGTGGCGGTGGCGACACCGGAAGACTTTGCTGGTGAATATCTCTTGGAGACTACGGAAGACGAAAGAAGACATTTGATTGTGTTAGGTTTTGGTGAATCGATCAACAAGGGTTTTATGAGGGTTTTTGTGGAAGTTTTTGGATGGCCGTCAGACGACCGTCAAATTTTTGGATAGACAGATAATAGATGTGTCAATTGTTTCTAACTTATACAAGTACATAAAGCAAAAGTGGATCTTTGAGAGTAGGATTGTCAATTCTGCTCCCCGACCATAGTACGTTGGTCAAAAACATAATTATCCCTATAAAAAACTACCAGTTACTAAATTTATTTTTGTTAATTACATTATATGTTTTAATGTACACTTACAATTTTTTTTAGTGTAGACATTAAATACAATTTTAGAAACCTGCTAAACCACACCCCCCAAAAATACTAAATGACACCCCCTGGCAAATTTACTATTTTGCCCATGTTTTTAATGAAAAAATGGCAAGACTCCTAACAGTGGGCGGTCTTCTTGGAGGAAGACTCCCAACAGTGGGCGGTCCTCATGGATTCCGTTAAAAAGTTAACGATTTTGTTAACTTTTTAACGGAAATGTTAACTTTAGGATATTAAAATTAACATTTTCGTTAAAAAATTAACGAAATTGTTAACTTTTTAACGGAACTTCATGAGGACCGCCCACTGTTGGGAGTCTTCCTCCAAGAGACCGCCCACTCTTGGGAGTCTTCTTCATTAGGACCGCCCACTGTTGGGTCTTTTTTTTTTTTTAAATTGAATTAGGGGCAAAAGAGTCTTTTCTCAAGGGAGGGGGTGTGATTTAGCATTTTTGGGGGGTGTGGTTTAACACCTATGCAATTTTATACTGAACTATGCAAAATCATCATCATCAATATTTCTTTATTTAGAAAGAAAAAAAGAACCCCCCTAAAAAAAAAAGTAGATTAATTTTGGGACGACAATGGTCCCACATACCGGCATTAGTAAACATGTCTGCCTGCTCCTATGGCCATATCAATTCCACAAAATAGTACTTTTCAGAAGTAACTTGTGTCTAGCAGTTTCTTTCAGTTGCCCAAAATATGGTTTACCTCTGAATCACCAAAGTTGGGTCAAAAACTCAAAACCAACCAACAGGAGAGGGATATGACAAGAGGATGAAGATTACTGGTACTGGCATGCAATGAAAACAGGAACATTAAATGAAAAGAGTAAGAGTATGCTCAAGGAGAAGAACAATTGTTCATGCTTGCCAAAAAAAACTAAATCAATAACTTTGTGAAATGTGAATGTAACGAGCTGAGTCATCAGAAAATGCACAATGAGTCTTGTTTCAAGTTGCAACTATACTTGGCATCACTTAACTGAACACTATTGTGCAAGTTTTATAAGAGCTAAGATGGAAGCATTCCTAACCAAACCATCAATATAAAAACAGAGCAGCATGTTCCCTTTTCTCCAAACAATGCCCCTTCGAACATTTACGCGTAACCTGGAAAGATCCAACAGAGAGAGGACAGGATAAAAAGGGAATATCTCCTCCACAGGCTCACTCATTCATTCTTCCTTCTTTTAATACCTGCAGGAATTCCCGATATGCCATATAACACTATACTCTTTCTCTAACCTACTAGACCCTAAGGTGGTGCACAAGTGAAGTGCCAAGTAGGTAAAAGAAGGGGTGAGAAACGGCGGGGCGTCAGGGCAGACTCCTCGGCTCTATGCCCTTCAAACAACAACCCTATGTAGAAATGTAACATGTGAAAGCTCGTTATTTCCGCCCTTACCTAATCATCCAAAAAAGAGGAAAAGTTAGCTTTGTCCGCAATAAAGTGGGTCCCTCCTAAAATAATGACATCAAAATCAAGCAACATAACAAGGGCAATTTACATCGACTGCCCAGCACTGCACTAACGAATTCCGCTCGGCTTACTACTACACAAGAAAAATCAACAATTGCGGATAACATGCTGTTTGCTATTTTCAAAAGATTCTAAATGGCTAAAAGTATTAGGGTTCTCTGCTCCAGCTAATTCTTCAAACTTTACTCAAATGCTCCATCTCTCCATGAGGAAAGGATAAGCATACCATCCATCAAACTTTACTCAAATTCCTACTATCAAGCTATATCTTCATTCTCCATTAGACACTGAATTATGTCTTCTTGCATGAGCCAAACTCAATAAAATGGAATATCATGTAATGCAAAACAATTGCCAGATCTTCGTATTCTTGAATGACTGAAGTGCATGGTTATAAACAATATTCCAAATGATTTCAAGAGTACATTAATATCATAAACTCCCCCTCAAACACCCTCACCCACCAAGGTTATCAATATATTTTAAATTAAGATCATAAACTCCCCCCCCCCCTGCAACTTCCCCAACAACACCCTCTATATGAAACAACAATAACGTATTTCATGCATTCTCATAAAAACCATCAACAACATAAACTTCCTCACTTCATATATGTCAAACTTGAATATTCGGTGTATTATATAGAAGTCTTTATGGAAGTCTGAATCTTTTATTCAACTTGGACTAGAATATTACTTGACTAGCTGGTTAACTGCTACCACTGCACTTGGGCTTTGCTCTTAATCTACAATCCCTTAGCATGCCTACCTGACCACAGTTTTAACTGTTACCCCTCTGGATGTGCTTTACTCGTAAATCTGTACTCCTTTTTCCTTTCCCCCCCCCCCTCGATACAAGCAAAGTATGTGCACAATTATGGCCCTTCCTGGATAACATTTACTTGCTCCTAAAGTAGGTAACTCGAGCACTTCACTCGTGAGTCCTGTACACAATGACTTGCAGTGGGTTTGAAACAAATTGTAGATGAAGAACAATGATTGTATAGCACACAAATTCACATTACACTAGCAAGCTTGTACTGAGTTCGTAAATTGGATGGTCCTTAGAATAAAAGATGTGATCACCAATGGAAGGATACGTGATTCTGACTATGGCTGATAGATAAGGGACAGATAAAAGGGTGAGAGGAGATGAAAGAAGAAAGAAAGGAGGAAGAATGTAAGAACACTTGCCAAGAGGGAGGATGGAAATCGAAATCCAACCCCGTGGAGCACAAGCTACAAGCAGGATTAGTAACCTGAAAATCCCTACGGCAACCCACCAAATAGCATTAGGGAAGGGAAGGGAATGGGGAAAGATCAACTTATCGTGGAGAAGACGAATGGAGGACAAGTTGAAACTTGACAGTGGCCTCCTTGAGGAGAAGAAAAATATTGAACCAATACAATCTTACAGTGAGATTTGTTTGAATAAAAGCTTACCCTTTCAATTCATTAACTTGAGAATAATATTGATCTGAGCAAATAACAATGCATTGACCATAGAAGATTGTAAAGAAAAGATAATAATAATAATAATTCATAACATGTGACACGATTCAGCATTTATCGTCTGCTAAAGGAATTAGTACTGGACTACTAGAGTGGTAATCTGGATATCCACAGCATTATAAGGCAAAATCAATATCAAAGGTTCCAACAATACAGTCTAGATTCTGGATAATAATATACCAACTAGAACCAGCGATTGAAGGCCAGATGTTTCTATTCAAGATACAAGTACATAACTTATTTGATTATAGGATGGGCACGAAGGGAAGGATATCGAGCAATAATATATAGAAAAGGAAAGTACAGACTTAAACACCCCAGGCTCTTAATTGGAAACTCATGAGAAGGGTTCATGTTATAAATGGACACCTTGTCGATTGGGCGCAACACAAAAATGAGGAGATCCAAAGGTTGTGTGCAAGTAATCCCCCTTTTTTCCAAATAAAAATGTACATTTATAACTTCAAAAACATGCATCAATTTGTACACAATGCCAGCCAACTGGGAAGACAATTGGCCCTAGCACCCAATCGGAGAGGTGCCTTACCCTGTTCTTAGCTAGGAGAAGAAAGGAAACAGAAATTTCTTCCAACGTAAGAAAGAAGCAAGAAGCGCAAAATGGAAATTCAGATGTACTAAGACAAAGGACAAAACAGGTGATCAGTAAAACTCTTTTCCTCCATCCCCTCACTCCTGTGATGAAGTGGGTTGCCGGATGATTTTTCTCCTTTTTCTTTCCAAACCAAAATACTACGATTGTAATATTCGTTTAAACAGCCACGCCCTCCCTATTCCCTCACCAAACACAGTGTCATGAATTGATGAACACCTTGTAGTTGAGAAAGAAGGAAATGGTCCATATTATTAAAAATGTGCAACGACATCAGTCCAATATTGAAGAAAACAAAAGGTAACTTCATCTTTGCTACGTAAGGCGAGTATAAGATGTCAAACAAAGGAATATGTACACAACAGAAATTTGTAAGATATGACAACAAGATAAAAAACTATGGTTTGCGGTAAACGGCAAATTGTGTAAACATAGTCGTGTTGGACGTGTCCACATGTATGACATGAAATTAGACTTCCTAGAAAGAGGGTAGGATTTTGCTTCAAGAAGGCGAACTAGTTTTCCAAATTTCATAAAGGTTTGGTTATCTATATCAAATTAAGATATGTTCAGAATAGTTGTAATAAGAGTAATTATTGGGGCGTTTAGAAGAACTAATTTTCATCTATGTTTTATGTCTATTCATATATGGAAAAGTAATTACATTGAAATAAGAAATCATAAAGAATAAAGAGATAATGGGAAGTAGCAATAAGCACTAAGCCTATAGTTTAAGGCGGTCTCCCGCCGATCACATCAATAAATATAACGGCCCAAAAATCACAACAATGAAGACACAAATTATTGCAATAAACTAAACTTACGAGTTGAAGTTCCATCATAACATGCTCCTAACAGTAACCCATTTCATCGATAATAGTAATAACTATTGAACGAAAAATCACAAAATAACAAATATAACAATGATACAGCTAAATAATCGTAAAAAATAAATCTTTATTACCCCAATATTTTAAGACTCAGAAAATATATAAATCATTACATACCAATACAAGTATTCTGGCACCAACATCATTGAGTAACATTCTTCACATACCATTCATATGTACCAACAAGCCCATCCCGAAGCAAAACTTTGGGCACCCAACCCAATCCCGCGAGCCTAGAACTATCCATGAGCTTCCTAGGTGTACCATCAGGCTTAGTACTGTCCCAAACAAGCTCTCCTTCAAACCCCACAACCTCTTTCACCAACTCTGCCAGCTCCTTAATCGTCACCTCTTTCCCACTCCCCACATTAACATGTTCTACTCCACTGTAATTCTCCATCAAATATATCACAGCATCAGCCATATCATCCACATGGAGGAATTCTCGCAACGGCGATCCGCTTCCCCAAACAACAACTTCCTTAGCGCCGGACACTTTAGCTTCGTGGAACCGGCGCATTAGTGCCGGCAACACGTGTGAATTTTCTGGGTGGAAATTGTCATTAGGACCGTACAAATTAGTTGGCATTGCGGAAATAGCATCCCATTTGTACTGAATGCGATAGGCTTGGCACATTTTGATGCCGGCAATTTTGGCAACGGCGTACCATTCGTTGGTGGGCTCTAACGGGCCAGTCAGTAAGGCGGATTCGGGTATGGGCTGGGGTGCGAATTTGGGGTAAATGCAGGAGGAGCCTAAGAAGAGGAGTTTCTTGACGCCGTAACGGTAAGACGAGTCAATGACGTTGGTTTGGATTTGGAGGTTGACGGCGATGAAGTCTGCAGGGTAGGTGTTGTTGGCGTGGATGCCACCGACTTTGGCTGCGGCGAGGATGACGTATTCGGGTTTTTCTAAGGCGAAGAAGGTTTTGACGGCAGATTGGTTGGTGAGATCGAGTTCGGCGTGGGAACGGAGGACGAGATTGGTGAAACCTAGGGTTTCGAGTTTGCGGACTACGGCGGATCCGACTAGGCCGCGGTGGCCGGCGACGAAGATCTTTGCGGATTTGTCCAGTTTAAAGTCATCTATTGAAGAGACAGAAAATTAAAGTTAGAATGTAGCAGATCTAATTGATTTCATTCCATGCTCATTGACAATTATGAAATTCTTACTAAAACGACGTGGAATAGAATCATCTTAGTATCAATCGAGCACATTGTGTGTGTTGTGTGCGTGAGAGAGAGAGAGAGAGTACCATTGTTGGGGGCTGTCATATCGGGAGAGAATGGAAGTGGAGAGGCAACTGAAGCTTCAGCTTGATGAGTGGGTTTTAGGAACAAAGGACGTACTTTTTGTTTTTGCACCAAACGTCCATGTACTTTTCTATAACACAAGTCCCTGTATAATACTATTGCATTTTTTTGTCCCTGTACAACTTTTATTGCTCTCGACGGTCCTCTCCATCCATTTTTTTTCCGTTTAATACACGTTATCTCTACTATGTGCATTTCACGTGGCCATTTTGCAAGGGTAGTTTTATCCAAACATCTTTCTCTCTATTTTCTAGTTTGATCCCAAATACCACTTCTACAACTACCAAAACCACTGCTGCCACCATTCGAACCTGTGCTCGTCAATTAAGAATTTGATTAATCGAAACTTTTGCTATTATGACAGAGAATAGGAACGTTTAATGCATTTTATCCAAAACTTTTTGTTTTCACATGTATTTGAACATTAATAGGATCCCACTAAAGAAAAAAAGTGAATTTTTTTTTAAACGACTTAAAAATGAATATCCTTATTATGAATATGGGAGTATTTTAGTATGGACATGTACAGAGGTAACATAGCACTTAACAGGAGTTGGAAAACTTGGGAATGAGAGGGGTTCAATACGGAATAATTTGAGTTCGAGGGATGAACTGGAATTTAAGGGATACCGGAAGGGGTAATTTTTCATTTGGCTATAAAGCTCGTCCCTGAATAGGGAGGAAAGCTCGTTTTGATTTTATGGATTGTTAAGTTATCAGTCGTCAGTCGTCACGCGCACACACACAGAGACACGTACAAAAACAGGGAGAGAGAAATGGAGAAATTGGTGAAGATGAGTTCGTTGTACCGTTGCACCTATCGCAGATCCCGATGTCTTTCTGCCACAGCTGCTGCTGGCGCCACCGCCGTCAATAACCATGACCACCAGTCCGTCAGCCGCCGCTACTTCCACCCTTCCCCCCAACGCTTCTATTCTTCAGGTACTTTTACTTTCGCGTTTTTTTTAATACAGTTTTCATTTTTGCGTATGGAACTAGTATTTATTTTTGTATAAACAAATATAATGATTGCTTGAATGAAGTGGAATTGTATTTTCATCAGTAAGATTGACAACTGTCCGTTTGCAATCTCGTTGGGTACGATTTTAGGGCAAACAAAGCAATTTTCCGAGTTGATTTTGAATAAAGCGTTGATTTGGAATTTGGATTTTTCTCCTCGTATTGTAAGTTGAGGGAGTCAGATGACTAGGGGACTACGTATGCATTGTTTAGTTGTTCATAGAGAAAAAACGACTAAAGATACTTGATTAAAATTTGTTTACTCAAGGTTCATACTAAGGTGTAAGTTGGGTAACGTTGTGGGATCATAAATGAAAATAGATTGAATTGAAATTAAATGAATCAAGCAAGCATAGAAGGTGTTTGAAGAAAGTATTGAGAGGGAGAGGTAGTGGAGATAGATAGGATTACAGAGGAAAAGGGGAGCCGCGAGCCATGTCTCTTTACCAGGTGTTACCCCTACGATAACCTATTGTGTTTGGGAAGTGGAAGTTTGTTGCGAAGTGACAGATGGCAAGAGCAAGAGGGGATGCCAGTGGCTGATGGGGAATATAGTGGAAGTTTCCAGCTGAAAAGGATGGGGGATGCACATAATACTGAGGAAGGAGGGACAACTAACCTGTCAGGGGGAGTTGACAGTAAAGACAGATTGCGGGATGTTAACGCCATAAGGGGGTGGCTTGTTTCTCTCTTTTTCCCCTCCTACTGCGAAAACTTTAAATCAATCCTTGGATTCCTAACTCCTAAAGCTTACCCAAAATGCATCATATATCTATCTGTGAGGCCCCAATTTAATTCAAAGTTTCCCATGCCTGTCTTTCATGATGTATCTTCAGCAAGAACTCAATAAATTTGATTAATGGTAGAAGTTCAAAAATGGTGTTGAAGGCCATCAATGGGTTTTACTGGACAGTTTCTTCAGTATTACATGTTGATTACATTAGGTCGAATGGGTGAGAGTTGATCTTACTGACATAAAGAGAGAATCAAATAAGGAAAAGGGCAACTAGTTGATGTGGTTGTGTGAGAGAGATCTGGCAGGCATAAGGAAAAGTGCCTCACCGACAGGCAACAGCAACGCCTGGGCCATTTTGTCATTCTCCGTTTCAAAAATCAGTTGATGTGGAGCACCTCAGTTGATCACACTGGCATCAAGAGAGAACCTAAGAAGAAAACGGCAGTTATTTGACATGTTTGTTCGTGAGAGAGATCTGGCAGGCAACAAGGAAAAGTGCCTTTCATATTAACTCACCAAAGAATGTACAATCTTTTGAAAGTAGTCAAGTAACCACAACTGGATGACCAGGACATATGTAAAACCTGAATCAGTTGAAAAGGGAGACCAACACAGCATCACTATTAAGTTGGAAGTGAATCCACCAGCCATTAAGTCATTCTGTGCCTCAATTACCTATATATCCAAAAGCACCCAGGATACATATAATCATAATAAGATATTGTATATGGTGCCTAGTAAGAAATCAGATGATATATTGACCTAATAATGGCATTAGGATCAGGATCCGCCCTACGATAGCTTCTCTCGCTCATTTTTTCTTACATTGAAGGTCATATCCAGCGTGGTGGCTAGTAAGACCATAGTTATGAAAGGCGAGCGCCTTGCTCGCCTGAGACAAGAGGCGAGGCAAGGCGAGGTTCTGTCGCCTAGGCACCTCCAGGCGAGGTGAAGAGCTAGAAGAGACCCAAGGCGTTTGCCTTTCTCGCTTTTTTGAGAGGCGAGAGGTAGGGAAAGGCGAGCAGCATAAAAAAGTAACTTTTCAGTTGATACGACGTAGTTTTAGGTCATTATAAAAGGGACAAACGAAAGGTTAAAAAACAAAAATAACCCTAACCAGATACAAATTCCACATTGCGTCTTCGACAGTTCAACTTCGCGATGAGCTAGGGCTCGAAATCGACTTCGACAGTTCGATTTCGACTTTGTGTTCGCTTGTGTCTCAGTCTCTCTCTCTCATGTGCGTCTCAGTCTCTCTCTCTCTCTTCCAACTCTCTCGCATCTTCACTAGGTGATAGGTAGAAGCTTTTTGATTTTAGTCTCTTTTCTTTTTCTTTTTCTTTTTTTAAGGTAAGGAACTACAGTACTATTTTTATATTTTCTATCTTTTTTCTTTTTTAATGTAAACTATAAAGAACTACTATTTTTTCTGTTTAAAATTAATAATTTTTTCTTCTTTTTTATTTCAAAATTAATAGTTTTTATTTCTAATATTATAGTAATTTTTTGTTTTCTTCCCTTTTTTAAATTGTTCTTTGACTTATTTCAGTGTTTGTAAATTATCCTTTTCTCTTTTGTCTTTTTTCCTTTTAACTAGAAATTATCCTTTTCTCTTCTGTTTTGTTGAGATTAGTTAAGTTATATATTTTTATGCATTTTTCCATAATGTTCGCCGTTTGCTCGCCCGCCTCTCGCCTCGCATCTCGCCCAGAAAATGTACCTCTCGCCTGCCTCTCGTCTTTCGCCTTTGATAACTATGAGTAAGACAGTAGATGATATAGTGACCGAAGATTTGGAATTAGGATCAGGATCAGCCCTATGATGCTTCTCTCACTTATTTTTTTCTTCTCAGTCTGGAAAAGAAATGAATTAGTAGGTTAGAGACCAAGGACGACAATGTAGGTGGTCGGCTATGGGTGGGTAGACAAGAAATTCCAGAAATCATGAAGATGGTCACCTTTTAGTGAATTTGTAGGTTTGACACGGAGGAAGAGGATGCTAGGAGAGGAACAATCCAAACACTTCCTATTTATTATTGCGTGGGGTGGAGGGGGTGGGTGGATAAGCTTATTTGAAGGTGAAGATAGGCCCTTCCTTAGTGAATTTATATCACATATATGCCTCCATCGTGTTAATTTTTTTTTTTCTTTTTCCAACGGAAATAGGAAATATACACAATTTTCATTGGAAAAACAGTATTGAGAGATTTAATGCTTTAATCGATTCCTTGGTAACTTTAGGATCTCCCATAGCTATCAACAATAAGGTACTGTACCAGCACAAAGTGAATGCCATTCATATTTGGGTTCACAATCTTACTACTTCAGTCCCAAGCCTTTAAAACTAAAACAGTAAACATCTTAATTCAGTGGCTAATCAAAGATTTTAACACCTGCACTATGCTTCAATATAAAGCAATGGCAGAAGCTAGACAATCACGTTACTAGTAAGTTAAGAAAGAAGAAAGCTCATATTTTGGCCCTCGCACATGTAACATAGTTATGTTCCGACAACTAGATTGGTAGAAAATCAAATTCAAGTATCAGAATCCATCAACTTCAAGCATAATGCTAATATAAATAACATTTAATCTCAGTCACCGCGAACTTGGGATACGCTCTAGCATAACTACAACAGTAAGGTTGGTCAAGAAGTCAAATAGAAAGATAGGGCAAAAATATACTTAATAATCCACCACATTAGCAATTCACTAAAACATTTTGGTCCAATGCAGAAGAATATTCTCCCAAGTCCATAACAGGTCCTGATCGTTTTCTAATAATAGTGATAATTATTAACAACCAAAATCAAGGAAAATATTCCAACATCCCAAAAGAAAACATTAAAAAAGTTTTTCTTATTTTCAAAGTCAATCCTTTATAGAAACGCTTTTTACTTCCATACATACCTTTTAAATTGCACTAAAACTAGACAGTTTCCAAATGACTCTTAAGAGCAACATCATGATTTGAAAAATATGGAAAAATAATAAGAAGTTTAGCCTGTTTTTTTTTAGGGAAATATGACTCTTTCTGGGGGAACAAACAAAAATGGAAAGTAGAACTCCTTACACGACCAAAGGTAGTGATTTCCAGGGGATCCCGCTAATTTGGAGTGAGAGATATCGAAGAGCTTTCAATAATATTGAATTGAGTGTTGATAAGTTGAAGGATTCCTTCCTTCAGACCTTATTTTTTTGGTGTATGGAGTCGAGATCTAATATTCCCATGTCTTTTGTTGAGTTAGTGAATAGTCTCTCGGTGGGTTAGTTTTGGTGTTGGAGTATACTTCTTGTGTATAGGACGCGCCACCTGTTTTGGCGCTTTTTCTTTTTGAATGTATACTTATCAAAAAAAAGATCACCTGTTTATTGAAAAGTGTTATCTTTAATAAGGTTTCGCATCAGTATCCCAGTGGTTTCTATCCATAAACTAATAAAACAATGGAATCTTTTAAAAAGGTTTAACACCAGTTTTACAAAATATTTCTACCTTTACGCCATTAACAGGTGCCCCAAGTCCGTTCGTTAAGCTTCACAATTCCAAATTAGTAAGACAATAACAAATGTTTTACCTTTATGTTTCATACACCAACCCACACAAAATTTAAATTTAAAAAAAAAGGCATAATTAAATAATTAATTCAACATTTCATTTCACTGTGTGCTAATTTAACATTATGCATTTAGAAGCAACGAAGTTTCACACGATGGATTCGACAGCCACTGAAGCAAAAGGAGATGCTCAAGCTGGCCAATTTTGTCATTGTCTGTTTCAAAAATCAGTGTGGAGCATTTCAGTTCTTTTGTGTAGCTCAAATAGCCCTTTTGCCTATTGCTAGTGTATTTACTTGCAAACAGTTTTTATCTCTTTCTTTACAACGCCTTTCCTCAACTTATTCTGTCTAGTTACTATAAATTCCATTTTTAAATTCATTTTGCATTTATATGATTGAATCCCCCATTGGTTGTTCTTGTTACTAGACCCCAGTAATTGTAATTCCCAACCCCTAAGATAGTCTAAACACGCCTACGTCATGATATACCTGCCGCTCCCGTATACAACTTAAAATTTACCAGTATATTGGATTGGAACATGCTTTCAGCAATACGCCAAAGGAATTTTGTAACATACTTCTTCAATTGTTGTTTACAACAAAAAAATTAGGAACATTGCAAAAGGAAATTGGAAATGATGCCGCTAATTGCATATGCACTTCTTCAATTGTTGTTTACAACAAAAAAATTAGGAACATTGCAAAAGGAAATTGGAAATGATGCCGCTAATTGCATATGCTTGATACTTTTGACATTTGACAATTGAGGCTCATTTCATGTAGTGTCCATGGTGAATGTTATAATAAGAGAATTATTATCCAGAGAATAAATTATAAATAGCGTAATGCATGTTGAGATTGCTCATGCATGGGATTTACAATTTTCTGGAGTTGAAATTGAAACATGTTTGATTATGCTAATTGCTAAGCCATGTATGGCTTGATCATTGCTTGTAATATATGAAAACCTCCCTGGAGCTTCTCTCTTATTCTGATCTTTATTTATAGTTTTTTTTTTTAGTCTTTATTTATTGATGTTAATGAGCCTGGATGCATTTTGCTCTCTTCCAACTCTTGAGCTTGATCGCTGTTTAGTATCTCCATGTGAAGAAGATTATACTGATGATGGATGCATCTGTACATTCCGGTCAGAGTAATGCTACAATAAGTTATATGCAAATTCCAGGACAATGCATTCAGATATAACTATAGACATTATTAGTATCTACCTTTTCAATTTTTCGGATGTCCCATATAGAGATTCCTTTTGTAAATTCAAACTTATACCTTCCACGCATTAATCCAAAAAACAAATTAGGATACTAGGTGGAAATTTTGATATACTGAACATATTCGAAGGCAATTGTTCTTTTCAGGAAAGGACTTTTTAAATGGGATTAATGGAGTAAGTTTAGGTGACACGAAGTATTAAAGTACCTTATTATTAATCTTCTGGTAAAACCTTCCTGAGAACTTGATCTATATCTGGTGTCTCTCTTTCAACACAGGTTTTGATGTGAAGGAAGGTACAAATTCATCCGAATCTGCTGATGACTTTGAAAAACGGATTTTTGATGATTCTAGAGGGGACAGTCAAAGTTCAAACTCCTTCTTTCAAAAGCTTGACCGGCTTGGGAGGGCTCATGACCGATCTGGTCGGGGTTCTAAATTCAATGCTTCAAACAGTGTGGTTATAGATGGTCTAGAGGACAGTTTCAGTAAATTCTCTGATGGGATGGATGCAAAGTTAAAGGACTCGGCTGAGTACTTTGGATTTGATAAAGAGGAGGTTGGGCAAGAGGATTATAAGTATAGACCAGATATGACGTTTCATTGGGGGAATACTTATGAACGTAAGGTATGAATTATGAAGTTGAATACCTGGGAAGTGACATGGAACATCTGTTCCAACTATTGCAATTCATGTATCATCCTTGTCATGCTGTATTCTACATTTGTTGTTACCTTATCCTTGAGTTTTCAAGTTCTACATGTGGCCTGCATTTGATGTATGACAATGCTAGACGAAGAAATGGAAGTAGGCCCCAGAGTCCCCAACGCCTAGTTAGTGATCTTGTATAACCAGTTATTAGTGCTTTGACTACTTTCATTATGCGGACCTAAGGCTTGTCACTAGTGATTTTGGAGAGTGAATTTGAGTTCGGCTTAGGATTTATTTTAACAAATAAGGAGAAAACTAGGAAATAGTCCCCAAAAGCTATTGCAAGATTCTTATTGAAGAAAGAGTTAGTTGTATATGGGCACTCAATAGAGGATTACACCAGGCATCAGTGTTAAATATTTTTGCAATAATTCTGGTGGTTGGGCTTTGTAAACACACAATGGGTCATATGGCCATTCTATAGCTGTTGACTACTGCGCTATATGAGCTAATGTTCAAGTGGTTTCATATACCTTTTCGCTTCCATTCCCTTCTACAATGCCCTCATGTTGTAGTTATGGGTTACAGTAACTTCTAATTTTTAAAGATTCCTATTACTATATTTTGATTCCTGAGACACAGGTGACAACCTAGAACAACTTGGTGAAAGATGTGAAAATAACAACCCTTGAGCAACTAACAAGATGGTACTAGTACAATAGCAACTGCCACTTATTCATCCCTAGCTTTTCTGCTGTTTCTTTCAGTTTTGTTCTTGTAAACAAGTGTGTGGTCCTTTTGGTTTTGTTTTTTTTTTTTTTTTGGGTCTCTTTGTTTCAATAAATACGCATTGTCTTGTTGTATTAGATTATGTGATGCATAACTAGTTTCCTTGTGCACTGTCTATGTTCTTTCTTACTCTTTTCTGGATGTGGGTCTGTGCAGCAACTTGATCTTAGACAACCGGGTTTTACCAAGCCTCCTCCACGGGAAGATAATTTTGAAGTAACAACAGAGGAAGTTCTTCGAAAAGCTGATTTTAGGGTGAGGAAATATAGAGCAGACGTAGTAATGAAATACTTGAGGCAACTTTCTATAATCTTGCTTTTGGTCGGTACAAGTGCAAACATGATCGTTGCAAGCAACTTATAAGTTATTGTTTATATTACTTACCCTCCTAATTGTAGCGAATTTATGCCAGTGACTAGTAATAATTAGATACTACATTATTTGTCGTCCCATACTTAAATTTCAAGCAAATGTTTCCAGTTTCTTATCTTGTGCAAAACTTTTTTTGTGCAGAATGTGAGATTCCTTGCCAACTTCATAACAGAGGCTGGAGTAATAATCAAGCGGAGCCATGTAGATAAGATTGTTCAGTGAATTTTAATATATTAAATAATTTTGTTTATTGGCCAAAAGTTGATTGATTACCTTTGTTTAATGTGTAGACAAAAATTAGTGCCAAGGCGCAGAGGAAGGTTGCTAGAGAGATCAAGACAGCACGAGCATTTGGACTAATGCCTTTCACCACGATGGGGACAAAACATTTTGTGTTTGGCAGGACTATGGAGAATCTTGATCGGGATTATGAATATCAAACATACGATACTCAAAATTTCGTCGATGAATCCTTTGAAAACTAGTGACCTGTGCCTGCTGCTGCTGCTTGCCGTTTTCCTCATTTGAAGCAATGTAGACGATTTAGTTTGCAAGGTAATTGCTATGTCCTGAATTATTGTTTCTTTTGTGGAACCACTTTTTGATCATTGAAACAAAATTAGGAATACAATTAAGGGAATTGTTAGTTGCAATTCATTTTTACAACATCCATGCTTTTGTTTTGTTTTGTTTGTATTGTGAGGCAATAAATTAACGCAAGTGCTAAACGTAACACCCGCAAATGTGCTGAACGCACTACATTCCCAAGGCAAATGACTAATTTTCCGTTTACTTATATTAATATATAATATGATAAAATAATTAATATGTAATCAAACTAAAGAAAAATCAAAATAAATAATATATTTTTTGTAAAGAAAACATCTATGTATGATTCTTTGTGTCTATGTTGTTGTAGAAAGTGACTAATATTTCTCTACTTAAACAATACATTCTATCAGTAATTCTTCAAGATTTTTTTTTTTAATTCTCTTTGAATTTTATCTCTCTCTCTCTCTCTCTTTATTCGAAACATGGATGTTACACACTATTTTACAATACATCTCTATATTTAAATTTGTTTTTATTTATTAAAAAAACAAAAAACAAGTGCTGCATTTAGCAGGCCACCACGGTCGCGCCCTCTTCCCACTAGCCAGCTACCATGTGTGGCCCATATTGGATATTCTTCAAGTTGGTTAATTATGTCGATAGACAACATATGCTTCTTTCCTCGATCACCACCTCTACGACCGCCACATCTAATATTCAAAGTAAAAAGTTAGTAATAATCTACGTAACAATATAATTTCTTATAAATAATCTACATTACAAGTGAATTAGAGTTTTAAGTAATTAGTTGCAATTATTTACATAATAATACTAATATTACTTGTAAGTATCAACAATTAATCATAATTATTAACAATTGTTATAATATTTTAAAATTATTATCAATTAATAACTATTTTCACAATTATTTGATAAAAAATTCAGTCCTTAACAATTTTTTGCAACTCACGACGTAATAATACTAATGTCACTTATAACTATTCAAAACTAATTGTAATTATTAACAATAATTAACGAAAATTAATGTTAATAAAAAATAAATTAATAATTATTAATAATCAAGAAATTTTATTAACAATTTCTCACAATTATTTAAAATCTTAATTATTAACACTTTTTTGCAATTATCTATGTAATAATACTAATTTTACTTTTCCTTATTAACAATTAATCATAATTATTACTCCCTCCGTCCCTAAATTATTATCTTGTTTGATCCGGTACACGGAATAAGAAAAAACAATTGATTTGATTATTAATATTGATATAGTGTATAGTTTCGTTTAATGCACATGTGTATGTGGTCCATAATTAAAGTAAGAAGAAAAAGTAAGGGTAAAATGGTAAAAGTATGGTCTTAAAAAAGAAATTTTTAAATAAGACAATTATTTTGAAACGGATAAAAAATAAAAACAAGACAAATTTAGGGAAGGAGGGAGTAATAATTATTAATGATAATAAAAATAAATTAACAATTACGGAGTAAAAAAACAATTTATAACAATTAATCAAAATGTAATAAAAAATTACAAAAAAAAAAAAAAAAACTCAGCCGCCTGGACATGCACAGTGACAAGTCGCCCGCTCAAGAGGTATGGCCACCTATTTTGGCCGGCCCCTCTAAAAATTCAAAAAAAAATTCCGAAAAATTGAAGAACATTAAATAAAATACGGACATTCAAGGAAATTACATTTGATTATAACATTAAAAAGTGCTATTTGGTATGGATGCGACAGATTGCATAGCTTTCAGCTGAGAAATGTCAAACATGAAACATACAGTATTATGAATGGCTAGTAGTAGTATCGTGCAATAACAAAACTATTTTTTGAATATCCATAGGAGGAGATATATTATTACTTTTGCTAATTCGATCGATTGGAAGGACTGACTGGGTTGGTGATATCTTTCTTACATGAGTTGGGTTAGCAATATTCTTCTCATCTCAACAAACATAAGAGATGAGTCGTAACCCCCTTTAGTTAGTTAGTGGTAACTTATAGACGGAAACATACATTTGTCACTAACAGTAACAGAGCCTGCCTGCCTGCATATTATTATTCTCAGTCTCAGTCTCAGTTGGTGATATAAACTTAACTGAGTTTGTAGGTTTAATTTATTAAGTACTTCAAAAAACTGGAAAAGGAAATGGAAATATATATATATATATATATATCATTGTCATATTCAAAACAAAAAGATAAAATCATCAATAATATTAATTAATTAATTGAGCCGAATATCTCTTTTACAATACTCAAAAACACGAAACCATTAATGTGACCCAAACAGCGGCCCATTAATCCATCTCTTCTTCTATTTCAATAACCCAAAAAAATAACATAACAAGTAGTTATTCAGAGCCTCCAGTACTACCAACTGCCAACCCACTCGCCGCCGCCTTACACCGGCGACACAAAAGGACACCCCACCGTAGCACCACTACCAGCCACCTCCTCCGCTATCTCCTTCCAGCATTTCATTACAGACTTTGTAGTAGGTGTGCACCCCTTCTCATTCGCAGCAAAAGACAGGTACACAACGCACCCTCCACCTGCCAGCTCCTGCTTCACTTGATGACGGCAACTGTACCCTTCCACGTCACCCACCCACCACTCCTGTGTACCAGAGCACGTGACCGCCACGCTGAACTCTTCAGGCTTGAAACACCTTAGCACCCTCTCAACCAGCGCCTCCAACTTAATCGACCTGGGGTCGAACCCCATGGCTTCATAGCTGGCGTAACTAAAGCCGTCCTCCGGCGTCACGTGCACCGTCGAATAAGCTGAACCGTCGATCCCGTTCATAGAGTACCCACACGGGTCAAACTCAAAGTCGCATATCACGTGACTTGGAATAATCTCAGAAATCCCGGAGACTTTTGTCATCTCACCGGCACCGTTGCCCTCCGAATTTTTGTAAAAAACCGCCGCTTTATCCCTGTCCAAGCCTGTCATGCACATCTCGAGGTTCACCACAGCCGCAAGATCAGATTCCGGTGGACCCACCGACGCCACGTAGACGTGCCAGTACCTATTCTGGCCACTAGTATCGCCGAGTACAAATGCATGGCCGCCAGTTGTCAAGCTGCCGAAGTACGAATTCAGGAAGGAGACTTCCTCGGAGAAGCTCCGGTGAGGGGCAGGTTGGGTATTTTGAAAAATGAAGGTCCCACGTGAGTACCTAACCGAGTTAACTCTGAGTGAAATAGACTCAGCGAGTTCGAGAATTTTTGGAATGGACAGAAGCAGCTTTGTAGTACCGCAGGTCTTCAGAATGATCTTGAATGGGTAAACGAAAAGACTCGACTCAGAGAGTACGTACGAGTCGAACTCAGTGTTCGATAATTGATCAACAATGGTGCAACAAGCGGGTTCGAGAATGGAGTCGAGTTGGGAACGAGTTAGGGCACGAAGCCCCAACCCGTTTGGATCAGCAAAAGGGGATGATTCAAAGAAGGAGATTTCGAGGCGCTTCTCGAAGCCCTCGAATCCAATTGGCGAAACAGCCATGACGAACAAAGAAAAATCGATTGAATGTGTTTTAAGGAACTAAAATGAAGGTCTGATCAACAATGGCGACTAAGCTAGATTTACTTTTTTTGCAAAATTATAAACAAAAAACAGAGAAAAATTGAAAGATTCCTACTCTACTCCAAGGACCATCTGCTTTGAAGGTCTCAGGATGGCATCCTCACGCACTGGGATCCCAAAAAAAAAAAAAACCAAAATTAGTACAACAGAACATATGATCAACACATACAAAATCAAATACATTGATATGTAAAGGGGGAAATAAATATTACGTTGGAATAAGCAGCTGAACGGAATTTCTCAATGCCACCGTGGGGTCGAATGTCTTCAACGCAATAGCCAAGGGGAACTTCGTACATGATACTACTACTGCTAGACTTCTTCTTGCCTCCCTTACTCTCCATTACAACATCAATTCTATCTACACAAAAATCACAAATTAACCGTCACAAATAAATTCATTCAAGAAAACCCCAATTTTTTTAACAAACAATTCTACGTATATATAGAAACCATGAATACAGAAAAAATTGCAAAAATACTTGCATTAATTCAATTAGAAGAAATATAATGGCAGTGATTTCAGAGATTTTTTTTTTTCTTCCTTTTGTTCTTTCAAACAAGGGATGGGGGGCGGGATTAACAAAGAGGGTTGTGAGGAGGGAGGGAGGGAGGTTGATTTGTGTGATTTTAATAGGATTGGGAGAGGGAGTATATATAGAGAAGGAAACGAGGGGTGCAAAACGGGCCTAGGGCTGCGTGATTCCGGAATAAACGGAAGGGGTGGTCGTTGTAAAATAGGAAAAGTGTGAATAAATACTTTGTCTCTTTGTGTATATGCCAGGTGGCATCGTCTCACCCCCTAGTTTCAGAAACTAGGCACATTTGGGGTCACTTTTGAAATCTCTTTGATACCCCCCGACTTACAGTCGTAGCGCGTCCAAGATACGGTTGGCTTGCTTCCCACTACTTTGGTTGTGTTCAGTGTCGCGTTCTGATCAGTTTCTCAAAAATGATGAAATATGTTTGTGCTTTGTTTTGTTGATACTTAAGAGGTGTGGTAAGAAAAATAAATATAGTGAATTTCGGCCGGTCTTTTTTTTTTTTTTGATAAATTTTCAATGGGTTTAGATTTTTATACAGTATTTGTTTCAAATCATAAAAATACACTTTTATTGTGAAATATCAGTTATATTCTTAAAAATTATAGAAAAGACATGCGATGTGCTATAATTTTAAATTGATGTATCGTAATTTTTAAATTGACAAAGGCATTTTTGTGATGCATCGCAATTCCAAATTGAGCATCACATTTCCCATTCGATGCATCGCGATTCTAAAGTGATGCATCTCAATTTTCTTAAGAATTCAAACAAGTCACGTGATGTTTCGCAATTCCAAAATCGATGCATTATTTATAACAATAATGCATCGCGTGCGACAACGATGGCAGAGCTGTTGTAACATAAAATGCATCAGTTCCATTTTTATTTTCATTATTCTATACATACTCTCATCATCAGATTGTAATGATGTATCAAAAATAAATATATACATATAAATTTTCATCTTGATGTTTGTATGAATTTGCTTGGAATATAAAGTTATCATTGACGCAGAAGAGAACAGAGGGAGTTTGTTGTGACAATAAAGTTGCCGTTGCCAGAAAAGAGGACAGAATTATTAGAGAAATTTTAAGTAGGATGATAGAAGGGAGGATTTACAGTAGAAATTTAAAAGATGATGTTATACGATTCTTAAAACGTTCTTTTGGTTGTTACAAAGGCGCTTTAGGAACAATTTAATTATTTATCCACCAAAGTGGACTTTTTTTGTTTAAAACAAGTATCGGGTCTAAACTGGTTAAAAATTTAGAAAATGTACCGGCCTATAATTAATCCAAATAAATACTCCAACTTACAGTACAATGGTTGATAAAAAATAAATGAGAATGTCTTTCGTAAGACAGACTTACAGACGGATTTACTTTTAACCTTAAAGTTTTACTTTGTATCTTAAATATTATCAATTTTACACTAAAAAAGTGACATTTTTAAGGACAAAAGTGATAATTTTTCTAAAAAAAGTAAAAACATTTAAGATACAACAATTTTTAAAGAAAAAAATGACACCATCGTAAGATGGTCTCGTACAATTTTTTGCCAAAATAAAATAACTAAGATGAAACTTGATATGATTGATTTTTATTTCATCTAATAATGGTGCTTTAAAGAGGAAAGGTACTTTAATGGGAGTATTATCTCAAATGGAAAAAAGCAATAATGTTAAATGCACTTAGTAAGGGTCTAATTTTGTGTACAAAATAATTTTACGTTGTACACAAAAGTATATATTTATTAGATGGCTCTAGCATTACTTGAAACATTCCAAAATTGTTTTGTGTCATTAATTAGGTTAAGTTTAGGTGCAATTAATGAATAAATTAAATTAATTATTGTTTTTATCCCTTATAAAAGTGGAGCCAACAAAATTAAGTATTGAGATAATTTGGTCATGTAAATAAGTAAATTATAAAATTACTTCAACATTCTTAGCATTAATGATGAAATTACTCCATTTTATTTCATTCAAAGAGTTCACGTTTGAAAAGTCTAATAATTAAGAAATATATAAGTAGAGTTGGTAATAATTACAAAAATATTTGAGCATAGTCAACATGCTTATACTACCTCCATCTCAAAAAAAATTGTCTTTTTAACAATTTGCACACAAATTTAGGAAGCTTTCAAAAAGATTAGCCTACCCTCATTTAAGTTCAATTATTGTATATAAGTTGTGAAAGTATTTTTCTCTTCTTTTTTACCAACCCTCTTTAATGAGAGAAATAATTAAGGGCAATTTTGACAAAATGTAGATAAATATTTCTTGAAATTTTATAACTAAAATTATTTTGGGATAAAAAACTTTGCTAAAATGATAATTATTTTGGGCAGAGGTAATATTACGTATAGAGGGTAAAGCTAAAAAGTTATAAAAATTATAGACATAATATTTGAAAATAAACTCTTTAAATAAAATATTTTAAAATAAAAAATTAAACTATTTATCTGGAACGAGGGTGTACTTAATCATTTTTAAATATTTCAATTCAGACCTTTCAGCATCTTCTAAAATAGAAAAAGATAAAAGAAAGAAATCTCTTGTCCTCGTCCTTATCCTTTTCACCAAATTCTTGGTACTAAGCATAGCAGCCTAAATAAGAAAAACAATTGAGGCAAAGAAGGTGGTGTGTGTCAGTGTGTGTGTGTGGCACATGAGTCATGACCTTGTCATCGTTGGTACTACCCATTCATTTTTGAGTTGCATAGGATCCTCTTTTCAATTATCTCCATCTCATTGATTATTTATTTTATTCCTTCCTCAATTAACAAGGGGATCATTCATGATTCATGTACTGCTCGGTCTGCTCCCTCCTTAACCCAAAGAGGAAACTCACAAGTCTATGCATGTGACTTATCTCTCTATGTTTCTAAAGTGTGTAATGCTATGGATATTTAAAAAATATTAAATATTTTATATTAAATGATGTGTTAGTTGATGTGGCAGTTGATGTGATGTATTAATTATAATTTTTAATTTTGTTTTTTTATCACATCAATTATCACATCAACTGACACATCTTTGGTGCAAAAAATTTAGTACTCTTTAGGTACCCATAGCATTACTCTTCTACTATAGTGATAGGATAGTGTTATTATTTTTCCAATTATCTTCGCACTTTTATTGTTATATTCACAACTCACGACGGTTAGATACGAAACTTGCATGTGTCATATAGGTTGTCACCCACTACCACGAGACACCAATATTATTTATAAACCTTTTGGGTGAGCTTGTGGTATATTTAGTTGATCTAATTCTTAACGGACCAGTACGTAGGCCTTGGAAAAAAAGTTCTATAGAAATGTCTTAGATATTATTATAAAAATTGCTGGCCGGTCCACTTTCTGAAAAAAAAAATTCTCTTCAGTCCACCCTTTTTTTTTAAGCCGCTAAAAGGCACTTTGAGAATTTTCTTATGCCCTCAACAACATCATTGCTTCAGATTTGAAGTTTGAATTGATTTATAAATTATTTCATGTTGTTAATATAGTCTTCCCTCATGTTTGGGTATCAATTTTCATGCATAGAACACGAATTTGATCACAATTTGATCAAATTTGAATTTTTTGAGTTCATCCTATTTTTTTTTGTTCTTGGGCTGTTTTGGCCACTTTAATCTATGTTTTAAGCTTCGAATTTGTTTAAAATCAATCTCATATTATTATCTTAACTTAGTACTACATTTGTACACAATTTTTTTACCAAAACAATACTATTTTCGAGATCTAAATCGAGCTTGGCAGTGTGCTGTCCGAAAACAGAGGGAGATGTTCTTAGACTGATTTTGGGACTTTAATCAATAATTTGAGTTTGAATTTTGTATAATATCAATATCATACTGTTATAAGAAGTCAATATCATGTTTGTATGTAAATTTTCCAACCAAAAACAACCATTTTGATCGATTTTGATATTATATTAAATTGGGCATCAGGCTGCCTTTAATTCACCAATCGCAGTATGCTGGGCAACGCAACGGGGATTGACCTGACCGGTTAGGTCGCATGGATCGAGTGGACAGCGTCCCTTGTGGTGGCTCGGGGGCAACGCCCCCAAAAGGTAAACGAAAATCAAGTCCCCCCAGCAGTTGAAATTCAAACGGTGCCTTAGTTACTCATCGCGATGCCTTGGTTGCTCATCGCAATGCCTTGGTTACTCATCGTGATGCCTTTGTTGTAAATCGCGATGCCTTAGTTGCTCATTGCAATGCCTTGGTTGCTCATCGCGATGCCTTGGTTGCCCATCGCGATGCCTTGGTTACTCATCGCGACGTCTGTGTTACGTTGCTCGCGATGCCTTAGTTGCTCATCGCGATGAGCAACCCACTCGATGCCATGGATCACTCATCGCGATGCCTTGGGTTATTGATGTCGTGTGTTTTTCTTTCATTAATGGCATAATCGTCTTTTCGGCCAAAAAATGCCTTTTTCTGGTTTTAAAAAAAGATAAGTGGACTGGAGCGATTATAAATGTTGAAAAAGGGACCGGCCTGTAATTCACCCATATTATTATCCCTCATTCCTTCATTGAAAAAAATTATGATGAGTAATTCAAGGCATCGCGTGGGTTAATTATCGCGATGAGCAACCAAGGTATCGCGATGAATAACCAAGGCATCGCGATGAGCAACCAAGGCATTTTTGGAGCGATAAGTAAGGTGAATTACAGCACACTGCCAAGCTCGATTACAGCCCAAAAATGGTATTTTTGGGCTGTAATCAGTCCAAGAATATCTCCCTCTGTTTTTGGACGGCACACTGCTAAGCTCGATTTGGATCTCGAAAATAGTTTTTTTTTTTTTTTGTAGAAAAATTGTGCACAAATGTAGTACTAAGTTAGGATAACAATATGAGATTGATTTTAAACAAATTCGAAGCTTAAAACATAGATTAAAGTAGCCAAAACAACCCAAGAACAAAGAAAAATGGGATGAACTCAAAAAATTTGAATTTGATCAAATTGTGATCAAATTCGTGTTCTATGCATGGAAATTGATTTCCAAACATGAGGGAATACTATATTAACAACATGAAATTATTTATACATCAATTCAAACCTCAAATCTGAAACAACGATGTTGTTGAAGGCATTTTAAAAAGAAAATTTTCAAAGTAACTTTTAGTGGTTTAAAAAAAAAAGATAGACTAAAGAGAAAAAAAATTTCAAAAAATAGATCGGTCAGTAATTTCCTGAAAAAATTATGGAGGCCTTTTGGGTTAATGGCTTGAGACCGTACAACTTCAGAAATCTGAAGGACAAATTTTATCAGGTAAAAAGAGCAGTAGAAGCCCATTATACTTGAAATTGTGGCCGAGAAATCATCTTAAACTGCCTCAATAATAGAATAGACTAGGCTTATTGTCAAATGCCTAGCCCAACCTAATCTCTTGGGCTATGCCTATTATGCACTTAGCCTCTTTTTCAACACTTAAGTACAGAGCTTGAGGCATAAGGTAGAAAACAATAGTACGCTGCAATGCAACATTTGTTTGAGCACAATCCAATAAATCAATTTTTTGATGATTGTGAATGCCTCAAGAAAAAATTGCACAATCAGTCCCAAAATAAAGCTCTTTATGTGATCCTCCCTGAACCGAAATAAGGTATCAATAAACATGATGTACTAGTAACAAATTTGATTCTGACAAACATAAGTTAAATGAAATCAACTCGATCGATCGTATCTCTCCAAATTGATCTGTTTAAGAGATCACCACTTCTGTCCATATTGATTATCTTATTTGGAGTTCAAACCCATCAAATTCAAGACCCAGTTAAATGAATTGATCTTAACATAACTGATGTTACTGATCACGAACTCATTTAGTGGTTACATGATGAAGATTGAAATCACTTGGAGATCGATCAACCATTAACCGACGCACACAAGTGCCATAACCCAAGATACACACGTAATTGTAAACACGCATAAGTCTATATTCTTCTTGGGTGAACCGTATAGAATGAAAGTCACCTAATGGTACGTTTTGTAACTTGTACCTGTTGACTGACTTCTTTGGCATTCCAATAACTAAGGTTTGAGTTATTTCACCAAATTAATTGGTCCTTATTGACAAATGAATTAGCCTCAAGTCCTTGGGCTTCTTGGATTGCATGTGTCGTGATACTACTCAGTTGTAGAGTTAGGAATCATATTTATTTGCGAATCCTTAATCATTTTGTGTTGATTAACTAGCTATAAGAAATGACAAGTAAGTGCAGCGTAGTTGGTAAGACGCGTCACCTACAACCGATAGGTCGTGGGTTCGAGTCACCAGGGGGTAAGTGGGGAACTACTATTGATCCTCTTTAAAAAAAGGAAGAAAAAAAAAAAAAAAAAACTAGCTATAAGAAATCGTAGACCTTTGTTGAAGAATAATACACTGACTGGGGTTAGGCATCAGCATAGACTTGGTCAAGGCGATTACTGCATGAGAAGGTAAATGATTGGTCCAAGCAGCATTGGCTTAATTTTATCCTTGAGAAAGTGTAGAGACTTTTATGTGGATTCACCAAATATGCTAATAATTTAGGTACAATGAATGTGTAAATCATTGTACATGAAATGTAAATAAATTGGATTAATTGAAGATTGTAAGTATGATACTCCAACGTATGTAAAGAAATGTAAGTCTAGGAGTCGTTGGTTAAATGTGAACAACTAAATGAAATAACACATACCATCTAACATTACTCATGTCAAAAAAGATAATAATACTCCCTCCGTCCGTCGCTAAATTATTCTCTTCCTTTCCTCTTTTGTCCCTCCCAAAATAATTGTCTTGTTTAAAATTTTTTCGTTTTATAGACATTACTTTTACCATTTTACACTTACTTTTTTCTCTACTTTAATTATGGACCACATACACATAGTTATTAAAGAAAATTACATATTATATCAAGTCAATTGTTTTTTCTTAATCCGTGTGCCGAATCAAACAAGACAATAATTAAGGGACGGAGGGAGTAATAATACTCTCTCCGTCCCGGATAAATGTTCCTAGTGGATAAAACACATAAATTAAAAAACATAATTAATGATGTGCTGTAAAATGTGTTTTGACTATAATACCTATCAATATTAATTGAGTTCAACTATTTTAAATAATTGAGTTTTTTTAGGATGTGTTATATTAAATGAAGTTTTAAGGATATATTAGAAAGAATGATAGAGAATATGTAAATCAAAAATTTTTAGGAACATTAGTTGGAACATTCCAAAATAGAAAGTATGAACATTTATCGGGACGGAGGGAGTAACAAGTTAACTCTATGAACATCAAAGTTGAAAGTTATATGGTAAGACATTGAATATAAATGGAGTAACTAAGAATATGAAAGATAAAAGAACTAAAACAATTCCTAAGACCAATACACACTCATCTTACAAATTGACACAGATTGGCATGGTTGAAAGACGTTGATAAGGACGAGTGTAAAGAAACTTAATAAGTAGTTAGAGCCCGTTTGGTATATCGTTTTTAAAATACAATTTTTTTTATACACAACATTTTTTAAACACAATTATTTTGAGACAGTTTTTATCTTATAAATGTGTTTGGTGTAACATTTTATAAATCATTATTTCATGACTTAATCAATCATCAGTTGCAATCAAATAACGTTTAAAGTTGCAATGCCAAACAAGAGCAATTTAACGACCAACTATGGACGAATTCTGAAACATGGATCAATCGTGTTAAAAATTGTAAATATGAACACTTGGTGGGAAAATAAACATTTTCTTAGTCTAAAGATGAAGGATTCGTTTGTTAGTAAGGATTAAGGTCGGATATGATTAATAAGCCGAATAGTGATATTTGGTACGAGGTCAGACTAATAATACGAGCTATCTAGATAAAAGTCTTATCCCCTCGCTAATAATATCAAATGAGAGTGTGGTATTATTAGCATCATCACTAAAAAAAATATCCAAGTAACATTTTCAATTTTAAAACAACCCTAATTTATAAGTAAGGAATAATAGCGAGGGATCTAATAGTATTAAGATTAATAATACTGTTTATTCCTACCCAACTACCAAACAAACCCAAAATTGTAAAAGTAAATAATAGTGGTGGGAGAATGTGAAGGCACGGGTGGTGGGTAGCTTTTGCTTTCCCTCCACCACCACCACGACGACCACCACCACCCAATTGGTTTTTTTTTTTGTTGCCTTTGTTTGCCCTTTTTGGCTATTTTTACCCTCCCAAAAAATACAAACACTCTTTCAAAGTAGAAAGAAGAAAAGCAAACGGGCGATCCACCGTGGGAAGAATCAATTCCAACGCATGTTTGGAAGAATAAACGCAATCCAACAAAGATTTTGATGCCCCAATTCCCCATATATATATATATATATATATATATAGTAATGTAATAAACATAAGTATTATATTAATCACTTTACAAAAAGATCAAACTATTAACTACTTTATGCTAGTACGTATATATCTATCTATCTATATACACACACATTTCCATAAAGTTATGGAATTTAGAATGCGAAAAAAGCTTCTCATTTTTGTGTCTCAAATTCTTTACTATATTTTACTTACTTTTTTTTTTTCTTTCTATTTATTGGTTAGAGAGTTAAATGGGCCCTAAAGTGGTAGTGATGATTGTATTAACAGACTTTAGTTTTTATAGAACAGAATAATAATAAATTAACTGGGTTTTGCGAGCGAGGCCCTAATTTAATCAAAAGCTCATACTAATATTAATTTATTTATAGTAAACTCCTTTCCTGTAGTATTTTTTATTTTTTTCAACTTAAGTCAAACCTCTGTAACAATACATCATTACCCCCTTTGAAGTCATTATTATGTTATGCTCATCTCGTAGTACACAATCTGAACTTAAATTATACTACTAAATTAAAAAATTTCTTGTCAAACTCAAACCACCGTTGTTGATATATATATATGATGATTAAAACTAGAAATAACTTATTATTACTATGATACTCAAGGATAATAAGGTTGATATACATATGATTAAAACCAAGGTTGTTTGAGTACGTTCCCATGTCAGTTTTCAAATATATTTTTTATTTAGTGATGTAATTTTTAGTTTATCATAATTTTATTTTTTTTCTAACCAAACATGATACACACTTTCACAGCTATTCAATTTAAATTAATGTTCTACTCATAAGAGTCTCATTTTAAAACAAACTTCCAATTCTTATCATTGTAACTGAGCCAAGTCAAGTTTGGTATGCTTGAACTTGGCTTGGAGTAAATTTTTTGAGCTCGTGCCGAGTTTCAAAGGAGATGTGTGGACTAGTTCGTGCGTTTTGTTCAAAGCACAGGGATAAAACGTAGCTTATTTGTAAAAATTGTGTTTCAATGCTGCGATAGAAAAAACTGCGTCTTCAAAACACAGCTGCGTTTTAAAATGCTAAAATTTTCAGCTTTTTCCCAAAATGCTGATTTTTATAGGAAAAAAAAACTGCGTTTTGAAGCAATATCTCAAACGCATTTATAAGAAAAAAGTTGTGTATTGAAAAATTCGTGTTTTAAAAATGCTCCATTTTGAAAACACTGCACCAAACGGGCTCTAATTGTCACTTTATCACTTATTTAAGCCTACACATTTTTTTCATCCTAAAAGCACAATTAGATCAATATGTTTTGCCCTAGCCATCATCCCTTATAAACATAATATCTCTATTTTTACTAAAAAACAAATAAATTGTATTATTTAACAATATTATTTTAAAACTAATCTAGGAATGATCAAGTCGAGCCAAACGAGTCAATCTCGAGCTCGAGTTCTATTACACAATTGAGGTCATAATGCTTAAGTTTGACTCATTTACACTTGAGCTCGAGCCAAGCTCAAGCGTACGCGAGCCTAGCCCGAACAAATCCCGAGCTTGCTTACTCACTCACTTCCTCCTAATCTTAAAGAAAAAAGGAAAAGAAAAGAAAAGACAAAGGAAAGCATGACCTTTTTTTTTTTTTTTTGGGTGCAAAAAAGGACATATGATCTGCTTTCCATTTTGGTTTGTCCAAATAAACCTAGTCCCATTTCAAAATTTCAGCCAATCAACCTTCTTTGTTTTTCCTATTTTTACCTTTCTTTTGAAAAAATAGTACTTCTACATAATGCAATTAACTCAAAACTAAAATTTTTTATTATTTTAAATTTTGCTAAAATAGGTGGACAATGTCCAGTTATGCAGACATGAATCTTGAAAGAGTGATAAATACTTTTCTTTTGAAAATAACCAATGCATGCATGAGATTCACATCACAAGTCAACTCAAAATCATGATTGATTCTCTTCTTCCAATTTCACTCTCTGGCTGTTTTGAATTATTCTGCTACACACTTGTTTACTTTCTTTACCGACTTGCTACGTTTATGTGGCTGGGGTTTGAGACTTGCGTTCATTTCCTCTACCAAGTCCCACAATGGTACTTAGTTCATACGTATCAAAATTAAATTTTAATATTAACTTTTAGTTTCATTTAAAGAGTTCATATTTAAAAAATTTAATTATTAATAGATAGGAGTATATTAATATTATTAGAGTTGGTCGTAATTACAAAAATATTTAAGCATAACTAAGATGATTACAATACAAGTAGAAAATAAAAATGAAAGATTATGAAAATTGTGAGCCTAATTTTTTGAAAGTGAACTCTTTAAGTGAAACATTCCAAAATAGTATAGTGGACTCCAAAATAATACTACAGTGGACTCTTCGTCTAGAACGGAGGGAGTATTAATTATGAGAGTTGCTATTTACACTCATAATTTTATTGAGTACACCCCTGCAAATATTACAAAAATATCATTATAAATTTTGACTTAAATGCCCTTATTTATTTTCATTTTTTTAGGTTTACGAAAAAAATTTAATTACTGTTCGACAGTCCTGCCGAACACAACTAAAGCTGTTCGGTAAGGGTGTCGAACAACCATAGTGTTGTTCGATAAGGGTGCCGAACACCCTGTGAGTGTACGGTTACACATTGCCGAACAACTTTAAAAAAAAAAAAAAAAAAGACTCAATTTTGGATTCAGTTGATCACACTCAATTGCGAAAAATGATTCATATAAGTTGATTTGATTAACTTTTGTCATAGTTTGATTTGTTCTGGTTTTAAATTTTTGTTCAACAAAGATACTCAGTGATGGAGGCGGACTTGACTAGTGTAGGTAGGGGGGAGGAGGAGGAAGGAGGGAGGGGTAGGCAGGCTCCACTAATGGTGGGGGGAAAGAGAGAAGGGGAAGTGGGAAAGGAGGGAGGAGGAGGAAAAAGGGAGGGGGAGGCGGGTTTCACTGTGGTTGGGGGGCGGGGTGAGGAGGAAGGAGCGTAGGGTGTACTGGGCTGTGGGGTAGGGGTAGGAAAGGAGGAAGAAAGAGGGTGGGGTATACTTAGTAAGATGAGTTAATTTGGGAAAAATATTATAAGGGTATAATATGAAATTAAGGGGGGTGTACTTAGCTTTTTGAGTGGTAGAAAATATTTGGGTGGGGCGTAATCAGTAAATCATTGGGTGTGAATAACAACTCTCATTAATTATTATTTACAAATTATCATTTCTAACAATAGGTATTAAATTCATGGTATTAAATTTATTTTTAATTTTTGATTAATTTTATTGATACTTTATACATTATCAATTATTTAAAGTATGACAATTGTTTTAATTAATTAATATTTTTTTAAATAAAAATTTTGGAAAAATTATAGTCTTCATTTTTCATGATATAAAAATAAAAATAAATTATGAATAAATGATAATTCACACGTGTCATAGATATTAATTATTTTTTTAATTACTGGTCAATATGTCACATGGCATACCTTGATTTTTATTACTGTTCAGCCACATGAATTTATTACCTCTCTTAGGACTAAGGTAAAATTTAGTACCATTTATTTTAATTATTGGAGATGCTAAGACCTTCAGCTAGATATTAAAATTTGTATTTGATACTCATTATTGAACTTGCCCTTACAATTTGCTCAATTCGATATTCCACCAATTTAGGGTTATAATATCAATAAGAATCAGAACCCTTCGCTCCACTCAACTCGATCACCATGGATTTGGTCCATTGTATTACATATATAATCATATATTAATATAAAATAAAGAATCTGACCATCAAATCCAACACGTATATTGATTCGAATGAACTATTAGTGATAAAAATAAATA